>JASDFA010000025.1:10000000-11200000 GCA_035772735.1 Datura wrightii
AGCCCGATTCATTCGCTTTAACTGAACGAACCCTGAAGCTCCAAGCAAGGCCCAGCTGATAACGACAAAAATTCAGCTGGTCCAAGCAACTTAAAAATTTGATAATTTCAATGGCAGGCCTATTATAACACATCAGCCCAGCCACCAAATCGGTTTACAGCCCAAATTAAAAGCAAAGTGTTTCACTTTCAAATGGGGGTCATTAGAACAGGTGAAATTTTTGTCCCTTAAATTTATAATTTTAAAATTTTACTTAGTAACTAAAAAATAGTCAAAAATATCTTAAATAGCCAAAAAAAAAAAAAACGTAAAGCATAAGCTTTGGCACAAATTATATCTCATAGCATAAATTCACATAATTATGCATCATGAGGCATAAGTTTAGTATAATGCTATAAGTTCAGCAGTATGAATTATGAATTTGTGTTTTGGATATAATTTAGCATTATTAACTCGTGCTTTTAGGCTTACTTGCGCCTGAAAAAAATTTTAAAAATATATTAAGAATAAAGATATGTCCAGCAAATTAAATAATACTTAATTTATGTCTTCTGATAAAATATATTTTTTTAAAAATATTTAATTAATTTAAATCATATTTAAATATAAAATTTTTTATTAAATAAACTGTAAAGATAAAAATTAAAAATCACTTACTTAAGAAAAAAGTAAAAATCAGAATAAAATAAAAAATAATCCGTGCAAAAACTTAGTTTCAAATGTGTGAGATTATCTTATCTTCCTTTTACTCATTTTCTCACTTTGGTTAAAAGAGAAAGAAGCCAGAGTCCTTGGGGTGGGGGATGCTCTATTTTATATATTGTCACAAACTCTGAACATAAGCAAATATTATATTTAGTATTTATTATATTATATAACCGAGAAAGATGCTTGCCTGTAGTCTAGATTTTAAAAGGGGGAAATAAAACATTTGTTCAAACTTCAATGCCACAGAGACGACATAGTACGTACATACACTGTAGTATATTGTTTGGAACTTTGGGCTCGGTACGCGGTCTAAAATTTTTAAATAAGATATAAAAATATTTTAATTCTATGTTTTATAAGTTATATTAGTTAGTCTCGAAATTATTTATTCTATCATTTATATTATAATAATGAAATAAGTTATCCCATATATATGGTGGGATAACTTTGTTTATCCTATCCTATCATTATAGATATTTTTCGCTCTACAATTTTATTTATGAATTCAACAAAACTCAATAACTTTAAACTAAATTATATATTTATATTTTAAAAATTAACTTAATAAATATAAATAAGTTATTCCGAACTCAATAATCCGAAACATAACCTCTTAACTATATTTGTGGGTACTAATAAGAACGTACTAACTCCTATTGCATTACCATTCTTGATATATTATATCATTGGTTCTACTATTTCCACCACGTTAATTAATTAATGATGTTTAACTTATCTAATTAAATTCCTGTTTGTTTGTTTGTTTTCTTTCCCATTTTTCATATGCATGGACCATGGGTTTTGTCAATGTATTCATGTGTTTGGGTTCTTCGTTATCAATATGGAAAAAAATTATATCATGCTGGTGGGAGGAAGATGAATCCAATGTCAGCTATAATTAATCACCCATGTGAAAAGCAGTAAAATAGCAACCGGACAAATTATATTTATTTTAAATTTTTTTTGCTTGTGTGGAAATAAAAAAAAATTATAAGAAAATATAAAAGTACAAAGTAATTTGTAAAAAGCTAGGAAAACTATTATTTCCTCAAATATAGAACTTGAATTGTTCTACGTGTGTGACGCATCTTTTATAAAGTATGTTTTAAAAAAAATATCATTTATATTTAAAAATAATTTAATTTTTAAATTTTATCTTTATTGAGATAATTTGTGTTTGTGCAAACAAATGTCTAGTACTTCTTTTTAACGCGCTTATTTTAAATGAAAAATTTTTAAATTCTTGATATTTCATATCTTAAAATTTCGCATTTAGTAAAAATATGTTATATAAATTAAACATGCCTCATAATATTAAGTTGTTTAATTTGATATGTAAAAGTATTATGTATGATAGTAATATTGAGGGATTTTTAATAGCTTAATTGATTTATCATCTAAATTTTTATCTTATCGATGATAATTTAATTTCTCATTTTATAATTTCTTCCCTTATTTCTCCTTTTTTTTCCTATCCCTAATTTTAAAAAAAATGATAGTCATATTTTGATCTGTATCATTCTCTTCCTATTTCTCACCCAAATGAAATTTGATTTGTAATGAAACTAAGCTTTTATTATTCCCTCCATTCACTTTTAATTGTTCACTTTAAATTTTATATATATTTTTAAAATAATAATAAATACAAGTATATTACTATAATATTTATATTAATTAGTATGTGTTTTATATTTTTAAAAAATAAATAATTAATGTTAAGAATAAAACATAATTTCAAGTTAAAAATGAACAAACTGTTATTAAAAAAATATATAAATAAGGAAATTCTTGGGGATCCTAAGGCGTGATAGCTGTTTTAATTTCCTTGCTGGTTTTATATAAGCTGGCCATTATATATCCACAAATGACCATACATTTTTGCGTTTGAAAATATTATTATTTTGCAACTATTAAGTATTTGCTAGCAACTATCGTGCAATCCATCAACTTATTATCTTCTTGACTTGTAGCCTCATTTTGTGTATTTTTTTAAAAAAAATTCTTCTTTGAAAAGCACCTGACCCTTCATAAAATCCCATCTATTTTTTACTACATAAGTAAACCAATTACATCATCAAAAGACAAAAAAGTAACAGCATCCTTCTTTAAATAAAATCTTTCTTCATGCTTGGACAAAAAATTTCTATGTTTAGTAGAATTGCTTTTGAAAAATATGAAATATAAGTTAACACTTTAAGTTTGTTTCTAATGCTACATTTGTTGAGTGTGTAACTTTTCCGCAGTTAATAATGCAAGTTCACGTGAAAGTTAATCTAAAGCTCCTAGTAACTTTAATAATCTTGATTTCTTCAATATTCGTTTTATCTTTATTCTGACAGTCAAAATTGTGGTGTCTTGCCAGGTCATTTTGCACATTTGAATTAATTTTATGAAATATTTATTATTTTTTATTCATCAGAATTTATATAGACAGTAAAAAAGTCACCTAATACTTTAATTTTTGATCTCCACTTGGAGAATACTAATAAAAGTAAAAAGTTTTGCACCTAATATTTAACGCCACGTCAATAAATACAAGACATCAATTTACATGTATATTTTTAGAAATTAACCATGGTTAAATTTTTTTTGGCAGTACATTCATAATTTAAAATTTTTAAATTTATTTTTGAGTTTGCAGAAAAAATAAATTATTTTTTATTTATTAATTTTTTGTATTTGATATGCAAATAAAAAATTTTTATCTTAAAAACATTTATATATATATGTAAAATAAATTTATCAGGATGACATGGAATAGAGGTGGGCGAAGGAGGAATCGGGGGGGGGGGGGGGGGGGGGGGGGGACGTTTTCGGGATGCCGCTAATAACCAACGAATGGCAAGTGCTTTTCCTTGTGTGGATCCTATTTCAATGGGAACTTGATGAGTCGATCCACCTACACGTCTTGCTTTTACTGTTATATCGGGAGTTACTCCACGTATTGCTTGACGTAAAACGGATAGTGGATTTGTTTCTGTCTTTTGTTGAGGGGGGAGGGGGGTGTTCAGGGTGAGGGTGGTTGGGAGGTTGGGTGGGGTTGGGGGGGGTGTCTAGGTGGTGCGGGTGTGTGTGAGGGGTGAATGAGTAGAGTGAATATTTATCAGGGTGAAAAAAAATAATATGACTTATTTTTTCTATTTTTATGAGAAACTTATTTCTTTTATTTTGTAGAAATTTATTATATTTTTAAAATATTTTAAAAATTTTTTAACTATTTTTTCTTCGTACCGAATATACCCTTAAACTAAAAAAATTCTGGAGTTTTAGGATCCATGTTGATACGTATGAGAATAGTAGGAATATATATATATATATATATATATGAAGAATAAAGAAATAGTGGGATCTGGGAGACATCACATGTGGAATCTCTACGCTTCAGCCGGGAGTAGAATTCTTATGTTTTAATTATGTACAGTATATGACTGATCTCACCTCGTGATCATACGAGTATTTAATTTAATTTAGTCATTAAGTGAGGACCATGACCTAATTACTCCTGTTAACTAAGGCATCCACTATAAAATTATATTATAAATTAAACTTGAAATAAAGAAGAAACATTTTTACTCGATCCTAACCTATGCACAATATAATAATAAAAAATATTAATCCTCGATCTAAATTACTGTGTTGAGCACATGGAGATGGAAGTGTACGATAAATATTAGTACTCTCCCCGGTCCATTTTAGTTACTGTGATAAAAGCATATGGAGATGGAGTTTATATTTATATCGATTAAAATATTATTATAATAATATTTTTTTGTTTTTCTTTATGGTTTCAAGAAATTTTTTGGAGAGGTAATAGGATAAGACATAATTCACTTGCAACTTATTATAAAGAAATAGATTTTGAATCTATAACTCAATCTCAAAAGTTTTTGAGATTGAGTCAGAGTAGGACCCACATCACCCGATGTTGGGCGTTCAATTTAAATTGCTCACACACCAGATGCCCAGCCCTAAGCGTGAGGTGGGATGTTAAAAAATGAAAAAGTCTCACATCGGTGGTTAATGAGATTGAGTGGTCTCTTTATGTAGACTTGAATAATCCTCTCCTGGGTTGAGTTAGACCCAAAATCTATTTTTTACACTTATCGAGAACAATGACTCGAGATAGGAAATAATTATGGAGATCGAGAATCAAAGTTTCTGTGTTTATCTAATTTCCTTTCCCATGTATTGGTATTATTACTTCGATGCTATTTTATTTCTTCGTTTGTATTATTAAATGTTGTTTTCTTGCTTTAGTTATTGTAATATTTATTATTGTTACTATTTCCTTTTCATTATTTGCAGCATGATTTTTTTCCCCATCACTCTCTTTACTTGAGAAATTTTACTTGCTTTTTGATTTTTTTTTTTACCAAGAGTTTATTCAAAACATTCTCTCTATCTTTATAAAAGAAGAATAAGATTGCATACGCACATCACAATCCTTATAAAATTACACTAAATCTGTTATTATTATTATTATAATATTTTCATATATAATTATAATCATTTTCTCCTATGTGTGTATTAATGTGTATATAATAATAATGTTTTTTGTTATTTTAACTTTTTTTTAAAAATAAATACGGTATAATGAAATTTTAAAAATTAATTCAAAATATCAAAAAACCATACGTAATTCAATATTTACCTAAGTATGCAAACCCGTAATAAACGATAAAATGCTTATTTTGGAGAATTTATCAAAATTTTATAGATAAATATGGTGAGGTGATGGAGCGGGTAGAGATAAGTACTTTGTTGGCAGTACGGTATTGTCGATCTGACAATTCAATGAACAGATGATAGTTCTGGCAAAGGGGTAAAAAAGATTATGTTGGATGGAAACACATGAAATGGAAGATGGAATTTACGACAATTCCAGTGGGAAGGGAAGAAGTTTCACTAACTTGGATTCTGCTCGAAGGGTCTCTGTCTCTCTCACTTCTTTTACATTCCCTTTCTAAGCTCTGCTTTCATTCTTGTGCCAACTTTTCTTTATCCCCTCCCACAACACAGTAAAAAATTATGTGCAGTGGGTGTTTATATGTTTTCAACTAATTAAAATGAATTGAGTTTATTCCATTTATAAAGTTATTTGAATAGAAATGTATTGGGTTGAAATGAACTAAAAATGTCATTTTAACAATATTTTGACTTGATTTTTCATAGGTTAATATGGTTAATAAATGAAAAACATAAATTTTTCATATACAATTATATCGATTAAGTGACATGGATTTTTACCTTATCAACATGAGTTGTAATAGAATTATTGAGATCCCCTCTATCTTTAATTCGAGGTTTCGTGTTTGAGTCTTTGGAATAGATAAAATTATTTTGTTGTGTCGTCTTTATAAATGAGTCCTGCAATATGTATATCCAAATTTAATCAGATTTTAATAAAAATATCGAACACCGAATAAAAACTTTTAAAAGTATTTTCATCTTACTTTGGTTAACTAAGGGTTAAAGTGTTTAATTAATATAAACATCCAATGAGAATATGTATTTACCCGAATAGCAGTCACTCCAAAAGCAATCAAATCCCAATTACCCTGAATTAACTAAGTAGCACCATTTTTAAGGCCAAATCTTCAACTACATTGTGATATTCCATTTGTTTTCTCCTCATTCCTCTCTAGAAACTTGGGGGTTGGGTGGGTGGGGGGGGGGAGGGGGAGAGAGAGAGAAAAGAGAAGTTTGGGGGGAGGAATGTGGTTGGGGTGACATGTTGCCCAAAGTGGTTAAATATGTAATTGTGAGATGAAATTTTTTACCACGCTCCAATATCTACTTTCTCAGGCGGTTAAAATGAGCAGTAGTTTTTTCACCTGTATTTCTTTTTGGGGCAAGTTATTTTTACCGTGTCCATTCTAGATACATCTCACTGCCCTTTAGAATAATTACAAGAATATATAATTGTATGGCCAAAAATGCTAATAGTAGTATTTGTTTTTGGTACTTCTATTTTTTTTAAATATATATATATATATATATATATAATATTTAATTAGATATGATATTTATATATTAATTTGAGTTTTATATTATTTTTTGGTGATAGTGACGATTGAAAAGTTAGCAACAAAATATCATATCAAAGTTTTAACTTTCTTTTCGATAAAAACAAGAATAAAATTGCACATAGCCTATTACTTTCAGATTTTATTTAAAAATAAAATTGCATATATTTTGCTATTTTCAAATTTTATTTGTGAAATTAAATTAAATTTATTAGTATAATTGTTAAATATATATTTTGTTTGTTCATTTTTATTTGTTCAATATTAACTTGACACATTCCTTAATGAGCAACAAATAGAATGTCAATTCTACAGTATCATTTTTTAAATATAATAAATTTAGAGCATGTCTGAATTGACTTATTTTAAGTGTTTTTAAATTAAAATAACTTTTAATTATTGTTATATTTAATAAGTGTTTTTAAGTATTTATTTTTAAGCTAAAAATATGTCGAAAGCTATAAATTAAAAATTTTAACTTATAACTTTTGATTTATAAGTGATAAGAAAAATGCATTGAAATTAACTAGAGTTAATGACAAAATTAAATTAAAAAATTTTAAAAATAAATTATCTATTAATTTATTAAATTAAACAAGTAAAAGTGAAAGAAAGGAGTGAAAATTGATTACGCTGACCGACCAGAAAACTTAAATTGAGAAAAGAGTTAAAAACGAGGGAGCACTATTTATAGGAACCATTAAGAGTCAAAGACGCTCAAAAATTCACAGCATACCAAATTCCCAAATCTGATCCTCCCTTCGCTCTTTATAATTTCCGTGCGCGCATATATACAAAAATATATGTGTGTGTGTCTACATTTTTACAAGCTTTTTTGTGTGTACAACAAATATATATATATTTTTTGAAGTCATTGTTGATCATCATTTGATATTAATCTTCATCAAGAAAAGAGGCATGGATGGATACTCTGCATCTCCAGTAGTGGTTGCACGTACTGGGAACGTGAGTACCCCTTCAAGAAACGGCGTAATAACCGCCGCGAAGAACCACCGGCACGTGGCGGCCGTCGACGACGACGACGACGGCGACACGATCGAGTGCACGGGGAAATCGTGCAAGTCATGTACAGGTGGCGTGGTGGCAGATTGTGTGGCATTATGCTGCTGCCCCTGCGCCCTGATAGACATTTTAGCGCTGGCGTTTTTCAAGATCCCTTGGATGATGGGGAGAAAATATTTGGGTAAAGGTAAAAAGAAATTAAGCAGTAAAAAATCGGAAGAAAAGAAAAAGAAGAAGAAAAAGGAGGAGAAGGAAATGGAGAAGAGTTACAGTTACCGTGACTGCGTGACGTATGAACTGGACAGCACAGATGGAAGAATTTCAACAAGATCAGTTATAAAAGTAGAAGATGAAGAAATTATTGCAGGAAAATTGGGAATTGTAATTGGGGAACAAGAAGAAGTAAAAGACAAAAACAATATTAGTGGTGATGAAATTTGGTTAGACTTGTATGAACAAGTTGGTCATTTGAGTTTTGGCAGAGTTTCTTTCACTGGAATCCCTTCTCAAGGTAATTAAATGCCAAAGTCAAAGCTTTCTTAGTGGGTAAAATTTTTTCATTTGACTACCTATCGATTCAATACAACTTTATTCTCAGAGCTACAACTTTGAAATGGTAATGTATATCTCCGGTGTCAACACCATTATTATGCTTCAGCATTCTCCAAGATTACTATATTAGGGAGAATCATGAATAGTGAAAAGGAAAAAGGGCAATTTAGAAAGAGTACTATTATTAGATTAGAATATTTTGGGGTTTTGAACTGTTAAAAAAACCACCATTTTGTTTCTTGCTTTGTGAATTGTACAGTTTATTGCTAGTAGTATTAATTATGTTTTTTTCTTTCTTTATCACAGTGCTATTTTGTTGCCTTGTTCTTTATATCTAAACTCTTCTTTAGCTTCTTTTGATTAAAGTCATCATTATATATTAGAAAAGATAGGCTATAATAAATCCATCTACTTAAATCATATGTATAATTTTGCCTTAAATAATAGTTACTAGTAGTACTATTTTAAATGAAGCAAAGCTTCTTCTCCTCTAATGTTTTTAAAATTCATCACTGTTTTTTCTCCATATTTGCTTTCAAATGCTTATTAGCATCGACTTAATTAAACAAATCAGATATGAATTAATTGGGACAAGGGTGGGGGATGGAATAGTTGCACAACATGATTATGTTTTTGAGCATATTATATTCACCAATAATGCGAGGCATTTTTAACTTTATTTGTTATAACATATAATTTATCTTATTTTTAAGACTATAAATCTCATATTTTAAGATATAAATATTCTTTGAGTGACATAGCAGAGAAATCATACTATAACTTAAACTTTGAAAAGAACTACTAAAATGTGGTAAACATATACTAGGGGAAGAAAGGGCCCGTGGACCTCCTTTTCCACCTAATGACACAAAAAGGCCCAAAAACGTAATTGGCAACAACAGGAACTCGAGTAGTTATCATATTACAACATTATTCTCTGCAGAATTTTTGCAATCAATGTAAATCTAATGGCTAAGAATTGTACCTATACCCAATCAATCAATATAATAACAAATTTTGACTCATAATATTATAGGAGACGTGTGGAACTCTTATATTATTAGTGCTAAAATTGTGGATCAAGAGAATACCAGCAACCGAGGATAAAGTTTTTTTTTTTTTTTTTCATTTCCAGCTCATTGTTTTTTTTTCTTTGTGTTTTCATGTTTATTCAAGTTTCTTCTTGAGATAAAGATATCTATTTGGGTCGTTGAGGGGACAACCCAATAATTAAGTGGTCATAATCCCGAAATAGTAAATGTCTTGAAATTGAATATTAGTGCCGTTTTAATCATTTTGGTCCTACTAAACCCTCTGTGCTCTCTCGTAAACAAGTGTGGAAAATATGATACTCCCTCCCTTTCTTTTTACTCGGAGGATAAAATTTATATACTTTTTAAAAAAAAATTTAATATAAATTATAATTTGATTAATATAATTTTATTAATTAATAAATATTTTTTAAAAATATATAATAATTATTTTTTTTCACATTCTAAAGTAACTTAAGTATCAAGGGTAGAATTGGAAATTAAATAGTCAATTGTTTTATAAATTTTGAAACAAACAACTATTTTTAGTATATCTAACAACCAAAAAGAAACGTAGGGAATATTATTCTTCTTTTGAAACATAATGTAGCTAATTCAAAATGGAAACAATACATACTTCCCCACTTTAGTTTGTTTGTTTAATTTTGACTTTGCATGCAGTTTAAGAAGGTAAAAAAGATTTTTAAATCTTGTGTCATGAAATTTAAAATATGTAACATGTATCAAAATGTTCTTTAATTTTATGATTTTAAGCATGTCACGTGAAGAAAGACATTTTTGTTAAACAAACTAAAAAAAGAAAGAAAAAATTTATAACAGCTATTTTAGTTTTGGAACAAAAGGTTCAATAACTGAAATATTAGAATTCAAACATGTTTGTAAGCTTAATAGAATTCACTAAGACAAGTGCTCCACTATGCAATCTATGTCCATTAATCACTTGCTGCAAATCCTTCCCTCTACAATTCCACGTTCTTTAACCAAATCCTCCCCAACTATATAAAATTCATTTCCAAGTCCTTCAGAATCAAACCTCACCAAAATACACATCTTTCTGCAATATTGGGACAATTTTTTTTATCATTATAATGAAGTGCATCAAAAGAACATTGGTGAACATGACTAACTATATCTTGGCAAAGATTATGAGCAGGTTTTATGCCAAACTCGCTGAAGGCCCTTTAAATGACTTAACTATAATTGATGTATTCGTCACTGACTCGAGCATCTTTTAGGAAGACAGTAGGTCTCCTCGGCATATGTGCTTTGATATTCTGGTTTGCAGAACTTCAAGATTGTTCTTGGCTAGAACAGATGCAATTATCGATATACATACATTGGCACCTCAAACGGTACATTCTGAGGTAATTGATGATTCATAAAATGAAAAAAAAAAAAAAAAGTAGAATGCACACTCCCTGCCCTTTGATTTAGAGACAAATTCTGTAGTCAAAACCGTGCCTTGCATCTATCAACAAGACATTTTCGATATAAATCAATTCTCAGATTGTGCAAATAGTAGACTCAGCAAATGACATAGAAAAGAAGTGTATCCCCGCAATCAACCAGAAGTATAAGCTACTTCTATCCCTGCAATGAACAGGCAATACAAGCTACTACTATCTCCAAGTGCAGTTCGGGATGTTCTGGCAAATATACCTTGACTGGAATGTTCATAAATGCCAAAGCTGAGAGCATTTTTAATTTTCTTTTTAGTTTTGGTTGGTTGGGTGGGGGTGGGGTGGGGGGTGTGGGGGTTGGAGTAGGAGGCATGGAGCTGCAGATTCAGGTAATCCAAAAGCAATAGCAGCCTATAACTATTAACACCATATTGACCAAATTAAATGCAACTGTATAGGTAACTTGAGCAAATCAATTGTACAGCGCTAGCGTCCTATGCTCCTACTTCATACAAGAACCTAATAGTACTGCATTTGGTATCCTAATCAACATAAGCTGGACAATATACTAACACTATCAACAAAAGGAGAACACAACAAGTCGAAGCAACCAACTTCACATCCTAGTACCCAGGGATCCCTTATGGATTTGTTGACGTCACAGTACTTACCTTCTCCAGCAAGCCTTTTATCTCACTCTCCAACTCTGATTTCTCCTCGTTAGTGATCTTACCCTTGCATTTTTCCAAGATTGATGCCATCCCCTTCAGCTTCTGTTTGATTAGTTGTACCCGTGACTTCTCCTTACCTGCTTTCAGAGAGGAAAGTGGAATCTCAGAATTTGAGGGATAACTGAGCGTAAAGTTCACATTAGCAGCACCAAAAGGACTTTTCTTTACTGATTCTCTAAAGGCTTTTTCAGCATCTGAACCACGCCTGTAGACAATTTGAACAGAGTTTGAATCACATAGCACTTTAGTTTCCTTTTCATTCAGATCCCCAAACTTGCTAAATATTCGGATAATTTCATCCTCTGATGGCAAAGAAAAACCAGTTGAAAATGTCACCATCAGAATCACAAATGAAGTTTCTCTACCATCATCCTCATCTTCTGTTCCCTGACTAGAAGTCCCAGATGCTTTACTGAGTTTAGTCTTCCTCTTCTTTGCGTGTGAAGGAATGGATTCTGGTGATTTAGTATCACTGTGGGATATTACATTTCCTGATTCCAGATATTTTCTCTTCTTTCCTGTTTTCACTTTCTGATATTGCTTGTAGTTTGATCCATCATAATATACTGAGTTTCTAAAAGTGGAAATGAAACCTCTGGCCTTCTCAAGAGATCCATTCCTCAATAAAAGAGGGTTGAGAGCAGTAGACTGAACCTCAGACAGTACCTCATTCACTGATGAATTGATATCCATGGTGTCAAAAGTCATAGAGTTTCCGCTTCCATTCCAAGAACTCTTGTCAACATCATCAAACCTTTCAACCTTTTTCTCCTTGACTGCCTCATCGCCATGGTTTGCATCAGGAGAAGACAAAATAAGCCGAGCAGCCTTTGTCATACGCTCACCAATCCTGGTAATAGCAGAAACTTTCTGAGATTCTATTTCCAGTTCTCTCTTAAAGCTTGATTTTCCTGCATTCCACCTAGGGCTCGTATAAGGAGGTGATAAATACTTGCTCTTCTTTCTTTCCCTTGATAAAGGGCTCGCATTCATTTCACGCTGGTCGCCAAGTTCATCACGCTCGGGAATTGAAACACTAAGCTTCTTTGTTTTCAACAAATCAGTGTTGCCAGACTTCTTGTTGACCCTCTTAGCAAGTTTTTCATCTACACTCTTAGAGCTGCTAGTGTGACCTTTAGCTTGCTCACCAGACTTCTTCCTTTTCTTCTCAGATGTTTCTACAGACGAAGGTGTAGAATCTTCTACAGTTGTCTTCTTACCTTTGGGCTTGGCATTCTCTCCCATTAGTTCAGCCACACTTTTCTGCTTCCTTTTTTGATAATTCTTGTCACAAGCAGCCATAGGAAACTTTGCAGAGAAGGAATTTGGAGTTTCTTCTTCTGATGGACCCTGAATAGGAACCTCAATTGGTATGCTAAAGTCATTTGCATCAATAACTTGACCCTCCTTCTTGTCCTCAAGGCCTTCAACTTGCAGGGGTTCACAATATAAAGGCAAAGGGCGTCCACATTTAGCACGATAAAAAGCAGACAGCCAACTTTTCAACACAGCAAACTCAAGTATATTGGAATTAGAATGGGTTCGTGCAAGATGTTTTAGACCTTTGCATATTTCAGCAGGTTCACACTGAGAAAGTAAAAGACTGACAGTTTCTCCTACAGGCACCCGAACACCCTTTTTAATTCCAGCATTCACTGCCAATGGCCAACTAAGTGCAGCACGACTCTCTTCAGAGATGCATGGGCAAGTTATATCAAACTCCACAAGTACACTAATTTCATCCAAGGCCTTTTCAACAGCATATAAGAAGCTCTTGGAAGTGCTTTGCTTGGACATTTGTTCAAACTTGTCCACAAATGGTACTAACTGCGATGGGGGGCACCAAGAAAACGAGCCATCTCCAAAGTATGCCACTAGCAATCGACCTGTTTGATTATACTTCATAGCAAAGTCTGAGGCATCGGAAGCATCATAAACACGCCCTGGCCACCAAGGATGACTCTTAATCTTGCCCCACACAAAGTCACCGACTGTATAAACATGTTTTACCCTCCCTGTTTCTTCCCTAGAGCTATCCTCTGCAGTTTCCCTATCAACCATCTCATCGTCACTATTATCAGCTACATGGTCCTCTCCGTTCATTCCCTCAACCAAATGTCCAGGTCCTTGCTCAGCTTCAGCCCCTTGACTAGCACGCTCTCTCCCGCTACCGCCAACAATTTCCAGTGAACGATGAACTTCCACCAAAAGAGAAATTCCATCACCGTTGAGCTCGTTCCCCACTTTCGGGGTATCCCCAGTGGCAACAACTGGCTCGCTAGTAGCACCAGGATCCACATTTCCGTTAACAGCCATTTGGTGATCGACTTGAGAAACACTAGGCGCCTCATCAGGTAACCCAGGGCCAGGGCCAGTACCAGCATCAGCCATTAGGGTTTCAGAGTCGAGTGCTTCAGCTGACAACCCAGCTAGGGTTTTGGTCTTCTCTGTGTTTTCTTCACTCGACATGCCCAACAAAAGGTTACAAGACTTGTTCACTTCAGTTTTATGGCGATTCAAATCTGCAAAGAAGAAGAGAAATCAAAATAGCCTAGCTCAGAAAAAATCCCCCAATAAAAAAAAAAAAAACCCACAATCACAGACACAGAGATAAAGCACCATAAAGAAACGGATAACGATTAAAGATTCAAGATTTCCATAAACCTAGGGTTCGGGGTTCCATTTTCTAGTTCTAAAATGGCATATATACCAAAACCAAAACAGGGAAAAGCATGGAAAAATATGAAAATATGACTTCGACATTCAATTAAAAGAAGAAAAACATAAACGGAGAAAGGGAACAAACCAGAATCGAACGGAGTTTGCAAACTTCTTGAGAATTCGCCTACTGTTCGTTCGGAGAGAGAGAGAAAGAAAGTAAAATGAGCTTATAGAAACCACAGAGAGTGTATATAGGGGGTGTTTTGGCTGGCTTTTGGACACACATATATATATATATATATATATGTACTGTTTACGTTTCTATCAGTCAAAATGAGAGCTGGACGGTTGAGATTTAATATGCGTTGAAAAAATTCAGGACTGTTTCATTATAACTCCTCTCTTACATTTCATCAAAATGCAAGAGGAAGTTAAGTGGACTGTTGAAATTTAATATGCCTTGAAAATTTCATTACAACTCTCTGTCATTTCCAAAATGCATAGAGAGAGTTAAGTGAACGGTTATGATGTAATGTGAGAGAAATCAAAGGCTTCCAAAATATTCCCAGGTAACTTTTGGGGATCTCCTTGAAATTTGAATCGTCCACCATTTACCGCTCTCTTTCCCTCTTTCTTTTTTTTTGGTTCCATTTGTATTACACGTTGTGCTTAAGATTGGTTAAGACAAAAAGTGCTTCTTATGAGTAATTTTTCTCAACACTTGTACTCGGACATTATTTATGATGACTAATTGTTCTTCTTCTCACTACAATTTTGGTTTCTTCCTAATATCTCGTTGCTCTGTTCGAAGAGTATCAATGACTTTACTTTTTGGTCCTAAAATCAAAATAATTAACACAGTTTTTATAATATAATATTTATAATTTTCAAAATTTTAAATACATTAGAAAAATACACTAACCAAACTTATAATATTACCCTATTTGACCAGATTTATAAGCACTTTATTTTTTTAACGAGCAGGCACATAAATTAAAAAGTATTTATAAATTAATCTAATTAGCTTATTTAATCTCATACTAATTCGAACCATATAAGCACATCAATGAAAGAATGATTCCTGAAGCTGCATCCAATAGAAACACAATAATAAAATATCCGATATAATTTTATGAGTGAAATTTAAAAAAATATTATGTAACACAATCTTATATTTATCTTATAAAGGTGAAAAAGACTATTTTGTAACGCATGACATCCCATAGAAACAGTGAATTTCAAATGTGTATACTTTTTCCATTGGTATGTAATATGTCATTACCAAGTGACCCCTTCTGATTTCTCGGAGTAAAACATTGAAACACGTGCCCTTTTTCTGTTTTAGTTTTTGGTCCATAAATTGCACTTTTAAAGTGTAAAATTATTTTGTGCATTTCTACATCTGTTATACATAACTGTCATGGTAGCAATCCTCCAATGACAAAAATAAAGAATAACACACTTAATATAATTTCACTCTACGAGAAATAACAAGAATAATCATGTGAAGTAATACTTTAATTAGTCTAAATAAAATAGACGATAACAGAAATCTACAAGGAAGCGCACTCTGTTGTTCTCATAAATTGAGGCATTGATAATCTATAATTTAAAAAATATACTCTGCGTGTTTGGAACCAGAACCATAAAGGCATGAACAGCAAAATCATGAGATTACTGGTAACTCAAACGTTTCGTGAACCATATCTTAATTCTAAAGCATCTTGTCACACTTTGTTTGTTTCGTTTAAATAATGGAGTGGGGGTTGAAAGTGAGTTTGTTCTTATTCTATTTCTTCTGAGGTGAAAGAAAAGATCTTCATCTTTTCTGGAATAGGTTAGACAATAAATTCTTTCAAAATTGACTAGTTGCCCCTGTGTTGAAGGTGTTCCAAGAAATCTCTGCAATCGAGTACATAATTCTATGAACCAGTGAATTGGATCAGCTTGACAAACGAACAAATTTGTACAAGTTATACTAGTCTGAGTGAACTTGCGCGCACAAATAACTCTATCTATTAAGGTGATTGTATTTCATTATTGTCTCACTTCATTCATTGACCAATAGACAACCGCGTTGGATGCAAGCATCCTGTCACGCATCAATTACATTCATATACTTCTATAGTTGGTAGATTTAACACTCATTGCTATATAGACATGGACAAAATCATTCAAAAGTTGATGCATTTCAAGCACAGAATGAGCCCAATAGGATAAATTACGGATTAACATTACCCTTCAAGGATTTTCTCCCCACTGTACAATTGGACAAGAAACAAGTGACCACCCCAAATAGGGAACATCTAATGACTGATCTTGCAGACATAGGTTTGTGGAGCAATTGTCTTAAGTACTGGTTCTGCATCAAAAGAAATTGAAACACACAATAACAAACAATATAACTGAAACAATCACAAATGATGCAGAACCGTAAGCAAAAAGGGGTGAAAAATCTTGATTTTAGAAAATGGGGTACAACTATCTAACAACTGAATTCTCGTGCAGAAACACAAAAAACTTACAGTAACTTGCCCAGATAATCAAAACCAAATAAGAATGAACATTTACCACAAAATTATTTAAGCAATAGAAACTTTAGCACCAGCTTCTTCGAGCTGTTTCTTAGCTTCATCAGCCTCTTCCTTGGAAACACCCTCCTTAAATTTCTTAGGCAATCCCTCAATCAATTCCTTAGCCTCTTTCAAAGCCAAACTTGTTAAAGCCCTAACGGCCTTAATGGTCGCAATTCTAGCATTACTCGGCACTTCATCGATGACTACGTCAAACTCCGTCTTCTCCTCCACCGCAGCTGGAGCATCAGCGGCTGCGGCTCCAGGGGCGGCGACGACGGCAGCGGGAGCGAAGGATGCGGCTGAAACACCAAGCTTATCCTGAAGGTACTCGACGAGTTTCTGGGCGTCAGCGAGGGTAAGATTGGAGATTTCATCTCCGAGATGGACTACCTTATCCGGTGCTTCGACGGCAGCGAGAGGGCGGACGAAAGTGGCTCGGCGGTGGTGAAGCTTGGGAGTGAGAAGCGGGAGTTCAAGGGTTTTTGTGGGGAAAGAAATTGAAGCGTGTGTCGAGCTAGCAGTAGAGGGAGAAATGTGAGACGGAGAGCGAAGGCTGATTGTGGATAATGTGGAAGCCATTGTAGCAGAGCTAAAGAGGAGAAGAGAAGAGAAAAAGAGTGAAGAGAAAGAGGTAAAGGAAAGGGAAATAAGAGAAAATGGGATAAGGGGATGGAAATTTGTGTTGATAAGGTCATATATACCTCCTCTCCTGTTCTACATTTCTTTTTCTTTTTCTTTTTTGTTTGATCCATTTATTATTTGAATAAAAGGAAAAACGTCAAAAATATTCTTCAATTAAAAAAGAGTTGGATTATATTTAATCTCTTATCATACTTTTTATCTTTCTTTTTTTGAAGTTTAATAATAATTAAATAGAACACAAACTTTTAGTAAATCAAATATATTTTATGAAAAACTAAATCATCTTTAAAAACCCACTATTGAATTGATATTTTTAAGGGAAAAATTACATAAAATAGAAATCAAACTAATTACATAAAAATAGATCATTTCAAACTAATGACCTGATAGCATCATGAAGTTTATCATTGCAGTATATGGATATACTATGATAATGTCATATATGATTAAAGAGTGTATCTCTAAAGGACTGCTCATTTCTCAATGATATGATGACAGTATATGAATATACTATTACGGTATTATGAAGGATTGAGGAGTCTCGCACGCTATATTGTTCATCATTTCTTAGTGATACCATGGCAATATATTGATATATGACGGTATCATAAAAAATTGCAAGATGAAATATTTTTTATAATTAATTAGGGAATATGAAAATAAAAAAATAAAAAAATAAAATCGTATAAATATTTTTCTCCGATGAGATAATTATGTAAGTTTTCTTATTTTTAAATATGTAAGAAATTATTAAAAGTAAATGAAGAATTTGGAAGGGTTTAAAAAAAATCTAGATCAAAGTTTCTATCACTTTTTATGTGTGTTTTTTTATTAAAAGAAATCTGCATATTCTTTTTTTTTTCCTTTATTCCTTTTCTCGCCGTTTTGGAAAATGAAAAATCAAATAAACTTTTGATCCTAAAATAAAATGGTTGACTGGGGAAAAAAAGTGAATTAGTTTTTTCAGAGGAAAATTTGAACAAATTCCTTAACGATGAAAGCATATTAGGGATCAAATTCAAAATAAAGGATAAGTTTATTTTATTTTTTATAACTACGGTCAAATTTGAGTCATTCCACTATAATAATAGTGTATTTAGGACGAAATTTGAATAATGAACAATTATTTTTTACGATTGAGGAAAATTTCTAGCTTTTTCCCCTTAAATTAGTCTATGATTGGCAAAATTATTCTATAAAAAACATGACTGCCTGAATTATTAATATTTTGAGCTACTCATATTGCTTTAACCTATTTTTACAGGTTAATTCAACCACATATACTTAAGAAAATATGATAGAACAAGTATAGAACTTAAAACTTAAGATAATTGGCTGAGATGGTTATGATCCACATTTTAGATCATTTTAGCTTAATTCCTTTTAGTATAAGTGATTTTCGGATGAATCTAACTCAGTCTGTTCAGCACTCCTAAATAAATCTGTGAGAGATTTAAAATCGCAAGTAAAATTTACCTTTTTATAGATCTCAACTTGAACTTAGTACTGGTTATGATCCACATTTTAGATTATTTTAGCTTAATTCCTTTTAGTATAAGTGATTTTCGGATGAATCTAACTCAGTCTGTTCAGCACTCCTAAATAAATCTATGAGAGATTTAAAATCGCAAGTAAAATTTACCTTTTTATAGATCTCAACTTGAACTATTACTAAGTTTACAGTATAAATATTGAACAAATTTATAAAGTTGGGATAGTAAATTTATGAGCTTACTAATTAAATTTCTCATAAGATCTTTGTAGAATACTCTACTAAACAAAAGTATGTTGCAAGAACAAGTTAAAGAGATAATTCTCCGACTTCAATCTTATTTTATTAGCCTTCTTTTCACTTAAACAACAATAGTTAATAGATTTCTGCCCATTATGCAAGGATGATTACGTTGAATTTATGCAATCTTGTTATAATATTATTTTTTTTCATAGAGATTTTTTAAAGAGAAAATAATAGAGAAATAAAAATATGTGACCATAATTTATTGTTTGGGGTCTCGATTAATCTTTCCCGAATGAATATAGAGAGAGCAAATTAAAATATAATATAAATGGGGCATTCCGAGAATCGAACTCGGGACCTCTCGCACCCAAAGCGAGAATCATACCACTAGACCAAATGCCCTGCTTTGATGTCGATAATAATCCGTAAACTTCTAACTCTCAACATGATGGAAATTGAAATGGTTTCAAGTGTTTTTCTATTCAAACTTGAATGTACTTTTTTTAATATGAGATTTAGTATTCAAAATGCAAAAGAGAATGTATAAATTCATGGAGTAAGGTTCCAATTCCCCAAATTAAGAGCATCTACCGTCAACTTTTGAAGCTGTCTTTTCCTACTACAGGAGTAGAAATTTTAGAACATAAGCAATCTAAAGTAGTTCAAAATTTAAAAGATAGGGCGCATTTGGAGAATTAAATCTCGGGACCTATCGCACCCAAAGCGAGAATCACACCACTAACAAATGCCCTGCTTCGGGATTCGTGTACTTACATTATTATAATTACAAAATAACATCTAAAGCTTTCATGACTTTCTAATAAAAGAAGAACCAAAAAGGACGAGAAAAGCTTCCTGCACCAATCTTAGAAAAAGTAAACAGGATATTCAAATCTTCCAATTTGGCAGATGGTATTTGTGATCATAACGAAGCTTCAACAGATGATAATTAACGAAGCTTCAACGAATGGTATGCCTGCACCAATTCTCCAAGAGCATCTACCATTAACATTGATCTATTTTGATCTTGTTACAAGTCAATTTAAAGCTGTCTTTTTCTCCTATTAAATATTTAAATTTACTAGTGTTAAAACATATATAATTAGAACATAAGATGGCAGGGTGAAGAATTGCGGACAAAGTGGAAATAGCTTTCTTATCATTCAATGAGCATCTTGTATTTCGTAAAAATTGGGGGCAATATAATCCTTACGTAAGGGCCATCCTATCCAACTTTTGATATATACTGTAAATACAGAATACATGTTTGTAAGATAGGGTAGTGAAGCCATTCTCCGGCTAGGTATTCAGAATTCTCTACGATAAATCATACACTATACAGCTGGAATCGACGCGTAAAATCTTACATGGGGAAATGCTTCTCGAAACAAGACATTTTACCACCTTCTCCGCTTCCTACCATACCAGACGTGTATCAGTATGCGAAGGCAGCAATTGATGCAGCCAATATGAAACAAGCTGTGGCATGCCAATCATGTAAAGGTTTCTCCATTACAAGGACCACTGCTGACAACAACAGGCACCGATTTCAACGCAAATCCTAACCCTTTTCTTTCAAGATCAGCCCCAAGTCCTAAAATTGCTGCCTTGTGATCTTTGCAATAGCTGAGTACTCCTACTCCATCACATTCATAATACTTCTATAGTTAGTAGATTTAACAATCATTATGCTAAGTCATTGCTACCTAGAGGGAGCTTGCATCAGTTGCAGAAGTAACATGGATAAAATCATTCAACAGTTTATGCATTTCACTCAATCAGCTTATTTTAACGACCAGTAACCAAAATTAGAGAACCTACTAACTTTCACGGGCCGACTCCTTCTTAGCATCAACGACACACTAATAGCCTGTGCAGCGCCCGTAGTGCCACCAGACTACAAGTCAGCCTAATCTCTGTCCCGAATTCTTGTCATGACCTTGTGCCTATGGCGAAGCTTGTGTAGGCTTGGTGTCACGGCCTCAACCTTGACTTGCTAGCATACTCTTGTGTCGCGTTTCATATGTTGGGTCTTATTCGCGTGAACACTTGAGGTTAGCTACGGACATGTCAGTCCTCATCTGGCGGCTGGCACCAAGTGGCGCTCTCGCGCGCACAGTCCAATTCTCAAGCTTCACACTTGCCTAGTGCCTGTGCACAGGGCTTATTCTTTGCCCAACTCTTAATTCTTTGACCTTTGTCACGTGCGTCTTTCATAATATGGCTCACAATTGTCATAATTATGACATTGCCAAACATGGGCCTCGCGACATGCTTCCATCCCACAGTGCAGCATCGCCCACAACTATATATCAAGGCCAACAAACCTTGCTTGCAAGACTGAACCCAAGTCAAGCTCACAAGTCAACACTCGAACCTCTTAAGAGTGGTGCCTCGAGTGCTCAATCGGCACGAAGGTTTTATCATTCATAAGAATAGCCCACAAGGCATAATCGTCCATATGTCAAGGTCCCAACACTCATTGTGCGCCCAACACTAGCCCTAAGGCTGAGCACCACCCATAAAGGTTACCCTCAGGGTTGCTTACTTGGTATGACTTGATGACAACATGCACGGAGGAGGCTAGATGAGCAAGAAACACCTCTATTCCCTTATATATGCTTTAAAGAAATAAAGTCGTATGACTCCAGACGACATGTTTTAGCCAAAAAATCATGATGAATGTTTCTTACTGATCTGAACTCCAAATAAAAGACAATTTGTTCCTGAAGACTATTCTCGACTTCCTTCACACCTCAATGAAGTTTCATCCCATTTCCATACATGTGGAAAGAGATATAGCCTTTGAAAGCTTCAGCTAATTATGACAATGTCACTGCTCTTTAACTAAGTCAAGCCCATAGGTGAACAATCTAGGAACGAAACCAAACTTGGTAATCATATTCAACATCCTAGGAATGAGCTTTCACTGAAAATCCCAAGATTCCAACTATTGCTCAAGAATGTGTGACACTGACACTCGTGCCAAGCACGCGCCATCGCCCATAGGCTAGACTCTTAGGCTCACAGCAATTCCTTGTTAAACTCCTTTGACACTATTAAAACATGCAATGCTACAGTTCTACCTGGTTATTGCCTCCGGCATTGCCCTTCTGCTAGATGCTCCTTATGAACACCTTCAATGCACAGGTGACACTCATGCGGCCCACTCTGGGTCGCAGCATTACAGGCACCAAGGCACAGTGAAGGCAGCCCTAACATCATAACTAAACTCATATAAACTGCTCAAACGTTGCATATTCTTGAGATTGACCAGCATAAGAACCAATATTTCTTGGAATAAAATTCAAGCATAGAATGTGCCCAATTAGTTATATTACTGATTAACATTACACTTCAAAAACTGGGCAAGGGATAAGTCACAAGTCACCACCCAAACAGGGAAGTGGGAACATCTAATGATTAATCTTACGGACATGGATCTGCTGAGCAATTGTTTTAGATACTAGTTCTGCATCAAAAGAAATGAAAACAAATATAAACGCACAGAAACATACACTAACAATCTAACCAGAACAATTACAATTGATGCAGAACCATAAGCAAAGACGGGTGAAAAATCTTGATTTTAGAAAATTGGGTATATCTAACAACTGAATTCTCTTGTGAAATTACAAATAAGAATGAACATTTACCACAAAATCATTTAAGCAATAGAAACTTTAGCACCAGCTTCTTCAAGCTGTTTCTTAGCTTCATCAGCTTCTTCCTTGGAAACACCCTCCTTAAATTTCTTAGGTAATCCCTCAATCAATTCCTTAGCCTCTTTCAAAGCCAAACTGGTTAAAGCCCTAACAGCCTTAATGGTCGCAATTCTAGCATTACTCGGCACTTCATCGATGACTACGTCAAACTCCGTCTTCTCCTCCACCGCAGCTGGAGCATCGGCGGCTGCGGCACCAGGGGCGGCGACGACGGCGGCGGGAGCGAAGGATGCGGCAGAAACACCAAGCTTATCCTGAAGGTACTCGACGAGTTTCTGGGCGTCGGCGAGGGTTAGATTGGATATTTCATCTCCAAGCTGGACTACCTTCTCCGGTGCCTCGACGGCGGCGAGAGGGCGGACGAAAGTGGCTCGGCGGTGGTGGAGCTTGGGAGTGCGAAGCGGGAGTTCAAGGGTTTTCGTGGGGAAAGAAATTGAGGCGTGTGTGGAGCTAGCGGTAGAGGGAGCAATGTGTGACGGAGAGCGAAGACTGATTGTGGATAATGTGGAAGCCATTGTAGCAGAACTAAAGAGAATTTGGTGAGCGGAGAAGGGAGTGAAAGAGGAAACAAGAGAAAATAGGATAAGGGGATTGAAATTTGTGTTGATAAGCTCATATATAGTTTTTTTTTAAAAAAAATACCAAACACCAAAATAATAACCATATTATATAAATAAAATATATATTTTTAATATAAAATAATATATAATTTTTTTGTATATTTGAATAGAAGGATTTTAGATTATATAATCTTGATTAAACAAAAATGCAATATATAATGATAATAATTGAGAACAATTTTTTCATACCAAGTAATACAGAAATGAGAATTTGTGAACAAATTTATGGTTTGGGGCTGCAATAAAACATTTCCGAATATATAGAGATGCCAAATAATAAAGTTAGAATTAATAAAAAGGGGGCATTCCGAGAATCGAACTCGGGACCTCTCGCACCCAAAGCGAGAATCATACCACTAGACCAAATGCCCTGCGTTGAAATTCGTGCACTTATATTTTGTCATAATTGGTAAGACGTCGTTTCATAGCTAATTGGAGTTATGCGGTATTAGTAATGCATAAATTAATTATTAAAATATCTATGTATTATTTAATGAAGAGATTAGTTATGCAGAGTTTTTTATTCAGTTATAACTTATTCCACCTTCTATCCTACATAAGATAATATATAGATTCTTTCGTAACTCTTACATGTATTAGTTATGCAGATCTCTAAATTGCAAACCAAACACCATATTAATTTTATACATGAATAACTTACCTTCTAACTAGCTACAAAATATGATATTACATAGCAGAATTTAATAGGAAAAATTATATAACATAGCATAATTATGAAAGTATTTACATATAATGGTTATAGTTTCAAAAAATTACATAATATGACTTTATTTTATTTAATGTGCCATCTATTTACTTTTTATGGTGTATTTGATTTCGTTTTACTCTCTCTCCTCGTAAACTCTGTAATTCTCTCCCATAACGCCATTTATCAATCAATCCTCTTCCCAAAATCACTTCTCTCTCAAACTACCCAGATCTAGCAATCAATCCTCTTCCTAAAATCACTTCTCTCCCAAATTATCCAAATCTAACGAAAATCATATTCAACCCTCAATCTACACGATTTCAAGCGATTTGCATCTCTTATTGGACTCTGTGAGCCTATTTTCGACATGATTGTTCAGCCAGTTGTGTGGGATATTACAGTGACAATTGCTCCTCCGATTTCGGTCGTTGGCGCGGCACTAGTCACCGTAATTGTTTTTCTTATCGACTTTTGCCAACGACCTTGGCATGGTTTGTCTCTTTTGACAAGTTTTAGGTGTTATTGAAGCTATCACTAAATAACGTGACCCCTCCATTATTATAATTAGTTTTAATCAATGGTGGCAAAACAATTAGAGAGGACATGTAAAGTACCAATCATTTCACATATCACAGCTAGAACAGTGTAATATTTGAAAATACATATATAAACCAACACTTTCAAGAGTCTCATGCCTACGGGAACCCTATCAGAAAAGGATCCAAACCTCGTGCCATTGCTGTTTTTATCGTCGGATTTTGGATCTAAGCCTCGTGTTATTGATATTTTTAAATTTGGATATATTTTTATATTTTACTTGTATTCCGTGTATATTTCTTAAATCTTCTTCAATGGCTGACCTTATATGTATCATAACTATACAACTATTGTATATAAGTTATTTTATATATATGTATTTAGTCTTATTTGTGATACAGTGCGAATACATAAATTATATACAAAATATGTCAATCAGATGTTGTATGTATGTATGTATGTATGTATGTATGTATGTATCTATCTATCTATCTATATATATATATTATGTGTGTGTGTGTATATATGTAAGGTTGCCCTATTAAGGAATCTCCGGATCTATGCTTATTTTCAACTCCTCTAAGCATTTCGTCAATTACTATGCCCTTCCTCATCTCTGGGTGCCTAGGTATCCACCATAAGTCTTTCCTCCCCTAGCTGCATATGAATGCACAGAGAAGGCCCTCGCTCGGTTTCTTTGACATCGACTCGGTTGCTAGGAAGAATGCTAGCTTAGAGCCAATAGAACTAGTGTTCCTTCGTCAAAGCAAGGGGTTGAAAAAGCACCACAAGGGACGGGAACGATGTCCTGACTAAACAAGAGTTTCTTCTATATATCAATTGACATAGTTCTTTTTAGCAGAGATACATATTAGTACTCTTTGATACAATTAAAAATACACAATCCTTTATATCTTTTTTAGAATTTATTTGTTAAAATACACGTATTTAGTTGTATTTATGATACAAATTATTCATTTTTTTGATAATTCAAAGAATGAAAAGTATATGATTATAGAAATAAAATCACTTTTTTAGATTTGCTTTACAAGGTGTTAATATAAAATAAGAACTCCAACCATTATTAAAGTAAATTTAATTAAGGAATGTAATAATTATCAATTGCATGAATAATGATAACTGATTATTTAGGTGAAATATAATCCCTAAAATCACTCGTCTAATTAGATTTTTGTATTTGCATTAGATGCATTTTACCTAGAATAAATACAACACATGACACATAAAATATTGTCATTTTATATAAATAAGTAAAATGTCGCTACTCCAGCCTGTTTTCTCCCAAAATGTTGTCATTTCTGAAATTTCTCAGAAATTTCTCAATTTAATATCTATATGACTCATCTTCAAACCAACTACCAAACGGCTCCTAGATTAATAAGCTCCAACATGAAGAAAATTAAAATGGTCACACGTTAAAGTGTTTTTCTCTTCTAACTTGAATGTACCTTTTAAATATGAGAAGTTTCAATTCTTCAAGAGATCTACCATTAACATTGATTTTCTTCCGAGTCATTTTAAAGCTGTTTTATCCTCCTATTGTATGTGCTAGTGTCAAAACATAAGCAATTTGAACGTTAAGAGAGCAAGATGAGGAATTGAGGATAATGTGTATTGATATATACTGTAAAGACAGAATACATGTTTGTAAGATTGAAGCCATTTTCAGGCCAAGTATTTCAAATTCTCTAAGCTAAATCATACAACACAGCTGGAATCGACGTGTAAAAATCTTCCATGGGAAAATGCTTCTTGAAGAAGACATTTACCACCTTCTACGCCTCCGACCATACCAGTATGCAAATGCAGCAATTGATGCAGCCAATATGACTCCAGCTGTTGCATGCCAAGCATGTAAAGGTTTCTGCATTACAAGAGTGGAGCCCGAACCACTGCTGACAATAACAGCCTCCGATGGCTCTGGTTTATGACTAAATGTCAACGCAAATCCTAACCCCTGTGTTTCCAGATCAGTCAAGTCCTCAATTGCTGGTTTGAGACTTGTCATCTTTGCAATAGCCTCATACTCCTCTTTGGTTCCACCCTCTAGAAAAGACCCAACGACGTGGCCTTTGTTCACCCAGTATGCACCAAATCTATTTCCCAAGAAATCCCCAAAATGGACTACATCACCAGTACTGTCACCATAGAACTGCCAAGAGAGTGTGAAGACTCTGGAATAGAAGAATGGTAAGTAGTCAAACTCCGTTGTTTTCTCTGGTTCCATGATTGCAGCTACTGCGTGCCTTGCTGACTTCCGTGCAGAATCAACATGCTCAAGTCTCCGTGTTTCACCGAAAATTTTGACAGGAAAAGTTGCAACATCCCCAACAGCATAGACTGAGCTGTTGCTTGACTGCATTCGGCCATTGACTTTTATCCCTCCTTTATCAAGAGTAAGTTGCCCTTCAAAAAGGCTGGTATTTGGTCGAATTCCAATGCCTACTATGACCATGTCAGCAGGTAGCTTGGTTCCATCTCTCAGATTCACTGCAGTTATCTGCATAACAAGTTCCCGCATTCAAGCATCATGTCCAGTATAACTTCACTGATATATAAAATTTGGAAATGCAACAATTGATTAATGTTTGTTCCAGCTTAACAGCTGACTTGTCAAACGGAGTTTGGAAATCTCGTTCTTCAGTAAAAGTGAACCTTTTCTTATTCATACAAAAAAAGGATTAAAAAGAAGCTGTTTTCAGAAACTCATAACCTGAGTTTGCACTAACAAAGTAACTAGCCAAATTAAGGTTGGAAATCTCCAAAAAGAGGTAAATGTAAAAGCAGTTCAAACAAACACTTCTGTGAAAGGCTTTCAAGCAAACACCACCTAAGTGAAACAAGCAACAGGCTTTACCTTCTGGTTGGAGTCAAAATCAAATGATGCCAAGACTGTTCCTTTGACAAACTTAACTCCTTTTGACTGGTAAAATTCCTCGTAGTAACTTGCAATTTTAGGAGTAAATAGGCGGGCCACTAACAACAAAAGAAAATGAAAGAAAATTAAATGCTTTAAATAAACATTAGAAAATACAACAGTTAGTCTTCTGATGAGATTAAAATAGAATAGCAATGGTTGCACATTTATGGTTTGTAACTGTAACTAACTATTGGACTTTGGGTTTTAAGAATTACAAGAAACAAATTAATTTTTTCATACATAAGCTCTCAATCTCTGATTTCATGTTTTGAGGGAATGTTTGGGTGGAAATCCGACATACTATACAATTTTTACATCTTTAAAGCATTTGTTGATTACCAAGATCACTGTTTTTCTCTACTAATAGCATAGTTTGGAGAGTAAGGCATTAGGCAGGTGCCAGATTTCAGATAGTTGTTTGTATTTTCTGGATGAAATGCAACTAATAAAGTTATACTAATGCATTATTCTTGAGGGGAAAAATCAGTTTTTACTTCTGAAATAATTTACAAGAGACCTAATGAAACTCAAGTAAGAAACGGAGAAGAAAGTAATCCATCTTCACAAAAGAATACTTACTACAGTGTGCTTCTGGAAAGACCATGGTGACATTTATTTTGTTGATCACCAAAGAAGCAGCACATTCCATTCCTATGTAGCCACCACCAATTACAACAGCATTGCCACCACTGCTGGATTGCATCACATTAACCAGCCTGTTTGCATCAGCCAAATCTCTTAAATAACATACACTCTCAGCATCTGAGCCACTCACTCCAAACTCTTCAAGCTTCAAAGCCTAACAGTACATGCCAACCAAAAGTCAGAGCCTCTGTAAATTTTCACTTTCGTGTCAATTAGGGACTTGGTCTTTGAGGTTGAACTTTGTCCATACCAAAGAAAGCCTTTGGCATGAACCTTCAGAGCTCACTCCTTTTTCAAATTCTTAATGCTGAACTAAATGAACTCTACCCATCTGAATGTACATAAAGCCAAACATCTATGCTAACAAGCTTGACACCAAGTTGCAGGAAAGGGATAATCTGCAACTTTGAACTGTAAATTATATCCTTTATGGAAATGGCAAACCGGTTAGAGGCATATGCAGCAGAGTGGAGGCACAGGATTCGTACCAAAATGATTGTATGCAATTTTTATGCTACTGATTCTTGACGTTATTTTCAAGGTCCCCATTGAGAGGCTTATATACCAAATAATATATTAATTGGTATAATATACTTCTAAAAATTCACATGCACAAGATTATGCAGAAGCTAAGGTATTGTGAAACAGCAGAATTTTCATTTTTTTTTCTTGGTTGGTAGAGCAGAATTGTATTTCAAGTTTGGTCAATATCCAGGACCTCTATGGGAAATCACTTAAAGCAAGGCTCTGGTCCTTATCAATAGAGGTGAGAGGTGGATCTAGGATATAACCCTTATGGGTTCTTAGCATTGAACCAATTATATTTTTAAAGTAAGGGTTCACATCTACAAATTGTTGCAATTTTAATGGATTCTTACACATAAACTTATGCTCCGCATCGAAAGTATTAGGTTCAGATGAACCTAGTAACTTGAAGTTGCAACCACCCCTGCTTATTTACTTCATCAGAAGAGGACACTCTGTAGTGTCTTAATGTATGAAAAATACAACAAAATATGGTGCTACAATAGAAGAGACCAGAGATAAATTGGATACCCGAGCACCAGTTGCCACTATGAGAATCTTGTAGGTTATGGTTTCACCAGTTGCAGTCAACAATGTCTTCCGTCTCACATCAACTGATTTTACACGAGTTCCAAGGACCAGTTCAATGCCTAAAGGAAATAGCACAGTCAATGCTTTACCAGTATCCTAGGGAAGATATAAAAATCTCAATTCTTTTGCACGAAAAAAATAACTATAACTAAAAGAAATAGCTTAAAAATAATTACATATTCTATTCACTGATGCCAGTTACCAGCAGTTTTTTTCTGTTGTCATCCCAAGCTAGTGCATTCCATGAAAAGAGATCAATTTCAATACCTTATGATGTCTATGGCTATTGAAGCTTCATTTTTGGTGATTCAAAAATCAGTATTGCTACAGCTAATTACAGCCAAGAAAAGTACGATTGTCACTCTCAAACACTTTTCCCTGATTCTACTCTTTCAAAATGTTGGCTGAACATGAAACTTAAGCAGATATAAATATCAGGAAATATTCTGCTCTTCCTATGTAAACAAGGTTTCTACTACGCCAAGCAAAGATGAGCTTCTGCATGCAAAGCCTACCTTTTTTACTTTTATGAAACAGCTATCTTCTCAAACAGCTATCCTCTCAAGTCCAACAAAAGGGTAAGACAAACATCAAACTTAGCTCTGAAGACAACCATCTATTATGAATTAAACTAGGTGGCACAATCCACTTAAACTCTTAGTTCGTAATCCTTCTAACATTTTTTGAATGAGTTGCACGGGCATGTCTTCAAGGTTATGCGATCACTTCTGGGGATTCTAATCCCTTAACCAAACACCACCAACAAAATTATGCTGCTATATTAACTGTAATAGAATAACACACAGTGTGATTCTATATCTCTACTTCTATGCGAGTAATTCAATAACCTTTGTAAGTTCAAGGCAGTCAGTAGGTGCAATGCTATGTGATCACTTTGGAAAATTTTAAATATACCTATGACAACCATAAATTAAAATAGACAAAGTATAATGAGCCTGCTAAAATATTATAAGAGGTTAAGGAAGCAAAAGATCCTAATAAATTACCATGTTCCTTGTACCACTTCGGCGTCAACCTTTCCTCATTTGTACCAACACAACAATGAAAAGCAGGCAGACGTGCAGGATCTGCATAGAATAATTCTAAATAAGTTAAACAAATGAACATGGGAGAGAAAAGGAGAAACAGCAGAAACATCTCATCCAGATAACTCTTGTTAAGTGGCGGTAAAAGATAGAACTATTCCTTTAATAACTAGTGTAATCAGGAAAAGGCAATTAATTTTATATGTTTCCGATAAAACAGTATGTCCATGATAAGGCACAGGAAGAGAGGAGTCAAAGAAACATAAAACTGCTAAACGGAAATTGGACACAAAGATCTTCAGTATATTGGAGAGATGGTTCCATGCTATTAACTGTAGTAAATCTGTAAATATGAACCATGTTATTTACCGTAGTAAATGTGCACATCATGTTTGTTTCAGGAAATCCTCCCAGCTCTTACCATCCTCTCCACCACAAAATCTTGAATACCAATTTCCTGTGCTAGAATGTCTAACTCAACAGTAACTAGAGCCAGGGAGGATTCCGCCATTAATACTTCTAGGATGTTGCCCAAATTACAGTGCAAAGCAGAACTTTTATTTGAATCTAAAGAAAGCATGATCATCCACTTGGAAGAAATTCAAGACAAATTTGAAAAGGCATGAGGTGACTGAGAGATACCTTCTGGTAGTAAATAACCCTTGCTTAATGCAGGTCGTTCATAAGGAGCAACCTGAAAAGAGCAGCAGAAGTTTAGAAGTTGAGGTAGGAAAAATATGGAAGCTCCAACACGTGAGCGATCATGTGTTACCATCCATTGAATGATTGTCTCCATAGTGAAGCATCTGATGAGTTTTGGTCTTATTTTGTTAATGACGTTAGTTTTAACTTGGGGAAGGTAAAGTTCATGATGGATGAAAGGGGCAGATCACTCGAAGCTATGATCTTCATATTTCTAATGACATTAAATTGGAAGGGATTAATATGGAAAGATAAATAGATAAGTTCTATGCATCTTTGCCTCTTAGATGATGAATGAGGAGAGGGAGAACAGTATAAAGGAATAACCATTCCGGCAGACCATCAAGTAGGCAGTATGCACTAAAAACTCAATAGCAGATCTACAGATTGTTAACATTTCTATCATGTCACATTGTAATTGGAATCAGAACAGCTTTTTGGATTCATCCTACCAAATATGTTCCGCCTAAAGCTTTCTAGAAGTTATGTACATAGGCTAGGAGCAAAACAGTTGTTATTCACATCTCTTCATAACTCAACAGCCTTAGAATTAATGAAGTTCTAGCCAAAAATACTGCTTTGAAAGCATCCACAGGTATAATCTACGACATCAGTTGCTCCAGACCAGAGAACTAGCTGCTGTAAGCATATAATTTCCATCAACATTAAGGTGAAGCCACAAAAATTCAAAACTTTTAAATGTGATTCAGTGATTCAAATACTCGTCCTCTTGCCAAGCAAATTAAATTTTATACTAGGCCCGAAAAGTCATCATAAAACCCATAATTCAGCTCGGATAAGAAGTAAACCTACTCAGATTGAATTACAGGAAAAAATCCAGACCGCGAAAAGAATGAACATTTACAACACTGTAAAACATTAGCAGCAATACCCAAATTAAGAAAGAACAAGAAGAAGAAGCAAAAAACATCTAAAACCCAGAAATTAAAGCATAAAGTGAGCTCGAAAATACGAAAAGTAATCAATTAACAGTCAAAAGAGGAAACTAATATAGAACAAAAGTGAAGGAAGTGAGGGCAAAAGTAATAATTACAGGTTCTTCAGAGATGATGCAGAGTTCGCCATGAGTGACACCTCGTTTAACAAATTCAAGAGCTGCATAACCAGCAGCAACTCCTCCCCCCAATATTACATACACAAAGGCCCTACCCATTTCCCCTGCTTCCCACAAAATACTAAGGACCCAAAAATCCCAACTTTAATACCTTAGCCTTTAAAATTTGATTACGGATCATTCAATTAACGTGGGGCTGTAGCAAATTCTCGCGTTTCATTTACCATTTTGCCCTTTTCGATAATTCCTTAAATTCTTCCTTTGTATTTTGTACCATATCTCAAAACCCTTTTCTTTTTTTTTTCACTTTTTGTCCTGATTTTGATCCTTATTGTATTTATTCAATTAATAATCACTTCAATTAATTTATATGTTAACGTTTATTTCTTTTCTCATGAATCTTTAAAAATTTAGGTAATAGATTATTAATTATTAAATTATTTAATTACTCATATATTATTACTTTTATGAGGATATTTCATCATAACATTTTTCTAAATCTATTTCCAAAAAATTCACATTTTTATAATTAAAACTAATTTCATTTTAAAGTTTTTAAATAAAAATATATATTAAATTTGATAATATCACCTAAATTAGTTTTCTTCTTTTTTAAAAAAAAAAATAGGCAGGAGTATATTTTAGGGAATTCCTTCTGTGGGGAAAGAAAGGTAGGGGGACCCACGGAAGGAAGAGAAAGCAGTATTATTGATACACGTGGAGTAGGATATTATCTTTGCATCGGGATGTGTGAAGGACGGTTGATGATCAAGTTGACTGACGCGGCGGTTTCTGGAAAGATCATATTACCGGTTTCCATTTTTTTTTTCTTTCCTTTTGAGGGAAAAATAAAAGGGATTATAATTACTTTGATCCCTAACTCCAAAGTTATAAATAAATATTAAGTTTAACTTTTGTAATAATTTCTGTCGATAAATTAATAATTCAAAATATTTTTTTCTATGTATATTCTTTGATAAATCAATATTTATATTTATAAGGAGCTTTATTTTAAAAAAATAAAAAAAAAAGATTTTGACGTTTCTTCATACATTAATAACTTTTTATGTGAAACACAAAGTCAGGTGTGAAGTCAAATCAATTATATATATTTGATCTCTTTATATAAAAAATATATTTTATTTTAATATTTTTAGCAGCATATTACAGTTAAATATATTGCACTGCGAGCTTAACACAATACATCCGTAGTTAAATGATTAAATGGTTAATACTTTAGAAATTTCATGGTTAATACTTTGGCAATATAAGAAAGATTTGCAAATGTTGACAGATTTTAGAGATTGAATATACAGGTGCCATCTAATTATATCTTTTGTTGTTAAGCTTAAAAAATTCTTGCTCATTTATATTTTGATTTCTCATGTACAAGAAGGTTCTAATCATATTAGTTTAAATATTTTAAAAGATCTTTCAATTATGAAAAATTATTTAGCAAAGTTATTTAATTTTATTTTTTTAAAATAATATTACTTAATTTTAAGATTTTCTCTTATAAAATCATTCAATTATATTTGTCATAAAAAATAATAACATGACAAAATTAAATAATTTTTTTATGTCATATAGTCATGACCCCATAAATAAAATAAATTAAAAAAGATTCATATCTTACCTACAAGCATCAATTCATAACAATAATTTTTTAATAAATAGGAGAGTCAATAATCAAGTCAAACTTGAGCAGGTTGGGCGGGTTATGATTTCATGGGCCCGATTTTGCCCTCTATTATAGGTGAGGTCATTCGCGCAAATGCCCTTATTACAAGGTAGTCTTTAATTTTTGTCCTCGAAATCGTTGATCTTTAATTTTTAATCCTCGAGACTTCAAGTAATAAAAACATAGTCAAAATGCCCTTTACAGTAAAAAAATTCGCAAGGCAAAAAAAAAATTGCAAGATATAAGTTTAGTTGAAGTTATGCCTAGACATAAGTTTAGTGACACAAAGTTATTCCCTAAGGCATAAGAAATTATACTCAAAGCACAAATTATGCGCAAAGGCATAAGTGCAGTAACACAAGTTATGACCGAAGATAAAAGAAATTGAGCTCGATAAATAAATTATGCCTCAAACGGCACAAGTTATGCTCAAGGCATAAAGTATGCCTTCAGTAACAATTAATATTCCGGGCGAAAGAAATTATGACTAAGCATAAGTTTGCCCCATAACATAAGTACAAATGACACGGTGGGGGAGTCTGTACCCACCCGGCTTGAAATTAGGGCCCCGGACTGTTCTAGAAGGATCTAGGGCGTTCTTGAGTACACTAGAGTCATCTAGCATGAAGACAAAAGAAATTAAGCTTCAATGATACAAGCTATACCCAAGTCATCAACTTAGTGACACTAGTTATGTTACGGGTAGGGGTGACAATTTTGATCCAAACCGATTTGACCCACCCAATCCACCCTACATTTCATGGATTGGGCATATTAATAATTTCTAGATAGGTTTATTTGGGCATAATCCATCCTGAACCATGAAGAATATTAGCCCAAATTCAACCCATCAGCTAGTCCAAACTCAGTCCATCAATATTAGAAAAAAGTTTGCTTCAGATATTTGTGGTACAAATATATGTTATGGAAAAATTTTACCCACATCGGCTATATACATTCAATCAATAAAAAAAATGATTTATATATAATTATTCATATTTAACTATAAAAACTACTATATATATAAAATAAAACTCAAATAAATATTAATTTATCTTTTATGATTAACTTAATTACATTGAGTATATACATTTAGTGTGAGTAAGTTTACCTATTGGCTATCTGTATAGGTAAAAATTAAATATTTTTTCTTAAAAGCCTCCTATAGTAGCAGGTACCAATATTTTGAAATGATTGATGTGATTTACTTCTTTTATCTTAAATTGAATGTATCATTTCTTACCCCTATTCGAAGAAGAAAGTATTTTATTTTATTTAAAAAAATTAAATTTTAAAAGTATAAAAATCAGCAAATCATGTTTATATTTTAAAAAATCTAAAGTCAATTTTTCCGTTTCCAAAAAATGACTAGTAATGTGTTACTGTCTATTTTTGTATATTGAAAATTGCAAAAGAATATATTTATCAAAGTTTCAAAATCTGTATATATATAAAAATATTATACTATATGAAAACTATTTAGGAATATTTGGCTTAGAATATTCATTATTATTTTTAAAAATAAAGAACAGAATTTAGATCAAATTGATCGGGTTGGATTATGATCCATTATTTAGTCCATTTTGATCCAACCCATCTTAGCCCAAGCAATTTTGGGCAGGGTTGGGCAATGATCCATTTATTTATATAACTCATGTTAACCCGCCCAAATTCAATCCAAACCGCTCATTTGCCACCTCTACTCACAGGATATAATTTAAGTGGTATAAGTCACGCCTTAGGGTACAGATTCTCTAAAAGTCTTGTCTTGCGAATTAAATATTATAGAACTTATGCCCCAAGGCAAACATTCTTAAAATAGTTCTATCTTGCAAAATTAACTTTGCGTAGTAAAATTAGTTCATAATTAAGGGTATTTTGACCCATAAATTTTTATAAAATGAGCAAAAAGGACAAAAATTAAAAACCACAAATTTGAGGGGCAAAAATTAAAGACAACCCAAAAATAAAGGCAATCAATGCAGAAAACTGCTACAGGGGTCAAATGAGAGTGTTGGGTTGAATTTGGACAGATCAAAATAGGTTGAGTTAATAAATGAGCGGTTACTGATCCACCCAAAAGTTACTTGGGTGAGATGAGTCGAGTAGAAATAGGCTAAAATGCAGATCATGATCCAATCTGCTCAATTCTTATTAAATTTTAATTGTTCTTTTATAGAAAAAATTCAATAAATCTTTTATTATTACTATATATAACATATCAAACAAAAAAATATTTTAATAAAAATTTTCATGAGTCAATTTTAGCTACATATCAACTCAATTTTTAATGAGTTAAAATAAATTGAGATAAAATAGACTAAGCTAATAAATGAACAGATCAATAACCTATCCGAACTTAAAAAAAACTAGATAGATTGAATTTGATTTTGCCACCCCGCTTATTTTAGTTTACATTCAAACCAAAGTAAACCAAGCCTAAGTGGTCACGACATCTTGTTGATATTGATTGAGGAGTTCGATGATGCACAATGCCCAATTCTCATGGACGATCGACCATGTAATTTACTTAAAGAATCTTGGATCCTATAAGATCATAGCTTATTAAGATTCTAAATAAATTATTTATATATATTAAATAAATTTTTTAACCGATAATATATAATTCTTTCAAAAAAAAATATAAAAATTATCAAATTCGTAACTAAAACTCGAACTCTGCCTTTATTTGTGGGTTGTGCGAGACAGTACTAATTGTAAGAGCTTAAAAGAGAATGTATTAATCATTTTTCATCGTCGTGCAAGAGAGTGATTATCATAATAAACAATTACGTTATGTAGTAGCACCAGCGTGCCTTTATGCTTCCATTCGATCTTAATCAATGATAAACATAATTTGGATGATAATTAAGCCATGTGCAATGAAGCTAAATTCATGTTTTAGCTAGGTTATTCACCATATATAATTGATACTCCATACAATTAATAATAAGTTTAAAATGATCTTTGATATTACAATGACTTTCTAATGCAAAAGAAGTCTTGACCAAGTTTATTAAAATGTCAAAGAAAGAATAGATAATTATTCATGCAATTACGTGCCAATTTCTCTCTCTCATTCTCTCTTCTTCTTTTTTCTTCTTTTCATCCATTCTCTTATATTTCTATAATTGTCCCATTTTTTTTTAAATTTCGAAGTTCAACTTCAAGTTGAATTTTAAAAAAAATGAATAATTTCAAAGTCAAACACTAGTTTCGAAAAAAAATAAAAAATTAATACGATTTACGGAGTACAACTAGTAATGACATTGCTCATACAGAGTAGTTGTTATATATTGACTGGAATGTTGATTCTTCATGTATATGGTGCCTCTAGGTGTTACGCGTGATCCTCAAATTAATTCGACGAATCCGATCCAGAATTGTGCCGTATAAAATGATTTAATAAAGGGAAATCCCCTTAATTATATGAATCCACTTTTAATTGCCCTAGTTAAATATCATGAAATGAGCCCAATTATAAATTATAAATTATGTGAGATATTCCAAGTCAAGAAGAACCACTATATTAATATTGTAAATATATTTAGCTAGTGGCTTTGGTAATTACTAGAGGACTAAAAATTGCAGCAATATAATTTGCTCAATTTTCCAGTCGTTCCATTACTTGTTTAACAGAGTCTTTAGTGCTCCACTGGAATTTGCTTGTAAATCTACTGCTGCTTCTCTATATAAGAAGCAATTGTTTGATTCTTGTTGCTCGGATTCTCACTTGAAAGTTTTCTTCTTAACTTTTGGTTACATTTTCATAATGGCTCTTCTTTTTCTCTTCACTATTGTAGCTGTGGTTGCACTGTTAATGTGTGGCCTCCAAATGACAGGTCTCTCTAGCTCTCTTGCTCATAAAATAATATTTTCTTCGTCTCTATTTACGTGATGGTCTAATTTTTGTATATATATTTTTAGAGTTTAAGTAATATATACTATTGTTGTGAATAATTTTTTATATCATTAAGTTATTCTTATCCGTTGTGGCACAGTTAACGTATCTTATTTTCAAGACTTCAAACTCTACATTTTAAGAAGGTTTACTTGTAAATATTATTTGAGTGATCTAGTAATATAAAGAATTAATTATTTATATTGACGGTGTATAACTCTCCAAGTCTCCATAAAAAAAACAAAAATTTTAATCTTGAAAATAGTGTAAACTGTGTAATGTATATAAGTTAAAAGTCATTTTTACATGGCTTTTCATTTTTGCTAAATTATTGTATCAAATAATGCAGGAGTAAACTCTGTTGGGGTATGCTATGGAAGAATGGGTGACAATTTGCCATCAGAATATGATGTTGTAAATCATTGTCATGCCAATGGTATCAATAAAATAAGACTCTATTATCCAGATACTAATGTTTTGAATGCTTTAAGGGGAAGTAACATTGAAGTCCTCCTTGATGTTCCAAATGAACATGTCAAAACACTAGCACAAGATCCTAATCAAGCCAGAAACTGGGTGAATGATAACATAAAAGCCTATTTCCCGAGTGTTATATTCAGGTATATCGCGGTTGGGAACGAAATCAGTCCAATAAAGAAGGTCGAATTTGCACCATTTGTTGGTCCTGCATTTGAAAACGTTCATAACGCAATAGTAGAAGCAGGATTGCAAGACCAAATTAAAGTGTCAACCGCGACATATTCAGCCTTGTTGACAAATACATGGCCTCCCCAAAACAGCATTTTTAATCCTGATTGGAGAGGTTTCACTGATCCAATAGTGAAACTTCTTAGAGACAACAATTTGCCATTGCTAGTAAATATTTATCCATATTTCAGTTACATTTACAATACAAAAGATATACCCCTTTCCTATGCCTTGTTTACAGATTCTGGAAGAAACTCAGCCGGCTACCAAAATTTGTTTGACGCGCTCCTTGACTCTATGTATTATGCTCTTGAGAAATCTGGTGCACCTAATGTGGAGATTGTTGTTTCTGAGACTGGCTGGCCTTCCTACGGACACCCTGCTGCAACCATCTATAACGCGCAAACTTATTATAGGAATTTGATTAATCATGTTAGAAATGGAACTCCAAAAAAGCCTGGAAGGACTATTGAGACATTTTTGTTTGCAATGTTTGATGAAAGAGGCAAAGGAGGGGATGAAACTGAGAGACATTTTGGACTTTTTTACCCTGACAGGAACTCAAAATATGATTACCTGAACTTTAATAATTAAGGAGATTTATGTTGCTGTTATATCAACATATTTCTGTTTAATTAGTTAGTATTATGAATAAGGAATAATGGAACAAAAAAAAAGATGCTTGTTATAAGCTTTTTCAGATTAAAAAAACATGTATCAACTTAAGTTTGTAATCTCATAAACACATATATAAGTTTTTGTTGTGAAATAAAGGAAACGTACAAGCCTCAACTTAATTTCGAAAGTTATAAACTTTTAAAAAAAATTAATTTCTCATCTTTCATTAATAATTACTTTTGTTGACGATGGTAAAATGAAATGAATAATCAATTGTTCAATGATCAGTCTATCATTTCTTCGGAAGAGGCTGCTTACGGGTCCTTCTTGGGCGTCCCAAAATAGTAGGCCCATGATATTGGCCCACGAACAAAGGCCATCGAGCTGTCAGCCCATAAACATTTGAAGTGAAGAATAGGGAACTGAGTGGATCAAGTCCAGAAATGGCCTTAAAATGGACTGATCTTGAAAATTACATAATTAAATAAATTTTACTATATAATTACATTATATAATAATATTTTTAAAAAATTACAAAAAATAGTAACAATAATTACAGAAATAGTGAATTATCATTTTTTTTAAACAATTACTATTGTATCAAATTTTATATGTTCTCTTTCCAACTCACTGTATTCTCTCTCCAATTAATTCATTTTTTCTCATTGTAACTGTCCAAAAATTTCTCTCCCAATTCTCTCAAATTTTCATCCGATCTTCTTCTGGAAACTACTTCCTCTTCGTCTATTTTCTCTGGCGAAATCCTACGGTAAGTTTCCTTCAGCTTTCTCTCTCTTCTCTCTCTCTCTCTAAATCCCAAGCCAAACTGCATAATTTATGACATGGGGTTGCCATGGGCATCTGAAATTGCACAGAAAAATAGTATCCCACGAATTGTTTTCCATGGAACTTGTTGTTTCTTTTTTCTTACAAAATATTCTTCTCTAAGATTCTTGAAAATTTAACCTCGAATTGATACACAATTGGTACAAACTTTTTTTTTAATATTAATGATATGTACAATCGATAATAGACTGATTAAGAATGATATAGATATTGTTCATCTTGTATCTGAGTTATAACATTCTATGATGCAAATTTTATTTTTATATTAATAATATAATATATCAGTCTCTTCTCTTTTTTTTTTTGGATACAACCAACTACTTGAACAATATCGCTTTCATATTGATACAATAGTAAGTGTATTAATCGATATAGACTGATACACAAAGAACTGTTTTAATTTATTTCTGATACATATATACATGACACATTATAATAGTATTGTTTTGTATCGATTTTAAAAATGGCAGTTGGTGTTTTACTAATGATACTTGTTATATATATGAAACATACCCAATAAAACATTTTTCAATATTTTTTCATACATGCATAAGTATCAATTTAATTTTTACAATACAAAAAAATACATAGTGACATGTTTGTATATTGTTGATACATCCATTATAAGGATATACTTTTCAAACGATAGTGACGATGATACACCAAAATTTTTTTTTTTACAAAACCCGCAACGTCGATACACCCAAAAAAAAAATTTTTGCCCCAATATCTGCGATTTTTCGAAGATGATAATTTTTTCAGATATGGATTAATTGTTTCAACTTTTTCATAAATAGCGATGATACACCAAAATATAAAATAATTTCTCCTCAAGATCTGCGTCTTTTTTAATAAGATAATCTTTTCTGATATGGATTAATTGTTTCAAATTTTTTAGATATGGTAAAAAAAGAAGGCCGAAATCGAAGAATCATTAATTCCCCCAAATCACGCTGGATCTGTTAATTACTTAATAATTAGCATAATTATAGGAAGTTAGTTAGGGTCAAATTTTAGATACACTAATCATGCTTTTCTGTAAACTGTATCAAAAAGAAAAAAACTGATATTTTATGTAAATAAGATAAATCATGCTATTTTCTAAAATTATTTTATTATCGAGTGCTAAATATGAAAATTGCTCTATTTTATTCCCATAAAAACACTCATGAAAATAGCCTCTATAAGGGGTGGTTTTAATTTTTTGGCCCCCTTAACAATTTCTTTTTTTAAAAAAATAACTTCTGCTTTAGAAAATTTTAACTTTAATTTATCCATAAGATAGACGTTCAAGATATTTCAAGACAGTGAACCTATTCAATTGACCACAAGTTCCGCCTTATAGACAAACGTTAGAACTTATGTCTCATGGATAATATAAATTATTCCTGAAAAATATTTTTAAGTTAAGGTCATTTTTTAAAGATTTTATTAAGTGGGACAAAAAATCAAGACAGGACATTTTGGGGATACTAGGTGTAATTTCTTCGAACTGAGTTGGTCATTTATACTTTTGCCCATATTTTGTGCTGATTTTTAATTTTTGCCCCTCATAATAAATACTAATCTTTTTGCCGGACATATATTTATATTTTTGTATTATAATATCTCACAAATTATGTCTGAGCATGACTTTAATTTCTAAATACCTTATGTCCAACTATGCATAAATTTAATTATTAAAATTTAAAAACCAATCTAATTAAGAATAAAAATTAAAAAATCTAACTCATTTAAAGAACACAACTGACCCCGTGTGTTGGGCCATGGACGGGATTGGTGAGGAAATAGTAGTAAGTGGGCTACAAAGCTTGCAATGCACTCTATGCGAATCGAGTTAATCGGTTTTAATGTTATGGTTTCCCAAAAGGACTTTTAATAATTATAATAAAAATTGTAATTTTTACAAATTACTTTTATGTAGTTTTTGAAAATATTTAAAACATATGGAGAAATCAATAATTGAATTAACATTGAGATTTAAATACAGTAATCTTCGTATTTAAATCTAGTCATTATAAAGGATTTATTTAATTTATTTACAGCATATAATTTTTTGAATACTAATAATAAATTTTAATATTTTATACATGCTATTTATCTTATTTGTCAAGTTATATACTCATCATGTAATTATGATTTGAATAGTTCATAGTGCAAAAGTAAAAAAATTGAACTCCTTTTTGGGATGGTAAGAGTATATTACCATGGCCGACCCAACATGTGTCATATATCATTCACGTGGAGAGTTATCCTTTATTGCTTCATATTTTACACTTGAAAAACATGTGATGGAAAACACTGAGCGGACCAAAAGTGTGGGGAATTTATTTCGTATAACTCTCGTACTGTGAAAGCCCACAACAATATTCCTCTTATGTAAAGTTGTGGTAATTATGGTTGTGCTCGGTATGAAGAAAATTATTTTATAAAAAAATAAATAAGTATATATGAGGATGAGATAGGAGTGTGAGCTGCGGAGCTGGGGGCTATCGGGGCAGAGATGAAAGAAGAGTTGTGTTGGAGGGTAGGGGAGAAGACACAATTAATATGAAATATCATGTATGGAAATACATTTCTCTATTTTTGTTAGGAAATTAAGTCATTTTTCTTATTTTAAAAGATATATTTTTTAAAATTTTTGAATAATTAAATATAAAAAATTCAAAATATTTTCTTTCGTACTAACCATCCTCTCAGACCTACCAAGATTATGGTAACTTTTCCATGTCTTCTTCTCTTTCAATATTGCCATTTCCCTCCTATTACCCTTCCACTTCGTGCGTCTCACTCTCTGTGCGTTTCTTTTTTTTGTGTGTGTTTTTCTGTGGGGTGCGCCAAACTCGGGCCGTATTGCAGCGCTCCAGCGACGCGCAAAGGCTCAGGTAACAGGCTACTTTAATTCACCTTCAAAAAATTGGGTTAATAGCATGCGGACAATGTTCATAGAAATGATAAAAACGTATATTATATTTGATCTTAGCCAAAAAAAAAATGAGAAATTAGATATGTTATGTGTTGCAATGTGTTCGGTAGGTTTAATTTTCACTCTTTCTTTTTACCAACTTCGTCTATTCCTTTTAAAATGAAGAAAACTAAAATTGTAGAAAAGAAAAAAAATATGAATGGTATAGAAAAGAAAACTTTTTTTCTTTCCTCTCTTCTCTCAAGAAAAAAAAAGACTAGATTTTTATATAAAGAAAAATATCTTCATTTGTTAAGGCTATAGAAGCTCCAAAAGAGATATTAATATTAATATTAATAAGTACCAATAAATAAAAGTAATGAAGAATGGTTATAATGCTCTTTTCATTTAGTCAAAATAACATTAGAAGGACTTTTAGTATCTTTTGATTAACCAACAATTCAAGACTAATTAATACTTCTTCTGTTTTGATTTTGTTTCAAAATTGATGTTTTACGTAATAAGAAGACATTAATGACGTTCTCTCAATTTTTACCTTTATTTAAATGAAGAGAATTTTACGTAACCAAAAACACACTAAAGAGTTACATCTTTTTTAAAGATATTATAAGGGTAAGTTCATAAAAATATATTTTATTTAATGAGTAATTTTCTTAAAGAGTATATCCAACTAAAAACACTACTTATTTAAAACAAAGAGAGTAATATATTAATTACTTACAAATCAAAATGACGAAGCAATTGTTTTGAAAAGAGTAGTTGTGAAGTGATGATAGGGACCATGTGTAGACTTCCTTAAGAGTAGTTAAAGAGTTAGGCTCACGTCGGACTTCATACATGCAACGCCATGCACCGATATAGTTTACTATGGGAAAAGCAAAATTTGAATCTTCTCAAAATAGTTATATTGCCTTTACACATGTCGATTCCTCGTGAATTCAGTTCGGTATATGTTGGCAGCCCTACATATTTGTTAGTCATTTCACACGGATGCGAATCTTGTGTAATTTTAACAGCTTAAATTACTCTATTCTAAATTCCTATATTTGAATATCTCAACATTAATTTTTATGAGTAACCATGTATATATATGTGTGTATTTTTTACTATGATTAATATATAAAAGTTAAATTCGTTTTACTGTATTTCATGTCCCATGCATGCATGCTGCATGTGTTATGGCATACCCATCCTATATGATATATCCACAATACCATTCCTTCAGGAGAACAACCGCAAAAGCTTTATCTACTCTTATATTTAATTTATTAATCAAATTAATCCTAGAGAAAAAAACTGCCCATCCATAGATGATTTAATTAATTAATTAATTTTATGCATATAAGCTATTAATGCTTGATAGAAAGATATCTTTCTGAAATTTATTAAGGAAAAAGAAAAAATATTTACATCCCATTATTAGTATATAAATAAGAGTTATATAATTACTTGAGACTCACCAAACAGGTAGCATAGATATATTGGAATATAATTCAGAATATTTTAAACGCTTTACATAGTACTAGCTAGCTTATTAATTAGTATGTTGCATCATTAAGCAATTGCATGGACCAAAGTTCCTCCATGCTCCAAATATTTTCATTTGTTTGATCAGTTGGAAAAGTTCCCTGATGATGAAAATTAGTGCCCATATTAATATTAATATTACTATTATTGTTGTTATTATTTCCGGTTTCAATGGTATCTGCTCGACCAATAGATGCTTGGCTTGTGCTTGCTTGTTGAATATTATTATTGTGCTCATCAGAAATATTTGATGATATTTTGTTCATGTTTTCTGCATGCTTTATGTGCTTCTGAATCCTTGTCCTCCAGTAATTCTTTATCTCATTATCTGTTCTTCCTGGCAAATGCTTTGCAATTTTTGACCACCTGCATGTCACGATAATTGTAAATTATATTTTATTCACTGAGAATTATTATCAAAAAAATTTTATACTATCAGATCAAATAAAATAAAGCAAGTCATTTGTTATAATCGATTAAAATACACGAAAATAAATATAATTATAGTATCGTTACTCCATCATAACTTGACGTTATTACATGAGATTTTTGGTAAGTAATACGCTAATAGCATCTTCTTCTAAAATTGTAAAACATAACTTCCATAGTGAAATACTCCCAAGTGTTTTCAGTCACGTTTAATTTGTGCATGGTTAAAAATCACAGGTGTGTCCATGTTCTGTGGCTGAAATTCAAAGTCCAACTTCTCCGACACAAATTTAAGTTATATACATTGATAGTGTAAAATAATTTTACATCATCGGGGCAATTTAACTGTTTATAGATGTTTAGTTTTCTATTTTTCTGGTTACTATATTAGGCTTACTATGAAAATTTCTCTATCATTATAAATAAACCTAACATGATAGTGCACAAAAACTTAAAACTTTTCTTATATAAAGGGAACTCAATTCTCAAAACTTTGAAAGTTAGAAACCAAAGAAGGCCACCAAAAGAACTCCCAACTTCTAGATTAAACTCACCACTTCCTATATTCTCCAATGCCTCCAGAAAATCTTATAAGCAACATCTTTGCTCTTAACAAATTAAATTTTGTGTATAATTTCTCTGCTAAATTTCTATTTTCTCTTTCAAGTATATGGTCATAAAAGCTATCAATCTGGAGGTCTAATCTAGGGCTATCAATATCTGATATTGTCCATCTTTAGAGTGTGTTTAGCATGACAGACCATTTTTCATGTAAAATGGTTTTTCATAAACAAAAATTCCCTAAAAAAATATTTTCCAGTTAAAGAATATATTCAAGATTGATAATAATATGACTCTTGAGGTCGGTATTTTTCAAAAAAGATAAAAATTAAAAGTAATATTGGAAAATCAAAGAGGTTTTGAAAGAAAAAAAAACCTAGCAGTAATAAAGATTAATCTTAAAATTCAATTGTTAGTTAGAGCTGGTATTAAGAAACGAAAAGTTAAGATATGATAGTAAGAAAAATAATTAACTTCCGTCTTTTGACAGCCAAATACGTGCCAGCAAATAACTTTCAAATATTTATTAAAAAAATGACTTTTAGCATATCGAACACACACTGCTTTAGATTTTTGTTCCATTTTCAAAGATTGTGTTTAAATAAATATACACTAAAAACCTAAAAGTACAAAAAGGGGCCCCTTGTCTTCATGATGAGCCAAAACAATAAGGTAGCTGTCTGCTTCAACCAAAGCATCTCGGAGAGCTGGTGCTTCTGATCTTTCATCTGATAGAGCGAAGGCCCCTTTTTTATTTTAATTTATATATACTGATAATATAAAAATATAAATAAATTTTTTACGCTATCGAATTATTTAAAAAATAGTAACTATTACGCATATATAAGTGTGTGCATAATAGGTGGAATTAATATCATGACCTTAGTATAACATATTAAAAGAACTCGACATGAAAAAAAAGAAAAGGAATTACACATAAGAAAGTTAAATTCATTTAACATATCCAGAGCTATAATGCAAGGCCGAATTCCTGTCGAACCACTGTCCTTGCTTTACCAATTATGGTGGCCGAATGAATCTATAATCATATTTTTTACCTATATTATAAAGCATAATATAAATGAGATTCATATGTATTTTTTTTTTTTTAGATCTTATTTGTGAGATTGCATTGATATTTTATTATTATATTACTGAGCATAATAAATTGATGAAATTAATGTAGAAGTGACATGTTTTGTACTTTGTGCATGTTAATTACAATAAAGATTTTTTGACTATCAAATCACCCACTAAACCCAAAAATGGTTTCGAAAAAACAATTCATGCAAGGGACAATCTTCCCAAAAATGGAAAATAGTATAAGCTCGTAAAGGCTAGGTCCATTATTTATTAGAAATTATATGTGTACTATTTTATTTTATTTTCATATTATGGTCGTATTAATTTCTTGTATGAAAAAAACATAAGGGTTTTCAACAAATTTGAGAAAAAAATAATAGGAACTGAAGGAACTAGGATGAAGAATATTTATTTGGCAGCCAATTATAAGAAATATAATACTAAGAAATAAATAAAAATTTTAACTTTAGGTTACATTAAGCACGTTGCAAATTCTCCATCACTCTCTCACATAAACTTTTGGAACAATTCCTTTTTATCCATCCAACACAGAAACACACATGGGAGAATAAAAAACAAAAACCATGAAGGAGAAAATTCCACAATATTTTCCTATTTTTTTCTTTTCTATTGATAAATTTCATTTGATTTAATTATTACCAAAACCCTAGAAGTAAATAAAAATAAAAACTCACCTGTTTCCCCACTTGGCATGTAGTTCCATTATCAAGAGTTGCTCTTCAGGTGTAATATTTCCTCTCCGGACATCTGGCCGGAGATAATTAAGCCACCGGAGTCTACAACTTTTTCCGGTACGCTTCAGACCTACCACAGACACCCACAAATTTTTTTTTAATCGTATACGATAGTAATTACGTCTCAGCATCATCAACAAGTTGAGATCAACTATATATAAATTGACCATTTCACACTAACGGACAAATAATGAAGAATTGTGTTTAGGGTTTTTTATATATAATACCAGCAGATCGAGCAAGGGAATTCCAAACACCTTCACCATGATTAGCAATGTAATTGATGAGAATTAAATCTTCTTCCATAGTCCAAGGACCTTTCCTAACTTCAACATCTTGAGAATTGCATGTTCTTTTATCCATTTTTTATTTTTTTTTTGGTTTTCTGAGAGGGGAAATAAAGAAGAGAGTGGTTTTTGGATGTGGAATTTTGACAAGGAGATAATGTTAGTTGGGGCTCATATTTATAGGGGCCAACTAAGATGATATTTTATATCAGTAATTAAATCTTTAATCAGCCAGCTATAAAAAAATAAAATAAAATTTAACCTAACTTGGTCTAAATAATTCATATATAAAGGTCTATAATTAGCTTAGTTATATAGATATATATTATATATATGTACTTAATAGATACTGCTAATTAATTGATTTAATTAATTAGACGTGCATAAATAACAGCCACTGATGTGTGCATGCATGGTCAGAAAGCTTACTAAAACAAAATAAATTTAAGTTTCGATCATTTTCTTTTTCTTTTTCTAGATTTATTTATGCGTCTCCTAATTAATTTACATATGTGTGGAGCAACCTTAATTAATTAAGTTGGATTTGAGTTATATACACATTAATAGCGTAACAAAGTATATGATATTAATGTTTTTTTAAATTAACTTTTTTATATTTTTTATTTCTTCCTAAAAACCTCCCACCTTTTATCATTTAAGCAATCCCCTCTTGTCATATATGTTATTAATATAATTTAATATTTACTCCGCAAGTTATATTAGTTACTTTATTAAGTCATCTAATTATGTAAACATTCTTTACGCTATCTATACATAAAACTTTAACTTCTTTCCTATAGGTTTAAGTTTTATACACCATTAGTATAAATATTTTTTATATTATTAATGAATTATTATGCATATATTTTTTACATTATCAGTACATAAACTTTCAATTGTTTCACTATAAATTTTAAGCTATTTACGCTAAAAGTGCAAAAAGAAAAGGTTTTATATTATCAATGAATTTTGACCTTTTATAGTAAATTTATTACCAGTTTTATCGAATTATCAATAAATGTTTGTAAAGAAATTTGCTTATATCACCTATTTAGTCATCTGATTAATACCATTAGTACATAAAATTTCTAACTCTTTTGCAAAATTTACCGATTAATATTTTGTAACAGTTTATTTAATTATAATAGAATTTTATACCATCCGTCCGTATAAAGCTTAAATTCAATAGATTTATACCAATTATATCTGAACTTCTGAATTAATAAAACTATTGAACGTGCATGCTGCACGCAAGTTGCACATCGTAAACTTAGACCGATAATAGTTTACATTAAATTTATTGGGGGGGGGGGGGAGTGAAAAGAGAATTATCGTTTTTTTTCTCTTAGATGTGCTTATTAGATTATTCCATTTAAATTTTATACTTAACAATTTGATTTATCGACAATGATTTTTAAACATACTAATCTGCTAATTTAATCAATAAAATATCAATTTATTCGATATGAATATAACAATTATTGATTGATTATCAATTGATTTGTCGGTTAATAAACAAGATATACCAAGACACTTCATGTTAAAAACTTTAACTAAGTTTTGTCTCAAAATAGCTGGAAAAACAATAAAGTGGAAATGTAAGTAGCGGGGGTCGGGGAGAACACTTCAGGAGAACACTTCAATATGTAAAAGTGGCAAAGAATGAAAAAAGTCCAACGTTGGTAATTAATAAGATAGTGATGTTCTTATATTGGCTTGGATAATCCTCCCTATATAAGTTAGTTTTTGGATTGAATTTAGCTCAAGATTCATTTCTTAACATGGTATCAGAGCATAACTCATCTCATCCAATATTGGACCCCCATATTATATTGTCCATGCACCAATGTCCAGTCCTACATGTGAAGTGGGATGTTAAAAAATAAAAAAAGGTCCCATATCGATAATTAAGAAAATGAGTGATTTGTACTAACTTTTAAGGTTAAGTTAAGCCTAAAATTTATTTTCTCTCGTGCTAACTAAATGCATAAAGAGTGAGTAGAAACTTCCAAAGAACATCATAGACCTAATTTAGATGGAATTTTCCATCCTTCAAAATCAAATGAACCAAATTAAACTACTCGAATTGTTCATGATCCTCCTTGAATATATAGTCTTTTTTTGGTTAGGACGTAGAATAGTCTCATCTCAATGACCATATACAAAGTTTGATATATCAATTCAAATATATAATTTTTTTAATAAATAAATGACCAATGGAGACAAAGTTTAAATTAACCTTCAAAAAAGCATCCAGCAGGAGGACACTTTCTTTCTTTTTTTTTTTTTTTGGAAAAAAAGAGAACTTATTATAAAAAGGATAGGGAAAGGAGAAATGAGGGAGAGAGTTATAATGCGGAGAATTGAACCTTTACTAACAAAGTAAAAGTTTAAATAGCCCACAATCAACTGAGCTTCTGAGATTACGGAAGACATTTTATGATTAGCTAATATTAATTTTATATTTCAAATTATCCTATCTTCTTCCTAATTGCTTGTTTCTAATCTTTTTCTTAATTCCGTGTTTTTGAGTATTGATTCGTATCGCACTGCAAATCCACTGCCTCGTTAGGGAAGTTGATTATAAAAATTAATCCTGCGAAATAAATTTAAAGTTATAAAATAGAAAAAGTTAGGCAAAATGTGCATGTTAATTACATGTGATTTCCTTTAATTTGTTTGAACTCTCATAGTCATCCCAATTCAATGTACAGACACCCCTAGTGCATGTGCATCCTAGAAAAAACATAATAATATCCAAATGATTCATGATGATCACTCTGGAGTTTTCAAATGATAGGTCATTATATTACGTTTATCAGTTTTCTATCGAAGCCTATTTCTGGTAATCTTGTACCAATCATACAAAGATGTCCCCTAGAATATTAGAATTATAGAATTAGTAAATATAAAAGGATGTATTTTTTTCCTAAAAAAATAAACAAAAAAAGATATTTAAATTAAAATGAAAGAAAATTACTTAAAAAATAAGACGGATAATCTATTACTCCCTTCGGTGTTTATGTTAAGATAATGGTGCTCCTGCATCTTCAGAAGTAATATATTTCGACAATTATATCCTTATTTATTATCTTTAATCAATTACTCTCCCTATTTTAAAATAAGTTGTGTTTCATAAAATTAAGACACTAACGACGTTCTTTCAATTTTATTCTTACTTAAATAAAATAAAGTTTTACATTATCAAGAAATTAACTTAATTTTTTTCAAGGTATTTAATAAGGGTAAGTTAGTAAAATACATTTTACTTTTAAAAATTTAATAATAATTTTAAGGGGTATGCTTAAATTAAAAATATTGTTTATTTTAAAATTGAGAGAGTAAAATATTAATCAGTTACCAATAAATATTTTCTCCTTAATCTCTCTTTGAGTAAATAAAAGGAGAGTTCGTAAAAACATAACAATATTGGAGTATGTGTACATGATCTTTACTTAAATTTAATTAGTCATATTTATTATTACTTCCAATAATAATTATTACTATAAGCAAAATGAGCATACTACCTTTGTTTTAAATAAGTAGTATTTTAGTTTTTTTATTTTATTTTAAATAAATAATATTTTTACATAATTAAAATGACGTTAATGATGTTCGTCTAATTTTATTTTTATTTAAATGGAGAAAGTTTTACATAATCAAAAAAATATAAAAGAGTTATATCTTTTTCAAAAATTTTATTGGGAATAAGTGGGTTAAAATATATTTTCCTTTCTAAGAATAGGTTACCTTAAGGGTGTATCCAAGCTAAAGTCACCACCTATTTTGAAACGGAAGAAATAATATACTCAATTATATTTTAATTTTTTAAAATAATCATAATTAAGATAATTTATTTTTAATAAAGACTACAGGTAAATTAATTCGAAAGAAATACAACATATCATGAAATACAATAATTATAATATAAATAAAATTTACTCCTACATAAAATACGTAAATCTTTTATATTATGACTTAACCTTTATTTTGCGTCCATCATAAGTTACTTAGGTGATGTCTTTAAAGTCAATGTTGACCTTATAAGTTATAACCACTATTGAAATAATCATGCTTAGGGGTTTTGAAGAAACTCATGATTCCTTCATTAAGCACTTGCTCAATAATTAATTTCTAACCCACCACAGAGAAAAACAACTCATGCCTCATTTGTTTCAATTTTTATTTGATTATTATATTTTAAATATATATGTTTTATTTATTTATTTTAACAAATAAAAAATACTATTTTAATACTAATTTTATTATTAAATAATTATAAAAGATACTAGTAATTACATTTAAGTTTTTAAATAAAATTAATAAAATTAAATTAGTAAAATATATAACCCGCTAATAATTATTATTTTTTTTAAAAAAAATGTCAAGTCAATATGATTAAATAAAACAAAACGGAGGGAGTAACAATTTTGTGATAAAAATCCTTCAAAAAGTACATTTAAAAAGACCAATAATATTATCTTTCTTACTGAATGAATTAAATTTAATATTAAAATATAATTTATAAAATATATAAATTACTAATATATATTATTTCTTAAAAAATGTCAAACCAATGTAATCAAGTAAAATAAAACAGAGGCAGTAACAATTCGTAACTAAGGCATTAGTTTTGACTAATTAAGGATACTAAGGTAAGAATTGAAATTTCCAGCTAATATTTATCTAAAAAAAATATATGTACATAATTGATGTGTAAGGCCTCATTTGTTTTTATTAAGATTAAGACGTTTAAATCTGAATGCATATCTGAATAATTAAGATGTTGTCTTTAGATCTGAAGACTGAATGGTTAAGACCGTTTGTTTTTCAACATTTGAATGTGCATACTTTAATTATTTATAAACAGATTAAATATACAATTTAAATAAATATAATTAAATATTAAAAAATATTAATTTAATAAAATAAATTTATTATTTGATTAAAAAATAAAATATTTATGTTTGCTAGTGATGGCGGAGATGATTTATAGTGGTGATAGTAATAATTGGTGTTAGTGCCTAATGGTGCTAGTGATAGTTACTAGTAATGGTGGTGGTGATATTTGTGATGATGAAGGTGGTTGGTGTGGTAGTGGCTGGCGTGATGATGAAGGTTGATAGTGATGGTTGTGATAGCGAAATTGGTTGATGTTAGTAGTTGGCGGTGTAAATGATGGTGGCTGAAGGTGTGGTGGTTGACGATATATTGGTGGTATAGTCGGTGGCGATGCTAGTTATGATGATGAAGGTGATTGGTAGTAGGATTGATCGCAATGGTGATAGTGACGGATAGGTGTGGCAAAGGTGGCGGCGGCGGTGACGGTGGTGGCGGTGGGTGTAACTTTAATGATAGAGATAGTATGTATGGTAACGATAGTATGTGTGGTAACGACTGATTGTAGTGGTTGACAATAGTGGCGGTTGACGATGATAATATTGGTTGAAAATGGTGGCAGAGGTGGTTAGCGGTGGTGGTTGGTGGTCGGCGACGATAATGGTGATGGTGATAACATAGGTGGTTAATGATGGTGACGGGTGGTTTTGAATGTAATGATGGTGAAAATTATCCACACAAACATACCTCTTAATGATATTAAAATTTTGTTCTGAATTTTAATGATAAAGACCTATTCAGACTAAATAAGTGTTTAAATCTTAATAAAAACAAATGATTTAATCGTCTGAGGTTTGAACCATTCAGATTCAGACCTTCATTAAGTGCAAACAAATGAGACCTGAGTATTTATTTAAGACGAAACAACCCTTAATGTTAGATAATTCATGTCCTCGTCATATTAAATTAGTTGCAAAGATTTCACGCGGAGAAGGCGGAGCAAAAATTTTAAGTTAATGAGTTTCCTAACTTACATGCAACTTATTAAATTTTTGATAACATTATATATACATTTTATGTGGATATTTTAATATAAATACAGATTTTAAATTAAATTATCGAATTCAAATATTAAATTAATTATTCGCTCCCACCCCGGCATGTGGCAACATGTTTTATGGTCCACGTGTCAGCTTCTCACAGACCTTTACCCACTTTTTGCTGATTTATTCTCACATCTTTTTTCTTAAAAACAACCTGTCGATTTTACACATTAAGGGTGCAATGATATCTTCCATGATTTACTCTTTTTAAAAATTAAAAAGAAAAACTTTACTTTATAAAAAGTAGCCTAAACCATTTTGAAAAAAATTTAAATATAATAATAACATATTCAATATAATCTCCCAAGTAAAGTTTTTTAAAAAAAAAAATATATGCAGATCTTACTCTTATATATTTCAAACAAAAAATTTGAATTAAGAGAAATATATGGCCATGTATTGGGTCATTTCCAACTAATATTTATGTAACTAACCACCTATATGAGACTTTTTCATTTTTAACACTCCACCTCACGCCTAGGAATGAACATTGATCTTGAGCATAATTGCGTGCACAAGTGCACACGCAAGCGTATGTGGTCTTACAAGTAATACAGTGGCCCTTTTTAAGAGCCGGATGTCGAACCTACAGGGACTGGACCAATTCAGCTAATTATCAAGTTCAAATGTGATATTAACTTTCACAAAGTGTTGATTATAAAAGTTTTCAATAAATTCTATTTAAATCTAGGGGTGGTCACGGAAATACTCTGAAACACTATAAGAAGCAATTAGAGCCAAGGCCGGATAATCATGCAATGCTACCCTTTGTAATGGTTCAAGTATGAAATTATCAATTGTTGTCTCACATAGTTGAAAATGCAATGTTCATGGTCTCTCGAGCCTCTAAACACGACAAACTAGCCTCACAACTACATCGTTGAGTGGGATGTGACATTCTAGTTCGTGGGCGATTCAACTACATGGATGTGGTTTACGGGGTTTATGCTCTTGATTATGGACTTTCGTACCTCTAATCATTTAACTCAGCTTAGCTTCACAACTACTTCTACGAGTGGTGGAGTGACAATTCTAAGCCGGTGTCTCGCTATCATCCCGTTTTTATCAACCAAGCAAGGCAAATTAGGTATAATTTCTATCCTAACTGCGAATCATATCGAAAGATAAGAACTTGCTCCCTACATTCTCTTGTTCTTGCCTAGGGTTGCTCTTTCGAGCTTTTGCCTGAGCTTAACGCCTTTGTTTTCATAGTGATCAAGCATAAAAACAACCATAATGTAGAATGTAAGACAAAACAACAATTAACAACTCAAACCAAAACAAACATTTATTGCGTGGACAATTTAATTTGAGGGTCCAATATCGGGTAAGATGGGTCCTGCTTTGATACCATATTAAAAAATAGATGTTGGGTCTAGCACAACCCAAAAACTAGCTTATGAGAAAATAATTACTTAGATCCATATAAAGAGATCACTTATTTCATTAACCACGATATGAGATTTTTTCATTTTTTAACCATCTGTGTATCCAACATGATTAATTTATAATGAGAAAAAGAAAAAAAAATTAAAAGTTGAGTTAAGAGTAGTATTGCTTCCAAAAAACTTTAGAAAAGAAGAATCAAGCTTTGTATATTTGGGAATAGAATGATTAAGAAGACAGGCCCATTAATACTAAGGATATATGAGTGGTTATTAATCCAAGGGGAGGATCATTTAAGGGGTGAGATTTGTTAGGAATTAGTCTTGTTTACAAAGATTCATTAATTTAGTGGAAAAAATATATATTTCTCAATTTTTTATTTTTTATTCTTTGTCCCCTTCTTGTCTTTCTTTGATAAAATATCGTGTGGATGACAAATGATTATACCTAACTCTACAAACTCCAAGTCCACTTAATCTTCTGTCCATCTACTGGGACTACGACTGCTCAAGAGATTTGAATGTACCACTTACCAAAAATGGAAAGGATTCGCAAAGTGATCCAATTTTTTTAAGAAAAAATTTGTAGCCTATTTCACCAAATTTTCATTTATTTTCTTAGTTCAAAGAGAAACTTTTGTAATAAATGATAAAATAAAAAGTTTAAAATTAAGTTATTACTAAATATTTAAAGTATGAAATCTCATAGTAAAATATTATTTAAATTTTTATCCTATAAAAAATAAAGTTTATACTTGATAAATAGTTATTTAATTATTTTTTTATTATTTAGAATTTTAAAATTAACTAAATTTTATGTATTAAATCCTTCCTTATTTGAAAGATGTAGAAAATACTAACATTTAAAATTTTAACCTATGTGGATCTATCTATCTATACTATATTAAAAATATAAAGACCCTTAGAATTGTTGATTGAATTTTTTGCAAATTATTAAAAGACTCTACAATAGACAAATTTGTCATTTACTATTTTAATTAATTAATTATTATTTAATTATTATTTTAATATTTAAAACTTTGAAATTAATTAAAGTTGTAACCTATTAAATCTTTATTTATTTGTAAAATGTAAGAACTCATTAAAATTAACTAGAATTTTTTTCTTAAATCTTTTCTTATTTGAACAAATCGTGTTTGTCTAGATAAAAGGTTTTAATATTTAGAATTTTAAAATTATTAATTGAACTTTTAACCCACGTTGACGAACACGATTTATATATATATTGGCGAAATAAGATTACATATTTTTGATAGAACACGATTTTTACGCACCATGGGAAAACGATTGATAAATCTCATAGTATGTGGTGTATAAATCGTAATCAATGAATAGTAATTTAGTAGATGCGTTTTGTAAGTCGCATGCAATATATGCGTTTTGTAAATCGCATATAAATCGCAAACACTTAATGCGATTTACAAATACACTAACTTGTTTCCAATTTGCAAATCTTCTTTTTATTTTTAAAATATTGTATAGTCGAAAATAAAAGGAAAAAATAACATACTTTAAATTATTTTAATTATCAAGTTTTCTTATTATTCACTATCTTCAGTTAAATCTACATTATTTATTCTATTTTGACTAAATGTTTAAATTAAGAGAGAGAGAGAGAGAGAGAGAGAGAGAGAGAGAGAGAGATGAAATCAACTCATAAAGGGGTTAAATAAAGTTATTACAGAATATTTAAAGTACAAAACTTTATTCGATCATCTTTTTACCTTTTTAAAAATAGAGTTCACACTAGACAAAATAGTTATTTATTTATTTTTTTGATATTTAAAATTTAAAATTAACTAAATTTTATGTATTAAATCTTTTTTTATTTGAAATATATATAAAATATTAATATTTTAGAAAGTTAAAAGCGATTAAAAATTTATCTTTTAAGAAATAACTACACGATGAATAAAACAATACTTATAATGCAAATCAATTTTATGTTGAGAATTTTTAAAAATATATAATTTGAAAAAAGGACTGTCCGGTGCATAAAGCATCCTGTGTTAAGGGTCCGTAAAAGGATCGCACCCCAAGAAATGTGATACAGACAATCTATCCTAATACAAACGTTAGCCTATTTTCACTAATTTTGATGAGTCTTTCGTAATTAGTTTGGACAACCAATTACAAATAAATAAATGCATTACTGATATGATATCAATTTCGTTGGTGCGAAAACAAGTCAGTACTAACTCATAATAAGATTTCATAAGTGCTAATTGTTTAAATTAACTTATGTTATATGTTCTATTCTACTATACAACTTTGTTTACAATGCGTCTTCATAATGCTAATATTTATATTAAATGTTAATTTGTTAATAGTGAAATAATATAAAATTTGTAATATATATATATATGCATTTTAGTGCTCATGTAAAAATGAACAAATTTTCTTTTATCTTCAATCAAACGTTATTTTACGACGTTTTTATACATTGAAACAAATATTAGAACAAATTGAAGAAAGAACTACCGAATTTGATCAAACTCTTAAAAATAATCACTTATCAATTTGAAATTCATAATTTTCTTTCTAAATTCTTATATTGTTACCAATACATTTTTTAAATATTATTTATGCTATTTTAAAAAAATTATTCTTATTAATATCAGAGATATGCACAAGGCGCGTACACTAAGATCAGTATATCCAATGTTGTTTAGGGCATGTTTCATAAAAAAAAATTGAAATATTTATTTATAAAAATAAATTTCTTAAAAATATGAAAAATAACTTTCTTAGCGGAAGTAGGTAAAATAAATATCTTAAAAATAAGAAAAATGACTTTCTTAGTGGAAGTTACTTAAGTGACATTTCATATTAATTATGTATTCTCCACCCTCCAACACACTTCATCTTTGTCCACCTTCGTAGCCCTTATCCCTACCATCCCTACTCTTCACCCTCACCTTTCACAGTACTACCTCTGTTTACTCTTATTTGTCCAGTTTGGACTTTGCATGTTGGAAAATGATCGGAGAAATGAGCAATTAATGTTAAGGATAAAAACATGAAAAAGAAAAACTCTTGATAAGCTAAAAGTGATAAGTAGTATAGTGAACAAGTGAAAATGAACGGAAAGAGTATTTGTCTAGATTATATATAATATTTTTAGGATAATTTATATTTTTTGCTCACGCACCAAAGACTAAAAAACAAAAACAAAACCCACGAGGAAATAAAATCTCTTGACCACTTACAAACTGAATAAAAGGAAATAAGTCTTTTCAGATATCTTATGTGTAAAATAAAACACTCTTATTAAAAAAATATAACACTAATTTTTTATTTATACATGATCTAAAAATTAATTCTCCCTTTATTTTCCTGAAAATGATTTTCTAAAAAGATATTCTCTTCCTACCAAACACACCTTTAATCTTGACCTTATATTTAATTTAGTGGATGGGAGAGCATGGACCATTAAGTGTAATTAACAAGGGAACTATGAACCATAAGCTATAACGAGTCTCTAATTAATCAAGCTTTTTGCTGATTGACCCTAAACGTCAAATTGAAGATGCATAATTAGTACTCTATCCCATTTCAGATATAAATATCCCTTTAACAAGGGGTGATCATGAGGGGGGAGCTAGAGAGAAAGCTACCTGTTAGATAAAATTAGATAATTTTAGTTAAAATTTTATATTTGTATTAAAAAATGTATTTAATATATACAAATAATGTATTCAAAATTAAATAAATTAATTTTTATAAACTTTAGAATTCATATATAGAATTTAAAATTCTGTCTCCGTCTTAAAAAATTATATTGTCATTTTATTTTTATTATGAGAAACGATACAAGAATAGAGGATTGAGAATCTACCTCAAGTAGAGTTTTGAATTTCAAGTATAGAATTGATTGATTCTTATGTTGGGACATGATTTTAATTACTCTATTATTTTAATTGTTCAAGTATATATTATTCCAAGAGTGAAGTTTGTTATAAACCAAAAAAGAAAATAACGAAGCTCGTCCTTGTATACGTTTAGTGATTTTCATCTGATGACTTAAGCTTAATTTTCTCCTGTAGCTTAAGAACTTTGAGTAAGTGATGTCCATATTTATTTTAAAAAAATAAAATAAAAATTCAATTACCATTATTGTAAGTAAGATATATTATAGACCAATTGATTGTAGGGGGTTCGAGAACCTCCAACCTCATAGGACAAAATTGGGTGCGCATGCCAAGAGATATTCATTGTCACTAATGTAATTCCGTTTAAATATCACTTTATGTATAGTATTAATATATATATTTAATAATTTGATCAAACGGTGTCGCTGAACACCCGTTTGCTCAACGTAGGTCCACCCTCGCAGCAACGTAAGTCTATATATAATAGCCAAATTTAACTTGCTTGATTTTTTTGGTATAATTATTGTCGAAGGCTCGAAGCAATGTTGCTGGAAACAGTCTAAGGCCTTATCACCATGTAACACAATATAAGCACCATGTAAAGTCCGAACATATTGGCAAACCATATCAACTTTCAGAAAAAAAATATATATATATGAGACCTTGACTGGTTATAAGCAGTGGCGGATTTAGAATTATTTTTTTAAGATTTTAGGATTGAATCAATTATATTTTTAAAATTATGAGTTCATGTCTATTATTTATTATAATTTTAAAAAAATTTATACATAAATTTATACTCCATATCAAAAGTTATGGCTTCAATTGAACCATACATTATACATTGCTTCCGTCGCTGATTATAAGGCACTATTATTTGTCTGAAAATAAATATGGCTTTAAAAAAATTTGACTCAACATAAGTCTCGTTTAAGTAATTTAAGATAAAAAATAATTATTATTTTTAACTATATCTTATAATTAAAGAACTATTTATTTTTAATATTGCTGAATTTTTAAAAATATCTAAAATAAATAGGAATAATTTAGTAACTTATATTTGTATTTATTATTTTTTAATGAGCGTAAAATGAATTAAAGTAATATTTATTTTGCGATGAAAAAATATAACAGAGGGATTAAATAAAAACAAAAAGTAAATATAATATAAAGTTACATTTATTTAGTACTAATTAACAATAACAGACAAAGGGTAAATAGGCATTCTTCTTGCAAATTTAAAATGTTAAGCTTTAGTAGCATAAGACATAATGATAAAATGAATGGCATTACTCCACATTTAACTTGTAGTCTCAGATTTAAGCTCATAACTAAAAAATTATTTTAATAGAAATTATTTTACTCCTTCAATTAGTGGATTATGGGTGTGAAAACAAATGGTTAAAATAATGAAAAATTTTCATAAGCAGCATTATGTAATAAAATAATTATAAAAAATAGCGGTATTTATTAAATTTATATTTATTAGTAATTTTTTTACTGTTTTGATACTGTTTTTCTATAAGGACTAGGATTGTATCAAAGTATCAAACCCTTAAATAATTCCTTATTGTAAGTTGATTGTTACATAATAACGAAAATATGTGTAATTTGTGCAACTAATTTCCTATTTTACTGATACTGAGAATCTTTTTTTTTTCCAAAATATCGAAGACTTCAAATACAAAGAACGAACAGATTTTCTGAAATTTTTGCTTTTGTCGATTTTCTCCTTTTTTATGGTGTATTATTGTTTGAATTTTGCTCAAATTATTACATATTTTGGTGTGTATCAACGTGCAAACCCTGTAGGAAAATATGTCCAACATAATGGTATTGTTTCGTCATTCAGGTGAGTGGACTCCAGATAATGAATATAAAGATTATGTCATAGATGGAATCATCATCAAGGATTACGTTTCGTATGACAGACTTGTTGGACGATTATGAATCAATTTGGGATTGATGATACAGATAAAAAAATTGAGATAAAATATATTGTTGAATGTAATTCTACACCAATGGAGATAAGAAATGATATGGGAGTGAGATTGTATGTTGAGCTAAAGAAATTTAACTAAGAATTTGGATTGTATCCATGATGTATCAATATTTCATATAATGTTGAGAAAAATGGTGCTATCATGAATTTTAATAGTAGTGATGATTCTGTGTCGGTTCTTAGTTCGGAAGCAGTGGTTCCATCGAATTCAATGGATACAAAAAATTATATCTGAAATCTAATATTGTTGAAATATTTGTTATTCTTATAAAATGGATACATTAGCCGTGGAAATATGATACACAAACGTATCTTTTTTTAAAATATAATGTGTATCAAAAACCTCATTTATATGTATACAATTTAAGTTTTTAAAAAAAAATAATATTATTTCTCATAAGTGTAGGTATCATAATATCTAGTGATACACTAAAATTAAGGAACTGAGCAATTTTTTATCAGTATGTTTTTTTTAAAAAAGTTATGTATTGATAAACAATATGTGCATTTTATATTCATGTATCACTGAAAAAATTGATATACTAATAACAAATTGGTACAATATATTGATCCACACAAAACAATACATTGGTACATAAAAATTCTGGATTATCAAATTCTGATACTAATACATATATCAATTTCGTCATTGATACACAAAGACAAGAAAAAGCTTGATAAAATTGTAGTGTATCAATTTTTTTTCCTATGCTCTTCGTTGGACCTCCTTTCAGAATATATCACAACAGCAAGTGCACTTGTCCAAGTGGTTGTTCTTGAGTGAAAAGACACAGATCAAATGATGGACAATCTTGTATAGATTGTTCATTAGATGATGTACCTCGGGTTAGTCTTCTAGGGGATGATTCGTCCACCATTTTAAAGCAAGATTATACCTTGATAAAAAACCCTATAATTTAAAGATATTGAAAAAGTTGATAGTATATGAAATATGAAGTAAAAATCGTAAATATTTACACAGGAATTACGGAATAGTGGAGGGAAAAAATCGAATGAAAATCGTGAAAATGAAATAGGGAGGAAATATTGAGAGATTTTGAAAGATGAAGAAAAGGTATTTGAATTGGAGTAAAATACAACTAATGAGATTGGAGAGAAAATGTTAAAAGTTTGATACATGATAACTTACTATAAAAAGCTATTTGTGTAATTATTTTGCTATAACTTATATTTTTTTATAAATATTGTTATACATTGTAATTATATATTAATATTTGCTTAATTATGTAATTTTTCCTAAAATAAATAAATAGAAAGCTCGATGTAAAGGAAATATTTGGCAACTAAAAGAGCAACCCAAATAGTTAGAATATCTTTAATATAGAAAAAGGGACTGAAAATTAATAGATTTTTTTTTTAATTCGAATAAAATCTATTTAAATTTTTTATATATAAAAAATAAATATCATAGAAAATTAAAAGAGATCATTTAAAAAAAAAAAATTACTTTGGTGCACATATCCGAGGCAAAATATTATTTGCATCTTTAGAGGTGAAATCGGCCCCTTTGTTGTGTGGCAATGGCTGCCGCAATTTGGGCATCTTCTTCTTCGTTCGCTCGCGCTCTCCAGCCTCTCCTCAGTCGGAGCACATTTCTCTCCCCTATCAACTGTACTCTTCATCAATATAAATCACCTAGTTGGTTATTTTTCTCCGCAAGCAGTAATAAACCTCCAAACTTCGCTGTTTATGCTCAAGCTAGGCGAACTTTATCTTCCAAAACCAAAGGAGAAGAAATGGCCACTCGTAAGCATCCTTCTAAATTCTGAACAAAAAATATATCTATCTGTAGTCACTTTTTTTTTCCCGCAAATTGATTTTTTTTTTTTTTTGTGTGTGTGTGGTAGCTGCTGATTTGAGTGTCGAGGGACCTCTGAAAATTGTAGAATATCCAGACCCGATACTGAGAGCAAAGAATAAGAGGATTGGCACATTTGACAATAATTTGAAGAAGTTAGTTGATGGAATGTTCGATATTATGTACAAGTGAGTTCATCCGTTTCTTATAATCCATAATTACTTATCCATTTGATTAGTTCTTTTAGTGCAAAAAGTAGTTGTTCAATCAGTAAACTGGATAACTCAATCTATGTGAGCTTCACAAAGCATGACTCATCCCAAACCGGATATAGGAGGAGGTTATGGTTGGTGGATGGCCAGCATAGAATAGTCTATGTTGAAAACAAAACAAGTAGAACGTAACGCAGATTTAGCATAGTGAAATCCAATTAGTTTAATTGATTGATTATTGAATCACTAAGCTGGATTGTTGATGTTTGTTTATAAGAAAAGCGTTCTATTCAGAGGACTGTGAAGTGTTTGGCTTTGTTTTTATGCAGAACTGATGGCATTGGGTTGTCTGCACCACAAGTTGGAATGAACGTTCAACTAATGGTATTTAATGCAGCTGGGGAACGTGGAGAGGGGGAGGAGATTGTTCTCGTCAATCCACGTGTTAGTAGATATTCTAGGAGGATCATACCTTATGAAGAAGGTTGCTTGTCTTTTCCAATGATATATGGTGATGTTGAGGTATTTGGGCCTATTGACCATTCTTTGTTGGATGCCAAGTCCATCTACTGCCTTACTCTGTGAGTGTGCGTGAGAGAGAGAATATGAATCTCGTAGTCGAGTGGGATCAATGAAAAACTTAGAAAATGTAGAGAATTCTTAGTCTTCTTATTCTCTATCTTGTATAATACTCCCTCCAGTCCAAAATAAACAAATTTTTGAGGTGTGGTACACCCCTCAAGAAAGTTAATTAATTGCTCTAACCAAAGAGCTATTTGACAATATTACCCTTTTACTTTCTCCAAACTTTTCTTAATAGTAGAAATAATTAGTATTGGGATCTGAAAAACCAATTAAAGAGAAGGGTAACTTTGAAAAAATTAATTAATGTCTTTAAGCTTAGAAAAATTCATTTATTTTGAACGAAAGAAAAAGTGGTAGAAATTCACTTATTTTGGATGAGCCTTAATGGACGAACATAGTCAATGGGTATTTATATAGCCAAACCCAACTTATTGACACATACTTGTTATTGTTGATACCATATTACCAGCTCATGACATGACGGGGTTAGTCATAAATATATCTGAAAGGATAATAAGGTTGCCACATTTCCAACCTGATGAGGCTTACCTAGCATTTATGTTGTTGAATTTGGTACACTACACCATTCTAAAGAATTTTTCTTACTGTCTCCTGCTCCATGAAAAGTTGCTCCAGTGAGCTGTTCTAACTTCTATAGAAACCTGCACCTTCTATTGCTTTCTGGAAAAGCAGATGTGATATCAGAAGTTAAAAGCTACATGTATCTAACTTCCTTGATCCTTCAAAGTCATTCACTCACTCAATTCAAACCTTTTGACGAATGGTCAATTTTGTTGGTTGTGCTTTATGCATGTGTCTATCCGATAAAGCAGACAGCATCACAAGAACTTAATGCCATAAGACATCTTAATCCTCTAGTTTGCAAGTGTATCCCAATTCAACAAGGACCTTCCAAATTGTATGGCATAATTTTTCTTCCGTCTCATTAACGCAGTAAAGAGTTTAATCATATAGCTGCTTGGATTATGTGTGACCTGTACAAACAGTGTCACTGTATTAAGTAAACATGCTAGCCTAAAACTCTAATTATTTTAACAAACGCTTGCCTGATAAATCTTTGTTGGCTACTGCTTTAGCATCTAGGAACTTGAATCTGCTATTTGGATAGTGAAGTTTTTTGGCTTTCTAAGTTATTACACGGTAGACTATTTATATATGTTGTGTGTTTGCAGAGACCAGACTCAGTTAAGGTGGATGCACAGGACATTAATGGTGCAAGGTTTGAGATAAGCTTGTCTGCGCTTCCAGCACGAGTCTTCCAGCATGAATTTGATCACCTACAGGTGCTTTTTTCATTTCTATAAATGCAGGAGTTGTGTTTAACTGTACTTTCTCAAAATTTATGGTTGTTTTGATTTCGCAGTCTCTCCCACTCACATGTTTTGCCTTGTCATTTACTTTTACTCAGACAAAATGTTTTGTAAGTCTTTCCAGTTGCAGTAACTGTACGTTGAGCAGTCCAATAAAAAGAGTAAGAACCGGAAAGACTTGAGTTCAGAAGTCTTCCCAGTTCTGATTCTTTTTATTAGACTACTCAATGGTGTTACTACTTGAGTTCAGAAATTTGTAGTAGTTTATAGTGTGTATGCAGTCTTTGACGAACGTTAATCAGAAAGTGCATGACTGCACGATTTGCTTCAAACACAAAACTTAGTTCTCGTTGGAGATTTCTTGTTAACTCAAGTCTGCAATGTGCAGGGAGTTCTTTTCTTTGATAAAATGACTGACGAAGTCCTGGACACCATCCGTGATGATTTAGTGGTTAGTGAACAATTGTTAAAGTTGGGAGATATACATCTAGCAGGTGATACACCTGGAAACCAAGACTTTTGTTGCTTATCTTTGTAACTGGATTTTACAGGCGCTAGAAAAGAAATATGAAGATAGGACTGGGTTGCCAACCCCTGAAAGCATAAATACACGAAAAATAAAGAAGGCTGCTGTTGGATTTGGAAAATCCTGAGATCACTGATATCTATGAAATGTTCTCAGGTTTTATGACGCCTTACCTTTATTTCATTTGTTTATTGTTTTACTATATGTGCTTAATATTTGCTACTTGATGTATGCAGTATTTTTGTGATGAAGCACAAAATGGGAATGCCAGCTCTTGCTGAACCTTGGTATGTGATTGATTGAGACACTTGTGCTTTGTGGAGCTTTCTAAATGTGTGTTCGCTGAGGTTTATCCTTCTACTGATATTGCTTTGTTTAGGAATGATAGGTTACCACAGTAATTTGTATTGAAGAACTGTAAGTACATTTGATCGAGCTTGAAAATCAAGAAGTGTACTTGTTGACATCTCTTTTTATTTATTTTTCCTTGAGAGAGAAAGTGTTGTTTGAACACTTCGGTTATTGTAGTTTTGTGTGGAGAAAACCACCTCAAGAGAAGGGAGATGGAGAACATAGAAAACCACTTATAAAAGAATACATATACTACATCTATCTTTTACAGAGCAGGAAGCCTAAGGTGTTGTGGAAACCCAAATAAAAGACGGTGCTAGGAGTGTGTCAAATTGCATATGCATAACTGTGCTTTGAAACATATATGGCGTTAATAACTTATGACAAAAAAGGCTGCATGTTTAATAGCGCATATTAAAAGTTTGGTCAGAGAAAACAAAAATATAGTGCATTAGTTCTGTCTTTGAACTGCAAACAGATTCTGGGGATATTTAAGTCTAGACCTAAAGGAATCAGGTGAAATTTCTGATATGTAATGAGCTTTGTTCACTATTCTAAATTTAATATCTAACAACTCATTTTGCACCACTTAGGCAATATGTTTTTTATCCTGATTTAACGAGTGTTCTAGGTGAATTTATGACGAGGGTAGAGCAGTTTCTTCATACGGTCTATGAATTCATTAAGAAGCAAGTTTCAATCTCACTCATTAGCGTAACACAATATCTCAAACCTTAAGAGTAGACGTTCTGACTTATAGAATAGTTGGATCACCTCTCAGGCTAACGACTACCCAATAGCTATCAACCCATGTAAACCTAGTTAGTGAGATCTCCTCTGACTAAAGTTGTGAAATTATTGTGTGAGTCGTAAGTCTCATTCCCCTCAATGTGTTGCTCACTAGGCTTAACATTAGTGACATGGTCAAATAGAATTTTCTTAATTCATTTAGATTGATGGACTCAACTATACATTCAATCTATTACCACATGCATTTATTCAGAATAAATTGGCCCAGCTACTGTCGGGTTGACACTAGGCAGCTTAACATTCAGAATTTATCATCAGTAAAGTGATACAATTTGTGCTAGTGGCTATAGTGGACATTTTAAAATGTTTGAAGTTTGCGTTTTTCAAACTGATGTATTAACAAAGAGTTATTCAGTGGCTAGATCTACAGGCATTCTCTGTGGTAGTCTATCTTAGTTTGATGGAGATAACCATTCCTTTGGTAGATTACGAACGAATTGTGGTTCCACTTCTGGTTCATAAGGCCTGTTGAGTTGAATAAAATACTGTACTGCCTCTAGTTATGAAACTTGAGGCTCACTGTGCTGTTGTTGGCAAGTTGGGATTCAAGTGGTTTTCCTCTATAGTAGATATGTGCGCCGGTGTATACATGCAGTATGGTTACATGTATATTTGAGTTCTAGATTCACCTATGAAGTGATATAGTTGAATCTGTCATATCTGCCATGGTACTCATCATTACTATGGGTTATATTACTCTAAAATTGTAATGATAAATAATAATTTTAAGCAACCAAAAAAGTTTATCAAAGACCTAGTCCTAGTAGACATCATTTTCCTGGGAACTGAATCTTCAACCTTACAATGTTTTTGGCTCAGAGTGGTGATACCAGCAATAGTGACTTGATTAGCGACTGGCAGTCATAGTTTGCTGGAATATTATTTTTTCGTAAGGTAAAGTAATCAATACTCTATATACATTCACAGGTGGCGTCACTTTCAAATTTTCAACAAGTATCAGCATAAATTTTGTTGTTGGAGTCGTAATGCTTGTTCATAGTTCTTCATGAGTTTCCCAGCAGAATGGGTTTGTGAAATCTCTTTTTTCTTTGGGTAATTGTTATATGTAAGGCAGGAAATGACTTACAGGCTAAACAAACATCTTTTAATGTATATGTTCCTTTTTGGAATTGGTAAATATTGTCAAGTACACAATGAGCATGAGCCACAATTTACAGAGAGACTGTGAGTATAAGATATTGTCTTAGAGGGAGATATTTGGAGTCATGAAGTAAAATTTGAGACAAAGCTTTAGTGCCATCCTTCCCCAGACTGCCAATGCTACTTCTACCCAGTTTGTTTTGTGCATGTATGCTGCTGAACAACACTGTATGACGGGAGAGTCATCTGCTGCAATTTTCGGGCTCGTTATGTGTTGCATGCTTGCTTTGTCTGTGGCGAATGAACTTAAATGTATTTGAATTTGTCACACATTTGGTTAGTTACTACGTACTATGTATTTTGTGGCATGTCGCGAACATAATCTGATGGATCACGCCTTGAACTTTAAAGTTTGAGGTTTATATTTGAGGTGTTATTTACTTTGTTGAGTGGTGCTTCCATTCTGATAATAGCTGAATGCTTGGGCTTCACTTTGAGGCTCCATTTTACCGTCAGATTTCAAAGTTTTTGACAGATTGTGGCAATTCAGTTAAACCTGTCAACTTGGATGCAGGCATGCACAGAGGCATGCTTAATCGTGTGGTTATCCATTGTTCTTCATATCCTGGAGGAAAGAATGAGCAGGAAACGCTGGAACAATTAATCGATAGTGCCAAATCGAGTGAATTACTACAATTTGTATCTTGAAGAGTTTGCTCTCATGCTGGACTTTTCATATTCTGCTATAGTTCTATTGATGTTTTCCTATTAAGCTTTGAAAACTGATCAAAATTGTTTGGAATCAAATTTGATTAGAAGGTCATATGGAATAAATAAAGAGAAAAGTGTATAAAATTGTCCAAAAATTAAACTAATTACATAAAAATGAATCGTTTCATACTAATTATCCGTAATATTCAGTCCACAAAAAATAATTACAATTCGTGCTCCATTATGAAATTGAAGATTTTTCCTGCATAAGATATCATCGTAGTATATGAATATACTGCGATGGTATCATGAAGTATACTATTGCGGTGTATGGACATACTGTGATGGTATTATGCATGATTAAGGAGTGTATCCGGATGGACTGTTCATTATCAGTGATACCATGACAGTATATGAATATACTATGACGATATCATAAAGGATTAAAGAATTCTTTGCGCTATTTCTGAAGGACTACTCATCCTTATTGGTATCGTGACAATATATGAATATATTATGATGGTATCATGAAAGATTGCAAGATGAGGTATTTTCTATAAATAATTATAGAGATATAAAAGTAAAATGATAGAATCGTATGAATATTTTACTCGGACGAAAAAAAGGGAGAATGCTATGTTGTTGTTTTTTCTAAGAAAAAAAAGTTTAGCTATTCATGTTCTGGAAAATTCATTTGAGCCTTACATTATGTGTTTGGTCAAAATTAAGAAATGGGAACAAAAAGTTTGGTGTATGTATTATCTGGAAATGGAATATGTTAGGAGTATTTAATAAAAATTGTTTATTTTTATATTATACTTTCTAAACTCTTTTGTCCCTGCAAAAAAAAAAAAAATTGTACCTTTTTTGTCTCGATTTATGCAATATTTTTTCCTATTTAATCTGACCAAAGAAAATGTCAACTTCTATAATTAAAAATAATTTAATTTTAAATGTATTTTTTTTATTTTTAATAAAATAATTTATAACTACACAAATAATCAATAAATGTATTAGATCACAAATTTTAAAAAATAAAGTTTTTCTTTTTAAAATTTTGTGCCGAGCTAAAGGGTGCCACATAAATTGGACGGACTAATAATAGACTCTTAAATGAGAGGATAGCTACGGTGTGCTCTGTGGGAAGGAAAATATTTTTCATGAGTACTATTTTTTAAGAGTATTTTTTAGTAAAACAAGTTATTTCTTATTTATCTTTTTGTGTTCGGTATGCAACTAAAAATTATTATACTAAAAATATTTGTATATGTAAGATAAAATTATAAGAAGGGGGTGAGGGTCGGGATAGAATGATAGGTGTTGTGAGTGGGGAAGGAAGGAGGACAGCGGGTTGGGGTTGGGGGCGGGAGGTAGGTGGGTTGAGAAGTAATGGGTGGGATGGATGGTTATAAGGGTGAAAATGGCATAATATTATTATTTTTACTTTTAATATGAAAATTATTTTTTTTTTATTTTTTTTAAATTTATTTATTTTAAAAAATATTTTTATTTTTTTTAATGAACCAAACATTAAAAAAAAAAATTAAAATATTTTTCTCGAAACTAACCACACCCTAAATTTAGGTCGATATAACTATCGGACACCTGCCCTTTTTTTGAAGAAGAAAAAGAACCCTAAGGGTCAGTTTGGAAAGTCACTGTGCAATTGAAATTTGTGTAATTATTAGTATAGTAATTACACAATCTAGTAATTACACAGTATAGTAATTATGATGATCTGTTTGTTTGCCATGATGTAATTACAGTGTAATTACAAATGTACTGTTTGGTTGCACAAATGTAATTACATAGTTAGATTAATTTTTAAAAATAAAAGTTAATTATCAAAAATTAATATTTGACTAATACATGTCTTTATAAATGACTAAATTAGGTATTTAAGATACATATTATCTCTAAAAAATAAAATAATTAATAACTACATATTTTTAACTAATATGATTAAAAATATAATAGTTACATTAATTTTTCAAAATAAAAGTTAACAATTAAAAATTAATATTTGACAAATATATATCTTTATAAATGATATTAAATTAGATATTTAAGATACATATTTTCTCTAAAAAATATAATAATTAATAAATATATATTTTTAACTAATATGACTAAAAAATTAATAGATACATATTTTTAAATTAAAATATTTTAATTTAATTTATTATAAAAACTAAAATTCATATTTTTTAAGAACATCATAGAATGAATATTCGAAAAAATATATTAATATTATAAACATAATATCATAAAATTATTCAAATATTTGACAAATAATAATTTATCAATTCTAACTAAAAAATGAATGACATGTAAAATAACAAGTCAATACTATTAAAACAAATAAATTAGAACCAAAAATATAATATAAATTCAAAAATAAATAAATAAACATAATACTCTCTTGTCAAATTTCAACATAACATAAAATAAATTTCAATATAACTTAAGTAGATATAATTCAAAAGAAAATGAAAATAAGTCTATAACATAATTAAATAATGAAATTCTATGTTAATTAAAAAATTAGAATAATAATGTATTATTTAAAATAAAAAAATTAATAAAAAATACAAGTAATTATATAAAATTACAAGCAGTAAAGGTCGGAAAATGAAAAGAAAGAAAATAAAAGATAATAATATAAAATAAAAAAATATTTTAAAAATAAAAAAAAATAAAATAAAAAATAAATTAGAAATTAAAATGAAAAAATAAAAAAAATAAATTAAAATAATAATAAAAATAAATTATAATTCTCACCTCCTCTAAAAATTAAAAAATATAATTACACTAAATTTCTTATTAATTATATAATTATCTGATGAAATAAATATGTCAAACTAGATAATTACGCTCAAATTCAATTAAGATAGCTTTGCAAACAGGCTCTAAAAGAATCCGCTTACGTGGAGTTGTAGAGCACACAGATTCTTCGCTAGGATAGCATTAAGGGAATATATACCAGTCAACATAATGACGTAAGCCTAACACTACCAACCAGAAGATTACACGTGTCCGTCTCTTACACCCAAAACTCCAATCAACTAAAATGGATAAAATTAGTTGGGGTCCGCCTCAGCGCCATCAAAATCACAGACTGCATCCAAAGTGAGAAAAAAGAAGAGCAGTATCGCAGAAGTCTGGAACCAGGTACCTGAAAACTTGGCCATACGCCATTTTCACTTCCACTTTTTTTCTTCCTCGCTTAGGGTTTTGCTGTTTGACTGTTTGTTTCAATCATATTTTCCGTCGCCAATACGAGCAATTCATTTCACCGCCGCAGGTACATGTCTGAAATTATACTCCTTTTGTTGTCTTCTTTGATTTTTGTAAGGAAAAAAATAGAATGCTATGAAGAAGAATGACAACTCCGACAGTTTTGTATCTGCTCAGCTGTTTGATTTTGTTGGTATTTCTATTTTCCCTATCCTTGTTGAGCTAGCACTGCCCTGCTCGGTTGTGGACTTACAGTATTGCTTTTGTCAGATTTTCATTAGCCTCTTGCTGATCTCTGGGTGAATCACAATACTTATAGTGAACTTACACCATAGAAATTCGGTTGATGCAATAATCATAAATGTGTCCGCGTCAACAAATTCATAATTGATCTCATGCATTTTTTTGTGGTTGAAATGTAGGATGTTAGTAGCTTCCTGCAAAGGCTCTTAAGTTTAATTGCGTGGAACGCTATGTTTTCTTCCAATAAGAAACTGCGGAGGCTTTATGATGAGTTAGGAGAAGTTTTTTCAGCGTCTAGGAGTTCTCTGAACAATGGTAGACAGTTAACAGCTAATTTTGGGATCATCTAGAGGCTCACGTGACTGATTTGAGTACTGAAGCACGTATCTGAACTGAGAGGGGTTTCGTGATGAACATGACTTTTGAAACTTAATATATCATAATGCTTCATGCTTGCAAGTTGCAACAAGCACTGAACTTCTATTTTGTTGCTTGTGGATAATTCTCTGAGTATTTATGTAATACCTCGTGTTTGACTTAGTCGCCTTCTCCTATCAAAATGTTATAAAGAGTCTTGGTAGCACTAAAAAGATTTTATAAATGTCTTTATATGCGGGAGTTATACCTTATTATCACAGATATGGCACACGGATATTAAATATGTGAAGATAGTGGTAGAATGCCTTCAATATCTTAACTAAACATCAAGTGGCTGAGTTCTGCTTGGGTCAATAAAGGTCAACGTTATATGAATGTATGCGATTTCTAGATCCAATGATCTGCTCTGACACAATTCTGAAAGTTAGTATGGTATCACTTGCGGTCATGTCTAAGTTCCAATTTATGTGTCTTTATGATTCAGGCACTGAGAAGCTGACGATCTGTCATTTTAGTCATCACCATTTATCAGTATTACAAGCAAGTTTATCTGTAAGTCAGTGATATGGCTTCTGGCAGTATAATGCCTTCAGCAGGTGGCAAACCTATAACTGATGCCATGCTTATTGATAACCTCCCCAAAGAAATGAATGAATTGAAGATCAAAGATGACAATGCAGGAAAGGTTGTTCTTGGAGAGAGGATGCATGCTCTTTGTTGATTTCTTTTTTCCCTGTCTATGGTTGGTTATCTTTGCGAGTCTCACTGTAATAGCCTGATAGGAAATGGAAGCAGCTGTTGTGGATGGAAATGGAACTGAAACAGGTCACATCATAGTGACAACTATTGGGGGAAAAAATGGTCAGCCAAAGCAGGTGACATTCTCAATCATTTGATTCAACCTCGAAAATGTTATTTTACACTTGTAACTAATCTTTTATTGTTGTGCCTGTACCAAATACTAACAAATCCAAAGGATAAGAATTTGCATGTTGTTAGAAAAATGGCATTGATATTGTGGATTTCATGAATAAATCCCTTTGCATTAGTTTCATTTTGGTTCTGAAATCAGTAAAGAAGGCTCAATCTATACTACGGCTGGTAATTGATCTATGGATCTGATGAGTAAATCTTTTCTAAATCATTTTTGTTTTGGCTTTGGAAATCACAAAGTCAGATTATCCTGATTTTCGTATTATCTTTCCTTTCACTTGTGATGTAATTTAGACAATTGAAAGAAAGATACGTTCTTGGATTGACCTCATGACATTGCGTTATTCTCCTTTATTAATTTAGTATATGTTTTGTATTAGAGTATCAAGTATGTTATGTGAGTACTTTAATTGCTTAACTATAATCAATAAATGTAATTCAAAAGTTTTCCAAATTAAGGCACTCTACTAAGGACCCAAAAAATCAATGATATGCATACCCCTAGGTCTGAATAGAAAAGGCTCCTGTTTTTCATGGTTGAGATGGAGTTATATTTACTGTTCAATGCAACTAAAAGATGTTAATGGTTGACGGTACTTTACATGAACTTACATGGCTTTTCTACTTTTGCTTGTATATTTTTCATTTCATAATTTTCTTTTCCTTTTCTCTGATTATGCATGGGATTATCCATAATTCAGTTAGTAGTTTTTTAATTCTTTCTGATAAGTTCATTAAATAGGACTATATTTCTCTAAAAAGCCTTATATCAAATAAATCCGCTATATCATAAATCACAATAACTTTAATAAATTCTTCTTTGTTCCAGTGCTTAATTTGGAAAAGTTTTGCTTTGCCTTTTCTGTTTCAATTTTTAATGAAACAAGTGTGACCACAAGTCCACTTGTAAAGCAATTAAAGCGTCTCACATGACTTATGTTTGTTATGTGAGACATAAAATCAAGTTTCTCGCTCTAATCTAGCAATCTTTTTTTCTTTGTCCTCCCAAAAGGAAGCGGGCATTATATATCAACTCCATACTTCCAGGAAAGTTTTAATGGCATTAAGTTAGTTAGTCTTCTCATACCATATTGACTTGGTGCTTTCCAGATGTACAAAAGTATTTATTTCCCGAAATATTATTCATTCCCCAAACCTTTATTCTAAATTTCCCTCAATTTTTGAAATTACAAAATATTACTCCCTGTAAAGTTCAGAAATTGGACATACGATGGGCGTCTAATGACAGGGATAACTTTGCTCGACTTTAATTTGATAATATCCTTGGAGAGCCGGTGAACACTTTGATCTTGGTCTTATTTGGGATGTAGCTTATAATAGTTAAGGAGGATTGCAAATTAGGTGAGGTTACACAGACCTACTCAACATAATGTTGTATTCCTGGCTTGGGTTGATAATTGAGTTGTTCTTTATTACCATGTTTCAAGATTGGCACTGTTTGTGTGAATAACCTATCCTTACTTCATCCCACAAATAAATAAATAAAATCTCAATTAAGCAAGTTCTTTTGTACTTACGTGCTGATCGTGTTTTTTTTTTTTTTTTAGAAATTTACGTGCTTATCGTTTTTATCAGTTCCCTCGGCATTTTCTCTTTCTGATGTGGTTTTTTGGTGTTAAAAGCTTTTTTTGCTAATGTTCTCTTTGGCATCCAGACCATTAGTTACATGGCAGAGCGAGTTGTTGGACAGGGTTCCTTTGGAATTGTGTTCCAGGTATAAGTTGTTAATATGTCACAAATGGTCACTGCCATAATCAAGAATGTTGTATCACAGGGGCTGGAAAAAAAGAAGTAATATTAACATAACCCCTTCACTAAATCAATTGTCACTGATGAAGCTAAATTGCAGGCCAAATGCCTTGAAACAGGAGAAACTGTGGCAATAAAAAAGGTCTTGCAGGACAAGAGATACAAGAATCGGGAATTGCAGACTATGCGTCTTCTTGATCATCCTAGCATTGTTTCACTGAAGCACTGCTTCTTTTCGACCACAGAAAAGGATGAGCTCTATCTAAATTTGGTTCTAGAATTTGTACCTGAAACTGTCTACCGTGTGTTAAGACATTACAGCAAAGCAAACCAACGGATGCCTATGATATATGTCAAGCTGTACACATATCAGGTATTCCATTTGAGTTCATGTGCAAGTTTCTCACATGGTGCATAGAAACAAATGAACATAGGGCGAATTACATGGATGTTGCCTGTAATTTAACAAACTAAATGGACCTGGCCCGATAGCTTAAGATGACGGTGACTTATGCCCTAGGGTGCTTCAAGTTGTTATGGAAACCTCCTTTGCCTTTAATTCCCTTCAATGTCTTCAAATTGTCATGGCATATGTAAAAAGTGTGAACGTTGTATCCCTCATCAAAATATTATGTCAATGCTAGCCTCTTCAATGTCAGCCCTAGTACAAACTTTCTTCAAGTTATAAGGGACCAAATCCTTCACGAATAAATAATGAGAAATAATATAGAAGGTGATCTTCGACCAGGGGAGCCAGTAACTCTACCCATTAGTGACTCTTTTCTGTTTCCAGAAAACACTGTAGTATTTATCTCATTGTCAAAAAGGATAAGAAATAAATGAGAAAGTTATTTCAGTAAAATAATCTTCAAACTTAATGACTTCTCAATTATCAGATTGGAGACGTGTCTTCTTTTTCTGATAAGTAGATTGAGATGTATCTTTAATTTTTTAAATGAAAGGAAGATTCATTTAGTTTCGGCTAAACTATATAGGAGGAAGTTTGACTAATTCAACCCTGTAGCTATATCATTTTATCATATACTGTTTAATTTGATATTAAATATTTTTTGGATGTAGTGCACTTTCCTTTCCAATCCCTGTGTCTTACATGCAACCTTAAATTTAGGTTGTGGTTTAAACCATTGACCTCATGTGCACTAGTAAAGGTTCTTCCACGATTGTAATATGTAACAAGTTCTATTGCAGTAATAATTGTTAAAATGATAATATTTAATGCTGTTGCGCTTATCTGGCACGGAGTAAAGTTTTGCATCATTTGTTTGTTGTGATTATGCTGTGGTAACTGTTATTACGGCTTATGGCTAGTAGCAAAACCTCTTCATTTTACCCACCTTAGCATATCTTTGTTGCTACCTATATTTGATTGATGATGTACCGGTACAGATATTTAGAGCATTGGCTTACATACATGGGATAGGAGTCTGCCACAGAGACATCAAACCTCAGAATTTACTGGTTTGTACTTGAAGCTTAAACTCAATCAACTAAAAACATTGTGATATTGACTACTGCAATTTGCTATGGCAGGTCAACCCCCACACACATCAGCTTAAGCTTTGTGATTTTGGGAGTGCAAAAGTGCTGGTAATTTTTTTTATGATAGCTTGCGAAAGTCCTGATATTACTTCTCAAGCCTGAGGCCTAAGTTGGACTTTCTCTTTCAGCTACTTGCCACTCCAAAGTTTAGGAATAAATATGATCCTTTGAATGTGACTTGCTTGGAATGCAAATATTCTATTTATTCATTTTTCCACACCTGTGAAACTCTGCAATTTGTCATGTTATAACTATAAGTGGTTGTTTGGTAGAATGCGTTAGAAAAAATAATGCATAAATTAGCTGTGTATTACTAATACCTTGTTTGATACACTTTTTCAACCTATGTATAACTAATGAGGGATTAGTCTGGGCATACTATGAGGGAGAGGATTAGAAATGATGATATCTGGGCCAAGGTGGGAGTGGCTACGGTGGAGGAAAAGATGCGTGAGGCGAGACTGAGGTGGTTCGGGCATGTGATGAGGAGATACACGAGTGCCCTAATGCAGAGGTGTGAGAGGTTAGATATGGACGATTTTAGGAGAGATAAAGGCAGAGCGAAGAAGAAGTGGGGATAGGTGATTGGACAGGATATAACACAGTTGCAGCTTACCGAGGATTTGGCCTTAGATAGGAAGGTGTGGAGGACACGGGCTATAGTAGGTAGCAATGTGTTGCCTTGCTTTTGCATTCTCGGCGTAGTATTGCTTATATAGTTGCTTGTCCTTTGGTTTCTGTTACTATATGTTGTTTCTCATATCTTGATTAGTGTATTGTTGTTTGTCATATCGTGATTAGTATTTTTTTCATTATTGTTGTTTTTCTTTTTCTTTTTCTTTTATTATTTTCTTTTTTTCTTTGTTAATTTTTGTTTTATATTATTATTATCATTAGTATTATTATTACTCTGTTTGTATTTTTTATAAGCCGAGGGTCTATCGAAAACAACCTCTCTACCTCAGTAGGGGTATGGGTATGGTCAGTGTATATTCTACCCTTCCCAGACTTCACTTTATGGGATTACACTGGGTTGTTGTTGTTGTTGAATAACTAATGTAAGCATTAGTTATACACTCTATTTGATATTATACTATGTATAATTAATACATGAAAACCATGGTATTAGTAATGCAATGGTTATTAATGCATGCATTAGCATGGTTAATGACCCTTAAAAACTTTTTCCACATCATTTCTATCTTATTTGTTGAGGATCTTTTTAGAAACAAATAATTTTTTTAAGGAATGAATGTTATTTTTAACATACCAAACCAACAATGCATAAACAATAATCGCAGCATAACTAATGCAACCATAACTAATACCAGCATTACTAATGCAAACATTATTAATACTCTATTCAACATTTTTCTTATACACTCTATCAAACGACCCCTAAGTAGTTAATGACGTCTATCAATTGTAGTTGTGCCTGCGAATAGGGTTTCTTAAAATGAGTTTTAACTGGATGCTAAATACAGTTGCGTCATGTCTTATTTGATAATTCAGGAAACGCTTGTGGTTACGCATTGTCATATCTATGTCACATTTACAATATGTTACAAGAATTAGAGGAAGTTGTATGATATTATATTATGTCCATCCTCAGAAAATTCAGGAAATGGAAGTGTTCCAGTATATTATACGATCTCTTCTTTTTATTTTATGGGTCTATAAGATACAACAACAACATACCTAGTGAAATTCCACAAATGGAGTTTGGGGAGGGTGTCTGCAGATCTTACCCCAACCTCATGGTGGTAGAGATGTTTTTGAAAGACCCTCGGCTCAAGTAACACATATCAAATCAGTTTGAAAAGAAAATACAAAAATAGAGAAGACATAACAAATAATAAAGAAAACATTATATAGAATTTAATAACAGCAAAAAAGGAACGTTAGCTAAATAATGCGATAACCAAGATTTATGGGGCTATAAGATGTTCTTATGAATTTGATCTTTTGCTTGTTGGAATTATCAAATCTAAAGAACTGATGAAGAAGTACCTTCCATAGCTCAACAATATCAACAAAAAAAAAGAATTTTGCTGAAATTTACATTACTTTGATTCCTTTCTTGACTTTATTTATCTTCCATGTGTGTTTGGTGGTGGAAGGATTAGCTTAGTCTTAGTTAGTGATTTTATTTAGTTAGTTCATGCTACTATTTCATCATCCTAACAGGTCAAAGGCGAGCCAAATATTTCATATATCTGTTCACGTTACTATCGTGCTCCTGAACTAATATTTGGAGCAACCGAGTACACCAATGCAATTGACATTTGGTCTGTGGGTTGTGTGCTAGCTGAACTGCTTCTTGGTCAGGTTGTATTTCCTATGGAGTTCAATTCCTTCTTTTTTGAGACAGAAAAAATGTCAAAGATTAATTCTTTCATGCTAATCTTTTCTCTTCCAAAACCTGTAGCCCCTCTTTCCTGGTGAGAGTGGTGTAGATCAGCTCGTCGAAATAATCAAGGTATCCATCTAGTTGATCCAATGATTGTTCAAATTTGTGATCTTTGGTTCGCACAATTTAATAAATCAAAATGTTCTCTTTAGGTTCTTGGAACACCAACACGTGAAGAAATCAAGTGTATGAATCCAAATTACACCGAGTTCAAGCTCCCGCAAATCAAATCCCATCCCTGGCACAAGGTAAGAATCTTGAGCTATGTTCCTATATAAAAGATGCATTTTCTGATACATTGCATGGCATGCATGCACATCTAAAAACTCATGGCCGCAACCCTGCATTGTACAGATTTTTCATAAGCGGGTGCCTCCTGAAGCTGTGGATCTTGTGTCAAGGCTACTCCAGTATTCTCCAAATCTGAGGTGCACCGCGGTGAGTGTAACAAGTTCTTTCTCTATTTTCTTTTTCCTTATCCTTGCAAACACAGTGGTGAGAGCAAAGAAAAAGTACTTGTTGAAAATTCCATATCAAATTTGAGGCAGCAAACATTTGTGTGAGGAAATTCTGGTATATCATGCTTTTATGTGATCTATTTGATTCATTTTGCAGTTGGAAGCTCTCGGTCACACTTTCTTTGATGAACTCCGAGACCCTAATGCTCGTCTTCCTAATGGTCGTCCATTGCCACCTCTGTTCAACTTCCGGCCTCAAGGTTTAATTATTATCTTCTCCTCCAGATTTAGGAATTGACCTTTTTTTACTCTTCACATAATTGTTATTCTTATTATGAGATAATATCATTTGCAGAGCTGAAAGGAGCGTCCTCAGAACTCTTAAACAAACTGTTACCAGAACATGCTAAAAGGCAGTGTTCCTTACTTGGTTTCTAGTCTGTAAGAATTTGTGTATCATTTGTAAACTTGATCTTATTTGCAATCACTGTATTTTATTCTCTCTCTATATGTTGACCAGAGAATTAGGAAAGCCTTTTGACATCTCCATTCCATTATAATATACCACTTTTAGCCATTATGTAATCAGCTGATCACTTTGCCCTTGTACTCTACTCCAGAGACAATTATTTGTAAATAGTAATATATAGTGAAAGTTACCTTATTCGTTGTCTAACTTTTTGTTTTAATTTATTCATTTTTTTAGTTATGAGGCCAAAAGTGCTTTTTTTTTAAAAATATATTTATTTATTTTTTAAAAAAAGAAGTGTTTGGTCAAACTTTTGAGAGAAAATAAGTGCTTTTAGAGAGTAACAGAAACTATTTTTTAGAAGCTAAAAAAAATAGCTTCTCTCTAAAAACATTTATTTAAAAAATACTTTTATAAAAAATATACTTAGAAACACTTTTAAAAAGCTTGATCAAATACTAATTGTTGCTTCAAAGTACTTTTAAAATTTATTGGCCAAATACAAATAATTTTTCAGCAAAAGTATTTTTTTGATAAACACTTTTAAAAAAATCACTTTTTAAAATAAACTGATTTAACAAAATTGACCAAACGGATTATTAATTTGCAAATAATCTTAGTTGAATCTATTACTCTCGTCTCCACAAATACTTTGGTGACGTAAATTTAACGTTAAATGAAAATAGACAAGCATGATATTGTACTACGTATATATCCTCGTAATTCACTCTCGTCATCATCTGGTCATATTCCATTTGGATCTGTAACTTAAATATTGACATAAACATTCTCCCACCATTTGATATTAATTGTGTCAAATTATTGATTAATACCTTAGTTTATTTATGATATATTTTCAAATTAAATATACCTCCTCAGTATTTGACAATTAATAAAATGAATCAACATAGGGAATTACAGCAGTTCCCGTTTCTTGTATTCGAAATATAGCTATACTGGAATAGGAAACAAATCTAATGAATAGTTTTACCAGATCCCAAGATCCAAATTCAATTCATAGTCCAATAGAGATAGAAAATTTTGTTTTTTTTCTTTTAAACCTTAGATTTGCATATTCTCTCGTTATATCTAATGTTTTTAATGAAAATAGAAGTTTGGCTAACTTTTTTGACCTAATCACGTAAACCTTTTTTCTTAAAATAAAAATAAAATTGAGAGTGCTCTCAAGTATTTGACATTATTTTATTTAATTATACTAATTTAAAAATAATTATTCAATATTTTTTCTTTTGTCAATATAACACGTCAACAATTATTTACATGTTCTAAATAAAACAATTTATTACGTAAGTAAAATTATATTTTCATCCTCACAGTCTGAAGAGGATCTTTTTGTTGGTAGAAAATGAGTGTCGTGTAATTGGCATAGAGTCATGGTTACCCTAACCATGGTTAATTAACTCTGACATCAGGACGCACTATAAATATCCATCTGTGAGCCGATTTTGAGACCCTTCCATTACCCTACGCTTCTCCCTCAATCGGAAGCGTAGGTCTCTCTTGGTTCTCACGCTTAACATATATCTTTGTATACTTTTATATATATAAATTATTTAGCAGCGAGAGAGAGAGAGAGAACGGACGGGAGAGATCGTCGGAGGCGGTCATTTATACTTGATCGTCGGAGGTGGGAATCGTTTGTACTTGTTGATTTTCAACTCCTTCAATTTTCATTGAACGGCGTCGTTAGGTATCTTTTCTCAATTCTACTCGCGATGTTTCAGATCTGAGTTGAACTTGCATTGTTTGACATTTGACCCCTGCTATGTGTTAATAAATGATAATGTAGGGTTTTAGATCGTTTTTTTTTTTTTTGATTGTGTGGCTTCGAGTTGTCATTCCTTTTGAAGCTGTTGATTTTCCCTTTATTTTAGCTCCTCTATACAGGTAAGTTTAGCAAATTTGTGTGTTTTAGGTTTTCGTAACTGTTTTTTTGTTACATTAGTTCAAAGCTTTTGAACTAGTGCCACTTGCGTGAATATACATTCAGGTGTACATGTTTTTGATTGATAGGAGCCCAGCTTCATGCTATTGTAGTCTTAACATACAACGGTAGTCATGTTCTTGCTCAGAGATTATTTTATTAGTCCCTATTTATTTCAGTAGCTAGTTGACGTTCCTGTTCTCTGAGAGTGGTGTAATCTGCATCCGCCCATTCAGTTTTATGTATTATATATTTGACCTCTAGTGCTTTGTTGACATGGGGGATAGCTTAATGGTAGGATCCTTCACCCAACAATATAATTGGGGATCGAGTCACCAGGGGAGCAAAGTGGGAAAGGGTCACGGTTGGGTGTCTGGGTGGGTTTTTTTTGATTGGTGAGGGATTGCAACTCAAAAAATTTAAGTGCTGCCTTTTGCTTTTATCAATCCCTATGAATATAATTGCATATATCTAGTATAAAACGAATAATAAATCAAGTGGCACCCTCAAGACGCAATGAGCTGCGGGTGCATTGGCTTGGCCGGACCTTTGAAGTCTTTCTTTTCCTAAAGAACCCTAGTTCTTCCTTTTCTTTTCTTCTTTTCCTTTATTTGCTAAATTTCTCTCAGTTTCCGCTCCTCCCTATTCTTCTTTTCTCGTTCGTTTAGTTTTTGAATTTGTTTACATCAACCTTACTTTTGAATGTCTCAATATACTTTAATTCATGATCAATTCCTTAGATAAGTAACTTGAATTGATTTTAGTTGATATATAATTTCTCTCTTATTTATACAACATTAATTTATATATTAGAGTATAATTTGAGTAGTATTTTCTATTGACTTTTGAAAAATTAAATTGCTTAAATGATAGACATTTTAATTTAGTTCTCCTATATTGAATTGCTTTATAAAGAAATTCAGGAAAACTTGACAATTAAGATGGAAAAATTAATTCAAGAATATTGAAGATAAATTAATCTAGTTAAACAAAAAAAAAGTATTATAAGCTATACTTTTAAAGCAAATTTTCTAGTTGGAGGTGCTTTTTCAGGATTTTTCTTTTTAATAATAGTGGTGTCTGGGCCATTGAGCGCACCTCGGCTAATTTCATGAGGTATTTGCTACCTCCCACCAGCATAAATGCCGAATAAATTTGTGACACATTATGCTTTTATTGTAATTTTCTTTAAGAATATAATTTAAATCAAATGTGCAAAAAGGAAAGTAGACAAAAATTTTCCATATGGGAATGATTGACCTGATTGACCTAAATGAATTAACCAAAAATTGACCGACCTTACGCATCCTCCTTATTTGGTTTTTGCGGCTAGTAGTAGGTACACTTATATTCATAAAGTTGTGTCTCCCGCAATTTTCAAATGCTGAATCCGCCTATGCTAGGGGCATATTTGGATGTGTTGATTGTCTCTGTTGAGACCGTATCTACTACCTCGAAGTAACGCATTCTCTTCCGTTGTGTAGATTGTCTTCTTTCTCTATTTCGAGCAGCCCTTATTTATCTTTTTTGACTGTAGTTCATTAGTAGTACCATTTGTATATAGCACTCTGTCAATTCTTCAATGATGGAATTTAATGCATTGAAAAAGTGACTCATGGAGTCATTGCTAGTATAATTGCTTTGTTTAACTCTAATTCTCATGTCACACTTTTAAGATGTCGTGTGTTTTCTGGTGCCAGAAGTAATTTGAGACTGAAGCTTGAGATGGCTGCTACTGCAACTGCATCTTCTGCTGGTCCACGTTATGCACCAGAGGACCCCACCCTTCCCAAACCTTGGAAAGGTCTAGTTGATGGTAAGACTGGATATCTGTATTTCTGGAATCCAGAGACCAATGTTACCCAGTACGAGAGGCCTGTTGCTACTTCCCATGGGGTTACTACTCCACAACATAAATCGTCTGTATCTGTAAGTTCATCAGTTCAGAGGCCTTCGCAAAGTCAACATCCTGATCGTGATGATGACAGCAGAGGTAGCAATGGTGGCTTGAACAAGCTTTCCTCTGGAGAGGGTATTCAGGTATCTAGTTCTAATTTATCTGTGTGAATTCAGTTTTCTTCTCTCTCAGACTTTAGTGGCTTAGTGACAAACAACAGGGTTGGCCTTTGTCATTTTGAGTATCACTATTTCAGATTAATGACCCATGTTCTCTCTGACAGTTTCCAAGGCAAATTAGAACATGCACTATGTATAATAAGATCACATTGCATTAATGAAATTTTGCTGATAGAGGTTGAAAAAGATTCTAAATATTTTTCTTGATCTTTTGTAAGCTTATGTTGGATATCATCTTCAAGAACTATATTTCCTATGACCTTATGGAAAAAAAGAATTGTATTCCTATGCAGCAAATGGTCCAGAGGCTCAATATGTTCAACAAAGAATTTTCAATATCACAGATGTTCTGCGCTTATATGTTGTAGAGGAATTTCATTTGTGTTTTTATGCAGTTGTACTTGTTGTAACAGCACTTAGTTTCAACTTTTAGATTCTAATTGCAATTATTTCATGCTTATGCGACCCTTGAGTAATATGCAATGGATACTTGCTGAACTTTTTTTTGTTGAATATGCTTGGTTTCAGCCTCATTAGTTTTCTTTTGGTTTCAACAGATTTTTCTTTTGCCCTCGAACAGTTTTTGCTAACGCAAGTTTTTCCCATCATTTTTTTAGACTGCAAAAGGAAGTGAGCTTTCCCGCGATGGAGCATCTGCACCTAAAGGCTATAGTGCTCCAGCTTCTGCAAGTGACATGTCTCCAGATGCTTATCGCCGCCAGCATGAAATTTCTGTTACAGTAAACATCTGTACCTTTTCAATCATGTAGAAACTATTCATTTCTTAGTCATTTTCTTCAAATTGGGAAACTGGGCTCCTGTTGCCCGTTGATTTAACTTTTGGAAATAATCGGTAATAAATTGAGGTAGTTCTATAAACTTCATAAAAAATTGAGGTAGTTTCATGAAAAGCTACTAAGAAAAAATTTCAACACTTCAGGATCGTTAGGAACTTGTGGATGTTACTGATGAAGTTGATATCAATTTAAATAATTACATATATTTATCTCTATCATGTTTACCAAGAATGGATGAGAGAACTTGTATTTTTGTTGGCCATTGGCCACAATAATGGCTATGAGTAGTGCATGAAATTATATTTATGTGAATAACAACCTTTTTTGTAGAGATAAATTACCAGATATAAAAAAAAACCTTTTTCTAGAGATTCTTCCTGAAAACACTACTACTTGCAATGTAACAGAAAGTTAAAAGTCGGTTATTAAATCTTTGGTGACAGCAGTGAGGAATTTATTTTGTAGTCAGGGTAAATCTTAGTTTCTGCTGCCGTTAATTTTTCTTCAATCCTGCTTTGAGTTCACTTCTTTTGAGCCAAGGGTCTATCGGAAACAGCCCCTCTACCTTTGTGAGGTTGAGATAAGGTCTGTGTGCATCCTGCTCTCCTAGATCCTACTTGTGGGATTACAATTACACTGGGTATGCTGTTGTTGTTCTTGGTATTTCTTTGTTTAGTGAAGCAAAATCTTTTAAAAAGTAAGCAAATTTAATGGAACAAGAAATGCAACTCAGACCAGCCTTTTTGTTTGGTTCATCTAGACAATCAACTTTTTTTTGGCTTCTTTGATCTGTGATAATTATTGCCAATACAGATTTGACTCGTAAATTTGTAATTTTCTATATGTACCCACAGATCATAGCACTGAGTGTGGCACCTCATATGTGAAACTGATGATAACATGATTACATTACTGATGTTGCTCATTGGAAACCTGTGTATTCATCTTTCTAGAATCCATCCTTTCATGCAAACAAGCCTGAAAAGGCATGTCAGTCAATACTCATGTCTTATTTTATGTTCTATTTTTTCCAGGGAGGTGATGTGCCCCCACCTTTCACATCGTTTGAAGCTACTGGGTTTCCTTCAGAGATTTTGAGGGAGGTATAAGTGTAGTCCATTAGTTTGTTTGAATCTGTCAGGAACATATCTAGTGAAGAGCTTACTTATTTTACAAGGATCAAGTGTTCTTCTGTTAATTTCAATGGCTGCTGGAGGTCCATTGCAGTACTCATACAATTTTTTCCCTCTGTACTTTGACGCAGATGCGATATTTGCTCCAGGGAGGAGCTAAATGTCGTACGCTGTGCGGCCCACCTTTTGGTCTTCCATGTATTTGGAGTGCCCTTATTTGGTGGACCAAATTTTGAAGGGCTTTCTGAACCGTCCTTGTTCGTGGCTGGGACTGCTGTTGGGGGTGTTAGTCTGCCACATGGTCTGAACTGAAGAAGAGGCGTCCTCCTGCTCTTGCTTGCATATGCAAGCGTTGGCTGCCTGCGTAAGGGGGATATGCTTCTTCTTGTGTTGGCCGCTTAAAAAAATCGTAGAAGTAATCTAGGAGTAACTTTTGAGCTTGTACAATTGCTGACAGAGGTTTTCCAACTTTTACATTTCCAGATACATCAAGCTGGGTTTCCTGCTCCTTCCCCAATACAGGCACAGTCCTGGCCCATTGCGCTTCAGGGCCGCGACATAGTAGCTGTTGCAAAGACTGGGTCTGGGAAAACGCTGGGTTTCTTGCTTCCTGGCTTTATTCTTCTAAAGCGACGCCGGAGTAGTCCTCAATCAGGCCCTACTATTTTGGTTCTATCACCAACAAGAGAGTTAGCCACACAGATACAAGATGAAGCTGTGAAGTTTGGTAGATCTTCAAAGATATCTTGCACGGTATGAATTGTTATTTGACTATGTTTAACAAAAAGTTTGATTCCAGAAGTAGATTTTTCTTTTGATTTCCAAATACTGATGCTTGGGCTAACTAATGTATTAATATCTAAAAACCAAAAGGCGCAGCTAGCTCTGTCACATTTTTGCTATACTCAACTCTACCATATTTTTCCTGTAAAGTGTTGTTCGTCCAGCCAAAGGTGAAACTTAGGAGTTAATCAATATGGTTCTCGTGTTGTGGTATAATACACACATCTGCTTAATCCTCTACAATCTCTTTAAATGGTTATATGATTTTTTTGGTCAAACATAAGTTTTGTTAATGTAAATAGCCACGCCCTAGATAGTGCTGTGCATTACAAATAAGGGAAGGCCCCATATATACCAAATGATTTTATGAACTTTTACAGCAGTATACTCTTCTGCACCTGCCCTTAGAACAATTAACAAATGTTGGCATGCTAATGTCTGGGCCAGATGAACCAAGTGAATGTGTGTCTGACATTTTCTTGAAAATTGGCAATGCCGTGTTGTTTTTGGTTGATGTCTATATGGAGGTGCCTCAACGGGCCCTCTGCTATGACATTTTCTTGAGAATTGACAATGCTGTGTGGTTTTTTGGTTAGTGTCTATATGGAGGCGCTCCAAAAGGCCCTCAGCTACGAGATCTGGACAGGGGAGTAGATATTGTTGTTGCTACCCCTGGTCGTTTGAATGATATTTTGGAGATGAGAAGAGTGAGGCTGGATCAAGTTTCTTACTTGGTGTTAGATGAAGCGGATCGTATGCTGGACATGGGATTTGAACCTCAGATAAGGAAGATTGTGAAGGAGGTGCCTACGAAGCGGCAGACACTGATGTACACAGCGACATGGCCAAAGGAGGTCCGTAGAATTGCAGCTGATCTATTGGTTAATCCAGTTCAGGTTAACATTGGGAATGTTGATGAGCTTGTTGCAAACAAGTCTATAACACAGGTGCATTTCTGTACTTCTGTTCTCTTTTCTTGGACAATGCTCATTAGATCTGTCTAAGATTCTTCCTTTCTCCTAATCTGGGTTAGAGGACTGAGGTGTCATGGTTGAATGCCTCTCCTCTTCCCCTGAGCCCTGAGGGTGAACCTGTGTTTAATTAATTGTCATGTGCAGTACATTGAAGTCTTGTCATATATGGAGAAACAAAGGCGGCTAGACCAGATCTTGAGATCCCAAGAGCCTGGATCAAAAATTATCATCTTCTGTTCAACAAAGAAAATGTGTGACCAACTTGCTCGCAATCTTACACGCCCATTTGGAGCTGCTGCAATTCATGGTGATAAATCTCAGGGTGAGAGGGATCATGTATTGAGCCAGTTCCGTACTGGTAGGTCCCCCGTTCTTGTTGCCACTGATGTTGCTGCTCGGGGCTTGGATGTCAAAGATATCAGGTTGGTGGAATTAAGAATCTTATAATGTGCTTGATTATTTGTGGGTCGCATATCCAATTCACTTCGTCTTTTGTGTAAGTTAATACTTGATGAAACATTTGTGGCAGGGTGGTGGTCAACTATGACTTTCCTACTGGTATAGAGGATTATGTTCACAGAATAGGAAGAACTGGTCGGGCTGGTGCGACTGGTGAGGCCTACACATTTTTTTGTGACCAGGATGCTAAACATGCTTCAGATCTTATTAAAGTTTTAGAAGGAGCAAATCAGCTAGTGCCTACTGAACTGCGTGATATGGCTTCTCGAGGTGGTGGTATGGGAAGGGCTCGGCGTCAATGGGATTCTGGCTCAGGTGGGCGTGAGGGACGTTATGATGCCGGCTATGGTGGACGAGATAGAGGAAGGGGTGGTTGGGAAGCCCCATCATCAGAAAGAAGTGGACGTGGTTATGACTCTGATTCACGTGACAGGTCCTTAAGCTGTGTATTTGATTTTATATATATATGGATTTCTTTTTTTCTCTTTTCTTCTGTGGTTCTGACTAGTTGGTTGTGATTTAGTGATAGATATGATCATGGCTCTCGTGATACTGATGCTCCAGCGAGTTACCATGCTCGTAGCTTCCATGAAACTATGATGCAGGAGCATAAACGTGGTCGAAGTCGGAGCAGAAGCCCAAATAGAGGTTCATGGGGTGATAGAAAAAGCAGGGAACGCAGTCGCAGCCGTAGTGCTGAAAGATTTGATCGGGCTCCTCAAGGCCCAGTAGGACGCAGTTTCCATGAAAGCATGATGGGCCGCGGTGGATCATCCCTAGTAGCCTCTAAACACCGATCACCCTCTTACTCTGATAACCGATCTCCATCAGCTGTTGATTCCAGAGAAAAAGTTGGAGGGCCATATAATGATCGCCAAAAGGGCTGGGAAAGAGAGATTTCCACCTAAATAGCAAGGTGATGGGAAATTTGGCGATGCACCTCATGCTGAAGAGGAAGAAGGTATGATTCCTGAAGAAGACGAATGGAGAGCCTAACTTGGCATGTCTTATATTCTGTGTTGTGTTGTTGCTACCCCTGTAGGAATAGCTGGTAGAACAAGGACCCATTTTTTGGTAAACAGTGTTCTCGGATAGAATCATTTAGCGTACTTTTGGAAGTCGATAGCTGAAATTCTGGAAGTGGAAAGTTTTTGGCTGATGTAAATGTTAGCAGTTTGACATCAAACTTTGTTTAATGGTACTAATACCAATCGTGCATTGTTCTAAGAGCTGTTTGCGTTGATTCTCCTTTATCCTAACTGGTCATTAAGTCTGAGCGTGACCAAATTTCAGTACTTCATGCATTACATCGACAATGTGATGAGCAAAATTTTGCTCTTTTTATTTATTAGATAGTTAGCTGCATAATATAAATTATTTTCTTTTACCTCAAATAGAAAATGCTTGCGGTTTTATGCCTCATTGAGTCGAATGCATATAATTAAAGAAATAACATATTTTATGTGGTTAAAAATATATAACTATTTTATTGATCAATGCGAACACGTGCAAAAAAGAAAAAATCAAAATTTGAAACAAAATGTCTAATTGAAATTTTTTATTAGGAGTCGGAGTATTCAATTGAAATAGGGCTTAGTTCTAATCTCTAAATGGAATATATGGTAAGTTTAAGGGGCCGATTATATAATAAGCATAATTCCTATATAGAATATCTATCACAAAAAAAATTAAAAAAAAATTCTGTTTAGTCCTTAATTCTGATTAGAATTATCATTATTATCTTTCCCAATATCAAGATTTTGAAAGTTCTTCAATTATAAATTATAATTTTCTCAAAATTTATTTGAAGCAAAATACAGAGGTGTATTTGTATCTATAATAATTATTCATATCTCGTTTTATATAGTTATATTGCTGTTTCAGGAGTCAAAACAGTCTTCACATGGCGACCTCTTATTTTCTGTTGTTGCGTTATTTCCTCAAATAAATTTGTGGCTAATAAATTGTACTCATCTTTCAGAAATAGAGTTTATTTAAGGCGTAGACCAATCGACAAATTTACACAGGTCAAACAAAAGACAGCATTTGGGAAAAACTACTTGATTTTCAGAAATAATTTTGCTATATCCCCTTCAATTCCCTTGTATAAGATGGTTAAATTGATTTTCAGAATTAGACTTTGGTGTTGCTGTCGAGTTCAAAGAGGTATTAAACAAAGGACTGAATTGACAAGATTCAAAAGCAGGGGTGACAAAATTAGTCTATCAAAGCATGATCCGTCTAATCCTTCTAAATTTGGACTGATCATTGATCAGTTTATTTATTAGCTCAATTCATCAAAATTAGGATGATATAGTATAAATTGATGCATGAGAAATTTAATCAAAATATTTTCAAAAAATATAATTTTTATATTTGATATGTTATATATAGTCGTAATAAAGAAAATAAATAATTTTATTACGTATTAAAATTATAAAAGAACAGAAAAGAAATTAAAACTTCCTAAGAACTGGGCATGTTGGGTTATGAGTTATGACCCGTTTTTTAGCCCATTTCAATCCAATTCATTTCAGCTCAGATAACTATTGGGCGGGTCAATTTTATTAATTCAACTCATTTTTGACTCGCCCAAATTCAGCTCAACCCATCCACTTGAAACCCGCTAATCAAAGGTTAAAAAAAAAATGACTATTTTCTATATGAGAGTGTTTCCTATCCTTTAGTGAGTTACAAATTTAGTTCTGCATTAAGGCTACAGAATTTGGCAATTTTCTTCACTTGTCATGCAACTTTTGGCTTCCGCTGTAATCTCTTTGCTCTTGAATAAAGAAAGACTCCAGCTAGGGCCAAACCAGTCCCTGAAAATATTGAACAGTTTCTCAAGCTTGTCAATTACTTATAGATTCACTCAACCAATCAACAGAACATATTTAGAAACTGATATACTTCTTTTTAAAAATAGTAGTAAGTAGAGAATCAATATTTACCAAAGGAGTTAATTGGTGAGACAGGTGTTTGGAAAAAGATGACTGAGGATACAATGACCACCACTCTCTTCACACAATTGCCAACTGCATGTGTCACTGGTGATACCATTTGTAGTATCATGTATGAAACCTTCCATAAAGAAAAAGATCAAGTAAGAACGGAAGGCGGATCCAACATTTAAATTTGATGGGTTCAGCTTTTAAGGTTATTAGCACTATATCCATTGTACTTTTGCGATGTGTGTACAGTTTAATATTTTTTGAAATTATTGTGGTTTTTCATACGCATATATCAATCCTCCGAGTCAGAAAATACTGAGTTCAGTTGAACATATTGTGCGAGAGCTGCATCTGCTTCTAGTCAGAATGATTATGCTTAGTGATATAGTTTTCACTATTCAGGAGACTCTAAAGCAAACAGAAGCAGAGTTAACAGAGCAGATTATCATGTAAATTTACAGGAAGCTAACCTGTTGGTAAGTGTGCAAGCAGAATCCGGATAAGAGAAGTCTCAGACACATTTCTCTGATATTTAAACCTTGGCTTGCCTAGATTGAGAGAGAAAATGAATATGATAATGTAGCAAAAGTAGAAGATAAAAATCACTTCAAACATGGTTGAAGTTAATATATACTACTACTACTACTTACAGCATGTTGTAGATAGGATGGAGAAAGCTTGATCCCTTCCATCAAAACGGCAACAGGTACCAAAAGGATGAATGAAATGATTGTAATGATAGAGAACAAATTGATATTGTCCAATGCCTCCTATTTGACAATTTTTGCTGGTTAATGGTTTGACAAGACAAAATATTGCATTGATAAATGAAAGACAAGAAACGGTAGCTCGGTGCATGAAGCATCTTGTCTTCATACAGGATCCGAAGAAGGACCACATCCCAATGCTATGGTTCCGTTTGTTATTATTAAGAGTAAGATATGTGAATTTGAATACATATGATGTTAGAATAATTGATACTATAATTATTTTATTAGCATCTGAGTGTTTAGTGTCTATACCTCCTCTTTAACCATGAACTTTTTGCTAAATACATTACGCGATTGGTTAGTCAGATTGGAAGCCATTGCACTGCCAAAGCCTATCCTGTTCCAAAGACAGAGAGTTCAGAATCAATGTATAACTAGCTATTAGGACCCCAACGTAATAACAATGAATGTGCAGCTAAGAAATTGCAGTCTTCCAAATAAGAATTGATCAATCCATAGGTATACCTTGAAATTACAAAGGTTGGTCGTACCTGTGAACCAACCCTACAGTGAAATTGGCACAAGGAAACAACAAATCGAAACGATAAGATGTACAAAAATAGGGAGAGGCATACCAATTAAAAGAGGCCTCTGTCATTGATGCTAATGCTACTCCACCAACAATGGGAACGAGGGAAGATACGATCAGAAGAGATGGCCGCTACATGTGCAAGAGGATCACAACAAGCTCATCATTATAGATGCTAAATAATCCAATAATGCTAAATAAGCTGAATTTCAAATGTAATCCACAAAGGTATAAGAATAAGATTGTCACTATTAAAGATACATGAGGGTGTCTCCGTAAAGCTATACTATGCGGTTTTAGCTTATATTATGCGTTTAGTAAACAACTAAAGTACTTATAAGCCGAAATCAACCAACTGTCATATATTTTGAAGAGGTAAGGTTGCAAAAGATTTATACCTCTGCAAGAAACAGCGCGGAGAGAAGCACTGTGAAAAATGGTTCCATTGCTTTGATTGTGTGAGTGAAAGAAACTGCTACTCTCCCGAGACTGATGTTCGTTAACAGATTACCCAATGTGTGAATTGCAGCTAATGAGAATATTGCTGTAAACTGGAAATTCAAATATATACATTAAAACAAAAAAAAAAGTTAGTTGTACAGAAAAATAAATTCTCATAGAAGAAAAATAAATCACTTTGCGTGTGTTTGATATGACTGGAAGTCATTTTCTGTGTAAAATGGTTTTCTTTTTTTGGAAATTTTCTAGGAAAAATATATATTAAAAATTAATTATGATATTAACAAATCTGAGAGTTGTTGTTACTGTTCTTCCGACGACGATCTATCAGAAATGGCTCTTTATCATCTCATTCTCACGCACCGTAAGGTATGTGTATACTCTACTTTTGTTGTTATTAACAAATCCGAGAGTGTTTTGATAAATTTTGGGATCCAAGCAAGTATTATGAAGTTAAAAGTTAAGATAACTACACATTAGAAAAAGAAAAGTAACTCTGATTCGTAAGTTAGTAAAGTTTTCTCTCATGAAAAACCAAAATACCAGAAAATGACTACCAACGTACCGAATAGAGAGAAGCAGAAGAAGAGGGATAAAGAGGAGGAAAAAGGAGTAACTTGAGATTTACTGATTTTGGGTATCGGATGGAGACGAAATCCCCACATAAAGAGTATTAGCAGAGTCCCACAGCCAAATTGGCAGGCCGTAACAGTCGCCGGAAATGTAAAAACCTTGAGAACCTGTTTGTTATTGATGTTGTAGTAGATATTCAAAAGGTACCAAATTCCAAACATAGCGGCCAGTTGCAGAGTCCGTATCACTTCACGAGGCTTGGCAGCCTCAGATTCTTCTGCATTTTCTGCTATAGCCCTAACTTTGAGCAGATCCAACCTACGTTGATTTTTTAGCAAATTAGGAACACTATTTTTTCGAATCAAGCAACTTTTTGGCTTGTGGAAAGCATAATGCTGAAGAGCTGAGCTGAATTTATTGCTACTAATAAATATTTGATTGGGAGGTTTCTGAGGCTTTAGAAATGGTGTGGGAGGAAGAGACATGTACAATGTACAGGTTTCCATTTTCTCTGAGCCAAATCTGGTTCGAATAAGCTTATAGTGAAAATTGAAACTTCTTAACGACATCTCATGGCTGACATTCTTCCATTGGCCATGTAATTATATTATACTACTGGTTATATCAGGCGCGCTAAGCTCGGACCCAGGCTTTAAATTTATATAATGTATTTTTTTGATCATGAAGTTTAAGAAAGATGAAAAGACTTTTAAAATTTGTGATTATATATGCTCTTATTTTTAATAAAATAATTATAATCAGACAAATATTTCACATCACAAATTTTAAAAGTTTCACGTAAATTGGCGTTGGCACAGAGGGATATCTGACTTTTGATTATAATATATTGGCAACTCTTAAAACTTGTTAGTAAAATTTATTTGGACCCTCAATTAAGACATGTAATAGCACCAGAACACATAATTAAGTGTTTTATTTTAAATACTTCTAATTCAAAATTTTGAAAAAATTTTATTTGTATTCTCATGCGTCTATTTACTTGGATATACTAACAATTTAAAATATACACCTTCTTTATTAAAGAAAAAATATATATATATATATATATATATATTATGATTTAAATATTTAAATGTGATTTATATCGAATAATTTAAAAAATTATGAATGTATTCGAGCTTTTTTTTTTAATCATGTGGGATAATACTTGAAAAGAATAGAGTAGAAGATGTTGAGAATATTTTTTGAGTTTAAAATAGAAATTGATTCAAATGGCGTGCTGGCTAGGACTTAATTCCAAAAAAAAGAAAATCAATATGTGACAATAAAAACACGTGGGGTTATAACCAGGATTCTTGATATTCTTGGAAGGACCAAACTGCCCTCTGTGAGGTCATACTGGCTTGTGTTGGCAGCAGGTAAAAATTTGAACTTTCTTTTTTGGAGATCAAAGAAGGAAACATTTCCTAAAACGCCTAGTAGCTTATTCATCATAAGTGTGATGCGCTTTACATTCTTTGGTACACATCATTTTATTCTTTTTATTTTATTTTATATATTTTAGTTAGATTAGATATTAATGGAATTATTTTTATTGAAGGGGCCTTCTCTGAAAAATTACTACACGGATAAGTAAATTCTTTTTTTTATGTATGTATTATATATTGAATTATTTTATTTTATTTTATATTTTGATCCTCTTGATAAAAATCATGACTTAAATATATATATAATATTTCAAAATATACTTTGAATCTTATGATTTTTTTTGAAAAAGCATCATATGAAATATTAGAATTGGAAAATTACTAAGTATAAAAAGTAATCCATATGTTTCTACTTATTTGTCTTACTTTCTATTTCATTTTGTTTAAAAACAACTCTTCAATTTCAATTTCTCATATAATACATTTGAGATCATAAAATTAAAGAGTATTTTGATACAATCTATCCATCCTTAATTTACAATCACATAATTTAAATTGTCTATCTAATTTTTAAAATTTCGCGTCCAATCAAATAAATTAAAAGCAGTAATTGTAGTAGTAGCAGTATTTTTAAGAGAGACCTCATTATTGGATTGTATTATGTTAATAGCTATGAAAAAAGGGATTGGGGGAGAGTGGGACCAGTGGGGTGTTGTGATTTTGGTCCTAAGGGGAGCAAATGCAAATCAGTACTATTTCCATGGTCACAATGTATTGAACTGACATGCATTGATGACTATTGATGTGGCAGGGAAACTCCCCCCCTCTATGCCACATTTGTATAAACTTTTATTTAACCTCTACTTTTCGCTTTCGACAGTTGTTTGCCATACGTTTTAAAAATAGGCTTTACCTTATCCTAGTTCATTTGGGATTTTGAATTTGATTGAACAACTTGCTAAATTTGTAAACACAGACAGATGCTGGCAGTTACTTCGCAGTAAAAAGTGAACAAAAGCGATCACGAGACATTAATAATACTTATACTATTTCAATTTGTTCGTCTTAATTGGACTTAATACGAAGTTTAAGAAAATAAAAAAGATTTTTAAATTTCATGATTTTGAACTATAGATGTGTGTAATATGCCAAACTGTATATGTTAAATTTTTTGGCAACTCTTTAGTTCTAACTTTTTAATTGACATATTTAAGATCATACAATTAAAACTCATTTTAGTACATTCTACCTATCTTTAATTTAAGATCACAAGATTCAAAACTCGTCTTTTTTTTCTCAAATTTATATCACATCAAAATTAAACTAGCAAATTGAAATGAAGGGAGTACTTTGACAAACTTTTTAAAATAGATTTAAAAAGAAAAGTAAGATAATACACTGAAACAGAGAAAGGTAATCAAGTTCTGTTTATCAGTTCATACTTATTTCATTCTGGAAAATGGTAAACTGATCAATTTAACAGAACAGAAATGGAAGGTCAATTACATAAGAGGCCGCTTAAACCTGCCAAAATTTTTCATTTTGACATTTTAATAGGAGCTTGTTTTAGTTAGATACTCCAACATCTTTAAATGTGTACCTATTAAATACAAATAAGTGGTATTGCACAGTGTGTGCAACATACTTTCTCTGAGAGCGTGAAAAACCAAAAAAAAAAACAAGTTTTTTTATTTCGTATTATTATTTTTTTTTACCTTTTTTCTTCTTTTATCTCTTGGCACCATTAATACTATCATTATCGCTATCATCACCACCTTTTTCTTTTCTTTTCTCGATTAAATCTTAAAGAATTCAGTAAAGTAATTAAGACAAGATTATCAAAATTAAATAACAGGCCAACAAAAATCACAATTTGTATATTTAAATTCAATTGCTTTTATTTTTATTGTCATCCGAAATGATGAATCATAAAATAATAATAAAATTAGATAATCGCTATTTGACGTCTAACATAATAATCATTGATTTAATTACAAAAAAATAAAAATGCGTGGACTAAAGACATACAATTAATATAACTATCTAGAGGAAAGAACACATAATGAAAATAGTTTATAGTACAAATAAAGCATGACATAAAACAGAATACTGGCACTATTCCCTCTAAGATTTAACTGATATAATAATTGAGATTGAAAATTGAGAAAAATATGAGGGAGGCTTTAGGGGTGGGGGCAGGAGATGATGGAAGGGGCTGGGATTGAAGAACACTGGTATAATGATTGAGATTGAGAACTGTGAAGAAGATAGAATAACAAAGGGGAAGCGGCATTATGTGAAATTTACATTATATATATTTATATCTATATATATATATTATTTAAAACATACTATTTTAATAGTAGTGCAGATGTCACGTGTCTTCATTTTATTTGATATTTATTCATGCAATTGTCAACCGAGTGTGAATGACCCATGCTTGATTTTTTTCGGTGATTATCAGTGAGGTAATTTTTAAGTACATTTTAAACTTACTTTAAATGTCTAATCAGAACAAATTCTAGCTAAGGGGTTAAAATGAAAAGTTGTGGCTAAGTTTAAGGTGTCCCTTTTGCATAGCAGCAACCGCTGTCGTTTACACACGGCTTGCTTATGTTGACAGGTAAAAATAAAGCACGTGTAAATTAAGCCGGAACGAGGGACTGGAAGATATGTGGTATTCTTGAATAGTGACAGAAGGGTTGTGGGATCAGATATTTGTGGTCACCAATCACCATCTAGTGTAACCTGACTTGCAGTGGACTGTTGATGTGGCTTTCCAATTTCCTCAATGCCACACTAACACAGTTTATTTTCCCTCTTTTGCCCATAATAGCTTTCAACAGTTAATCTCATAATTTTAGACAAATATTTTACCTTAACATAGTTCAATTTGACACTCGACATTCAATAGGTGAACCTACACATCCTCGCTGCCCAAAGAAAGAAAAAAAACAATCAAGTATGTTTTGCCATTTATATCAAGTATGTTCATATTACTTTCTAAATAATGGTAATTCATTCTGCTTAACAGTTGTTTAGAATCAAAAAGTCATAAAACTAAATAAAAAAGAAGCAACGCAAGTAGCACAAAATCTGATTCCCCTAGGATGACATAAATAAAGTTTATAATATCAAAAAACAACTTTTTTGTGTTTTCTATTTGGGGGTAGGGAAAGGGGGTATGAGGGAGAAATTACAAAGTGAAAGATCGAATTCTCACCAATAAGGTGAAAATTCTGTTAGTCCATCAACTGAGGTATTACTAAGATATCAAAAACAAATACCCTTCAAGGAGAAGCAATTCTTTTTCTTTTTGTTAAATCTCAAGACAACTGGTCTGATATCACTTTTGGACCGTCTGCTCCTTGAGAACCATTAACTACAAGAATATCTAATCGTAGAATCATCAAGAAAAAAGCACAACATCTAACAAACGAACAGTGTACTCGACCATAAAAATTGGATATTCATTGAAACATATTACACAAAACATTTGAGTCTGGCAAATGTCAAATAGCCAGTATGACCTCTTGCCTCACCAGAAGGCCTAATCACCACTGTAGGAGAAGAAGAGCATTCAGTCCCATTGCTTCCTTCAGCAGAACCCTGCCTCCTCTTCCGTGGAGGAGGCTCAACAGAATTTCCTTCATTTACTGGGCAGCTCTCTAGTATCTTTTGTCTAACTTCATAGGTGCGTAGAAGGACTTCAAATGTTCTTATATCTACAAAGACAAAAACACTTACCAATATGAGGATCTGTAGTTTCTATAGCAGCTTTTTGAACTAAATGATATCAAGTCTCCAGGAAAATAACTTACCTGTAAAATGTGATTTGAGTGCTTCACAGGAGCGTTGTACTTGCTCAATGCATGGAGAGAAGGAGCACAATACCCCATCTGGTTTCAACATTTTGCCAGCAGAAGGAATGGCAAGCCAAGGTTGAGGAAGGTCTAGGAATACTGAATCTGCCCTGCCACAGAACTCATCAGGGAAACCTTCGCCCTGTATATCTCTTACTCCTACTGTGACCAGACTGCTCAACCCTGTCTTTTCAAAGTCCTCCCTATATGCAGAAATTTTAAACAGAGTTAAACTTACATACAATGAAAATCATAGTGAGCTCCTCTATCTCATTCTTCCTCTTTTAGATGGGCGTGTAGCACTGAGGGAACTTGGAAAACGTAAGACATTATAGCAAATCTTGGACAGATCTAAGTCAACCATACAATTACTTTTCTATGGGAGTTTCATTGTGTTACAGTGAAAACAACATATAATGAAATAGAAGAAAACAACTTTAGATCTTGTTAATAAGCCATTAAGTTCCTTTCTTCTCTTCTAAGAAACTTTCATTGATAGCAGCTAGGGTACAACGCAATATACCACATGTATCATGTAATGTTATCAAAAGCAAAAAGAACAAAAAAAACTCAAAAGTTCATTGGGGCTTTAAGCGCAAATAAAGCATGGGCTTTAATGAAAAAAGGTGCAAATAGAGAAAAAAATACAAATATATATGTTTAGTCAAGACTAATAATTGTAAGCATGAATGACAAATATAAAAGAAATTGAAAAAAAAATTCACGATAAAGTAAAATATCAATTGCTTAGTGTCGCCACTTTAGAAGAGGCTCATTGGCAAGGAAAAGTATGGCTTAAAACCTTGATGAAGAAACTGAAGTGCACATTAAGCGAGGGCGAAGTGCTCAACACATTTAGAGCCTCGCCTTAGGGCTTAAGCGCGCCTTTGACAACACTGATCATGTACGACTTTCTATAAGTGCATCCAATCAACTACTCTAGTGGGAATGACGTACGTGCTCAACACAGAATTCTCGGTCCACCCAAGTTCTTTTCAATTCTTCTTTCCAAATTGCATTTGCCAGATCGTTCGGCTCCAAGAAAATTCAAGACTGTTGACCATAGATGATAAGATGACTGAAGTAGTAAGTGGTTCACATTTTCCCCTGCACTTTTTCCCTTGAAACACATACTAAGATAAATTTTCTTTCATGATAAATTTCCTTTTACTTTTTTTTTTTTTGTATTTTAATAAAGGAAATTTACTATGGCTCAGCTATCACATAAATGCTGCTAGCAACTTTCGCTTTCTTTTTTTGGTGTCACCTACTACATCACATGCTGACCCCCCTTAAAGTTCCAACAAACCATTAACTGTAGTAGATACTGTCCTCATAAAAAGAAAGTGTCTTAATGCCCATCCTTGTCCAGCTACAGTTTCCCAACCGCATCTAGGTAAGAGTTTTATTTGTTGTACCATATGAGGCATACTGCCCATTTATGCTACTTAGAGATTGGCGCTTAATGATGTTTTCTCTGGACAGAACAAAGAAAGAGAACTGGATCTTTTTCTTCTCTGGTGCATTGCAGATCAAGTGGAACTAGAATCTTAACAGCTGCAATGCATTCGACAGGTGGATTTGCAATGCCAATTTTATCATAAGATCAACACTATATAGTGAAAGAACCCATTGCCCCAGGAGCTTGCAAATGCTTGATGTACACATTGTGAAGCTTGAGGAGTTAATGGAGATTGCATACAACGGCTGATTACACCAGGCTATATGCGTTTGCATTTGGTATTCTGGAAGTAGTTAGGAAATAGGACAAGAACAGTCAACACCTGAGTCAATTATCTTCCTTGGTCAAGCATTATGTTCGTTTATCATTAATTAGATACTGTGAATGGACATGAGCCGTGTTGTCTTGGATGTGGTTATGCTTTTATGCCTCAAACAGTTAAAATTTTATGTAAAATCTGTAAGTGAAGACCATGGAGCGTCTAGACTGCATATCGACACACTGTTATCATTCTGTTGCAGTTAAGCTACAAACTAGATTTACGCTCCTTTAATTCCCGTTGCTGTCTAAATATTGCAGGATGATTATACATGATATGTATCTTCCTGCATTTGTAGGGTTAGCTATTTCCAGGGCAACTGATTGGGTGTGTATGTCCCATTCTTCCTATCCTTAAACAGGAGTTATGCTCAGGTTTCTAATTTAGTTCCACTCTACGCCTCGTAGCTAGATGGGTACATGGCGAGGAGGATGGGAATAAATTATGTTGTCGGTTCTTACCTTGATACTCTTGCTGGCAAGGTAACTATTTATGCTGCTCTCCTTTCTGGTTCATTGACCTAACCGCGAACAAAAGTTCTAGTTTTGTGGTTCACTCCTGTTCTCTTCGTTGTTTCTCCGAATTTATTTTGCCATTTTTTCTATTTTTTTCTTGTTTCTCTTTTTCTTTTTCGCTTTGTGGATAAAATGTCACTTGTCTTGGGATTTCAGAGATTATCTTTTGGCCATCTTCTCAATATTCCTTTTACACCTACAGGTTCTTATTGCATTTGTTGCCCTGGCAATGGTGGACAATGGTCTTCTTCATTGTAAGTTCATATCCTATTTGGATTTAACTCCATACACTCTTTTCCAGGTGACTAAAGAGTGTCCTTTTAGTTCTCCATCAATCAACTATCTTTCAATAAAAAAACAGAATCGACTGCATGAATTCTCTGAAAGCATTTTGCCATATGTGGGCCGATTTTCTTTCCCAATACTAAATGATTTATGTTTCTAAATCTCACACTTACACTTTTAGTTGTCATGTAAGTCTCTAACCGGACCTAATGTAAGGGTGTAATTACAACAGCTCAATCTATATTACTACTAGTTTGGCATTGCCTCTGTGGATCATTCGTTTCCTTTGAATTCTCCATGAAAACAAAAGTAGTTCTTTTCTTTCTTTTTTTTCTATATTCAATATCCTATCTAATGCTTGAATTTCATATGAGCAATCAATCTTTGTAATGGTCATCTATATGCATGTCCTTTAGCTCTTTATCTTCCCTCCCAAGCTTAGCATGCTGCACATTTTAGATTGTTTGAAAGCTCTCAACTTGTCCCCTCTGTTCAACATGGGTATTGAACCCTCTTCCAAAAAGCTATAAGATGAAAGTTTTCTTGCTTCCCCACTTGGAATTATCAAATATACACATACCGAATTGAGTTTTTGTAAATTTGTTAGCATGAAGGGGCAAGTGTTGAACAAGGTTACTCTGTTAACTCTTGCAACCTTTTCGTGCTAGTGCACAACACTAGACGGTGGTAGCTTTAAACTTTCACATCACAAATGCTGCATAGGAAGATGTTTCTTGTCCTTTGGCTTCTTCCCTCTAGAGTTAACTCCTGAAACCCTATTACTTCTTAATCAAGCAGCAAAAAGAAAATAAGCATTTTGCAATTAGAAGATCTCCTATAAAAATATTATTCCGCAGTAAAAAGAACTCTAGTTAAAAGAAGGATTCACACTTTGATAACCTCTTAAGGAGTTCCCCTGCAACTAAGATGTGTTCAGCATGAATCTTAAGCAACTTCTAAAACTAATATTTTGCATTAGAATGACTGTGATGGATAGTAGATGCACGTAAAACCAACAAAAGCATGGCAAGAATCACGCTAAAACAATTGAAGAATTACAGACTGTAAATCCAGGAATAAGTTCCTAATAAAGTAGATGCATAAACATGGTGTTAAGAGTCTTACCTAGCTGAGGCAGCTCTGTGTTCATGGAAATCAAAGGTATAAACATGGCCAGAAGGGGCAACAGCCCTTGCAAGAGAAGTGCTCAAAGATCCACTTCCAGTACCAGATTCAAGAACCAAACAACCAGGCACGATCTCCAAGTACATGATAACAAAACTAATATCAGCTATATAAAGAATCTGGGTTCTGTGACTCAGTACTAGCGTCCACAGCTCAGGAGTGGGAGCTAACAAGTAAACAAAAGCACCTTTGTTACTCAAAACCTTGGACCCAAATGGTTTACCTATCCATTCAGAATGCTTAAAAGCACCAAAACGGTTCTGCAGAACCCCATCCTCACTGACCTTCACTGCTTTCATTGTATCGTGCCTCTCATACACAATGACCAAATCTCCATCTTTAATACAGCGCTTAAAGGATAATTTATTTGCAGGGTCAATCGGAAGAATCATTTAGAATGGTTGAACCCTAATTACCTGCCAAACACAATCCAAAATCACTCACGAGCTTCTACAACCCCAGAAAAGAAAAACAGCAGAAACTCAATAAACTACACAACTTGAAAAATAGAATGTAACCTTAACAATTCGTTAAGTATAAAGTTGTGCACTCACTGTTTTCAAATTCTAAATCCGCCTCTGATTATATGTCTTCTTTTAGACGACTTCAAAGACAGAAATAATCAGAAGCAAACAGCGCAAGCACGAGAGATTCTTATATGCTCTCAGTTTCAATGGAAACTGCTTTCAGCCGCTGGATAATATGAAGCTGGGGGAAAACATAAGAAAGTAGGGGTGGGCTTTATGTTCTTTGATTCGATTTTATTGAACTTCTGTTCCGAACTTCCATTTTTGATTTGTCAGTGATGTGTACCGTACAAAACTAATTCGGTTGGGTATGCTTTTTCAAATTCGCTTTGGTTTATTTAGTTTTTTTTAATTTGGTTCTTACATATTTATTTAAATGCCATTACTAAAATATAATATAAATATTTGACACCTGGCAGTAACAGCCAGTCACTGCTAGAAAATTTTGGCTGTATTTTTTACCCCTAGCACTAGCACACTGCTCAAAAAATAGCAATGTGGCGCAATTGTTAGTCTTCCCTCTAACCTGGCATACTAGTTTTACATTAACTAAAGTGTAGCAGTTAGCACTTAGCACCTCTAACCTGGCATACTAGTTTTACGTTAACTAAAGAGTAGCAGTTAGCACTTAGCAGTTAGCACCACCAAGCGTCCAAGTGCCCAGAAAATAGCAGCAGCAACCAGCCACTGCCAAAAATATTTGGCTGCATTTTGTAACAGCAATTACTCCACATTCCACAATAGCAAAAGCAAAACAAGTAAACAATAGTAGCACACTAGTACAGCAGTTTACCTCGTTAAAGGAAAAACTGAAACTCAGAGTTCAATAGGCTGTGACTGCCGGTGACTGATCGCTGGCAGTGGTCGTGACTTGCCGACTACTGGTCGCGAGTTCGTCGCTGGTCGCTGCCTCGCTGGGTCGTGAGTCGTGACTGCGTAGTGGAGTATGGAAGGGACGAACTGTGGGCTGGGGCGCTACTGTCAGTACTTGGTACTTGGTATTTGGTAAGGGATGAAGGTCGAACTTCAAGAGCGCGGCTGGTCTGGTGGGTAATGGACGAAGGGGTGGTAGGAAGTAGGCCAATTAGATTTTTGAAATTAGGTTAATATTTGGGCCTGTGGCTAAGGCTAACTGCCGAGTCTGCTGAACGCTGAAGCAGAAGCTCAAAAAATAAGTCAACTGAATAATGAATATAAATATTAAAATTTGAAAAAAAATATTGTAAAATTTTATATTTTAATACTACGAGGAATCAAAATTATTATATCAAAACTAAATTGAAGTATCGAAATCGAAAAATTAAATTGGTTAGAATTTATTCCATTTCATGATATTTACATCCATCCCATAAGAAAGGGTTTATGTTGATGGGTTTTACAGTTTACTAGTAAGTTGTAACGGGATCGAGCATGAACCTTATTCGGGTTAATGGCTGCCATTTATCCAGGTCCACGTTTTGATGGGCTTACAAATTGGGTTTTGAGACTTGCCAAATATGTTGGGCGGTTAGAACAAACTGACCTAATGATATGCGGTTATTTGTACAAATATTTTTATTTTAAAATATTTTTTAAATTTATAATATTTAATTTTATTGTTTGACACTTTAAGTAATAAAATATTTTTTGATGGTGGGAATAAAATTCACAAGATAAAAAAATTCAAAAATGGAACAAATTATGCCCCAAGAAATTGATTCATACAAGTTATGTCCTAGAGCATAAATTTAATGACACGTGTTATGTCTTAAAAATAAAAGAAATTATATCACGAGCCACGAGTTATGCCTCAACCCATAAATTCCACGACACAAGTTTTGTCCCGAGTCACAAGTTATGTCTTAAGATAAAAAAAATTATGTATCAGTGCACGAGTATGCCTCAAGACATAAATTTATTAGCATAAATCATGCCACAGGGTTGGAACGAGTTATATCTTCGGGCATAAGTGTAATGATACAAGTTATATTCCAGGAAATAAGTTCAATGACACAAGTTATGGACTGAGACACAAATTATTCCCCAAGACATAAGTTCAGTGGAATGAGTTATACCACAAGAGATAAGTTTAATGACACGAATTATATCACAGGGTATAAGTTTAGCAACACAAGTTATGTCACGAAACATCAATTCAAAGGCCTGGGTTATGCCCAAGGCAAGGTTCTCCAAAAGTCTTGTCATGCGAATCAGATCAGATACTACAGAGACTTATGCTACAAGAAAACATTTTGCCTTGCAAAATTAAATCATAATTAAGGATATTTTAATCAATACTTTTTTATTAAATAAACAATAAGAACAAAAATTAAATAACACTCCAAAATAGAGGCAGTGTGCGCAAAAACTTAAATGACCCGCTCACTCAGCATTAGTCTTGAATAAATGTAAATTCTAAAAAGATACTCCCTTCGTTTCATTTTAGTTGTCAAAATATTAAGAATGTAATTTGACTAATATATTTCTTATTAATTTTTATCTAACACCTTTTAATTCTAAAATAATTAATACTAAAAGCAAAGTCAAAAAATAAAAATAACTCATTCTCTTTTAATTTTTTATATTAATAATTTTTTAAAAATAATTATTTTTAATATACATGACATCTAAAAGAATATTGAGCATCCGAGACACTGATGAGTCCTGGATTCGTCATTGACGACGTCAGAAGTAATAAAGTCAAAAACGTGAAAGGCACTATTATTTATGTGTCGGATTATGACAACCTTTAATTCGTAACTTGTAGATGATATTTTAATTGTTAACATCAACAATTATCACGTGATCATTTATAAAAATGAGTTTATTTTTATAATTTATGTTTTAATTTATACAATTATTTAATTTAATATAAAATTTTAAAATTTTAAAAATAATAAATTTTGAGTACAGAATAATTGTTTGTAATTATAATAATATTATTAAAAAATAAAATAAATATTTTAGCATTAATTGTTATTTTGGGTTATGATATATTCTTTTAAAAAGTTAATTAATAAAATTAATCAAAACTTACATCGATAATACTATTCTTTTGTTTTTTCCCAATTTTTTTTAAACTAAAGATAGTTAAAGAAAAAATATATATTTTAAAAAGAATAATTTTGAAGAAAATTGATTAATAAATTTTGAACTTTGAAAAAATTTATTTATTTTTTAAACATAAATAAAGTGGTAGAATTTATTTACTTTGGATGGAAGAGAGTACTAAACATAGAAAAAATATTATCTTTTTTGGTGATTAATTCAAAAAAAGTGTCACAGAAATTAAGATAGACAAAATAATTGATTTAAAGCTTTTTTGCACTTTCACATGATTTAATAGTTAATTATAAACAAAAATTTAACTACTTTCTTTGTTTCATTTTAATTATTAGGTATGCTAAAAAATGTTGTTTGAAAATACTTTCTAGTTTCAAAATTTAAAAGATAATTGATCATGTTTTTTTCAAATCTACGTTTAATACTTAAAGTTATTCTAAAATACGAAAAAAATTATTATTGCATGTTTTTAAAAAATTAATAGGGTTATATTAGTCAAATTACCATCCCTTTTAATTTTTTCTTAATGGGTGTGTAAATCTTATCATAACAATTAAAATAAAACAGAGGGAGTAGTAATCTAGAAAAATATTCTATTTATTCCTATTCAGTTGTCGGGATAAAATATTGCACAATTTTTAAGAAGAAATTAATTAGGAATGTAATTTGAGTATATACTTAACTACTCATCTCAATTCTTTATCCATTTATGTGTCTCTTAATTATGAAATAATTAATGTCAAGGACAAAATGAACAAAAATAATTAATTCTCTCATGATATTTTAAATTGTCAAGTATTTGGAAATAACTATTTTTAGTACACATGACAACTAAAAGGAACGGAGAGAATAATAAATAAGTTCTATTTATCGACTTGTCGTGCAAGACTATTATACTATTCGGGTACAACATTACAGTGGCATCATTTATCTGAAAAATTTATGATGTTATAGTAATATGTACACTAGTATTTGACGTTTTATATCTCATTTAATTGTTATAAACAAAAGAGCGCTAAAAAAATAGTTTAATGATTTCGTATATCAAAAAGAAGAAATGTATTTGTCACCTAATTTAACTAAAAAAGAAAGAGTATGAATGTTAAAAAAATAAATACTAATAGCCTCTCTTTTGAAGTTACGACAATTGATTGATACTATTTAAATATAATTTTTTTAAAAATATTCATATTTTAAATTTATTATGTGCATAACATTAATGTCGAGTATTATAAATATTTTAATATTATATTTTTTATACATAATATACTTTTTATAAAATAATAGTACACAATATTTAATGATTGTTATGGATGAATAATTTTATTAAGAGTGTATGTTATAGGATAAATTATTTTCTAGCTACAATTTTTTTTTAGTTTTATGGTCTTTTTACAAGAAATTTTTATTTTTGCACCTAAGAGATCTGAAAAATTTGTTTTCTTCAATTCAAATTATAAAAAGACAAAAACTTTATTTCCTCATTTTTTATAATAAATATCATTATTATTATTAAAAAATAAAATATAACATAAAAATTAATTTTAAAGAGAGTCAAACAGTAAAATATTATTATCAAATAGCTATTATAATAAAATTTAATTGTATATAATTTAAAGGGAAAAGGATTCAAAACATATTCTAACTTTATCCGAAATTGCTGCTACACATTTTAATTTTGTTGAACCATTTTTACGTGGAATATATTCACCCTTGAAAAGTAACACTCAAATTTGTGTTAAGTGATGAAAAACACGTCATTTTATTTATTTTCTTTTCTCCTTTCTTCTTATTCTTTTTTTCATTTTTTTAAGATCTCTCTCCCCTTTCTTTGTTCTAACTTTTCCTTAGATGTGTTCTTTTCCTTTCTTTGGGGCTTCCTTTTCTTTTCTCTCTCTTTCTTTTTTCACTTTATCTTTTATCTTTAAATTCAAATAAATAGAAATATTTTTGAGGTAATCAGCTAGAAAGACAGAAGCAATCAATTGGTGGCCGAAAATTTTTTTCGGTAAAAGTTTCAATTTTTGTATTGTAGCATCTGTTTTTAATAATTGTTGTGGTTGGATAAGTTATTTTTTTAATTTAGATATTTACTTTACTAATTGGAGTATTTTTGGAGATTTTCATTACTCTTTAGATTATTTTTTGGTGATGGATTTTTGAAAATTTATGTTTTACCATGATTTTAATGGTGTAGGGGATGTTGAAGAATGAAAAAATTTCACAGTGATGAATTGAATATCAAGAGATGTGCTAAAAGGAAAATGACTTTTGGTGGTGACTGGGAGGTAGTGGTGGAGGAGGAGGTGTTGGTGACTCAAAAGTGATGAGAGAGAGAGAGAAAATTATTATTTTTTAAAAAAAAGCAGAAAATAACATATTTTTTTTTACAAAATAGGAATAAACTCATTACTCTCTCAAAGAATATGTATTACACTTTCTCTGCCACCTAAGCAATATTAAGATGCATATATTCTATTTTAAAATAATTTAGAAGATCATAAAATCCTCGTAAAATTGAAGTGAGTATCAATAATTTCAAATAAAGTTTGAATGTATTTTAAACTCTTTTTTCCAATTTAAATTTATGAATACAAGAATTATTGCTACTATTTAGCGTTGATCTAGAAGACTATAACGTGGATCATATTTATGTCGATCTATGGATTGTTCGATTCGGTGGGGACCTGCTGGGTCAAATCCGCAGAAGTCAATTATAACTAAGAAATTTTAATTTATAAAGAAATGAGATATCTTTTTTATTAGATAATAAAAAAGAATACTTTCACGTGTAAAAATAATATTTTTATAAATAAAATTTCTTACAAAAGAAATTATAAAATTTAAATAGTTTATGAGTAATCGCTTAATTCTCATCTAATTTACTAGAATATCTACTAATTTCGTCGTGATAGTTCCTTGTGTGCTGGCTGCTACTGAACAATAGTTTCGGGAATTGTGCCACGATAATATTTGAAGAGAACGAACTGAACACTCTTCCTTTTGTTTTTTTTTTTCGTCGGACACTTCCTTATTTCCTCCTTTTATTTATTTCATTTATAAAAAGAAGCCAAAAAAAGAAGAAGTAAAATCCATTCCCGTTGGCTATTTGCACGGCGCATGTGATTTGCCTATTTTCTCTCTCTATCTCTCTCCGACACAGACGCCGTGCGATTGGCCGGTGAGTGCATTATCGCTCCTCGTTTTCATCGTCGATTTCTTTTTTTAGCTTACAGAAAACCGAAAGTTTTCCATTTTTGTGATTACTGAAAGTGTAATTTGCATCTCTGCATTTGGTTTTGCGTGTTAGGTGTTTGTTAAATGTTCTGATTTGGATATATGTTCGTGCGGCAAAAGATCGATATTAGTACTTACTTTTTCGTTACTAATATTATTTCTTCTTTCGTATAGGGAGATGTAATAAACAAATGATAATTTGATGCTGTTCTTAATGGAAAGTATCGATGTTTTTTTATTTTTTATTTTGCATTGATTGATGATGGAATGTAGTCATCTATAGGACTATAGCCAACATTCGATGATATACGAAATAACAGTAGAATGAAGGATTCACGATCACGCTCCTTCCATGTTTAGGAAGTAGCAGTAACTTTATTGATAATTATCTTTGTGCTCCTACTGGGGCGAGGTAGCCTCATTGATAAGGTGAAATCATATATGGTAGTGATTTGTGTTATTGCGTATATCAGAATTACATTAATTGCTATTTGTCTGTGTTTCAACTAAATATGGTAAATGATCAGTATAGCAGAATCAAAAATTATCTATGGCAAATATTCTGTGGAACTTAGCTGCTATCTGTGTGTTACTACTTAGTTGGTTAACTTTATTGATAAGGTGAACTTATACAAGGTAATGATCTGTATATAGCAGAATTAAGTTCCAGATGCAATAGTTATATGAAATTTTTACCTGTAATGTCCCCTCAGAGATATATCTACTACCCAACAGAAATCTACATGATCTTGCCTGAGATTTTATGTCCGTTTTGTAAATTGAACATTGAGATTGCCACATCTGAAAGTCTGTACTCTTTCTGAACTCAGAAGTACAAAAAATAATTTGTCAAAAAGGAAAAAAGTGAAACATTTTTTTCTGCCATTTTGAATAACGATAGGTGACAGAGCACATGGTCTACTACTAGTTGATGTTTTGATTGGGATATACCACAAAAATTATTGTAAAACTATGTAAAACCTTTTAACAATGTAACACTATAATTTATGTGTTGCTGCGATACTAGTAGATGTTAGCTAATATTGCCGCAAAAGCTTAATATCATGCGTCTCCAGCAGGATGCAGCTCCAGCAAACTGCTGATACTACTGCTCTGAGTTATTGGTTGAACTGGAGGTTCTTGCTTTGTGCAATATTGGTCTTGACACCAACGGTTGCAGCAGTGGTCATTCTATGGAAATATGAACGATCTGTTAATGTCAATCCAGAATCTGATGGAAGGGAGTATTGCCAGAAAAGGTCTTGGCTTCTGTATTTTGACAAAGCTTGGAGACCGTGCGTGAAAAGAATAAACCCAATTTGTTTGGCCGTTTTCCGAGTTCTTGCACTTGCTTTACTCATATTGGTGATTGTCTCTGATTTTGTTGTTCATGGAGGTGACATATTTTACTATTATACTCAGTAAGTACTCCTGTTTATAGTGCTTGTAAGTAGGTAGCACTATACACGTTCTATGTTCAGGACGTTCCTTTTTTTTTTTTTTTGGATAAATTAGTTTTGGAGGTATCCCATTACGACTTGCAACTTTTGTATCTTATATGCACATAATATATAAGCTTTATTGCTTTACCTAGGGAAATAAATACACTATGTGCTATAAAATGGAATGCCTCTCTTTACATGCTGCTCACAATGTCTTGGTTTCTGCAGGTGGACATTTGCTTTGACCACCATCTATTTCTGGGTATGTATATTAGTTCCAGTTTACTTCCTTGAATTTATATCCTTTGCTAACTGTATTAGTACATACTAGATGTTTTTGACCTGTCAAATATATGTGCATGTGATTGCATGCTACAGAGATATCCTTTACTTTGGCTTGCATTATGCTGCTAGTGAAATATCTTTTCCCTAACATCACGCTTGTTAACTGTCTGTAGCTTGGAACAGTACTTTCCATCTATGGATGTTACCAGTATAACAAAGCAAACAGCGGTGCCAGCAAAATGCAGATGGATGTGGAGCAAGGGTTACACGAGTCCCTTATAAGCACAGACTATATGAATGGCGTCAAGATAGTGAACAATGTGGATTACAAGGGAATACTTCTTGTTCCTGAAATTGCTGGACGATGTGGCTACCTCTTCCAGATTCTTTTCCAGGTACTACATTCTTCTTAGAGGACCCAAACCAGGTTCTAATAGGTAGAAAATGCTGTAGTTTTATTCTGCCTGCTTATGCGTGTTCTTTTGCAATTATGGGAACATCCTCCCGCTTGTGTATGCTTTTGAATTATAATCACTCAACTCGTAGTCATTCACATATTTAGTTTTCTAAAGATAATCTCTGCACTTACTGTTACAAAGTACTTTTTTGTTAGCAGTTAAGTTCCTGTAAGTTTCATGTAGTTCGCGGCTTTAGTTGCAATTTATTGGAGATAATTGTATCATTCAGATCATTTCTGTGCCCGCCTTTTCTCTACAGATGGCTGCTGGAGCAGTGATGCTTACTGACTCTGTTTACTGGTTTGTGATCTTCCCATTTCTTACGCTCAAAAACTACGATTTTAACATTGTAAGTATCTAATATTTCAAAGGATCTCTCTGGTTTCGTTCTTTGTTTCTGTCGGGATTTAATATCAGCTGTTAATATCTAAAACATGATTTGAGATATTGGCTTTATTTTAGACACATAACCATGAGTTTGTAGTAACAGCCTTGTGTATGTCAACTTTTGTAGAAAGAAGAATTCGTACAATTTTTCTGTTCGTGGACCACCTTTTTCTCTCTAATATGGCCGCTTATACCATGCAGTCAATTATTAAGTTGTTTGCTTTCGGTCATGAATGTTTTAGAAACTTGTTTGGATGACTGAATTGGTCTCTATGATACAGACTTTTCTAAATTTCCAATAGAAAAGATGAAGCAATTCAACATGCAGAACTGCTCCTTTCTCTCTGACCCCTTTTTTTTTTGGCGCTGTTGCTGTTGTTGTTCTTGTTGGTTTCGTTGGGTCAGGAGGAGGAGGCTTTTGGTTTATTATCCTGTATCTTCTCTGGTCTACTATTTCTAGAGCACAGAGACCTAAATGGTTCTTCTTTTCTCTGATTTTCCCTTTCGGGTCTAGGATCTTGAACCTTTTCTCCACTCCTTTACATGGATTAAGAGCTGAGTAACACAAAGAAAATAATGATTTGGTTTTTCATCGGGTACATCATGCTGTCTTCACTTTGTTTCTTAGAAGCAGTGACCACTTCTAAGATGTTATTGCCTTATTTTCTGGGATAGTCTTCGCGGAGCTAGTTTATAAATATGTTATCCAGGCACACAAGGATACATGACTGCTTTTTATCCAATTATTGTGGATTCATCTATGACATTGGAGTCACTGGGGTCCACCTCTCACCAGATTCCAAAACACATATGTTCCTTCTAGTATAGTTGGTGGAATTAGGATTACAATGTTATATCTTCGAACCTCATTGAGTTATAAGCGCTGAGCTCCTTCTTCTCCGTCTTCCCCATGTTGTTATTGGTGTCTTAGGGCTTTTATGTGAAGATGCTGGAACTAAGCTAATTTTCTTGCATATTATATCAATCGTATTAGAAGTCAATGTATTAGTAGTTGTCGAAAAATTAGTTTGACAGGAAAACCATCACTTGCTTTAAATTTGAGTTATGTAATCAATTTTATATCCTTGAACGTCGTTGAAGTTGCATGAACAGATTCAGAAAGTACTTTAAATATTTGGTATCTTCCCAAATATGACGTGAGTCATATCAGTCTAATTTTTTAGTCTTTCTTGGATCTTCTGCCCCTTTGTTAAGTTAAACAATATTTCTATTTTATTCCAGTTCACTGTTGTTACACATACGCTAAATGCTGTCCTGCTCCTTGGTGATGCAGCTCTGAATTCCTTGGTAAATGCTAGTGCTATTTTACTTCTTCCCTGTTGTTCTTGTGAAAATATCATTTGGGATATTTTTTATAACTTCCAAGTTATTCTTCCAGCTGTTCCCTTGGTTCCGTATTTCTTATTTTATCATATGGACTGGTGTTTATGTCATCTTCCAGTGGATCGTTCATGCCTGTGAATCAATTTGGTAAGATACATCTCAGTTCGTTTATGATTTAATGGATACATCTCATTCCGCTAACTGGTTTTCCCCTTCGTGTTTTGTTTCTTTCAGGTGGCCATACCCCTTTCTTGACTTATCATTAAAATATGCTCCTGTGTGGTATGTGTTCTTTTTGGATATATTCTTTATCATCCTACACATATATGATAAATTTACCAATCCTTCATGCAAACAAAATTATAAGATTTGGTTTCTGAGGCTTTATAATAGACACATTCAAGGCTTCTCATTTCAAAATCTTATACTGAACACTTCTTCTCATTTTCCTTTGAAAACTCAAGTGCTAAAACTTTCTGTGTCTTTTTCTTGTTGGTCTGTAATCTTTGACATATAGGAAAACTTATTTCTTGCAAAACTAATTTGTTTTTGTATTGATACTGGGGCAGGTATTTGTTGGTGGCTTTACTGCATATTCCATGCTACGGAATATTTGGATTACTTGTTAGACTTAAACAGTATGTGTTACGGCGATGGTTCTCCCAATAATAGCAGTGTCTAAGAAATTATCATCTCCAAAAGGTCAATTTTGAAGCCAAGGTGTCACATGTTCCTCAAATGGTAAAGATGGTGTTATTTGAGAGCGATGGGCAGAATTTCTGCAAGCGTCAGCCAAGTGGATACTAATTCAGTCAAGAATTAAACCAGTAGCTATCTTGTGAAGTTCAAAGGGAACCTTTTATCTGCAGCTTATCCACCCCATGCCTTGGATGATCAGCTGTAATATTTTCCGGAGACCAAGTTCAACTGATCTCAAAACTGTATACTTCCTGTCACAAGCAAAAGCTTACTTACTCATGTCTAAGAATTTTGATTGGATTTGTATACAAAGGATAGGGCTTCATTTTTTGCTTTTCAAACAGATGCCTACATTACCTACTGCGTGATACCTACGCCCCCCCCCCCCCTCCCCGGCTTTTTACAAGGTCTCCCAGCCTATTAAGCTAGGACTTGGACATGGAATCCTGGGTCTCGTCTCATTTGACTGGGTTAGGCCAGACAAATTGACCGAAGCGAAGTTATGAGCTATGGCTGCACATAGGCTATTCTCGGGCAACCTACCCTTACTTGCTGTGATGAGTTTGCTCGAGTTTTGATTGCAACTGGCCACAGCAAAATCAAATTTTCTATTCAGTGCTATGTATTTCAATAATTTAATCTGTTTTTCACTAGGCTCATTTGGTGACTTACTTTTTTATTTAATTTAAAACTATGTCTTTAAAAACAAACTCTGATGGATACTTCTTCGCTGCCATAAATTAGCAAGAAAATCATGGAGGCTTCGGCATCCTTTTGCGCAAGGCTAGGATATGACTTAGGCAGCGATCAGTGGCATGCAAATTGACACACTATAGTGTCAGCGCCTGTTAACTAAGAGATTGGGAAAATGATTTGGCACACGATGGACAGACTGAAGTTGAATCAAGTGCAAGGAGCTACCACTTAGAAGCCCGTGATAGTTTCAGTATGTTTTTTGTTTTCTTTGCACTATTAGCCGTTGAACCATTGACACAGAACATCCGTAAGGAACAAGAATGAATCAGGATTCAAGCATAATTTTTATATATGCACGATTACTCGTTCAACTTTCTTCTTTGAAGCATCAAATAGCATTCAAATAACCACTTAGCTACAGAAAACACAAATCGCTTTATTTATGGGATAAGTCACGAGATTGATTCATTAAACTACGGACTATCTGGTCCTCTAAGCTGTAGAAGATTTAGCAAGTGCTCCAGCCTCAGTTAGCATAGGAACAAGCTTCCCTTCCCTGTGCAAGGCACTTGTGGCTGCAAATAAAAATAAAGAAAATTAACTCCTGCATGAATTCATAAAGATCAATTCCAAAGTACATGTTATTATGTCTAGGAATTTTAACACTAGGAAAAAACAAAAGGGAGGATACCATCGAAGCCACCAATGTGCTTCCCGCCAATGAAGACGTTTGGCACCGTTCGCTGACCAGTCCACTCAGCCAGTGCTGCTTGGATCTCACTTCCATCCTCTACATAAGCAATAGAAACTTTAGATTGAATAGACAAGAAATAAGACAAAGATAAATTCACCAATTGACTCTAGTAGTAGTATGTTTCTGAGAATAAATTCACTTTACACAGAAGAATATAAGTGGTTGGAAACTATGAACAAGAAACAATGTATGTTGAGAAACGTTATCAATCAGAAGAAATACAACTAAACTGATCATTGAAGAAGGGGATTCTTTCAATTACATTACTGCTATTAACTAACTCGATTTCCCAATTTCCTTGCTTACCTAGCCAAATATAGAATAAATCAATGATAGATTTACATAACTATAGGAATATGCACCAAATTCCGCTAAAAACAATAAGAGGCTACTTTTTAACAGGTGAGTTCCAACTTAACAGTAGCTTATCTTGTTGTGACATTACCACTCAAATTGGAGCTTCTTGACTGCTACTATCCCTCACAACACACCCAGTGTAATTGTATGCACCCTTACCCCTACCCTCATGGAGGCAGGCAGGTTGTTTCCGAAAGACCGTCAGTTCAAATTAGGCATATCACAGCAGTATGAAAAGGAACATACAGAGGTAAAGAAGACATAGCAAATAATAGAGAAAACATTATATAGCCTTCAGGAAAAAGGAACAACAACAATAGCAATATAATGTGGTAACCAAAGCACAAGAAACCCCTCAAGACAAACACAAAAGTACAATTGGAATTGTAATCTCTTGGCCAGTCGAGATAACACAAAGTTCAATTTACAAAAAAATTAGTTGTTAGAACGATGGCGAAAAGATTTTATTATTTCTATTTGATCAAACAAACAAAACAAAACAAAACGAAACTGAATTTGCTTAATTAAGATACATAGAGCTTTGTATACAAAAGGGATCGAAACGACCGAATGGCTAATCAGAAACAGAGGGCTTACTTTCAGAATCTAACTCAACAGCCTTGAAAGAAGCACCGAGCTTAGACAACAAATCCTTGACGCTAACGCAGAACGGACAGTATGTCTTGCTGCGAATTCAATTGACGATCATTTCAGATCAAACAAACACTAATAACATTTCACATTTTACAAATACACAATCAAACAGAAATAGAGAGGTAACCTGAAGACCGCAACTGGATTGGCAGAAACAATTTCCTTAGCCTTGGGAAGTGCCATCTTCAATCAATTTGCTTTTCAAAACCCTAAATTAGATAGAAGGCTTTCCTTTTTCTTTTAATTTACAATGCCTTCAAAAAGCTCTATTTATAGAAGCTGACAACGACGGGTATCGTCTTACCGCAAAAGAAAGAAGTGAAAAAGACGAATATGCCCCAAAACGTTATGGGTCCACAAGATTTTATTAGACCGTGGCCGGCCCATTAACGACTCCAGGTCAAAGGCCTTTGAGGATTAATGAATGGACCCGGCATTAGCTTCGTCAACTAGTTCCCACACACAAACACAAACATAAAAATTTAGGCGAAATTCATCGATCTATTAAAATTGACATCAATTTTAATTTAGGCATCTCAATTAAGATTTATTCAATTTAAATACTTTATATAGAGTCTCGTTATATTATTTTAATATTTTTTAGTACAGTTGACATGTTAGGTATTTCTCACCTATTCAAGACGCGGGGAAAATCTTTTTTAACTGATATGGCGTCCTACTTGGCCCCTCAATAGTAGCATTGACCCACCCTATTATAATGACTGATTTTTAAATTTTTTTTTTTTGCTTTTATTTCCTTCTTCTTCGTTCCTGTCTTGCTTAAAATTTGATTTCCTTCCCCAATAGTAATATTTCTTATGTCATCACCGTAATGTTGCTGCCATTGCTTCATTAGCTTTTCGAAGAAAATTCATATAATTAAATTTGAGTTTCATATTATTTTCCGGGGAAATCCATTATTTTTCGCAAAAAATAGATTTGAGTTTTAACTTTTTAAAGTTTAAAAATTTTTCTCTTTGGATTATTTGGAAATAACGGCAATTCTCCTACTTTTTATCTAGTAAAAGGAAAAAGAAAATCAAATTTGAGTTTCATATAGTTTTCCGGCAAACCTCCATTATTTCTAGCAAAATTTCATATAGTTTTTCGGCAAAAATCAGATTTGGGTTTGAGAAAAAATTAAATAGTGTGTGCGTGTGAGAGATAGAGAGATAGATAGAGAAAGAGGAGAGAGGTTGTTGTTTGAGCTTGAGAAGAAAGATCAGCAAAGCTATTATTTGATTTGAAAAAACAAACTTAAAGGGGAAAATTAAATAAATTTAAGAAGCTATCATCCTTCTTTGAGTTCCCTATTAGAATCCTCTTCTTCTTAATTTGGATCTTCCTCTTTAATATCTTGCTTTATATTATTAAATTAGAAAAAAAATAAAAGTTGAAGAGAGAAGTTATGGGTGTTTGCAGAAATAAGAGAGAGGGATGGTGGCTGGGTGGAGATAGAGTATAAAAAATATATTTTTTTCTCTTATTACTTAAAATGTATTTTTATATTATATTATGGAATTAAATGTCATGTGTCCTAATTTAATTTGTTAGTTTGCCATGTCATTGGCAAGTGCATTACATACATATTACATATTTGGCCGATTATATAAAAAGTATCAAAATAATAAAGCGGGACACCACATAAGGTGTTTAAAATGAAGAAATCTTAGTTGAGGTGTCTAAGTTAAAGTTGGTGATCTGCCAAAAATTTATGGAAAAAATTACGTGAGCTAGCGAGCACAGCTCACTATGAATTTATTTGGTATAAGGTATAAGAGATAAATACTTTTAAAATTAATTTTTATATAGATTTATCTCATGTTTGGTTGGGATAAAATCTCGAAACAATTTATACTGAAATTAATTATTCCGAGATTATAGTGTTATTTTTATCCCACATTGAGGGTGGGATAACAATCCCCAGATAACTAATCCTATGATAATTTATTTCGATATAACTTTGTCACACCCCGCCTTGGGGGGTATGACTAGCACCTGGTGCCCTACTAAGACTTGAACTGCTGGACTGCTAAGCCTGGGCACATCTGGTGCCTGGCTGGCTCTAACTCACATTTCTGGAAACAAAGGGCTATATAGCGGCTGTAAACACAGCCTCCGGCCCATTGGCCTATAGCCTCATGTACCTGCACTAACAGCTGACCAGAAACATGCCGATATAGGGAAACCTATGCGGGCCGACAAGGCCACTATGCTGTCTAGTTATCTGTAACTTAATCATAGAATATTAGAAAGCTACGTGACCGGCAAGGTCACCACTACCGTCAAGCTATGGCCCCACACGGCCAACATGAAAGAAACGGAAGTACTAACAGCTAAACAACTGCACGGCCTCACACGACCGGCTCATCTGACCACAGGGAAATATATACAGACTGCAAGCCTCTAGGAATAGCAATAGAAATGATCGGGACAGGGCCCCGACCTACTCGTACTATACAACAAAAGAAACTGAAATACACCTCTGGAATTCAGTCTCCGGATGACAGGAGCTGAATACTCGATCGCTGACAGGAATCACGTAGTATCGTCTGCTCGTCTATGGGTACCTGCAGGCAAGTAATGCAGCGCCCCACCGGGCGTCAGTACCGCTGGTACTGAGTATGTAAAGCAATAACTGAAAGAAACATCTGAAATCCATAACATAACTGATGAAACTGAAGTAGGAAGAAATAGATTAACTGTCTGATAATATAAGTCATACCTTTTCTTAATTATACTGGAAGGAGTAGGAGTCATACCTGGAGACGTATTGTTCTACTGCTGATCTACTCGTATCTACTGTAACACGGCATAACCTATCATAACATAACATAGCACACACAAACCTTACCCGGCCCCCATAAGCCGGGAGGTACAACCAGCACAAAATCTATACCCCTACCCCGGTCATCCCATCTCCTATAAACCCTGTAAGCATCCTGCCGGTCCCCTGGGTATGCACTTGGGCTCGCTGAGCCCCTGACTATAACTGCATCTGAGTCCGGAGGACTCCTGAATCAACACCCGGGCGTATCCGTTCGACAGGGGTGTGTAAAAGCCGATCAAGGCATAATATGGGGAAAACTGGCATCCCATCTTCGTCCCCTGTGGGACGGCATGCCACTCCGTAGAGCAACGTATCCTCGTCCTCTGGCGGACGAGTCGATACAGCTATCAACCCTGGGGCGGTCATGGGTGCTAGGTAGTCCAACCCCAAACAATACAACGGTCTCAACTAGTAATACTATCTGCATGTCTCACATACTGAGGCTAACAGTGGTAAAGTATTGTGTATACTATATGCTGAACTGGTGATAGTAATATGTACGTACTTAATACGTGCTGAGGCTGGTAATAGTATATATGTATAAATATAGTCTTCTGCCAGACTGTACTGGGCTAATGCTGAACCAGATATAATGCTTCTGCTGAAAACTATGCTGTATACTGAGTGTCTATAGTAACATGATTTACTATTCCTAACATGCTTTCTAACTTCATTTTCACTTATCGTTCTATTTCTGAAATGTCTTACGGTATTGCATTGCTTTACTGGGTTTCAACTGAATACAATGATATCCTAACATTCTGTGTCACATCGCATACAGAGCATACTGTGGAATTCCTAGTACTTCTATTAGAGTCTATATCATGCTGGCAAGTTACACGCAAGTTATAACTCGATGCTTCTAATATCGTACCAACATTCGTAGTAAACATAACACATGACTTCTGAACATTCTACTGGCCTTGAATTACTGTATTGTACCGAGATTACTTAACTTGTCGAGGAAACTAGCTTTACATACCTTATCCTCGAACTATCCGTCTGTCGGACGACGCTCGGCCGGTACTTCAACTATTTTCTCCCAACTGCATTCATAAACATGTCAATCAATACTAAATACAGCTTTATTGTAAAGAGCAACGTCACTTTCGATATAGTTTATAGCCTAAACTTAGGCTTATCGAAAGACGGTCGAAAACTCGCTATTTTCCAGCGGTCCAGAAGGGAGAAATATTCACTTCACAGCTAGGAACACATAGACACTAATTTAGAGCAATTCCACTTACCTTAGCTCGGTAGCTCGACGATTCGTCGGCCGTATTTCACGAAACTAAATCCGTAGGAATGCTCTTTGCTGCTAAATACCTCGGTATCTGAGGTTAATTTGAGTTTGGACAACGTTTAGCAGCGTAATCGGACGAAAATTATATTATTTCTTCGTTCCTTTTTCCTTCTCTGCCGGTTTGCTCTGTTTCCTGGAAATTTATACATGTTTTTATCATTTAAAACCGAAGTGGGGCTTTATATACTTGGGTCTGGACAAGGCCAACGTGTCACGGAGCCAACGCGGAGGCCTCTCCTCCGTGACACGCTGCCATCGCGGAGGGGCTCTGCCTCGGCTCCTTCCGCGATGATTCGACAGGTTTCTCGTCCGATCTTTTCCCGGGCCTTTCTCCAGCACGCATGGCTTTCAAATATGCTTAACCAACGTGCGAATAGGTCGTCTAGGTGCCGGGAATTCTACGGGGTATAACAAACTTGTTTCCCAACCAAACGATCCCTAATTATTCTTTATACTGATATTGTTAAATTTGCACGTGCGGATATAATCAAATGACCCCTAATTATTTTTTATATTGATATTGTTAAAATTGCACATGTAGATATAATTAAACAGAGATATTTTTATATACATAAATATAGTGTATTTTACTGTTGTTTTGCTTGCGAATAAAGTGTATTCAGCTATAAAGATATTATGTATATGTGAATACACTTATTATGCACGCAGATATTACGTATTTAACTATTATTATATGCATAAATATAATATATTTCACTACGTTTTGAAATTAAAATGCTATTATATTTAATAATTAAATAAAAGCTCATTATTTTTTATAAATCTAAGCAAAAATAGCTCTATTATAATTTTTTCGCAAAAATTATTAACCAATATACGCAATTTAACTGTAGTCGCTATTACGTAATTGATTAAGCTTTACTTTAATAGTTTACAACAGATGAATAATTAGTTTGTTCCAAAATTTGAAGTCTAAAAAATGGTGGTCATATTCGGTTGCTATAGTATACTGTATAGTTTTTTTTTTTTTTCGTTTTCTAACAAAATACAAGAGTGGTGGTATTTTTTTTGTTTGTTGTATAAAATGGACTGAGAATTCGTCAATCAGAGGCGGATCTACACGTAATTATGGGTTCAGCGGATCTCAATATTTTTTGCTTAAACTTTATGTATATATTAAAAAATTTATTAAATACTTCTTTCGTCATTTTAATTGCTAGGTATATTAAAAATAGGTGTTTCAAAATCATTGCTAATTTCAAAATCTAAGAGACAATTCATCATGATTTTTCAATTCTACCCTTAGTACATAAAGTCATTCTAAAATGTAAAAAGAATTATTATTGTATGTCTTTTAAAAATTAATAGGGTTATATTAGTCAAATTATCATCCCTATTAATTTTTTCTTAATGAATATGCAAATATTATCCAACCAATTAAAATGTAACAGAGGGAATATCAATATATATATAAAGGAAACTTAGAGGCATGCACATGCCTCTAAGCCTCCATTCTTAATTTTTCTTTTATATTTTTTTTGAATTTATATTATATTAAATATATGAACGTCTTTAAAAATATTAATTAAGTTTTTTATTTTTTATTAATTTTTTTTTCAATAAAGTTATTTATTATTTTTTTAAATAATTGTTATTTAGTTATTATATTAATATTTAAGATATTAAAATTAATTAAAGTTATAACTTTATAAATTTATAAAATGTAAATTTTTTTAATATTTAGTATTTTAAAATTGATTAAAATTTTCTTTTTAAATATTTTCTTATTTGAACTATATTAAAAATTCTAACATTTATGACTTTAAAATCAACAATTCTATTAAATTATATAAATTCTTTATTTATTAAACTAACTAATTATCCATCACAATATTTTAACTAACGGTACAAGAATATAAATTAAAGAATGTAATTTCATTGTGCATTAATACTTTGAATTTCTTTTTCTCCTCCTCCTCCTTCTTCTTTCTTTTTTTAAAATTTTATACACACACATTCTTTAAGTTATTCAATTAATCGAGTTTTAGTTGTTATTCACTCTCTTTAGTTAAATCTACATTATTGGTTTTATTTTAATTTATGTGAAGGAGTTTGATTAGATACATAGATTAAGGAAGGAAAAAAACAACTGAAGTAAATCATCTCATAAAGAATAAATTTAATTATTACGAAATTTAAAGTATGAAGTTTCATAGAAAAAAATCATTCACCTTTTTATCTTTTCAAAAATAGAGTTCACGTTTGACAAAATAATTATTTAATTAATTTTTTCCAATATATAAAATTTTATGTATTAAATCTAACATTCATGCAAAGTGAAGACCGGCAAATCTCGAAGGAGCCACCAACCACCCGAATCACAGTAGCAGACCCTCTCTTTATCAATGAGTATCGCTTTAATTTGCAACAAAGTAACAGTGACAAAAATCCAATTGATTTGCCTAGAGTCGAGAGGAACATATATTAAGTAATCAAATGGTTCTTTCTATTTAAAAGAATTATTCCCCGTTGTTGAGACGGGACTGATTTTTGCAATTGTAACCAAGTATATTTCAAGAACACCACAATGACATAACGCTGACAGAGATTTCTGAAAAATGGATTTTTATGAAGGATCCTAATTCAAAAGAGACCATATACACAACTCTTTGAGTAGTAGTAAGAATGGACCACTCGAGTACCTGTTATTTCCTATCTGAACGATTACGAAAACTAGAGTAAGGATGTCAAGGGCAGTGCATAGAGTTATGTTCACTGTGAAGGGCATGTTTAGGGAGAAAAAAAAATCTGTGATGATTTGCTCAGATCTCCTTCAGCTCATACATGTTCTGTGTTCGCACTTCTCACTACAAAAATCAAGGATAACTTAAGCAGGTGTGGAGGCATGAAGCTTCTCTTGAAGTTTCTGTGCTACAGCATCAATAAATTCTTCAGTGTTCAAGTAGAAATCCCTTGATACCCTGCAAGAGTATAATTATCCAAAAACTGAGTTTCACTATAATTGAGAGAAACGTCATAGATCATTCATGTTAACGCCTCTTCATTTGGTTTAACTTGCTAACTAAATCAAGTCTTAGTGTCAAAAACATGTTTCACAAAAAAAAAAAAATATATATATATATATATATATATATATCAGTAAAGGTAAAAACTTCTTCGCGGAATTATTCAAAGTGACTTGGGCTGTAGAATTTATTGTTCACATTTTTTGATTATCAAGTAGAATATATTGTTCACACAATAAGTCCTTGTCCAGAATAATCTCATTTCCATGAAATATTTTGAGTACCAAATACCACAATGAGGAGGACCCTGTCCTTGCTGTGACCCAGGAGTAGGGTGAGGGTTTATGGTAGAGTAGATATCAGATATTCCAAGTGTGCAGTAAAGAACAAGAGCTGGATTATATATGCCGTACAGATGACACCGAAACAGGAAATCATTACTTACTTGGGTCCATGAGCTAATATAGCTAAATCCTTAGTCATCTTCCCGGACTCTATTGTCCCAATGCAAGAAGCTTCCAGGGTGTGAACAAATTCCAACAACTTTTGATTCCCATCAAGCTGGGCCCTGCAGAAGAATAGTGAGTATTTTTTAGGCATAAGAGACGGATCCGTTGAAATCAGGATATCATAAAAATTGATGAGGATATATGATTGAGTGGTCCATCTAAAGATGAGAAGCAAAGAAACAGCACAGCTCCCCAAAGGAATTAAAAGGTGAAAACCACCTTTAGTTTTTCTGCCGAATCAGATAATGTCTACTTCCCTAAAAGTAAAATAAAAGGGAAAAGAAATAGAACAACAGTGTTGTGTTTGCTTTTGGAGTGCCCCAAAAGGTTCACCATGACAAAAGTAGACTTTTTCATTCCTCAATTTTCCTCAAAAACATTAACTTCTCTGAGATACTTCTTAGCTCTGGCTCAAGGGAGAGTTCTTTCATTTATAGAGGAGCAAAAATGGAAAAGAGCAGGAATAACTTTTAATTTTCATTAAATGTGGAAAGAAATAACCATGACCCACGATATGGGACACCAGGAGTAACACAATCTGTACAGCATACACTTTTGCATCCACTACTCTTCCTCTCTTTTCCATTTTCCATTCTAATTATAGGGACTACATGAAATCAAGCAGGCAATAAGTTCATTATTCAACCTACTCTTAGTAATAGTCATAGCACCGAGACAGAAGAATGTGATGGGGCAAGAAAAAATATTATAGTTTAGGTAGACGGGCAACATCACCCAATCCCAAGAAATTAAGGAAAGAGGAGGAAAGCCTCTGGAGTGTGTGTAGAGAGAGAGAGCAGGAACGAGAGGGAGGGGGCAGAGGGAAGAGGGATCAAGTGGTGCATAATGTTGCAACTAAATGTCCCAAGTATTTAAAAAAAAAGCATCCTGGTGCACTAAGCTCCCGTTATATGCAGGGTCCGGGGAAGGACCGGACCACAAGGATCTTTTGTCCGCAGCCTTATCTTGCATTTCTGCAAGGGTTGTTTCCACAGTTTGAACTCGTGACCTCCTGGTCACATGGAGACAATTTTACCAGTTACGCCAAATAAGTATCAATGAACAAAATGTTACGCCAATCAGTAAAAGCAACAAATGGGTTAGAGAATAGCAGCAACTTACCTATGTCCAAGTCCCCTTGTCCATGCAAAAATAGAAGCGACACTATTTGTACTAGTTTCTTGACCCTTTTGATGCAGCCGAAAATGTCTCGTTACTGTGCCGTGAGCTGCTTCAGCTTCTAATGTCTTGCCATCAGAAGATAACTGCAGAGTAGATACATTACGTTATACAGAGGACCAATGGGTGTGATATGCTGTAAATAAAGCTTAACGGGAAGATACCAACCAATACAGAAGTCATGAGACCCAGAGAACCAAATCCTACATAAACAAAGACAGACTTAGTTAGACTCTAAGTAGTTGATATAGTAACTGTATCATCACGCCAAATCAAAACCTTCAACTAAGACATGAACTTCAAAAGAACAGAATGAAGTAACAGAGCACAATCATGAGGATCACCTTGAGCGAGCAGATCACTCTGGACATCTCCATCATAGTTCTTGCATGCCCAAACATATCCACCATCGCTTTTTAATGCGTAAGCTACCATGTCATCTATCAGTCTATGCTCATACCTATATGCCAGTGACAGCTTTTGACCAATAATGCAACCATTTTCCAGGAATAAACTACAAAAAGTACTCATTAATCTCACAAAGAACCAACCATATCGAGTGTTCCTCAAACTGTTGCTTCCACTTCTCTTCGTATACCTCTTGAAAAATGTCCTTAAACCTGGCATAATCAAATTTGACAGTGAATAATTCAGCTAAACTCTTTAAAAAAATGGAGATTCAAAGTACCATCCCCCTTTCAATTGGAAGAGGGGGAAATTTTCTGAGGGCTGGAAGGGAAATGATTTGACCAGCATAAATTGAAGGATACCTTCCATCGTATTTCTTTAAAATTGTGTTTTTTGTACTCAAGTAAAGAGGCCATTTCTTTGAGAATGCCATTGACATTGATGATTCAGCAAACGCTCGAATTGACTAGCAAATTTCACCAAAGAAAAAGAATAAGTATACAAGAGAGAGGAAAAGGCTTGAAAGTGAAATAGCATAATCATTTATCCAAGCATAGTGAAGAAGAACCTGGTCAACATTGTACATGGCAAGTGCAATACCCGGACCTTTAAAATCATAAACATCCAGTTCCGTAGGGGCTTCCCCATTTTCTGGCACTGAAAATAAAAATTAACAAAAAAGTTGAGTATTAGCATGAGTATGCTTTGTATGTGTATGTTTTGCCTCATAAAATACAGACAAACAGAAATCAATTAGCTCACCAAAAACCATTTTGAGCTTTCCAGGTCCATTAATAATTGCATCTGTGGCACGATACTGATCACCAAAAGCATGCCTACCAATACAAATGGGTTTCTTCCAACCTACAGATCTCAGAAGTTAAGTACTGAAGTGACTGATGATATTGGACTTATACCACAAAGATCAAGAAGATGTTACCAGGAACAATCCTGGGAATGTTCGTGCATAGTATAGGCTCCCGGAAAACAGTACCTGAAGGCAGAAACTGTCATCTTTCTAGCAATTAAGGAAAATGAATTTAGAAAGTATTGCATCTATCTATTTAATTATTTATTTATTTATCCTTTTTTGGTTCAAGTAGAAAGCTGGAATGGGAACCAGCAACTTCTGAAAATGAGGTAATAATGTAGGTGAAAATCTATTTTGATTGTTCCTTGATATGGCCATTTAACAAAGGTTCATACATTTTAGGCACGTATTCTTTTTTGTTGCCATAATTACCCATTCATTTAACCCATAGCACAAGTCCAACATATTGTAGAGCTAGCACTCCCAGCAACTATAGTACAAAAGCCTGCTATAGTTACCTTAACATACAATGAGTCATTCAGTTTAAACTATATATAATGCCATGGGAAATGTATTTGTACAGTGACTCCATGTACAATAATAGAATATGATATCTTATGATTCAATCAATAGCCACTTGTATCTACCACCTTTGATATTTCATCAGATTAACATAAAAACGTCAACAGATGAGGAAAGTTCCCTTGCTGCATCAATAAGATACTTGGTAAGAGCCAAACACTATCATATTATGATGGATGCACATCATACGTAAGAAAAGACTTTGTCATTGCATTACAAACAAATTGAGTTGCATGCACACCGTTTAAAATGTTTCTGATTGTGCCATTGGGACTTTTCCACATAGACTTCAGCCCAAATTCCTTGACTCTGGTCTCATCTGAAACATCAACAATAGGTGAATTAGAAAGTGCAATACTGCAATTTGCTGACTTCCACGTAACATCACATACACTGAAAAATCCAAACTCTCATAGCTAAAATACGAGAGAGCCATAAGATAACTGGAAAACTATCATTTAAATGATACACTTGGACCAAAGCATGAACAATTTTATATTTAAATATTTCACAGATATTTCCTCTGCTTTAAACGTTCTCAAAAGCTTTTCTTAAACCGGGAAAAAAAAAAATAGACAACTGACCAGGTGTTATAGTAGCGCATTTCACAGCAACATTGTACCTGCACAATAAAAGGAGTAAAAACCAATTCTATTTTGAAACAAGAAAGTTTTGAGCAATTAAGTGCTGTTTGACTAGAAATAGCTTTGGATTGAAATACATAAGCATTTGCAACAACAACAAAAATAGATAGCTAACTTCTCAAACTAGAACATTAATCTACTCAACTGATGGTTCTGATAAATTATAAGTTGGCATCAATCTGAAGAAGAAAAAACAACATATAATCACCTAAAGCAGTGAAACGGAGGGAAGGAAGTAAGAAGAACAATTAATTAAACTTACTTCAGAGTCGCCTCAGCACTTTCAACAGTAACTTGATCGTCAGTGGCATCACGGTTCAATATACCTAAATCGTAATACTTCGTATCCAACTCTAGATAAGGATATATTAGCTGCCACAAAAATATACAAAAGATAAACCTTAGAAGCAGAATAAGAAAGTGAAAGAAAAATTGGCAAAACAAAATTAGAAGATATATTCAAAAGCTAACAATAACTATACCTTGTCTTTGATCATTTTCCATATAACCCTCGTCATTTCATCACCTACAATTTTTTTTTAAACAAAAATTAAGAAACAAACAGAGTTAGTGAATGCATATTACAGATGTGCTTTTCCTAATCTCAACTGCATTAACTTTACCGTCCATTTCGACGATGGGATTTTGAACGCGGATTTTGGTAGTGGGAACCGAGGAGGAAGCGAAGCACCGAATGGAGGCATTGGGGATTCGCGTGGAGAGAGATACTCTGCTATTGAAGAGCTGCCGATTGGAATTGACTTGAAAATAGAGTTTTTTACTAGCTAGGGGTGATGCTGAAGCCGATGAAGATGATATAAAAGAAGCAACGCCGGCCATGGCGGAACAATAGAGTTTGAGTCGGACGGCGAGCATAACACTTTTATTGGCTTTAATCAGTTGCCAATTTCAGCCGCCGTGAGCAATTCTCGGTTGTGTTTGTCCGCCGTGCACGATTTGGGCCTCGACGTTTGTTTTTTGTTTTTCTTCTTTATTTATCTTTGCTTTGGACTCGTTTGGAATTTCTACTACTATCATAAAGTGCACCACGAAAGCATCTTCTTTTCTTTCCATTTGTATTTACTGTTTTAGATATCTTTGATTCGAGGGAATCATTTATGAAAAAATGGTGTATTATTCTTACTTAAGTATTTTTATTTTTAGCAAATTATTTCATATTCATTTTTATTTTTAACTGTTCACATATCATGTATTATAAATTTACACTTATTTTTTGCTTCATGCCAAGTGTGTTTATACGATATATTATTATTCATTATATTAGATATAAATTTCACAATTCACTTTAATTATGTGGTTGCGTGTATCTTTTAAAAAAATTGATACACTTAATATATGATGGTCTTTTTTTTCGGTCATAATTCCTCAATCATAACCAAATTTTAAGAATATTTCATTTTTCACAATCTATTTTGAATTTTTTTTTAAGTTCTGTAACTATTATTGTTATGAGTTTCATACTTAAAATGAAAAATCGTATTTATAATTTAAAGTACTATATATAAGCTTAAGCATTTTACTTATAATGCAAAATCTTATGCTAGAACTAGGGCTTCTAGTTTTATAGTCCGTTAGAAATTATATAATTATCTTTACGAGAGATTCATGAAATATAGAGTCACTGAATTGGGTTAAAAAATGATTAAATCAGTGTTTAATCTCTTTTTTAGTGTTTTTAAGTATTTGACAAAGTTAAAAATTAGTTAAAATAAATTTAAAACAAGCAAAAATATAAATTGAAAAGTAAAGACCCTCTTTTTTTTTAAAAACTTTTTAGTGTTTAAATACTTTTAGTTAATTTTTTTTAAGTTAATCCAAACCAACTCATAATGTATGAAATGAATAAATAAAATTCAGGAGACTATTGTAGCATAATTTTCTTTTTAAAAAATTTTAAATTGTAGCTGATATTGAAAATATTTATTTTCTTTACTAGTTTTACTGAAAAGGCCACTGATGATTTTTGTCACAATTGGGATTGTACTAGACCGGTTCGTTTTCGCCCCCGGTTCTTATTTCCTAAAACCCCAAGCCTTCTACAGTGACTGCAACTACGAGAAAATCCTTAAACCCTACAGAAGCTTTCCATTTCGTTCAATTAACTTTGTGTCCTTTTCATTCTCTAATGGCGTCTGTAAGAAACAAAGTAAACCCACTTCTCTGTAACATACCGTATGTTCTCACATGGCGAAGATTTGGCTTTCGTACAATATGCAGTGGCCGTCTTGGCTTCGCGCCGTCCACGTCACCGTCAATGGTCGATGCAGATACTCCTGTTGCTGGCACGAAGGTTCTCGAGACGTTTTCTGAGGAATTCGAGATTGGATCACGCAAAATTACTTTAGAAACTGGAAAGATTGCGAGGTTTGCTAACGGTTCTGTAGTTTTAGCCATGGAAGAGACTAAGGTCCTCTCTACTGTTGCTTCATCTAAAGGCGACGCAGTTCGTGATTTTTTGCCTCTTACAGTATGTTCGGCACATTTCTGAATTCCTTTATTTCCTTTAACTTATTCTTCCTAATATTGCTCACTTGAAGGCTCTGAAAATATGCAACATAATGTCAAAGTAAAAGACAGACTTATAAATGAAATCAAGATTTTTTCTTGAAGGAAGCTTGAGCCTGCAGAAGTCTTCTTGATTCTTTGAATTGGCTTTCTTTTTTCACAACCTCATTCTGCATTATTTTTCTAGATCTCATAGAATTGAAATCAAGCTCTAACATAGGGGCAAAATATCCAGCATTTTCTGTTCAAGATTTGGTAGGTACCATTTTGGCGTTTCACCTGATGAAAGTTAAAGCAGCAAGCTTTATAGTACATACAGAAAGACTTCTGGAGTTTATGCTGCTTTCATGTAAAGTGGAGAAGCAGAATATGTGGCATTGCATACTAGAATTCCAAAGCTGCAGCAAGGCATATCTGTGTTAAGTTGATACTGCAAAAGTGATGGCACTAGGAGGTCAAATTACAATAGAGTGGCTTATGATTTGATAATAATTGGTGGTGCACATTATAGAGCAGTTATGACTCAATGTCCAGGAGCTGATTAGGCCATGTTTCCCTTTTTCTCATTTTTCCTTCTCTCCCATGCCTTTTGTACCATTTCTATTTTCTATTTATCCATGCTTGTAATAAGTGTAGTGAGTTTTTGTTCATTATCTGGTTATAAGTGCTGATAATGTTTACTTCTCTTAGGTTGATTACCAAGAGAAACAATTTGCTCAAGGTGTTATTCCGACAACATACATGAGGAGAGAGGGTGCTCCAAAAGAACGCGAACTTTTATGTGGCCGTCTTATTGATCGACCCATAAGACCACTTTTTCCATCTGGATTTTACCATGAGGTGCAGGTAAGCTGGCGTTTTGTTATTGCAATAAACTTGAGAGTAATAGTTTGTTTCAAGGCTATAAGCTTCTCTGTCTCACATTACCTTTTTTTCCTCCCCAGGTAATGGCAAGCGTGCTTTCATCTGATGGGAAACAAGATCCAGATATAATGGCAGCTAATGCATCATCTGCTGCTCTAATGTTGTCGGATATTCCTTGGGGTGGGCCAATTGGAGTAATACGTATTGGAAGGATTTCTGGTCAATTTGTTGTAAATCCAAGCATGGATGAGGTAATATCTTATATTAGCTGGCATCCTCAGGATAAGTTTATCACATTAAGACTTTCCCTTTTCAGCAAGTCGACTTTATTTCTGGTGGCGGTTACAGACTTTGACATCTTGAGAACTTAAGGGTTCAACTTTAGCATGAATTTTTTTTTAGGGAAAGTCTGAAATGATACTATTAGAAACAGGGCCAAGTTAATGGAGATTTTGTAAACAGTTTGTTTCGGGAGTAGAAATTCTGTTTTACCTTCAGTTAACCTTGATATACTGGTATGACATAGTCCAAACAAATCTCTTCATAACTTTAGAACGGACGATCTCAGATAAGATGCATAAACATGGATGTAGTGTTAACCTTCAGCCTTCACTGCTGAAGGCAAACCAAGTGGAAAAACAGGGATGTTTTGGATTTTTATATTTTCCATTGAAGAGAAGCAACATGGCTTTTTGCCCCCAGGCATAGTTCAAGTTGCAAAGGTTGAGGGACTTGTGACTTAGGTCACAGGTTTGAGCGCCGCACAATGCGAACTAAGTCTGGTATTTAACTGGTTCAGGGTAAAAAGTGGCCGGGCCATTATCCGCGAGTGTCACAAGTTGCAGTTGGCCTTAAGGGTTGATTCCAGACAAATTTCCGTGTCATTAAAACAAAACAAGCAACGTGACTTTTGAAGTGTTGAAAAGAAGAAAAGAGAATGACTACTGTATTGTGGTGCCTCATGTGGTTATCACATGTTTGTTATAGGGAACAAGCATGATAACACACATAAGCGTTTTTTTCAAAAGATATATTGGCGTGTCTCGGTCAACTTACATGCCCCTTGACTAGCGTTTGAATTGGGAAAGATTTCTGTCCAAACTTTCAGCTAAAGGGTATTTGATAGCCTTCTCTTCCGCCAATTAGAACTAGAATCATTATAATGACTGGAAAAATCAATCAGTACTTGAATAGATTCTTATAAAGAGGTAATTCTACAAAGAGTGTGCCGGTAAAATGATGGCCGCTGTTGTTCTAGGTAAAATGATGTTTTAGAGAGATAAAATATAAGATGCTTAATCGCTTCCAAAGAAAATTTGTCTGCTATAGTGAATTGTTGGTACAGAAGATGGTTGTTACAGAGAGATCTTACTGTATTTAGTTCTGAACCCATATTCTCAAGGTGGTTGACCGTTGAGGACATTGAACCCATAAAGTTTTTAAGTTTAAATACTAGATTCGCCTCTGGTCTTGGTACTTGGGGAGGTTCATAAAGTGTGTTCATAGGTTGATTCAAGTTGCATTACCTGTTACCTCCCGTTATAGGTTACAAGTAACTTTATCAAAAAAAAAGAAAAAAGGTACGGCATAACTGCTTTGACTGATCGGAAGAAATCACCTACTGCTTTTTACCTGTGCTGGATCTGAACCATAGTCTCCCATAATCTATTCCAACTTCTTTGACAGTTAGGCGCATCCTAGATGCGGTACTTGTTTACACTCTAATGGCAGATGGTTGAACTAAGTGTAAGAATTTGGAGCTTTAGGTCTCATTCAGAGGTTGCAGCTTCTCGATATATGTAGCCATTGCTGCGTGGAAATAGTGGATAACTAGTTTCCTGTTGAAGAATTTGCGTACTAGGCAAAGCACTTCTCTACCATAGTATTAGGAAGACCGATATAGTAAGAGAATAAAACAAAAATCCACTCGGCAACTCCAACTACCAATGTGTCTTATGCTAATTGCTGTCGCTGATGTCAAATTGCCAAATTATGTTCACCAGTAGTTGCGTCCTGTCCCTTGATTAAAGTCTTCATATTGGATGTCATGCAGCTTAGCATCAGTGATCTAAACTTGGTATATGCATGTACGAGGGATAAAACTTTGATGATAGACGTCCAAGCTCGTGAAATTTCTGAAAAGGATTTGGAAGCTGCCTTTAGACTTGCTCATCCAGAGGTGAGATATTGGTGGTTATCAATCTGTCATTACTGCACGTCTGCACTGCTACTCTTAACCAGTAATCTTGATTTTTGAATATTCAGGCTGTTAAGTATCTTGACCCTCAAATTAGACTCGCGGCTAAAGCTGGTAAGCAGAAGAAAGAGTATAAGCTGTCTATGGTATCAGAAAAAACATTTGAGAAAATTCAGAATTTGGCCAAAGAACCTATAGAAGCTGTTTTTACAGACCCTACATATGGAAAGGTTCGTATTTTCTTACAGCAAGAGGAAATTGGGGACTTCACTTTTTCTCACTGTTCATGTTATATAGTCTATTGATAAAGACAGCAGGGACCTTCTTTCCATCTCATTAAATACTATGTTTCCCATTCTTATTCAGTTTGAACGTGGAGAAGCTTTAGAAAAGATCACACAGGACGTTAAACGAGCCCTTGAGGAAGAAGGTGATGACGAAGGCTTAAAGATTCTGCCAAAGACAGTTGATACAGTGAGGAAGCAGGTATGCTTGTAGATGCTGAAGTTTATCTTTTCTGCTTCTGATTTTGAGGTTTTATTTATACATCATTAGTGAACAGCTGAATCTTTGTGTCTTCTTTTCCTTTTGTTGATTGTGGAGGAACACATGATCTATGATTGGCCTTCTAGGTTATTTCCTTGTGCATTTGATCTTTTTCAAAATAATCTGTATTTCATTTCCCTCATAGGTTAATAGTAGGTTGCATGTGTTTTGTATTTATAAGTCCATTTGCAAACATCGACATATTCTAAATAAAGATTTCAATACTTCAATTACTGCATTTTAAGGAATATTTATTTGGGCTTCTTTTTACATCCTAAACTAAGGTTCTGGCTTTTAATATCACTTCATGACGGTAACCTCCTCAAGTTTCTGACAACATCAGGTTGTTCGCAGAAGGATCATTTCGGAAGGGCTTAGAGTGGATGGAAGGCGTCTTGACGAAGTGCGGCCTTTGTACTGTGAAACTGGTAATTTACCTGTATTGCATGGATCTGCACTCTTTTCAAGAGGGGATACTCAGGTCAGTATGTTCATTTTTAACTTAGAACGCAGCATGTTCTATGATTTAGGGTCATCATCACATGCAAATATGCGATCTTGTTGCCATTCATTTTCCCATATGGGATGTTTATACAGGTCCTTTGCACCGTTACCCTTGGAGCCCCTGGGGATGCTCAACGTCTCGATTCGCTGGTCGGTCCTTCAAGCAAGCGTTTCATGCTGCATTATAGTTTTCCACCTTTTTGTACAAATGAAGTTGGCAAGCGAACTGGCCTGAATAGGCGTGAAGTTGGTCATGGTAAGCTATTTGGTTCTCAGGTTTATAATATGGTCTGCTCCTGAGGTTTGTGAAAGCTGTAAATGGACCTTAATAGTAGAATGCCAATTTATAGCTGTAATCAACCTCAATATGTGGAAATGATTATGCTGTTTTGTACCGACAAGACCATGAGGGAAGAGAAATGTTAATGATGTATTTTCTTCCCTTTCCCCACCAAGCCTTATTCTTCTTGTTTTATTGTTGTTTCCTTATTTCATGTAAAAACCAACTGGCTAAAGTAAAAAGAGAGAAGATCCTATTTCTCTCTCAATCAAGCTCCTAAAGCAGGGGGTATGGTTGCATGCCTTGTTATATATGTTTGATAAATATTTATATTTTCTCGTTTAACTGGTTCTAGTTTTGAGTCTCTCTCCACTTGGATCTTTTGGGTTTCTTGATCTTTCTGTTCGTTTTCTACGAACTCCAAAAAGTATAAAAGAATGAAAATGCAATTGTGAAGACCAGACTTACCTACCTTACCATGCTCCTTTCAGAAATTGTGCTTTGATGATGCTCAAGTCAAAAGACGATCTAACTCTTTGGCCACAATTCTTGTGGCTTCGTACATGATGAGCCTTGTCATATAGCTAGCTTATAGACATTTTCGCGCATGGTCAGGATCCAGTAATCAGAGTTCTTATTTTGTTTATCATCACCCAATTTAATCTGCTTGGCGAAGGTGGGCAGCCATTCGATGATAAATCTGCTGCTCATCAAATTTATATTCATGTTACATTTTTCTAATTATTGCATCACCAGGGTAATTTGTGAATCATTTTCTTGATACTGGACGGTTAATCTTCTACAGGCACTCTTGCTGAAAAGGCTCTACTTGCTGTATTACCTCCTGAAGATGATTTTCCATACACTGTCCGAATCAATTCTGAAGTCATGGCATCCGATGGCTCAACATCAATGGCAACTGTCTGTGGAGGTAATTTCTCAATTTGCTTGTTCTCAAGGTTGTTCAATCTGGCAAATGTTAGTCATACGTTTTCACACTTTCATTATGCAATAATGATGAGTGGACAAATCTCTAAGCAGATTTCTCTGATCTAAGGCTGTGCTTGTAAATTATATTTCTCCTTTCAGAATGCAAATGTCATGTTTGCTGTTTATTTGGTTTCTGCAGGCAGCATGGCTTTGATGGATTCTGGCATTCCACTAAGGGAACATGTAGCAGGTTTGTCGGTGGGGCTTGTCAGTGAAGTTGATCCATCAACTGGTGAAATCAAGGATTATCGTATATTGACTGATATTCTGGTGAGGACTGTTGTTTCGATCTTTTTGAATGTTTACCTTAGCTCTTTGAAGTTCAGTCAAAGGGAACAAACAAAAGGGAAAAGAAATCATCTTTTAATGAATGTCCTCAAAGGGACGAAGAAACAAACAAACAAGATTTGGTTAATATCCTGTAAGCTAGGTGGTAAAATTTACCTTGTTCAGTAGTCAAAATGGATGTTAGAATTTAGTATCTTTTTGTAATTAGTATTGTAATTTTCTTTTGTCTAAGGCTGGTCTCTATGTTTCTCTAGATTTGATGCGAGTATTACTTACTTGATTAAGTAACTTTCTAGGGTCTGGAGGATCATCTGGGTGACATGGATTTTAAAATTGCTGGCACCCGTAATGGAGTAACTGCAATACAATTAGATATAAAACCTGCTGGAATTCCTTTGGATATCATATGTGAGTGTCTAGGTCCTGCACTTAAAGGGAGGCTTCAAATCCTTGAGCACATGGAGCGTGAGATAAGTGCTCCACGTATTCAGGATGACAGATATTCTCCTCGGCTAGGTAACTATCTTTAATCTTAGATTTCCTTAAACTCTTTAGTTCCGCTTCATTTGACATGTCTCTTTTGCTCATATTTTGATGACTTCTTCAAATACAGTTACATTAAAATACAGCAATGACGCACTTCGTCGCTTGATTGGTCCTGTTGGAGCTTTGAAGAGGAAAATTGAGGATGAAACAGGTGCAGTCAACAGTTTGCATTAGAGTTACCAGTTACTTTTACCTGGTTATTTTGGGTGATCTTCGATATGAGGGCTTGGTTAATAATATTTTTCCTCATACCTCTCTTGCTTAGCTCTAATGTTAACTGTTGCTTGAATTTTTAAGTAAAATTTTCTTCCCTTCAAACTTGTTACAGGAATACTTATTTTGGCTTTTAATGTGCAGAATGTAAACTAGGTTATCTTTGCTTTGTATTGCTTATCCACACTATTGCTTTGCCTTGTTAAGTTTTGTGAAGATATGACACTTGGGCGTAACTCAACTTCAAAAGCTAGCTCATGAGGGGAGGATTGCGCAAGTTCATATAAGGAGATAACCAATCCATTTCCCAACCAATGTGGGACTCTAACCCACTCTAACAAATGGATACACTCACGTAGAGACATATAATGCATGTCTTACTATGCTGCATTTTCATATGTAAACACTTTGTGATAGTGTTCTTTCCAGGCTGTAGCTTTCATTTTTAGTTTCTCCAGCTGATTCCTTTGTTACTCCTAATATTGCGTTCATCTCTCCTTTATGATTCATAATGTAGGTGCACGGATCTCGGTTAGTGATGGAACTCTTACTATAGTTGCAAAAAATCAGTCAGTGATGGAGAAAGCACAGGAGAAGGTAATTTTCTATTTCCCTTCTGTTTACTTGCTGTGTAGGTTCTACTCAAGACTTCAGTCTTGCACTGATGGCCTACTATTTATTCAGTTAGATGGAAACTGCTTTTGTTAGGTCCACTGTATGCCCATTTAGATAAAAGCTGCCTCTTGTTTTAGCATGTAACTTGTTTCTAATTGAGCATAATCATGTAACTGAAGTAAGGAGAACATCTCAGACAGAATGCTGAATTAGGTATTGAAAAACGTGAAGGTTCCTCAAGTGCTTTAGATGTTTCTATAACCTGTTTTTCACTTTCCTTTGGCTTCGCTGTCCTTGAAAAGTTTCTGAGCCAACCAATTTCATCCTTTGTAATTTATTGCTGACAGGTTGATTTTATAATTGGGCGTGAAATTGAGATTGGAGGCGTATATAAAGGTATTGTGGTATCTGTTAAAGAATACGGTGCCTTTGTGGAGTTTAATGGTGGACAACAGGGCCTCTTACATATTTCAGAATTGTCACACGACCCGGTAGGTTATCTTTTTCCTCCCTCCTCCCTCTCTCTCTTTAAGCACAAAAAACAAAGGGATGAATAAACAAGTTCAGTGTTGTTGGTTTACAGATATTTCGGTCGAAATTAGCACTTTGTACTTGTAACATAGTAGCCTGCAAAATATTGGATTTATTTTTGAAGGACCATAGTGTACTTGTGTTTCTTTTGATTTAGGGTGGTGACTACTCTTTCAGGGTAATGGATCAAAACTTTATAACACGGAGTATCTTAGCAGTTCTTTTTTGAACTCGCTCAGTCATAGTGCCTACGCTACAAAAGGTCTATTACCTTACTAATTTGCAATTGCTCACCCCTACCATGCAAATAGAGCTTGAGACTATTTGCAGGAAATAATCATGAACTTCTGATAGTATATCATTGCTTTTAAGGCAAGTGTATAATTTTTCTTTGGAAATTTGAAATTAACTAGAATATTGCTGTGTGTGGAACGGTTCCTTTCAAAATTTTCATTCAGCAAAGGTAATGTGTATATATGTAAAAATTGGGTAAGTCATGCATAGATTATAGTTTGTAAAGCTATGTTAGAAACACATGTCAAATAGTTAATGTTGTCCGTGTTATACTTGAGAAACAAGGTCTGAGGTTTGAAGGCTTAGGCTAGACTGGCTACTCCTGCCAATTGCCATGTTATTGTTTTGTGATTAATTTGTGTCTTCTTACTATTAGGTGTCCCGAGTTTCGGATGTGGTATCTTTGGGACAGCAACTTTCTTTAATGTGTATAGGACAGGATGTTCGTGGTAATATTAAGTTATCACTAAAAGCCACCCTGCCTAGACCTAAATCCAAGACAGACATTTCTACTGATGAACCTGTTGCTCCTGCTAGTCAAGAGGTCAATGTTTGGGCTGCCATTGAGGATGTATCCAATGAGCAAGAAAAACAAGGTGCTACTTCGGCACCTGAAACTAATGATTCAACTTTGAAGTCAGCTACACCAGCGGTTCTAATACGAAGTGCGGCTGAGTGTGATGAGGAGGAAAAAAATTATGGTCTGTATTCAAAAGGTGATAATGGATCTCAAAGTGCTTCTAAATCTGATAAGAAGACAAGGATACCGTCGTCCCTTTCAGAATCCAGTTTTTCTTCTAGAAATGCTAAGAAGTCCAAAAGAGGCAAGGATGCCATTCTTGACCTAATAAGTGATGATGAAAGTGAGCAGAAGCATACTTCTGAAGTAGGCCAGCATTCTCAAAATGGGTCAGATAAGGATGATGCTACGTCTGAGACCCCCATGAGTGCAAATAAACTAAAGCTTGGTATGAGAGTAACAGCAAAAGTACATCAAATTCGTGCCCTTGGTTTGGTGCTTGATTTGGGTGGTGGAATTCGGGGAATGTATCGTTTTGAGGTATGTTTGGCCTTACTGTCTCAAAGTTAATGTTTGGCCTTACTGTCTCAAAGTTTCTCTAATATCTTCGACTTTCTACATCAAGTCTGCTTTATGTGAAATGCCTTACTTGCAAGTTGTGGTCAAAATATTTTGCTATCTTTTCTTATTTTGTCCTTGCTCTTCGGCTCTGCAAGTTATTGTTATCAATTACTCCTGCCTTATTTTATGTATCTATTGGTGATAGTTGCAAAAGCTGTAGCAAATATTATGATGGTCCCAGTAGGTTTTTATTTTGCATTGCACCACTTTTAGATGTTCATATAGGAACTTCTCCGTTTATCTAAGCTGGAGATCCTAATTAAAATTTTCTTATTTGGTGCAGCCTGGTGCGAAGAGGGACTTTGATGTGGGTGATGAGCTGCCAGTCAAGTGTTCAAGTTTTTCAACCAAAGGGATTCCAGTATTGTCTTTGGTGAAAGAAGAGTAGCTTAAGGCTATCGTTCCAAAGTAAAAGCATAAAGCTGCAGGCTGTAAAAATGTCAACTAAGAAAATACTGAACAGAGAGAATCACAAGACATGGATGACGATGCTTGTGAAATCTGTTTCAAGAGCCTGCATTTCTCAGAGCACGTCCTGATTGTTGGATCACGAGAATAACAAAACAGAAGGCCTCCTAAAATGGAGGTAGCCTCCCCGGAACAGGGTTGTTCCAAGCCCTTCATATGTAGTCGGCTTAAGTCGTAGCTCCAGTTTGGGTGCGAATTGAACGTCAATGTAAATCATTCTTTCATGGCTCTTTCTATATTAAGTTTGTCTACGCAAACATTGGGGGTTGGTTGATGTGTTTTTTTGTAGTGATGGCTAGGTCTCATTAATGTGTTTTCTTTTTCCTCCTGACAACGATGCGCTTTTGTATGAATACCAAAAACTATGACGTTTATGTCGTTAGTATCACTTTTGCACAAATGCTTCAAAAGATTTTCAAATGAGAGACTTTCGACTTATCTGAGAGAATACTGAACGTTGATTTCTCAAAAAGAAATTGTTCTGAAGCCAAGATTAAGAAATTAAGCGTGCTACTATCGGTTAGTTACTTTTAGCTTCTATATTTGTCATTGTCAATAACTGAAAAAAGAGTTGAGTTGAGGTCGAGGTCGAGGTCAGTGGTAGATGTAGGATTTTCGCCAATGCAATTCATCGTCTTTTAAATATTCTTATTGAGTTGCGGTCATTTATTGTATCGTTCCACGGGATAGGGTTGTGTATCAATCAGTTCGGTTTGATTTTAAAAGTTATTGGTTTTACTTAATGGTTATTGGTTTACAGACATGGTAAATCATTAAGATATCGATTAATTAATTATTGATCATTGTCGGTTAAGTTATCGGGTTAACTGTTAAGATATCACACACAAAATTTCACAAATCATAAGTATGTTTAGCTAGAAGAAAGTGGATGAAAAGAGAAAGCATATAGAACTAACACAACTAAATCAATCAACTTTCATTTAGATTTGAATAACATCTGCTTCATTTGCCATCGACATTTCATTCATTTTCTTAGTAGGATAATTTATATATTAAAGGCTAAAATTGAAATTTAAATTATTATTAGATTATAGGTTCGCCCGTTAAAAGAAGTGGTCAAACTGATAACTGAACCAATAACTTGGGACAGTAAACGAATAATCAAACTATTAAACCAATATCCCGAATCATTAATCCAATAACCCTCTTATCAATTCAGGTTAATAGTTTAACCGTTAATTTGAAGAGCCCCGCCATAAAACCGTTCATGCAATAAAATTACATGCTCAGAAACTAAGCAATATACTCTATCATAACTATTTATACTTAAAATATATCTTGAAAAAATAAAAAATAAAAAATATCGTCTCACTTTTGAGATGGGATTATTGTCATACTCCTTTGAACCAAACTTGTAGTTGTAATAATTATGGTAGACTTGTTTTTGAAGTTTTTCAAACTTTGCATAATTGGAAATTGAAATAAGAAAAGTTATGGAAGGCAGCTGCCTATATCTGCGTTTATACTCATAACTCATGGCAGGCAAAAATAAACTTTTTAATCCAAATTGACAATTTTTTGCTAATCATTTAAAAACGAGAAACGTGTTCACGTTTTGCTCAAGTATGTTGAAATTTTGGGTAAAAAAGAAGTTTATTTAGTTTCTTAATACTATGATTAATGCTAATCCTTTTCTGATCATTTTTCTCCACCTGGCTATAATTATTTAGAAATTAAATGATATTAATGGTGGATTTTACTTAAGTTGATTATACCACCTGTCTTGATTCCTCACCAGTCTATTGTCATTACACATTACTTTTGTTTCTTGTTTCACCATTAAAAAGTTATAATGTAAAAAAAATATTTAAATATCAATTTTATAATATTCAAATAAAATGAGTTCAAAAAGTGGAGATAAATCTAACTTTTTGAAGAACTTGAATATATAGTAGTTAAATAAAAGCGATCTCTAAAAGTTCTATAGGGTTTATATCATTTTTGATTACTTAATTATTAATAAATTTTAATTTAATTCTTTGTGATATTTGATTAAGTATTTTTAATTTTTAATTATTTAAATATATATCTTTAATCCCTTTATTTATAAATATTCAAAATTTTTCAGAGTTGTTAATCATTTCACTATTTAATTATTCATGTATTATGTTGAGCTTGCATTTGAGGGCAATATACTTTTAAAAATATTTCAAATATAACATATTTTCTATGTAAAGGGACCAAAAACATATATTTTAATTAATTGAAAGTTAAATGTATTGTGTCATATATCACAAGTAGGGGGTGGAAGTTCGGGCCGTTTAAATTGAATATAAAAGTTTTGAATTTTTTTTTTCAATTTTCGAATTAAAAATCTACAATCTAAATCCAATCAATCAAAATAAATTCAAATAAAATTGAAATTTTTAAGTTCGATTTCGAACTAATCAATTTGAATATTTCCAATTTGAATAAAGTGGGCAAAGCTATGAAATCACTATCAAGAAAATGTAACAAAGATATTAACGAGGCTAAAAGGATTATATTTTTTTGTCGAACCGGTAACACAAATAAGGCTATAAGAATTAACAATAGTTAAATTATATTGTCCAAATAAAGAGTATCTAATGGTTAATATCTAATCAATAAGATTAGCAATAATTAGCAATTATATACTAATAAGCCTTATTAGTATTGAAATATAAATAATGAATTAATATCTAATCAATAAGACTACATAAAAGATATAAGTTTTTTGGATTTTTATATATTTAAAAGTTCAAAATATCAAATCCAACGTATAACAACAATCACTCAGAGAAATCCCACAAAATAAGGTTTGGAAAGAATAAAATATACGCAAAATATATTTCTACCGAGATAGAAAAACTGTTTTTAATAGATTCAAAATATCAAATCCAATATCCAATTCAAAATTTTAAAATTTAAAATTTTTTAAAAATAATTAAATTTTAATTCAGATCAATTTCGAATTTATCCAAAACTATCCTCAATCATAATCAGAAGGACCAAACTCAAAATATCATTTTACTATTCCTTTTCGTGACTCCACTAATATTCCTTGTGTATTGTGTAGTGTACTCCAAAGAGTCAAGACTGACAAAATAGTCTTACATTAATTGTGCTTTTAGTTTCTTTCTTTTGTTTTTTGCTAAATTCTTCATTCTCCCATTCAATGGGTCTTCTTCTTATTCTTCCTTGTGATCATAATTCATAGAACAATATCATTTCTATAGAACCAGTGAAAGGTCTTTGCGGTCTTTGAGGTCCAAACCATCATTTCTACGGAACAAGTGGAAAGTGAGATAAGAACTGTGTATATATGTTTCGGGTTTAAATTTTAACGGAGATTAAAATATCGTTAAATTAATTTTCCTTGATCTATTCAAGTTCTGATGGGTAAAGTTTATCTGATATCCTTATAATCAAAGGTTATAATATTTAAATATGATGAGTTTACTGTTTAAATATATTCTTACTTCTGAACCCATTGTAAAATGTGAGTTCAACATGTTTACGTGTATCTATCTAAGCTCCATTTTAAAAACACTAAGTTTCGTTGATCAGTTCATACTTTATTATTTTCGCTTTTAAAAATAATTGAGTTATACGGAAATTGATTCGAACATCTTCGTTATTAAAAAAAGAAACTAAAGAAAGAGGACGAAAAGTAGAAGTACTAACTCCAATCTAACAGCCGATGTTTTTGAATTTTTGAAGTCATTTTCAAGTTTGATAAATCAAAATCTTTACCAACCCACCAAAAAGAAGAAGAAAATCAGCCAAGACTTGGTTTGTATATTTTCTTAGTTAATTTGCCATATTTTCCAGCTTGCCACTATTATCCCAACTTGCAAACTTTACTAGACATGTCCCCCCTCCCTCCCCTCCAAAAAAAAAAAGATTTATTTTCAATATTAGGGGATTGGCGTCTACTCGATCATTTCAAAGACCCATTGTGCGTGTGCCGCATTTATTTGAAAATAACTGTAAGAATATTCCTTTTTTGACTTTGGTTCCAATAAAAAATGAGCAATCTAGTATACTAAGCTCTTACTATGTTCAAAATTCGAGATACAGTCGAATCATAAAAATTTATTATACATAGTTTTATCCTGCGTTTCTATAAAATGCAAAGCTTTTATCGTCGAACGTTTACTAAAAAGGACTTTTTATCAAAACTTTGTCTATTTTTTAAAGGCTCGAACAAGAGATGATTGATTAAGAGATAGATGACTTTTATCCCTCCCCCACCCATCCATTTGTATCATTTTTGATGTTACATGTGACAAATAAAATACCCTTATCATCCAATTGCGTTTTGTGGTGAGCAAAAAGTCCATTCCTTCTGCTCCGGGCCGGGTCCAATTGGAGATGACTTTTTAATCAACCTAGTAATGAGTTAAAATCTCATAAGTGACAACTTATTGGACAACCTAGCAAAAAGACTTTTATACTTCCTCATTAATTATGTATAAGGGGAAAAAAAAATCATGGTCTAGTTACCACTAAAGTATTGTTTGGATTTTTATGCAAGAAAAGGCAATTTGACTTATTTGAACAAGATTTTTTTTTTTTTTTTGCATTTGATGTATACGCCATGTCATGTTAATAATATTTGCTTAATTTTTGTTATAGCTAATGTAATAGCTAAAACATCCATCGAAATGGCTATTATTCTTTCTTTCATGCTATATCGTGCTTTTGAGCACATTCATTACTTTGTGGGATTCGTTTTAATTATAGCTAAGTGTTAAAATGAGGTTTAAATGTATACTCCCTCCCATTCAAAATAATTAATATTTTAACTTTTAAAAGTTGTTTCAAAATAATTAATATTTTACAAAATAAAAAAATTATTTAATCTTCTCTTTTATAAATTTATTTTTGACACATTTTTAATTCAATGCAGAGGATTAAATATAGAGCTATACTGGAAACGTTCCCTTTAATATGCTCCAGCAAGATGAAATTGGAAAAGAGTTGCGTTTCTTCAGATCTGTAAAATCCTTATTGGTTTTAAAGTACAGTCGGTCTATTGTATGAGCTGATTTACATAGATGTTTCTTTCTTCTTCTTTTTTTTAATTTTAAAAATTATTTTTATATTTATTTTTTTATTTACGATATATATTATTTTTGAAATTACTATTATTACATACATACTATGAGCAAATATTAAACCCGAACAAAACAAAATTGCATATATATATTCCTCCGTTAGCCTTGTTTAGTTTTGTCCTATTTTTTTGTGGGTGATTCAGTCACTGTCTTCTTTTCTACATTTTAGTTTTACAGTCTAACACATGTGACATGTACCTCCTGTTCTAAATTGCAATATTTGCACAATAAAACAACTTGAGACAGAAGCTTCTTTTAAGAAAAAAAATACTAATATTTAGACAGAAGTTTCTGTCTGGAAAATTCGTAGATTTGCCAGACGAAGACGGTAAGGAATAAGGAATAATGACTAGATGGGCTCGACAATTTTTACTTTGACAGGAAAAAGTTTTAAATTTTTTTTTATGACATTTGATTAAATATATTTAACTAACTTTCAATTAATTAAAAAATAATAATATATATATATATATGTTGGGCTTGTGGAGGCCTGATTAATTAGGCCCGTTAGAAACCCTAATAACCCTAATCTATTTCTATAAATAGATAGCTTGTACTTGTAATCTATATAACACAAGAGAGAGAGTAATAAAATTCCTCCTAGTTGCAGTTGTGGACTAGGTCGTGAGACCGAACCACGTAAATTCTTGTGTGTCGTTTGTGTTCCGTTTTTCTCTATTTTCTCGCAGTTAATTTGTGTGTGTGTGTGTGTTTATTGTTGTTATTCCGTTGTCCCAACAAGTGGTATCAGAGCGAGGTTATACACACGGAAAAAAATTAGCGAGAATCACCAAAAAAAGAAAAAATTTTTGGAGAAGATTCTGATCTTCCAAGATCTGTTCGAACCAAGGCAGCAACACAGTAGCGCCGCCGTCGAGTCGCAGAGCTCACCCAGATCTGCAGCAGTAGCGAAGCCGGAAAAGGAGAGAGAGCAGTTGCGCAGCCACCAACCGACCAGTGAGGAGAACAGAGCAGTCGACCAGGAACAGATCGAGCAGCAGTCGCCGTCGCTGCCGCCGTCGCGAGCAGCAGATCGAGCAGGAGGTCGAGTCGCCGGAGAAAATTTTTTTTTCACTGGCAGGTACTGTTTCGCCGGAAATTTTTTTTTCAGGCAGAAAAGTTTTTTCAATTGGTCTCTTGTTGGTGGTGGTCCGAGTTAACTTTGTTGGTGCATATTGGCTCTGTCAATTTTTCTTTTGAAATTATCAAGACCTGAGATCAGTTGTACCGGGTACCTCATCTAGTCGTTTGAGATGGCAGAAGATGGGAAATATCAAATTGAAAAGTTTGATGGTGAAGATTTCAGTTGGTAGAAAATGCAAATTGAGGATTTGCTGGTTCAGAAGGAGTTAGACATGGTATTGGGTGACAAGCCGGAAAAGATGTTTGATGCAGAGTGGGCAGGTTTGGATCGGAAAGCCATGGCGGTTATCCGACTCTCGTTGACCAAGAATGTTGCGTTTAACATTCTGAAGGAGAAGACAGCGAAAGGTGTCATGGAAGCGCTGTCTAACATGTACGAGAAGCCATCTGCAGCAAACAAGGTCTTTCTGATTAGAGAATTGGTGAACACAAAAATGAAGGAAGGCAGTTTAGTTACCGAGCACATAAATACAATGAATTCAATCTTAGCCAGACTTACGTCAGTAAGCATTAAGTTCGATGATGAAGTTCAAGCCTTACTACTGCTATCGTCATTACCTGACAGTTGGTCCGGAACGGTTACAGCAGTTACCAGTTCAGCGGGACCTGATGGATTCACTTTTGAGAAGATTCGTGATCTCATTCTAGGCGAGGATGTCAGAAGAAGAAGTTCTGGGGAATCATCGAGTGAATTGCTAAATGTCAGCAGAGGAAGGAGAAATAGCAGAGGTAGTGGGAGCAGGAACAGAAGAAGGAGTCAGTCGAAGACTCAGGATCGCTCAGATGTAACGTGTTGGACGTGCAAGGAGGTGGGGCATTTCAGGAATCAATGCCCGAATAATAAGCAAGTTAACATTGCAGGAGACTATGCTCATAATGATCTCTTGATATGTAGCGTGGAGAGCAGTGTGGATTCCTGGGTCATGGATTCTGGTGCTTCATTTCATGCTACCCACAGCAGTGAAGCATTGCAGAATCTGAAAGAAGGGGATTTTGGAAAGGTAAGACTAGCAAACAATAAAGTTCTTGATGTAACGGGCATGGGTGACATGATTCTGAAAACTTCAGTCGGTTCGTGGACTTTAAAGGATGTCCGAGTGATTCCAAGCTTGAAGAAATGGTTGATTTCTGTTGGGCAGTTGGATGATGAGGGACACGATGTTAAGTTCGGAAACGGGCAGTGGAAGGTGATGAAGGGGAACTTGATCATAGCTCGAGGAAAGAAACGGAGTTCGCTGTATACGGTCTATTTACCATCTGAGGGAGTGACTGTCCCAGATCAGAAGAGAAACAAAATCCGGTTCACAGAGTTTCGTGGGCAGAAGAAGGTTCGTTTTGCAGGAGATAAACCGAGAGCCACAGGTCAGATTCAGGTTGAACGTGCTTGGAAAGGTTCAGGTAAACAAGTCAGGGATTTTCGTGGCAGTGGGAGCACCGGCAGTCAGCCAGTTAAAACTTCAGCCAGAGTTACCAGACAGTGGGTTAAGAGAACCAGTGTTCCAGCTGTCAAAGCCTCTCCGGATTATTACCTGCTAACTATGGAGAGTATTGTTTGTTATCAGAATATCCCAGGATTCGGCAGTTTGTGCAAGTGGGAGTCGGTAGGGACAGAGGACGAGTCAGGGGCAGTTTTAGCCGTGACTGATGTTGGAGCTTGGGGAAGCTTCAACGGGCCTTCAGGTTAACTGATGAAAAGGCCGCTGCAACCAGGAAGATGAGGAGGAGATTACTAGACGTACAAGTGCTCACAGTGGATGGCAGTTGAAGATTATCATGCCTCCAAGTGGGAGATTGTTGGGCTTGTGGAGGCCTGATTAATTAGGCCCATTAGAAACCCTAATAACCCTAATCTATTTCTATAAATAGATAACTTGTACTTGTAATCTATATACCACAAGAGAGAGAGTAATAAAATTCCTCCTAGTTGCAGTTGTGGACTAGGTCGTGAGACCGAACCACGTAAATTCTTGTGTGTCGTTTGTGTTCCGTTTTTCTCTATTTTCTCGCAGTTAATTTGTGTGTGTGTGTTTATTGTTGTTATTCCGTTGTCCCAACAATATATATATATATATATATATATATATATATATATATATATCCTTTTGCTAGTGATACTTTATAAATTTAACAAATTATGAAGTATTAAACAATTTAATTGGCCATGTGTTGTTTTAAATTTATTTGTTACTCAGTATTTGAGAGGATAATATAATTTTAAAGAAAATATAAAAATAAACAACTTTTCTATATAAATTGACCATGGAATACACATTTATATTAATCCAAAATTTAAAGAGCTTAATGAAATATCAGAAGAATCAAAATTAAAATTCATTACTAATAATTAAAGGGGGCCAAAATGGCAACTATCCCAGAATTATCCTGTAAAAATGTATTGTTAGTCAATAACTTCTGCAATTGAGATGATGACGAAGAATAGAGTAATACAGTAATTAATAACGTAATTAAAAGAACAAGAGCTTTCTTTTGTATTGTTGACTTCCAATCCATCTTCTTAATAATATATTGCTATTCCTATAGACATTCTTCTATTGGGCCCTTCTACTTTTTTTTCTTCCAGAAGTAGAGGCAGAAGTCGCGAAAATAAAAATGGAATTAAAATTTTAAGTTTATTAATTTTAAACATTAAAAGATTTACTTTATTAAGTTTTTAATAAATTATTAATATATATTAAGTAAATTCTTAATATAAAGACAAAAAATTAGCAAAAATTAATTACTGAATTCTATCAAATTCCTAGACGAAATTATAGCTCCACTTCTAAGATTTTTTTCTTTTTTAAAAAAGGTAATTCTGGAAAAACAAAATATATGATATATTTACTACGCTACTTAAATAACACAAAACTCGCCTCATAAAAGTGGTTTTATATGCAAAATCAACATTATATTGTATTATTTTTGTATTGATTTTGTCTATGTTTGTGTTTTCCTTCTTTTTTTTTCTTGGTCGTCCTTTTTTATTTTTTTTGAGAAAAAAATAAATTGTTAGGTTGTTTCAACTACTATATTGTCTTTTTGCGTCCACAGTCGACTCTTCGAAGGTTCACAGGTAGATTATCAAAAGAAATAGTATATTCATTTTGTGTTACAACATTTCAATGCACAAGGAGTTTAAAATTCCAATTTGACTTACATATTTTTGGCCGTTAGGTGATAAATGTGTGCGTTGAGTTGAATTTGAGCAAGTTAAATGAGTTGAGTTAATAAATGAGCAGGTTATAATTTGCTAAAAAATTATTTGGGGTAAAATTGATTGAACTGAAATGAGTTAAAATACGGGTCAACCTATCCGTTCAACTCTTACTAAGTTTTAATTGTTCTTATATAATTTTTTAGTACCTTATAAAATTATTATTTTTTCTTTATTATATTTAAATAAAATATATCAAATATTTTGTTTGAAAACATTCTGACAAGATTTCTCATTAATCAATTTGACCTACATATCCAAAATTTGATAAGCTAAGCTAATAAATGAGTGGTTAAATAATCAGCTCAAATTTAAATGTGTTATGATTTAATGAGCTAATTTTTTCACCTCTGCTCCCAAGTGACAATTGAAAATATATATTAAAATATTTTTAAAATTTTAATCTAATATTAAAAATATTTTGACATTTAGTTTAATAGAGAAAATTATCACATATAAAGTTTAATTTTGATTAACTAAATGAATTTAAATTCCTGAAATTTACCGTATGTGTAGATATTCGTATTATATTTGCTACACGAAAATGAAACAAATAGCCACTTATGACACTGTCAATATTTGCACGGTTGCACCAAATTCAAAAACTATAATTTGAGTAGTTACAACTTACAAATTGTACCAAAAATATATAATATTACCTAGTTAATTGTGTGTGAATGAGATACATATTTTAGATTTATTAATTAAATCTAAACACGAAATCCATTAAATTTTAATCATATACTCCATATAATATGGAAAATTTGTTAGCATTAACTTGCGTCTGATGATCCGACAAAGGTATAGAATCTATGGGTGCAAGTAATCTAGGAATCATTTTTCGTTTGTTTTATATAATATAATACTATTACTATGTGTATTTCGCCATTTATTATCAATCATGTCGACAGATATGAGTAATTGACTTTCATATGTTTTTACAACTACAATTATAGCTTTTGGTACCCAAGCAATTATGATGTCAACAGTGATGTATCAACTAATACTTGATTCTTTTGGATATTCATTTTTATCAAAGTAATGCCCATTTCGATCCATTTTAATTATTAGGTACATTAAAAATAATTATTTCAAAATATTTGTTAGTTTCAAAATTTAAGAGATAATTGATCACGTTTCTTTTAATTCTACCCTTAATACTTAAAGTCATTCACTATAAGAAAAATCACGATTTTCCCATCGAAAATGTTAAGTGGCTATTCCCACTGATATTGGTGGGAAAAGAAAAAATAATAGTATTTTTACATGAAAAAATCATGAAGTTTCTTACTGTTTCGGTGAGAATCTGTTTCTCACCATGGTTTCCCCAGTAAATTGGTTCGGTGGGCAATTAGTGGGAAAATTATATTTTATAATATAAATTTTCTATTGATTTGTGATGAAAAAATTTCTATTTCTAATAATGATTTTAAAATGTAAAAATTATTATTATATATTTTTAAAAAATTAATAAAATTATAATAGTCAAATTCCTATTCTTCTTAATTTTTTTTTAATAAATATGTAAATTTTATACTAGTAATTAAAACGAAACAACGGCGGTATGAATTATTGGGGTGGGATTTGAGATTCTTCCATATTTAATCAAACACTTCAGGTTTAAAAAGCCTCTCAGCACGAGAATATTGCCAATAGAAATGAGCCAGCAATGTGCCTGCGAGTACCGAATCGAGTGGGAACGAATTTTTTTTAAATTATTTTTTTGAAAATTATGTTTCTTCATTATCTTTTTATAAATACAATTATAGCTCTTGGCAGCCAAGTAAGATGTCATTAATGATGTATCAAATACTTGATTCCTTTTGGTCAATTTTCCATACGAGATTTCGTCTTAATTGTGTAATTTTCTTTTTTAACTTGGGGCAAATGCATGTTATTAAACTACTAGAGATGGGTAGAAACTTCCTAAATTAACTATTAAATGGCTATGAAGGGGCAATACACGTTCAACCAAGAAACACTTTAATTGACTATGACTTGAGTGATAAACAAGTAACATTAGATATATTAGCAAGCAGATAAGGATTAAACAAAACTAATAGTAAAGACTAACAGCATTATACAACGAAAATTATAATAATTAGAGTAGGCACAAAGTAGACGAAGACTTTTAATAGTAGTAATTGTAGAAAGAAGTCAAATTTTAGCAAATGGGGACACATAAAAGCGCAACGTAGCAGACAAAGTTTGGCTGTAAAGTCTGAATCAATTTTGTACAATACTACTCAAAAAAATCATTTATTCCATGTTCTCCTCTTCTTCTTTCAATTTGTAACTACCATATTTCTGTAACATATCAACTACCACAACGTAATCACGTAGAGCAAAACGAAGGAGAAGCAGGACGAGGCTTCTCCATTCGTCAGTGAACTTTGTTCGCATTTAGTCGCAGCTTGTTGATATCTGTTTTCGGAAACAGAAATGAATTTCTATTGCTCGAATTTTTCACTTGTAAAATGGGTAGTAATTTTGTTGGTGAATTTTGCTTTAATTTGTGAAGCCGATCCTCGAATTTCAGAAGCTGGACTTATATGCGGCACAAACAGGTCATCACCTGCAGTCATCATTCCCCAATTTGTTAAATTAATGGAAGTTGTGTCACAACGCGTGACGGATCACGATTGGGGAAATCATGGTGTAAATTCACCAAATATTTCAATTTATGCATTAGCAAATTGTTATCAGGATCTTCCACATCAGGATTGTCTTTTATGCTACGCTGCTAGTCGAACCCGACTCCCTCGTTGTCTTCCGGGTAAATCCGGTCGAATATATCTCGACGGATGTTTTCTCCGATACGATCACTACAATTTCTTCAACGAAACTACTGATTCAGCTGAAGATAAAGTGAACTGTAGCAGCTCAATTGGAATTGCTAGCGGACAGGAATTGGCAACGTTAAATGCATCAGCTGGTAATTTGATTGAAAAATTGACGGTGACAGCGGTGGCGAACGGCGGTTACGCGTCGGCGCATTTGAACGGAGTTTATGGATTGGCACAGTGTTGGAGAACTGTGAGTAAAGAAGGTTGTAGAGAATGTTTGGACAAAGCAAGTAGAGATATCAAAGGATGTTTCCCGAGCAGAGATGCTAGAGCTTTAATTGCTGGCTGTTATTTGAGATATTCTACACAGGATTTCCTCAACGATCAATCTGCGGGTAGTAGTAGCGGTAAGTACAGAAATTCTCTTTTTCACTAAAATCAATAATTTTCTGGACAATGCACTGAATTATATCTGTGTTTTCTTCTTCATTTAATCAATTGGGTTTTACTTCTAAAACCACTTTAATCTGAAAATTAAGGATTTCTTATCATAGCTATTATCCGATTTATGTATTTTCTTTGTTCAATTTTAAGTGTCTTTTTATAATTTTTTTTTAATAAAAATCTTGAGTTTCCATTTTTCTTTAAAAAATTTCTCACCGATTCAAAGTCATAATCTTAGAATAGAAGATAGAAAAAAACAAACTCTATCTTACCTTATCTATCGAATTAGACAAGATAGAAATAAATTTTTCTTTCATTCTTACTCTTGCTATTAAAAAGGTCTGAAGTGAGTAACAGTACTGACTTTTTTTTCAATTAATAAGAGTAAAGTGAGACAAAATAAGAAACAAAAAAGATAATTTAGTAAATTACTTTTTTTTACTTAATATTTTCATAATTAACGTGCTAAAACCTTGAATGACATTGAAGGAGAAAGTATTTCCTCGACCAGTTTTCGATGGCATGTCAAGGTGAATTTGGTTCGCGAACACTTTCCCGCTTTACTTTCTTTTCTTTTTTAGCTGGTTAAATTCTGAAATTTAGTGTGAATTTAGGTTGATGAATTTAATTTTTAAGATTCTTTTTAAAACTGAATATACTGTATTTTGAAGAAAATTATGAATACAGAATTTAAGATTTTGCTGATCTTTTTTTTTTGTAATTTTCACACAAAAAATGTATATGCCATGTCAAAAAATGTGGCTGCATCCACCTCTGGTCAAATCTTCGAATTGTTTTGTTGGCTTTTTTTTTTCTTCTTCCTTCTGGGTCGGTGCTTTGATTTTATTTCGACGGCACCATTAATTACAATTTAACGTTGAAATGTCATAATCTTCTAAAAACTTTTCCTATTATAGAATTGAGAATTTTGGTCGGGTGAATTTAAAATAAATTTATAAAGAACTATAAAATTAATTGACTTTTGTGCCCCTCTTTTGACTTTTATCTTTGGAAAAGTTCAGACTCCCCAAACCCCAATCATCTTTCTGCATTTTGTAATGAAAATGCTGTTATTTTCAGGGGTAAGCAAAGGGGTGATAGTAGCTATCGTCCTTGGAGTGACAGCTTTTGCCCTGCTGGCTTTCTCTGTTGCTTACACAGCTCGTAAAAGATCATTAAAGCGAAAACAAGGTATCATTAAAAGAACAAAATAAAATAGTTTTGTAACTTTATCTGTTACTATTAGTGACGTTCTATGACTATACATTACTATGTAAGCTTAGAAGTATTGTGATATTTTTGTTGCATTGTTGCAGAACGCATTAATCTGGGCAAAATATCGAATTCATACAACAAGTCGAGCTTGAATTTTAAATATGAAAATCTTGAGAAGGCAACAAACTACTTTGATCCTTCAACAAAAGTAGGCCAAGGAGGAAATGGCTCTGTATATAAGGGGACTCTTCCTAATGGAAATGTTGTTGCAGTTAAGAGACTGTTTTTTAATACAAGGCAATGGGTTGATGAGTTCTTCAATGAGGTTAATCTCATCCATGGAATTGAACACAAAAATCTTGTCAAGTTGTTGGGCTGCAGCATTGAAGGCCCCGAGAGCCTGCTCGTGTATGAGTTTGTGATGAATAAGAGTCTAGACCAATACCTCTTTGGTAATTATCTTGCTTTCTTATTCCATACAATAAGGGTTGTTAGAGACATGAAGGGACAGTTCATGAATCGAACTGTCAAGACGCCTTTTGTGGTAAACCCCAAGGAACAACCTTGAGGGCCCAAAGGTTGGGGCAGAGTGGAAAATACTTTGACAATTGAACCTGGACTCTGACATTGCATTGTTCTTACCTGTATATTATTAAGTAATTAATTATGTGGTGAGAATACTTTTGATTGACTTCTTCAATTTCCATTGTAGACAAGAATAAGGTAAAGATTCTAAGTTGGGAAGAACGTTTCCGTATTATAGTTGGAATAGCAGAAGGCATTGATTTCCTCCATAGAGGTTCAGAGATCAGAATCATCCACAGGGACATCAAGAGCTCCAATATACTTCTTGATGAAAATCTTGAAGCGAAAATTGCTGATTTTGGGCTTGCTCGGTGTTTTGCAGCTGACAAAACTCATCTTAGCACTGGAATTGCTGGAACATTGTAAGTCACAATTCACAAATACTTATCATTATAATTCACAAACATTGGTCTGTTTTTAGCTTAATGGGTGATTTTCGCTGTCCAGAGGATATATGGCTCCTGAATACCTCGTTAAAGGACAGCTAACGGAGAAGGCTGATGTCTATAGTTATGGGGTGCTTGTTCTTGAAATTGTTTGTGGCAGAAAAAGTATTGCCTTTGCAGAGGATTCTGGCTCTCTACTACAAACAGTAAGAATGCTGTAGATTTCTCTTTAGCATGGTTATTATGGTCATTGAACTTTAGTAGTAAAGTCACAAAACTATTTTTATCATATTGAAGTAACTGAATTTTACAGAATATAACAATCATTTTACTAAACTTACTCGCCATAACGTCAAGACATTACTGTTATAGTGGGTAGAGTTTAGTGACTTTACTGGCATAGTAGGTAATGTTTAATCACTTTAATAACTTCACTGTTATAAAGTTCAGTCCACTTTAGTTAGAGTGACTAGCAATAATTTTGCGACTTTACTGTTATTTAGGAGTAAAATTCAGTGGCTACACGTGAAATTAACCTTGTCTTGTAGTAACAAGTTGAATTCAATATATTGTCATTTTGGTTTCAGGTGTGGAAGCTCTACACAACAAATCAGTTAACTGAAGCATTAGACCCTCTCTTGAAAGGTGATTTTCCACCAGAAGAGGCATCAAAGGTCCTAAAAATAGGGCTGTTGTGCACTCAAGCTTCTGTCGCTTTAAGACCATCAATGAGTGAGGTTGTCCAAATGCTAACGTGTGAGGGTTATCAAATTCCAGAACCGTGCCAACCACCTTTCTTAAATTCGAGCTTATTAGCTGGCGGTTCTATCAAATCCAGCATAAGAAGTTTAGTCTCAAATGCTCTTTCTAAACTGGATGAATCATCATCTTATACCACCACCACAGGATCCTCAAGTATGCAAAGCTCATCAACTGGACCGCACAGAAGTGACGAATTCCTTTTAAAACAGTCTGAAAATAGGAATTAAGTGGAAGGACAAACACAGAAATGGAAATTTTGAGAGATTTTGCAGTACATTTTGTACAGTTACAGAACTAGTTGTGCATTTTTATGATTTGTTATTTTGGATATTTTGGTGAGTAATGATACAAGAAGGGAGCCTTGGAGCAATGATAAAGTTGTCTGACTCATGGGTCACGGATTCGATCTATGAAAGCAGACATTAATGCTTGAATTAGGTTAGATTGTCTACTCTGAGGGTGTGATCCTTCCCTAATGCTGTTAATGCAGAATACTTTATATACCGAATTGTCCCTTTTTTTTAAAAAAAAATAATGAAACAAAGAAGTGTAGACAGAAGCAGAGCGACATATATCGTTTTCAAAGAGTGGTGCGAATTGTTTAAAGCTAATCCGTTTGTCCTAACTTATTGTCAATATGAAATGCTTTCATATAAATTAGGTAGATATGGGCGGTTCATTTGGACCCCATTTGAGCTATCAAATGCCCACTAATAAGACCCACTTTTGTGGGTCTTATTATATCTTAGCTTAAATCTATTACGTAGTATTTGCTACCAAGAATAGATTTTATAAGAGAGATAATTAGCCTCGAGATAATAGATGGAGACACTATCAGGTGTACCTTTGAAATTAAATGATAAATAAAATCACAATAATTTTTTAGAAGAACATTGAGAAAACCTATTGATAAATTGATATGAGGTGAGAATGCAATATACGCAATTCGGGTGATAAGCGCTCAAGGTGGAAGGACAATATTATATTCCTGCTCATGCTTGGCCCATTGTGGTGCTGGACAATAGCAGCAGCTAAGCGTTGGGACTTCACTATCTTTGGACCACACTATCCTTGAATGTCAACTTAAATTCTGCCACATAAAAGAGTTCACAAACATAGCAAACATAGAGGACACTCAATGATGAGTACTACTTATCAGATCAAGTATTAAACTTGCACATTTCTTTGGCTGCCGGGAAATAAAGGTGAGGTGAATTAACAGCACGTGGTCTTTTCTTTATTAATTTATTTCTTTTTTTCTTTGTTCAATGGTGAAGCTATTTTGGCATTTACATAGCTGGAAAAGACTGCACTTCATGTGCATAGATGTTGCTACAAAGCACCACCAATCCGACGGATAGTCCTCAATTTTAAGTTGCTGAGAGGTATTATGGGAATCTAACGAGAAGGCTTATCTCCGAAAGTTAAAAATTGTTTCTTTAAACTTGGAAGGTTTCAAGTTTCGTATTACAATGATGAATGAATCTTTTAGAGATCTGTAGACTGACATTAAATTGAAATTATAAGCATCCCAATATGTTTAATTTGTATAGAAAATTCTATTCCATTCAGCATCTAGGCAATACTCGGATCATCTACTGAGGTGTTCATTTTCATGTTAGGTAGAATCTGATACATATCAAGCAAAGGCTTGACACTTCAGAAAAAGAAAATCGTTTTTCTATAGTCTGTTCATCCCACATCCGGAAGAGTTAATGCGTAGATAGCCAGAGCTACTTTAAAAATCGAGGCCCATTCAACAAATCCTGCCTTTCTCGGGCTTTGAACTTAAAACAAATGTAATATCTGTTTTTATCAGTTTAATATGTGATATATGAATATTGGTTCACACAATAGTAACTCAATCTTTTAAGGGGAAGACTCCGTTAAGGTAGATTGCTACCTGGATTCTCGTGTATAGCCCATGCTTTGCACTGCTGTACGGGCCCAAATCTAGTCCAACATTTCCAAATTTATCTGTAACCCTAGTATTTTCTTGGTTAACATTTTTAGCGAGATTTCATCATCTTTGAACAAATTGCTCTTGTAATTAATCTTCCTTTAAATTTGATGTTAGCATGTGACGAATACTAGAATTATGTTCTTACTAAAATAATGGGTTCCTAAGTTAAATTGGACTTCCATGTCTACGTTCTATTAAAGCAACTATGTTGACAATCATCACAACTCAACATAAATACACCAACTACTTGCACTGGACTATTGGCTAGAAGTATAAACCTTCCAGAAGTAAAAGTTAAAACCAGAACAAGTTTGAAAATATTCCGGTGACAGCAGAACATCATATTCAGGGTGATTTTGGAGGCAGAAAACCTCATGATTGCAATTAGCAACCTACATTCTGCTTCATAATATCCACATGCCCTAATAAAAAGAGCGCAACTGATGATGTATGGATTAAACTCATGCGAAAGATTCAAATTTAGTCGCATACATATGTCTAGTATTAAATGGATAAGTGTAGAAGGGCAGATACATCATCAACCGAGTTCTAATCCATGCACCACTGACCCTCAAAAATTTCAGTTATAACAATTGCCAGCCCAAGAAAAGGGAATTTCTCCAGCTCGAACACACTAAATATCAATAGGCAGACAATAAAATACAAAAACAAACTCATGCTAAAGTCTAAATGCCAGATTTGCTGGGCTCAATTATAAAATTTCATACATTTACAAAGTGAAAACTAACATCCTCAGTACTAAAATTCAAACATCGCCTGTAACGAAAGCAACTCTAAAAATTTTCTGCTACATTCCTTAACAAGAAAGAAGTATACTCTAAGTAACATCTAAAATCTACATCTTTTCACTTACCGTCTAAGCCAACATTTCATTCTGAAGCAAAGGTATAGTTGAAAAGTTACTCCTCATTCACCACAACACTGATCTCATCTTTCTCAAGCATATCATAGAATTCCTTAGTTCTCCTCTGGTTTTTCCAATGGTGCATCTTCCACAAACCTCCCGCAGCAATTCCAAGAGTAATCCCAATCAGAATCTCCTTCAATACACTTGGACCCTTGTACGCAGCATGTGCAACATGGGAACCTGCCATTTTTTCTCCTCTTCTTTTAAAGAAGGGGTATAAACCAAAGGTGTCAACTACAAAGCTGCAGTCTCAAAATATAGCAACTATATCCACAAGTTTACAATAACAGAACATATCTGTTGAATCCTTTCTGTTAGGATAGGAGACTACGGTAGTGCAGAGTTGGCCAACTATGTTATTGTGAAAATAACAAAGTCAATAGTAATGCTAAGTTCAGAAAATAAAGAAGTCCCAAATTTAACGTGGTTCGGTGGGGATATGACCTACACCCACAAGCAGAAAGGAGAAAATTTACTAAAACAACTGGTACACAAAAGAGCGATAAATATTGCAGGAGATACCTCACAATTATTACTTCAAACAAGAGGTTCACTCCAAGTATTTCCCAACACTAACTCTATGAAATATATTAAACTCTCTGTTACAAATAATAAAGAAGATGAGTTTCTTTCTTACAAAAGGAGGGATTATCTAAATGAAGGCCGAAGAAGACCATCATTTACAGGGTAAAGTTCTTGGTCCCCAAAGTGAAAAGAAAATATTTCTATTCTTTGGCTCCAAGAAATTTTACTTTGTCCTCTATCTTGATTGTTTGCCGCTTTTTCCTGACATTCTAGTCAGTGAACCTTATCTAACAAACTTTTTAAAATGCATTTGGGTGCGTTCGGTAGAGCAAAAAGTATTCTTTTGAGACATTGTTTTCTAAGAAAATAAATGGATTTGTTATTTATTTTCTAGCGTTCCATATATATGCAAAAAGTATTATTTCAAAATTATTTAAATATAATCTAAACAAATACTGCAGAGTCTGGTGAAAAGTGAGTGGTGGGGTGCGAGAGGTGAGGATGGAGGCTACGAGGTAGATAGAGATGAGTTGGAGAGTGGGGAAGACACATATTTTAATGTAGAATGATACTAGTAAAACTTATTTTTCCCAATATTCATTAAGACATTCATTTTTCTCATCTTACATATCATTTCTATATTTACAGAGAAGAGATCATGCACCTCGTAATTAATTTTGGTAATATTTTCTCTCCATACCGAACACACCCTATATGATAAGAACAATTTTGGAACATACATATCAAATTTGAGGTAATTTTTGAATATCTAAATTCCAACTTAAGAAATGAATTGATCCGCGGTTACATTACATCCCAACATGACATTCTCAATTGGGCGCATATTAGTTCCAACAACCAGTGAAAGAGAAATATAAGAAGTAGCAACATTTTTTTTAAAAAAAAAAAAAAAAAAAATCATTGAACAACTTCCCCTTTTCCTTCGTTCACTCCTTCCTCAGCATCTCATGTATATTCTCGTAAAGCAAAATTGAGTTTCCACAGATATCAAAGAGATGTTTTTTTTTTCTTCTTCTTAATGTTCTTCCGATTGTTGAGTTTAGTCGAACCACAAACACATAATAGAAACTTGAAATCAAACATTTAATTATATCAAGCAATAATCTTAATCCACAGCAATATCTACCATAGAAATTGAACAAAAATAAAGGAAAGAAACAAACCTCAGCAAGCAGATCGGTGAAGACGGTTACGCAAGAGAAGCAAAGAAACAGGGGCACGAGAAAAGAAATTTGGGGCTGAATTCTAGAAGCCGCCGAAAGGGTAAATATTCGGTAAAACGAGCTTACTCTATTTATGGTGGTCTACAATAGAATTGAGAACTATCCAGAATTCTCAACAAACTAGGTAATTTTCTTGCGCTTGGCAAGATCATTTAAAAAGAGAATTAAACTTGTTAAAAGTGATTATTTAATATTAATTAATTTATAAAAAAATAAATATAAAAATTATTTTAATTAATTTTTATTTATAAATGACATGTATAAAGTGTAAATTAATTAAATTTTTTTTAAAGTAAAATTTGAAAGTTTTATAAAGTAATATCGAATATAAAAGCTTTAAAATTATAATAAATCAACACAAAATAAACATTTTTTCCATTGCTGCTCCCTCATCAAAATGGTCTCCAAAATAATCTTAATAAATAAACAAAAAAATAATACAAATCTTGAATTGCAAATCCACAAGCATAAATATAATAGTCCTTACTTTTATTAGGGGGGAAAGTATGTACGATATATCATATATAAATAGCAATCTTCTTCGTAATACCTATAATATTTTTTTAATATTATTATTTTTGCACTGTCATCAATGCACCAAATCTGAAAAATATTACTATATATTATTGTTAAGAGAAAGTCGGTTAAACAAATAAATACAAATGACAATGCTGCTACAACTTTCGAATTCTCTATCCACTTTAAGCAAAAAGGATTTTCTACGAAAGATGACACCATGAAAAAGAATCACAATAAAATACTTGCTACATTTCACTTTCTATTTCAGAGATATGCAACCCTGAATGATTAGATCAGATAACTTGAATGGATTGCATAACCTTGCTTATGCATCCTGGGATTCATTTTGGTGAGTGAGATGTTCTTACGAGTATCAAAAATGACATCATCATATACAATTAATAAGCATGTGGATCTACCAATTAAAGTAAATATTTAAACATCTTAATTAGATGAATATAGGTTGAAATATCTTGGAAGTTTAAATGTAAAAAAAAATTGTTTGATGTAAATCATTCATGTGAAGCAGCTCAATATCAACTCGAGACGTTAAGATAATTTCAATATCCCATAACAAATCATACATACAATTTCAAACTAATCAATTAATGAAGAGATTATACTTTGACTATTAAATTTTATGTTGGCAAAAAAGTAGAGTTACTTTACAAAGTAAAAATAATTATACATATATACGAAAGTCATAACTAATTTACAAAAGGACCTATTATCTACTAATTACAAAGAAAGAAGTGCATGTTTGGCATGACGATCATTAACTATTACACAAAAGAAACTGCTGGATAAACTTTTTACCAGAACTTGCATAAATTTGTAAGATATAATTACTGAACCAATAAATCTAGTTATATTCTTTTATCTTGATAATATTCTCCTCCAAAAGATATATATTTTTGGAAGATCCAACAAGATTGTGATAACATTTATGGAGAATTTGAGAAATATTGATTATAATAATAGATAAAAAGTGATAGGCATAGTGACTATTCGTATAGCTAAGTTAAGTATGTTTGGGATAAGGGCTTATAGTTGTTGTAATGAGACATTATTTATTGAGGTAAAATAATTTATCCTAACATTATCAGGTTAAACTGGAAAGATACAACTAATATATTTCATACTTTACACAAAATAGAAAAATAAAAGGTTATGATATACTTTATTGGTATACAAGTTCTTCCAACTTGGATTTTAAAAATGATTTTTGATACAATTATGTCTATTCAAGTTGATAAATGAAACTAATATTTTCTTTGGAAACCAAATTTTAGAAATGATATAAGTAGAAATATTTCATCAATATCTAATTTAAGGAACATAGTACTTGAAAGGCCCACACCTCCTATATAAGAGCCGTTTTGTCCCTCTTTTTTGTACTCATTCCTTCATTTCTATTAGTAAAAGTTCAAATCTTATTGATCACCTTAATTATCATAGTTAATGAGTATATCACATGATTCGTAAATTTTCTGCAAAATAAATATCCAAGTAAGATAGTGAGTAGATGACCCCTAAGTTGGTTACATAATAGTACTATTAAGTATTTACATCAAATATTTTCAATCATATAAATGCTAAGAATATATAAAAGAGACACGAAGGAAAAATAATGGATGAAATTAATGGCCATGGTTAAAACTATTGGTGATCTACAAGAATTGTAAAAACCACAAGAATAACATACAAAAAGCAAGAGAGAATTATAAATATTATCATGCTAAAAAATGAATACAAAAAGGTCATTTTCTTGTCCAAATTTTAAGAAATTTACTAATTTTTGTGGGATTAATACTCTTCATTATCCTTTCGTGTTCCTAATCAAACATTCAAAACCACCATCAAAATAAAATATGACAAAATAAATAATAAGAACATACATGCTTCTTCAAATAAGGAGTAATATTACTAATAAACAGGTAACCAAGAAAATTAGAGTCCATCAAGAACACGCACATCATAAAACAAAGACATAATCTATTATAAAATAAAAAGACAACAACAATTCAACAATTACATTCGATTCTTTTAATGTAACTACCAAAAGTTACATCTACTCTTAAGAATATATAATTGATAAAATACTAAATCAAACACATTCTCTTATGCAAAAAATATATTATTTTATTGGAATTAAGTAAATCTTTGAATCAACTCAGGCATGTCATGAAACAACATTGCAGTAATTCTTATTTTCCTACTTCAGAGCAAAGTGTTGAAAAAAGACTCACAAAACATAGGAGCAAGAGGAAAATCATATTCAGGATTGGAATGGTTTTCTCTTTTTATGATTGAAAAAAAAAAGTATTGATATATTTTATTTTCGCTCAGCATAAGCACCTAAAATATATACATGTAACTTGAGAGAAGGTGAATATTGCTCACAAAAAAATCATAAATCTCCTACTTGTTTAAAAAAATTTGGCCCAATATACATGTACTTGAATCTTCTAGCAGAGACACAAAGTTGGATGAAAAAATTATACAGATATCTTGTTTTTTTCTCATCTTCAAGTCATCCCTCAATCTCAAAATTCATTTTGAGATCCTCAAGTTGTTACCAATCCGTATTACTTATATGATCAAAACTTGAAGGTAATTCTACAAAACAAATAATAAAATGAGTTTATAACAAATAAATTGCAATGATTGACTAATTAGTTCACAAAATTTAAGACCTAACAAATCAAAAAGTAGATTTGATATTTTAAGAGTTGAAATGCCATCTAAGAAATACACAGATATTTGTAAAGACCCAAACACACCTTTCTTATTTGATCCATAAGACACTCTAGTCACTTATGAAAAATCTCCCGACTTGTATTATAAACTGACATACGATTGAAAGATTTTGTTTGTTTGTTTATTTGTTTGCTGGGGATATAAAAGCATAAAATTTGGATTATGAGTAACAGATGAAAAGGGCATGAAGTTGATGGTAAATCAATTTAAAACTCTCATTGAAAATAGAGAATACATGTATCTCACAATAAAATCACAAATCTCCGACTTGTATAAAGTTTTTTAGGCCCTATATACATGTAACTTGAAGCTTCTTGTAGAGACATAAAGTTGGATGCAAAAATTATGCATAAAGTTGGATGCAAAAATTATGCAAATACCTTTTTTTTTTTTTAATTTTCAAGTCGTCCCTCAATTTCAAAATCCACTTTGAGATCCTCAAGTTGTCACCAATCTATAATTTACTTATATGATCAAAATTTAAAGGTAATTCTACAAAAAAAATAGTAAAAATAAGAAGTCCGTCATAATACCACGAACTGCATAACAAAGAGATTATAATGATTGAAAAATTAGTTCACAAAATTTAAAACCTAACAAAACGAAAAGTAAATTTGTTCCTTTAAGAGTTGAAGTGTGATCTAAGAAATATACTAAAATCTGCAAAGACCTCAACACCCATTTACTTATCTGATCAAAACTTGAAGGTAATTCTACGAAAAAATAGTTAACATGAGAAGCCCATCATAATAACATGAACCGCCTAACAAATAAATTGTAATGATTGACAATGCACAAAATTTAAAACCTAACAGATAGAAAAGTAGATTTGATCCTTTCAGAGTTGAAGTGTCATCTAAGAAATAGACAGAAATTTGCAAAGACCCGAACAAACTTTTTTCATTTGCTACACAAGACACTCTAGTCATGTATGAAAAATCTCTCGACTTCTATTATAAACTGACATATACGATGGAAAAGTTTTTTTATTTGTTTGTTTGTTGGGATATAAAAGCATAAAATTTGGATCATGAGTAATAGATGAAAAGGGTGTGAAATTGATGGTAAATCATTTAAAAACTCCTACAGAAAATAGAGAATACATATATCGCACAACAAAATCACAAATCTCTACTTTTTTGAAATTTTTTGGGCCCTATATCTTCTGGTATAAACACACAGTTGGATATAAAATTACACAATTTTTTTTTCCAAGTCATCCCTCAATCCAAAAATCTATTTTGAGATCCTCAAGTTGTTACAAATCCATAAATTACTTGTATGATCAAAACTTGAAGGTAATTCAACAAAAATAGTAAAATGAGAAGTCCATCATAACACAACAAACTGCATAACAAACAAATTGCAATGATTAAAAAATTAGTTCACAAATTTAAAACCTAACAAATGGAAAAGTAGATTTAATCTTTAAGAGTTGAAGTGTTATCTAAGAAATAGAAAGAAATTTGTCAAGACTTAAACACACCTTTAACATTTGCTCCATATGACACTCTAGTCATGTATGAAAAATCTCCTGACTTTTATTACAAACTGACATATACGATTGAAAGTTTTTTTGATTGTTTGTTTGTTGAGGATACTAAAATCTGGATCATGAATAATAGATGAAAAGACATGAAGTTGATGGTAATCATTTAAAAAGTCCCATTGAAAATAGAGAATATATGTATTTACATAGAAAGATAATTCTAGGGGAAAATTCTTATAATTGTTGGAAAAGTGCAGAAGATGAAAAAGTTATGTAGTGTAATGAATAGGAGTTAACGTAAGTGACTCTTGTTTTTTCAAGAAAGCACCTTATAAGGAAAAATAGAATTAAAACTTCAGAAAAAAATTTAAAAAATGCAAAAAAATAAGAAAAAAAAATAGTTTTTCTAATCGATGAAGCATGCCACGTCACCGGGTTGAGGTCTCTCCTTTATATAAATATATAGATTGGACTAACCTTCTTTTAAAAAGAAAATTTAAAAAACGTAGAAGATTTTAATTTTTTTAATTTTAAAATAAAAATACATAAGTATATTAAAATAATTTTTATTTCTATTATATTACATATCACATGAAAAATCAAAATTATAAAATTATTAAAAATTCATTCCGAATTGAAAAAAAAAAGTAGGACAAATAAAGGAAGTATATTTGTGCATGAATTAAAATTTTATAGTACGTGTAAAACGATGGGATTTACTTTGCAAAATAATGCTCTCTCTTTCATAATAAATCCTAATTTTCTCTTTAAATTATTCCAAAATTAGTATCTCCCATCGACCCATCCTACACTACTTTTACCTACTAGTAGTTCACCAATTGCATTGCTTAATTTAGCTCCAAGTCTCTCTAATTACCTTGATATATCATGAATTAGTTAACCGGTTATTAAAAGAGTGGAATAGCTCCTTTTAGCCTTAGTAGTTTTAGGTTGAGTGTTTGCCTCGTATCAATAAGTATTTGTGACAGAGGACGCATCACAAATTAACTCTTTAGTCTATTTTTATTTTTCTTAGTAATATATGAATTGACATGGATAGTTCAAGATGAGGTGTCATAGTGTATATTATTTATAGATGACATAGTCTTGATTAACGAGACTTACCGCGGAGTTAACGCTAAGCTGGAGGATTGGATACAGATCATAGAGTCTAAAGAATTCAGATTGAGTAGGACCAAGACAAAATACTTAGAGTGCAAGTTTAGTGATATTATGTTTGAGGTTGACGTAGAAGTGAGACTTGATGCATATGTCATGCAAACAAAAGGAAGTTACAAGTGTCTTTAGTTCATTATCCAAAGAAATAAGAAGATAGATGATGATGTCACACATCGTATTGGTGTAAGGTCGATAAAATGAAGGTTAGCATCTGGAGTATTGTGTGATAAGAAGGTGCCATCAAAATTTAAAGAAAATTTTTACAGAGTGGTGGTTAGACCAATTACGTTGTATAAGGCGGAGTATTGGTCGATCAAGAACTCATGTTCAAAAGATGAAAGTTGTGAAAATGCAGATGTTGTGGTGGGTATATTATTAGGAGAGAAATAATTATATTTAGGATAAGGTAAAAGCGGCCTCGATGGAGGACAAGATGCAAAAAGTGATGCCGAGATGGTATTCAAATATTTGGGCATGCTGGGAGGACAATATTACGAGAAGGGATGTTGCGATAAATGTATAAAAATATTAGGAGAGAAATACTTCTTTTCTTAATTCAAATATTCAGTTGGTATTGTTTATGCATAATATTGATATTATTCTTTTATCTAGCCAAAACTTCACTACAACATATTACATACGTAGCTATGAAATTTTTAGCAATGAATTTTAAAAATCGTGGCTAGTACTTAATAACAGCCATAAATATTTGAATTCCGTGGATATGTATAAATTCGTAAAATTTCTTAGCTATGAAAATTAAATTGTCAAAGCTAGTTTTTTATTATAATTACTATTTATCATGGCAATAATTATCTAAATAGCAATAAATTTATTGTTATAATAAATTTTCATAGCTAATCATAAGTTGTTGCCACATGATAAAAGTTATCATAGCAATAACATCCTTTTAGCCACAATAAATTATTTAAAATAAAATTTTATAGCTAATAAATTATTTTGATTCAAGTAATAAAAAATTGTGGCAATAGTTAAATGATTAATCATAGATTTATTGTTATGATAAAATCTCGTAGCTAACCATTAGTTGTTGTCATGTGATAAAAGTTACGATAGCAATAATAATCTTTTTAACCACAATAAATTATTTAAAATAAAATAATATAGCTAAATTAGTGTATAATAAGACTAATTAGTATATCATAATTTAAACTAAAAAAATTTGCAAGTTAAAAAAATACAGAAAGGATTACCCACAGCTTAATTAACTAATTTGACTAAGATTTTCATTGTTATCCGAGTTGACCTCATCCTTTCTTTTATTCCAAAATAATTTTTTTTTTTTTTTACTTTTTGTCCTTTCATAATTTTCATGTCAACTCGATCATAGGGAGAAGTAAAATGCAATAAGAATTTGACCGAAAAAGAAGTATCTCTTAAGCTAATTTGTTTTTCTTAAATATTTCTTAGTACATCTTTTTCTTCTATGATTTTTTTTTTCCATTCTTTCTCAACATTACAGCAATGCAAGTGAAAAGAGCGACCCATAGACAAGTATTAAGTCCAAAACCAAACTTCCCATAAGCAAGATTAACAGTAAGCATAAACAGTACATTCAGTACCTGAATGCAGTGGTTCCCGTTGCTAGATTGAGATCTGCAGGGTGGCGGGTACTTCGACTGCCTTGTATCAGTACACTTTCTCTTTGTGGTATTCCACCTCTTGCTTGTTTTTGGTCCAAAGATGAAATTCTTAATGATAGTTGGTTGTATTCGCCAATTTTCGCAATAATAGCTTGGGTCACGGCGAGATTAACCGCATTTTATATGTTTCGGATCTATTTACTTACTTTTGAAGGGCATTTAAACGTTCAAAACCACCGTCAGTCTAAACAACAATTAGTGTTGGTGGGACGCCAAATGCCATATTAGATATATGAAGTCAAGGAGTTATCAGTCAGGAAGCAATTATAAAGATGGAGTATTAGCAAAAGTATCTCAGCTATCAGAATTGAAGCAGCAGTAAGGATAAGCCATGTTGCGTAGCCAAGAGCAGTGGCACTTCCCATAATAAAGAAATATATGGCAAGTTTAACCAAACTCGTCAGTTGTTCAATGTTCATTTTTCTTTAGCTAAAATTGGAAAAGTTTCTTCCTTTTTTTCAAATTTCCCGTGGACGAAATGAGCTATTCACCGTAAAACCTTTCTCCGGTGACTCAACTCTGCAGTTGTTCCTTCAACAATGATAGATTCAGCATTTGAATCGCTTGCTTTTCCTTGACGTTGGAAGTGCAGGCACCGAATTCGGTGATGGAGGTATTTGTGGGTAGTTACGCTAGGCCATCATTGGTTTTGTGCAGATTGAAGGGCCTACACTTAAAGAACGTTGGCAACTATTTGGGATGAGTCATTCTTTCCCTTTCGTTTCTATTGCCATCTCTTGTTTCCTACTTATCAGTCTTTCTTGTTTTTTGGTGGCAATAGAAGAAAAAAACTTCAACATCTATGTGAAGGGATTGAAATCAGTGAAGAGAGAGCTTTCCTTAATTGTATTTCTGTTCCACTTTACAACTTCAGGCAAACAGTTCTGCAGCAATGATTCTCACTTTTACTACACTAGATCAGTTATACACTCAATTGACGAGGAATCAATGAGAGGACATCCAATCTTGGATTTTCAAATCGAGAGTGATCAAGAATTCTCACCATTTCTTAGATTGATGGACCCAATTCAACCAAGAACGTTCTCTAAAACTCTTTTGACCTCTGATCTGCAGCTGGCTTCAAATAGTTATCCTTCAAAACATGGCACAGTCGATGTGAGCAGCATTTCTGAACTCATTAGTTCCAAAACACTGTAAATCTCAGTGGACTCATTGTGAGAACCATCCCGGGAATAAAAGAAATGGGGTTGGTTCCGCACTTCTATCCAACTACATCCCCCGCTTTTCCTCAGTCCTTTTTCCTTCATTTGTTTTCTCATGCGTAAGACGTCTAACCATCTGCCAGCTGAAGCATAAACATTTGACAGCAACACATATCCTTCAGGATGCTTTTCAGCCAGCTCTGAAATCTTTTCCGCCACCCTTTCTGCCATCTTCTCATTTCTGTATGTTTTGCAACCACTTAAGAGAGCTGCCCAGGCTTGAACCTCTGGTTCACAGGGCATGTCCAAGATGAACTTCTCTGCTTCAGAAAGACGTCCAGAACGAGACAGCATGTCCACTACACAGGTATAGTGCCTATTGTTCGGATGTATATTATAAACCTTCTCCATTGAATTGAAGTAATGGAGTCCTTTATCTACTAGACCACAGTGGGAACAAGCAAATAAAACGGCTAAAATAAGCAGCTCGTTAGGTGAAATGGACTTGGTCCGTTCACATTCTTCAAATACAGCAAGTGCTTCCTCTGCAAAGCCGTTTTCTGCAAGCCCTTGAATCATAGCTGTCCAGGAAATCTCGTTGCGTTTGGGCATCCTTTTGAAGATTTTCTTAGCGCTTTCAACATCACCTGATTTGGCATACATATCTAGAAGCGCGGTGTCCACAAAAATGTCAGCGTGAAAACCAAGTTTAATGGCCTTACCATGCGAGTTCTTCCCCCTTTCTAGTGAAGCTAAGCTCGCACAAGCACACAAGACACTAGAGAAAGTAGATTTACTTGGTCGTTCTCCAGACAGAAGCATGTCACCGAAAACTTCAAAAACCTCATCGAATTTTTCATACTCTAAATAACCTGTTATTAGTGAATTCCATGAGACGTTATCTTTTCGGGGTATCATGCTAAATAGCTCCTTAGCTTCTTCGAGCTGGTTATTGAGACTATAGCCACTGACCATTGAATTCCAACAAACAACATTCTTCTCCAAGATCGAATTGAAAGCTACACGTCCATTCTTGGTGCTTCCACATTTGCAGTACAAGTCAACAAGTGTGCTACCAATGAAAGCATCTCTCTCCATCCCGATTTTTAATATATGTCCATGAACGATCCTTCCCATTACCGAAGCTTCCAGGCTGGCCAATGCACTTATTACGCTAGCAAAACATGACTTATTTGGTTTGAACCCCTGTTGGACCATGCGAGTGAAGAGATTCACTGCTTCTGCTGCATCACCACTCTGACTGTACCTCGAGATCATCGTACTCCAAGAAACTTCATTTCTTTCTGGCATCTCATTGAAGACACGACGAGCTTCTGCCAATTCTCCCATCTGAACATGCATGTCTAGAATCGCTGTCCAAGAAACGACATCTCTACTCTGCATCCTATCGAAAATTGTCCTAGCTGAAACAGTATCATCCAGTCTCAAGTTAAATGTGATCAAAGAATTCGAAACTGACAAGTTATGTTCAAAGCCAACTTTAACAATCAAACCCAATACAGACATTCCCAGATTAAAATCACCCAACTCTCCACATGCTCTAATAATGGAAGTAAAAGTGACAGCATTAGGCATAAGTCCAGATTGAAGCATCTCCAGAAATAGCTTCATTGCTTTAAAACTTAACCCATTTTGAACAAGTCCACTGATAACTGCTGTCCATGAAAACAAATTCTGACATGGGTTTCTCTCAAAGTACCAAATCGCCTCTTCAACTCTTCCAGACCTCAACAACCCCGAAATTATAATGGTCCAAGAAACTTCATTTCTCTCAGGCATTTCCTCAAACAGTCGACGAGCTTCATCCAGCTTTCCCCCCTCAAGATTTGCAGTAATAAGACAATTATGCACAACTAAGTTGAACCCATCAAACTCCTTCAGCATCTGATTAATTTCATTTGGTTTTCCGGATTTAAGGTACATAACAAGCAACTTAACGGCAATGTGCTTCTGAGATGAAACGCCTTTTTTTATCAAATGCCCATGAAAAATGGTCCCTTGGACTATTAATCTCTTTTCTGTGAAGTCATTCAAAACGGAGACAACCTTGTGTACATTATCTTTCAAGTTCTCTCTCGAGCTAGATAACAGAGACCTCATAATACTTCTCATACTGAAGGCTAGACCTGTACTTTTATTGCTTGTCTACTTGGGTTTAAAATTTCTTATTACCCAAAATATTTTTCAAATTTTCAATTTAATCCAACCAAAAATTAAAAAGAAAGAATTAGAATGAAAATATAAATATATTGGCAAAAATAATAGGAAGAGCTGGCGAGTGGTAAAATGATGAAATTTGAAACAAGAATATTAATTAATATAAAGGTTTAACAAAGAAACTTTTTGGGATTTTATTGGACAACATGCTTGTAAAGAAACTGATTATGGATAAACATCGTTCAAGGACATTGATTAACGGAGCTTTTACTTTTCACACACACGGCAAGGATGATACTGAGACATTGGGCCAAAACAATACGGTGAGCCCAGTAGAGAATATTTTACATTAAAAAAAGATGAGCAGAATATTGGGCCAAATTAAAATAGAAAAGCCCAAAAAGAAAAATTTTTATTGAGATTTGGGTAGGGGCCGCGCGAACGCAGGCCCCCTCTGCCACAAATTATGACGTAGGCTCGGCCACTTGGGCCGACCTTAGGCGGGCACCCCTCCAAAGTGCAATGGAGGTCACCAACCTAGGCCATGGGCCTTCATGATCAACCATTGACCCCGTCCAGGTAAGTATGTTTACACGCAGTTCCTCCCTTCCCTTTTGTATTACTCCAGGACTTTGCCTGACTATGTTTCAAGCGATGTGGGACTAAACTACACACTTAATGTAGTGCAGCTCTTTGTTTCTTATTTCATTTTTAAAATTGCGTCTCTCTAAACCACAAATGAAGCAGTAGTTATCGAACATGTAGATTTCTCAAATTATCAAAATTTTCAAGATTTACAATTTGTACCAAATAAATACAACTTTTAAATATGTTGGATCTCCGTTCTCCATTAGATTGACCTTTTCTTTTAATGGTTACAGGGAGTACTGACTACTAAATCAAAAGTGCAGTGTTTGATGTAAGGTTGGGTACGTTAATAGCTCCTCTCTCCTGTTTTAGAGCTGGTTGAAAGCTTTATTTTCTGAGAATACTTCTGTTGGTTGATTCTCATCATCAATACTCTCCCCTTTAAGTTGTAACCAGATTACTTTGTCTAACTCTGCTATTAATCACACTTATGAATGTTATAAAACTAAAGCAAGATAAACCACGCGGGGAAGAAACTCCTGCCCGAGCACAAGCTTGAATTAGTGCAAGCATGAAACAAAAGATGGAAAGTTCAACAATTTGGAGTTGGGTGATGGAATTGATAGGACAATAAGGCGACATAATCTCATCAATTCTGGGTCATACATATCTGCATTTTAAGTCCACTTGGAACATGGGCGCACAGGTTCCAAAAATCTTCCTTGTTTCTTAAACTTTGTGACAAGTCAAATCCTTGCTAATTCATAGTAACGAGTAAAGAAAACTTTTTGACTGCAACACTCTTAAACCAAATACTTTTATTTAGGAATGAAGAGCAACACACCTGCACCTGATGGGCAGCCATGAGTTCAAAGAGACAAAATCGGATTTACAACTGTTGAGTACAAAACGAGGTGAATAACTGTTCTAAACAAACCATATAGGATTTACAAACACCAGCAAATTTTGATTAATGAGGACGAGCATAATCAGGAATGCAATACCTCTCCCGACCCTCCATCAACTGTGTGGAGAAACTAAGCACCCTGCAGTTTGAAATGCTATTACTTGCTCCCAAATATCAAAATCCTCATGAAAACTTGGATGCCTAAGTCGCCGGAGATAATTGAGCATTATCACTTTCAAGCAGTGGTACAGTTATCACTCAGCAGCCAGACCCAACTATGTCAACTGGCATCAGCACAGATTATTTCTAAATAACAAAACCTAGATAATCTTCATAAGTATGTCACTGGCGAAGCTGACATTTTCCAGTTCCAGCACAAACTGAACACTCATCTGCTTTCCCAGCGATATGGCTTAAGCAATGCTTGATCCTGTCATTCATAACATCCTGTAACACAATCTTAAAGAATTAGGATTTTAACCTACAACCTCTCTATAGAAGAATTTCAATGAGAAAACATTTAGCTGTTTTTAGATCAACCTTCTACAATTAAAATTTCAACCAAACAACTTTAGCATGGAAGTATGTCAATGCAAAAACATCCGACCATCATGGTCTCCCCATGAAACAAAAGTTTGCTAGTTACTTCAGCAATAAGAGTGTTGGGATTTAAATAGGATGTTGAAAAGCCATTGACACAAGAAAACATAATAATAACTCGGATGGAACAAAGAATTCAATAAAAAAGAATTCCAATACAAGTCCCAGTAGCCTAGGGAAAAAGGCAACTGCAAACCAATTAAAATTACAAAACCCCTAGTTGGGCAAGAATTGCTATAGGGCCAGTGGCTGAGGAAAGAGGGGAGTTGGAGCAATTATAGGGGGCAAGTGCAGGTTGATCTCACTGGTTTTGAATGCAAACTAAGGAGTAGGAATAAGCAAAGTTTTTACTATTGTTGGATGCCATATGTAAAGAAAACAATAAATAGTGAGAAAGTAAAACAAGAGAAGAAAAAATCTTACAACAAGTAATTCATGAAGGCCAAGAGGTGCTGTAATGACATATGATACTCCTGGATGCTCCTTTGCAGCTTCAGCTGTTAAAGAAGGAATATCCTGAAAAGGGAAAGGCCATAAGCTTTTGCACCAAGCTCCTTGGCTTTAAACCCAGATATCACGTCAAGGCCTAGCACTATACATCATTGGCAAATTCTACATACCCTGGCACAACTTCAGACTACATGAAATGAAAGATAACCTGGTTCCAATGTCGTCCAGGAGAAAGGAAAAACGGGCTCACAATAACTCGACGTGCTCCTTGTTGAACGCATAAACTAAATGCGTCTCTGATAGATGGTTCTGCTAGCTCCTAATTGTCACAAAAGAGATACAAAGGAAAAATGAAAGTTCCAACTCTTCAAGAAGATTAAATAGAAAGGACAATAGAGAGATCAAGTGGAACTAGGTATTCTTAAGGATAAGAAAAGAAATTCATAATTGCATTTGAAGGCTAGTGAAAACATTAGGATTTTCTTACTCCTATTACAATCTTACTCCTAACAGCACTCCTCCCCCCCAACCCCACCCACCCACACACCTAAAGAAAAAAGGGATTCCTCTATCCTCTCACTGACATCAATCTGTGTTTTATTTTTCTAGTATTTTTTTCTCAATAAGTAGATTTGATATCATTTCAACTACTGACTTCTTTTTCTGAAAAAGTTTTGATTTTTTATTTTCCGTGGCCTTTGCTTTTAGCATCCAAACATTAGGATTTTCTTACTCCTATCGCCACTTCCCATTTCCCAACACCCCTAAAGGGATCCCTCTATCCTCTCAATCCCATAATCTTTGTTTTATTTTCCCAGATTTTCTCATGAGATATATTTTAAGATGATTTTCTTATACGCAAATTTGATAACGTTTATATTGTTTCTTTTCTGAAAAGGTATACTTTGGGGTTATTTTCTTTTCCTTTGCTTTTGCTCTTTAACATCCAAACATACTTCAAGACTTCTCATTTCTTATCCTTCTGCACTGCATTTTTCTTTCCTCGTCAGTATTCTAATTCCGAACAGAGTGTGAAAACAAAGATAAACAGATAAGGGATCAAGAATTGAACGACGAAATAGACAGAAAGCCTCACAACACAAATCATACAAAGGAGGAGGATAAATCATTCTTAATTTCTTACCATGTGTGCAGGCTCCACAATCGGGTATTTGGTTCTGTCTCTAAACATTGCTACAAATTCATCTGCCATTTACCATCAAAACAACAACTATAAGCAACTCATAACAAACCAGCAACAACATTGAAAAAAATTATAAAGGGTGCCAGAAACTAACTTAGCATAAGATTCGACTCTTTTCTGCGGGACCCATGATCCACAATTATCACTCCATCGCCTTCTTCTATCCCATTCAACCCCTCCCTATTTGCAGTGGCCATACGATACCTTTGCAGTAAATATCTGGATTTTGAAGGACCCTTATGCAATTTTACAAATTCAGGAACTGCAAATCCTGATTTTCTAGCTGGGTATGTACTGGTTGAAATTCATAGTTTCAACAACAAAAGAACATCTATCAATCATATGAACTTCCAGTTAAAAGTGCCTTATGAAATAACAATACTAATCAAGAACTTAACTTTATGATAATTACAACATGAAGATCTGTTACATGAGAACTATAAATTACCTCCTCAAACTGAGATGAGAGGGTAAAGACAACGAATCCATCCACTTCTTCCAAGACAGAATAGATTATTCTTCCATTTTCCGGAACTAAGATAAAATTGAGCTCCTTCCTATTTATGGATTCCACTGGGTGTGTTGTATTTGTTGTTGGAGTTGTAGAAGCCCAACTGAATCAGGGAAGCCTTGATATTATTGAAGAACTAACCTACATAGCCCCCAATTCGACCACTTAAATTAAAAATTGCGGATATATATATATATATATAATGTAAATTTAATTAAAAGAGAGTGAATAATAAGAGCATAGTTATTTTACATCATTATGTTAATTAATTTGCAACAATAGGTAACTTTTTCCAATAAGTTGTCCGGCCCCTTTTTCTCGCGAAAAGCAGGTTAAGACATGTGACAACTCTTTTAGGATTAAAAATAAAGAAGAGTCGATACCTAAGGATTTATGGTGCGTTAGGACACCGTACTAAACTAATTATGCGGATGATTCGTTTAACTAGCCTACGCCACCAGAGTGGGGTAAAGGTTCAAGTTATCTTGAAAGAAATGTGTTACGCACTTTTTGAGGTCCACAAATGTGGATCCCTTCCGAACTCATTAATTATGTGGGAAAATTAGCGAGCAACAACGGTTGATGAATTATTAAGCCTAAAATAGTGAATTGGTTAAAATAAACTTATTTTTAGAGAAAATAAATAATCTAAGTGTAACTTAAACTAATTAATTAGTTAATGAGAAACTAAGTGATAGACATGCAAACTTATTTATTACAGAGACCAAGAAAACAAACTAAACATCCTATTTAAAGTAGGGAAAAAGGTCAACTGTAACTTAGATTTTAAGGCAAAACAAAGTGATAAGGTATTCGAATATTAATTAAACAAGTAAACAAAACATAGCAAGTTGATTATTAACTAAATAAAATTAAATAATATAAGATTATACAGATAAGCAAGAAGAAAAAATATTGAAACATAAATAGAGTATATAAAGTATAATAATCTTCTTGTACAAGCTGATTATTGACTACAAATAAATTACGGAAATGAAAATCCTTAGCCAAATAATCCAAACAAATATGAAAGAAGACAAAACTCATATAAATTAACTCGGGAATAATCACTCAACCCCGTGCAAAGTCTCAAAAGACTTTTTATAGCTAAATGCAATGACTATCGGGCTATAAGTGTATCATGCCTATCTCACCTTTGCCAAGGAGGAACACATATAAAGGGGGAGGGGTTGTTTTATTGTAATGAGATCATCTCGTACAACTAAATAATAATTTATTATTCGCAACCCATTTTAGGTTACTCGTATTATTCAGCGAGCACAGACTATCATTTTTCCTATCCGCCTAATTGATTAGTTATTAATCATAAATTATTCTTAAAGAAATATTAACATCCTAAAATGTGTCTGTCCGTCCTAATCCTAATGTCCAAGAGGCATTGAACTTACCATTTTAGATGTGGGTCTAGAAATAATAAGTCCAGAGGTTGTTAATTAAGACATGTGATAGGGCTCCAAACAAAAACAAATATGGAACTTAGAATAAAAGTAGCAGGTAATAGTCTCACATATGCCTCCGGATTGATTAAGATTAATTAGTTAAAAGAGGTAATATGGGCTCTTGAAATGTACTAAATGACTTAATACTTTTTGACATAAAGTGAAACAAACATAATTGCAAAGAACCTAAATGCAGAAATGACGAATCTGGAATAGTAAACATGACAAATATTAAATGAGATTCAAGTCTTTAATAGCCATTATATTATATTATAATACTAAGATAGTAATAAATTAAAGTCTAAAAAACAAATGGGATAATATACTTGTAAAGAATATAAGGGAAAAAAAAGTATACTTATAAAGGAAACTTAAATTTGGCAGTAAGGTCAAAATAATTTTTTTTTCACTTGGAAATTTAAACCAAAAATAGTTGAAAACAGAATTTCAAAGTTAAAAATAGGATTAAGTGAACTCAAAATCCACACAGAGGGATAGAAATTTAAAACGCTTCAGTTTTACTTATTTATTTCTTTTCTTTTACAAATCAATAACAAGTCAGAGCATGTAATTTTAAACATTAAATTGTAGAAAACTCAACATGTTTTAAAGAGCCCATATTCAATACACAAAAATTTAAAAACCTATACTGCAAAAGAATTCCGGTTACTTATGTGTACATGTTAGGAATTAAACTGAGATTGACAGCATTACAGCATGCTTCAGGTAACCACATAAATCCGAAATTTAAAATATGCAAATAAACACTAAGCACATCATAACCCGATCCCCCGTAACCTCAGTTCACTATCGCATGATGTTACTACATAATTATTACAAACCGAACGAATGAAAAAACATAAAGAAAATCATGTAATTATGAACTGTCCGGATCTTCAAACCCGCTCTTGACTTTACACAAGAACCAAGGCAACTCCAACTTTTTAGCCTCAAAAACTCGAGACCAAACCCTTGCCAACCCAAACAACCAAACACACACGTAGGCAAACTAACATTCAGATAACTAATTCTTTTAAAACAAGAGAGTATCAAGACTCATTAAGCGAACATTCTGGCAATGACTAATCTTTTTTTAGATAAAAATAGTAGCACACTCAAGCATGGCTGATGTATTGATATTAATACTTTTGAAGCAGATGAACAAGCTCTCAACAAATTTTCAATCTTCACTAGTTTAGACAGGGGATAACACATTCAAGTCAAGTTCTAAATCATGAGGCCTAAGCTGTCAATTGTTTATGTTGATTGAAATGAGACAAAATACACAGAGCAAATCATGAGATTACACAAAATAAACAAATTCATTAACTTTGGAGGTGTGGTGTCTATTACATAATATAACTTCAGACTTTTCTATGTGATCAAACATATTGAACATGTTCAGACAAATAAACTGGCACTAGATGAGCAGACAATAATTTAGTCCTATAGAATAATATCTCATTCATATTCACTTGAAAACAAAAAATCTCTGCCAACTACCAAGTTATACAACAAAGACAGGCTAACACAAGATACAATGGTGACCCTAATAGTCATGGACCTCTAATTGATAACTTAATACTTTCAGTGGAATTAACAATTGTTATGATTTAGCGCTCATGAGTAGAAAACAAATTTTCCTTCATTGTTTGTTCTTACCTGTTGTTATTTGTTTACCATTTAGTGTGTTGTTGTTGTGGGTTCTGGTGTGGATACTAGTTGTTGTTTTGTTATTATATGTGTCCCCTGTATTGCTATTTTGTTGTTGGGTCAGTCTTTCTTAAAGCCGAGGGTCTATCGGAAACAGCCCCTCTACCTCTGAAGTAGTGGTAAGGTCTACGTACATTCTACCCTCCCTAGGTCCCACTTGGTGGGATTACACTGGGTTGCTGTTGTTGTTGTTGAGTAGAAAACAAATTTAATAGTCAAGTTAGAATTGATGGATGAAAACATTCAAGTACAGAATTGAACCCACAGTTAACCAGAATAGAAATCATGTGTCTGAATTCAGAAAAGAGCATGTATGTATGCTATAAATTGTATGTGTTCCGGCATCTCATAATCCATGAAGCCAGCGACTATTTATAGTTATAAAACCAGTACTAGAATTTTAATCGATGCTGCATAATTATATATAAAATTAGTAAATAATATTTCGTAATCATGTATGTGAAAAATGTCGAAATATCAGTGAAAATGAATATCAAAAAATAATAAATAATTACGTTAAAAAAATGAAATTAATTCTGAAAATATTAATAAGTCAAACAGTAGCCCGAATGAGGTAGAAGTGAAAATTGGGTGTCAACACAAGCTGAATTTAGTAAGTTGGATATTAGCATACTAACATGCTATAATCGATTAAATTATAGTGATTGTGTAGAAATTTTTTAAATTTCTTGAGTCGAGGGTCTATCGGAAATAGTCTCTTTACCCTCGCAAAGATAGGGGTAAGGTCTGTGTACACCCCACCATCCCCAAACTCCAATTGTGGGATCACGCTGGATATGTTGTTATTGTTATGTAGAAATTCTTTAACTATTGGTATATATATTTATCTCTTCAAGGTTCTCTCCTTCGGAAGAATAGCACACGTGTTAGTAATATTCTTCCCCTTTGATAAGTCACATGGTAGTATTTTTCCTAATTAGGAAAAATGAGAATGGAAGAAAAAGCTCTAGGAGATACAAGAATGATATTAATAACCGTGGTGTTCGAGTCAGCTTGCACGCACCTCAACTAATTCCACGAGATACCTGTCACCTCCCACCAGAAACAGGTACCAGGTAACTCTGTCCACCAAGGCTAGGACAAATGAAAAGAAATCATGTAGTGTTTTTTGTCTCTACTGAGATTTGAACCTGAGACCTCATGGTACCCACCCACTTGATTGACCACTAGGTCACACCCTTGGTGCAGAATGATACTTTCATATACAGAACAATGGGAAAGATTGTCCAATACATTCAAGTATCCACAAAAAGTTGGCGACGATCTTATACAACCTCTAGAGAGTCCTAAGAGGTTGCAGAACTGCAACTACCCTCTCCCGGAGAACTCTCTGGTTCCAAAATGAGAAAACTATACTGCCGATATGTAAATTTTGTACAGTGAGACTAAAGAAACCATTTATTATCTGTTCCACATTGTTTAAAGACCTTAGCAGGCTCCTCTTCTGTTTTGTGAAGAAATACACTAGATGATGCACATATTTGAATAGAAATTCAAGAGCTCGGAAAATTGCTAGGAAAGGAAGACATGGCAAACTCTGGGAACATTGTCCTAACAACATCTTGTGGACTCTCTCGTCAATTATTTTTTATGACCGAGAAATTTCTGGAACAATGGGCTTGTCACTCTGTTGTTCTTCACTTAAGTACAAAACTTGGTCTAACAATAAAGCTTCAAACTTGTACCTTTTGCTTTCCACATGCACGACCTTTCCTGTAGAACCAAAGCCCTAGAACATGGGGATTCACCAATAGCTTCTTAAAAGAACAAACTGATTGTTGTAACTTCATAGACACTCTTTTGTAGCTCAACTAATTCAGTGAAGGACAGGCAATTCCTTGGTGCCAAATAATAATACAACTTTTACTCTCACGGGTCAAGAAAAACACTGACAGATATTAGACAATAATTTATTCTGATCATATGGTAAGATTTTCTCCTACATGCCAATTGTGTTTGAAGACATAGGTTACAGCAGATGACGTGCCTATTCCATACAGCTTAAGCTAGCCCTTGTTAACTGTCGCCGGCAATTTTTTTGTGAAAGAATCTTTAGTTATGTTATCCTTTTCAATATTTTAGCGCTTGCTTCCTTTAATCTTGTTCTTTTTGCTTCTCAAGAATCAAAACGGATCTTTAACCAAGATAAGTAAATGTATAATAGAATCATTCGAAATAGTACTTCCCAAAGAGTCTCTACATGTTCAACTTTTATTTCTCAAATAGGACTTCATTTATGACATATTTAAACAATTGTTTAAAGCCTATATAGCCTATACTGTAAATGAACTCCCGTGAGCTCCTAAAATATCTTCTAGTCATGGTCACTGTCCCTGACCCATACATGTGATCTGCTATGAGGAAATTGCAATATCTAAATGGTGTTCAGGCACCCACTTACATAATCTAGCCAAAAACCTAGTGATAAATGTGAATACAACTTCTATTGCAGTTCATATGTGATTCCAGTAATTCAAATCCAAAAGTGGAGTTGAAGTTCCAATCCTTAACGACAGAGGCGGAGGTAATGTATAATGTATGGGTTCAATTGAACCCAACTTTTGAAGCGGAGTATAAATTTATGTATAAAATTTATTAAAATTATAATAAATAATAGACATGAACCCATAACTTTAAAAATATAATTGATCCAATCCTAAAATCTTAAAAGATTGAACCTATAAATTTTAAATTCTGGATCCGCCACTGCTCAACGATACTACACATTAAGTCAAACCGCAACCAGAGCTAAGTTAAGCAAAAATCTGAAAGGTGATTGATTTACCAGTACAACAAACAAGCAAGACTCACTGACTCCCACAACACCTGATAAACATTGCCATATGTATTGCCTTAATCTCTTTTTGTCCATTTTCTTAGATAACATTGAGGAAACTGACGGCAATATATCGAATGGTAACCATCATAATTTTTTGTAAACACCACGCAAACAAGAGAGCACATTAGCTTGTAAATAGCAAAAGCAACAAATTTAATACACATAATTGAGACTGAAGCGTATATACGCACCAAACTAAACAAATTAAAGCGTTGGATCCTAATTCATAATTAATTTTATGATTAAAAATTAAGACATAATATAATTCTGGCTCGAGAAAAGAGAGTGTGATAGATGACGACAGAAACTTACAAACAGGGTCGAAAGGAAAGAGGCGTCAACTTTTGTGAAAGATATCGGCGTTTTCTTTTGGGATTACATCAACGGAGGGGAAATCGGCGTTTTCCTGTGGTGAGGAAAAATCGGGTCGAATCTAAAATCTGACAGCCCAAACATAATAGGAGAAGGCCCCAAATTATAGTTGTTCGTGGGTGTGAAAGCCCATTTTTGAATCGTGTAACGGGCCACAAGACCCACAACCTCTGCTATACCCGTCCATATATTTTCCTTTTCTTTTAGCTGTATATTAATTGAAAGAATATTATATGAAGTTTAAAATTGTTCAATTATGGAATATTCATGTGAACTGTACATAATGAATAACAAATTATGTTCAAATTTTAATATTAAAATGAGCAACTTATTGTTTGACTATTCACTAGTGGCTATTAAATTAATAATGATATATAAATTAATCACTGTCTTTTCACTTTTTAGGTTACATTACTTAGAAAGGAAGAATCATAATTTCATATACTTGTCATTGTGTACTTGGCAAAAGAATTTTGTCAGTGGCATTGCCTTTATTTGGTCACGTAATATTGCCGGAATATTTTATGTGACAGACTTATATATATTCTCTTTAATTTTCAAACGAAAAGTTAAAGACAAGATTATTAAAAAATAAGAAATAAGCAATAGATAAAAGTATGTAGCTAAATAGTAAAAATTTCATGTTAATTTTACTTAGCTTCGACCTAGTGATGGATTAGTTAAAAATTACCGACTAATTTCGTAGTTAAATTTATATTCTTTAATAGTGTGAGTTGCTCGAATAATAGCATTCTTTATCTTCAATCTTAAAGTTGTGAGTTCGAATCATCGACACATCAAAAAGATGTAAAATTTTAGAAAGGAATAAAGAAAAATATTGTTCCTTCAGCTACTTTCACATCAACAAAAATGCTGCAAGACATGATCTAGTTGAAAAAAATCAACTAGAATCTATCTTATTACAAGCACAATTTGCTATATAATCAGCAGAGCTAAAATATCAGTTCAACAAGCAATTAATATATGACAATATTTAGTAATTGACTTAAATAAACAAATTGTAGTAAATCGAGGTTATATAAAATTAAAATTGCAAATCGACTTGCTTAGCAAATAGAGAGCTTTTAGCAGAAAACAAGTTTTTGTTAAGTAGGACGAATTAAAAATAAAAAGAATTTATTTTACCGTATAAAATAATATAAGTTAAAGTCTTTAAAGTTAAACTTGAACCTACACTGCACTCGTCTCGCCTCATCTTACGAGCCACCTCTAAAGAAGATAGGCGAGGTTAAGACGATATTCAATAATAATTCCTTGACTTATTAATTTTTCTTTAGCACTATGATAATCGAGATTCTCAGATTCATTATTTTCTTTATTTATTTTGGGAGTGGAAAGGGGATCATAAACTTTCTTTATTTTCATCAGAGAGTGGGTAATATATATAATTAATCAATTAGTCAAAACTGATGTTGAACATATTCAGCATCGAAGGGCGCGCCATGTGCTCACAAACAATACATCCAGCTCACTATTGTATCCCAGTTTGCAAATTAGTGAGTTCACAATCTATCTACGCGAAAGAATTTTTTTTTTCATTTTAATTATTAGAATAAAATTTATATATTTATTTTAAAAAAATAAAAATGATAACTTGATTAATATAATTTTATTAATTTTTTAAAAATATGCAGTAATAATTTTTTTCACATTTAGAATAATTTTAAGTATTAAGAGCTACAATTAGAAAAACACAATCAATTATCTCTTGAATTTTAAAACTAACAAATATTTTAAAATAATTATCTTTTTAATATATATACCAATTAAAACGAAATGAAGAGAATATATAGTTGTTAATTATAACCACGGTTAGAAATTGTGAAAAAGAAGAGGTGGATCACGGACCCTTCCCAATCCCAATGAGAGAGCGGTCTCTAGAAGCTGAAATGCAACATTTAAAATCTTCCCCCCTTCAAGGGGGTAAACGTGCACTAAAAGCCCGATATTTCTCTTTCTAACCAAATAATTATTTTTCAGCCCTCTCACTTCGTTCGAGCTGAATTACATCCTCCCTCTTCCTAATTTTTTTCGTAATTGAAAATTCGAGGTTGAATTCAGAATCAATCAAATCTCCCCAAGTAGGATTCAAATCTACGACCAATCGGTTAACAGTCGACCGCTCTACCACTGAGCTACTGAGGAACGACAGGAGATTCGATCTCATAGAGTTCAATTCCCGTTCCCAACTCATGACCAATATGAGCTCGAAGCTTCCTTCGTAACTCCCGGAACTTCTTTGTAGTGTCTCCCTTACATGCCTCATTTCAGAGGGAATCTCAAAGTGCCCGTATTTCATTATATTTCGTCCATATCTCAATTCCATTCATTTAATATCCTTTTGGTGTCATTGACATAACAAATGTCGTTTCTAGTCTATCTCTTTCTATTTCTTTTCTATATATGGAAAGTTCAAAAATCATCATATAATAATTCAGAAATTGCAATAAAAAATAAATAAGAGAGGTTTGTGATGATTTTTCAATATTTTCTACTAGGTAATCTAGTAAAGGGGACTAGTTCCATTTCATATGATTTGACCAATTGTAACTCTTAATTTCAATAGTTGAAGTATTTAGCAAAGATTCAGAATAAGTAAGAATAGAAAATTCGATTTAAGTTCTAAATCAGTTTAAGTTAGTTCATATTTTGACTTTTTATTAACTCTTTTTAAAAGAGGTAAGAACATTTGGACAGTCCGTTTCGGAGCAGTGCCATTCTCTTTTTCCTTTTTTTTTAAGTGTAGTTTTTCGTAACTTCAATAATGTGAAATAATTTATGTGAGGAGTTCTATGCGATATCAACTTAAGAGAAATTAAATCCATCATTCAAATTTAATATTCTTTCTCTTTTTTTAGTTGTTAGAATAAGATTTATACACTTATTTTAAAAAAAAATTATAATTTGACTAATATAATTCTATTAATTGGTAGATATTTTTTGAAAATATACAATAATCATTCTTTTCACATTCTAAAGTGACTTAAGTACTAAAAAATCATTTGGTACGAGGGATAGAGATAATAATCTTTGGATAAAATGCAAGTATATTTTAATCCTGTGTTTGGTAAGGAGTACCAATTAGTCCCCGAATTATTTATCCCATCATTTATACTATAATGATATGATAAGTTATCTCATATATATGGTGGGATAAGTAGTCCCATGGGATATTCGAATCCACGAGATAACTTTGTTTATCTCATCTCCCATATCAAACGACCCCTAAGGGTAAAGTTGAAAAAATATGGTCAATTATTTTTTTAAAATTTGAAACTAGCAACTATTTTGAAACAACTATATTTAGTATACCTAATAACTTAAAAGGAACGGAGGGAGTATCAACCAATAAGACTTTTATCACTGAATTTATTTACAAATTTAAAATGATGCATTTATATTTAACACTAGTACTTATTGAAAATTTAATAAATTTTTATATTTATATTAATGTTTCACGTTGGTGTTGTTGTGTCAATGAGTATTATGTTCTCAAACACCTTACTCCAGAAATTAATCATGGTCAGTATTTATTTTGGACAAGAAAACATAGAAGGATTAAATAAGGTCATCAATTAATGAAAGTAAAGAACAAACAAGCTGGTAGTCTTACCAAACTACATATTAATAAAATGTGAATGATGGTACTTGAGATTACATATATTGTTCGATCTTCATTTATCAATAGCCACAGCAACATAGCTGCCGACTAATTAACACGCCAGACGTTTGCATTAAATCAATAAACACATGATATATATAGTTTATAAAAATAATAAAGAAATTATTAATTGGTCAGAATTATTTTATATATATTTTAATCAATATTTGAAAAAGCAAAGATTAAGTGTCTACGGGGATATATATTTCATGTATTTTTAATTTTATAATTTTATTAATGAAAATGTAAATAAAAGTAATTTTTTTATAATTCTACAAATAAATTCAAATAAATCAACAATAACTAAAAAAAAATATAACTATTATTTAAAAAAGGTAACAACACAAAAAATTATAATAGCTGAGATGATATTTAAAATGAAATCATCATCCACTTTATCATCGATCACCATATCTACTAGTGTTTCCCACCTCAACTAATATCTGCATTGGTTATTGTTTATGTATTTTAAAAAAGGATAGATAGTGTAAGAGCAATGCCAAAATATAAATAAAATTGTCTCATAATATATTATTGTGAAATCATTGTCATCTAAAAAACTATTTATGACAATGTAATTTTATGTGAGAATTGCTTTCTTTATTGATATATTTTAGGAAAAATCACTACAATATGAAAACATGATAGTATAAAGTATAAATATTATTACACTAATAATAAAAAATACAACTTATAGGGGATTTTTTTTTTAAAATAATAGAAATCATATTTAACGTTTGAAACATATGTTTTTACTACCGAAATTTATATTTTTAAGACTCCGACTTCCGCTCTAAATTCTGAGGCTTACGTTTTATAAATATGCGTCTTTCATTTATCTCTTGAAGCAATTTTGGTATACTCCGCCCCGAAAACTCACCTTAAAATTCACCCCAAAAACATTATTGAAATTACTGATTCTAACCAATTGTAGCGCAAGGAATTGTAAGTAAGGAGTTCTAAAGAAAATATAAAGAAAACATATAATTTTTGTATTGCTTATTTTAATATATATATATACATATATATATATATAAAATATAATTTATTATATTATTTTTTAATGAAACTTTGATTTCTTTCTCTTAAGTATTGTGCAATTAATAATATAATTGAAAATAATTATTAATTTTAGTCTTAATTTTTTAAAATGATAATTATATTGGAAACAATTTTTTAAAACCAAAGTGACTGTTAATTATTTGGGACAAAAGGAGTACAAAGGTAGAATATTTGGACTACATGAATTTAATTGAATGTTCTTTATCTTTAGTGCCGCTACTAATTCTAACATCAATTTATCACTTAATTATACTAAATTAATGTAATTTAATATAAATATGTGATGTAATTAGTAAAAAAAAAATTCTGCATGTTATGCAGCTTACATTGGGTTGGTGTGCGTTTTGATGTCTCATCAATTACTCCATCTCCCAAGCAAGTCAAGCACCTAAAGATGACATTAAAGGAACATTAGTTGGCCAATTCTGTTAGTTGTTCAGTAACTTTCAAGCATGGACTCTATTACTTCATCATCATTGGTGTTTTTTTTGTTGAAAACAAGTCAAGAAATATGTTGTTTAGTGGGTGAGATAAAAAGAAAAATAATGTGTTTTTTCGACTCTACCCTTGAGGCAGTGGTAAGATCTGCGTACATTCTATCCCCATTAGATTCTACTTGATGAGATTACACTGGATTGTTGTTGTTATTGTTGTTGTTAGTATGTATTTGATTATGCGTATTAATTAGTTCTAAAATTATTTTATGTGAAACTTATTAATATATACAAATTCGACCAAATATATTTATTAATATGATAAAATATGTAAAACCGTACACTGATTGTGTATAGTATATGTATATGTATAGATATGAATATTATGCTAAAATAAATAAAATCTATATATTTGTTGGTATAAAACAATATATAAATTGGTGTATTTAGTTATACCAGGATCATTTATGCAAAATTCAAAGTACAAATCAAATATTAAATAAAATAAATGTATGAAATTTTATACGAGTATTTAATCTAATATTCTTTTTTTCCCCCTTGATAACTCAAGCTATAGAGATGTATTTATGATTGACTTACTTTGAATAGAGTTCGTGTTCGTATTCTAGTATCAACTTTTATATCCATCAGCCAAATTTTGAATTCTATTCTAAACTCATATGCCGTACGATAATTGGAACTCGCTTTCATTTTAATTGCTACGATAAAATTTATAAAATCATTAAGAGAAAATTAATAGAATGATAACTTGACTAATATAATTATATTAATTTTTTGAAACCTACAACAATAATTCTTTTCACATTTTAAAATGACTTTAAGTACTAAGGGTAGAATTGGAAAAACACGATTAATTATCTCTTGAATTTTGGAACTAGCAAGTATTTTGATACAACTATTTTTTACGCAATTAAAATGGAACGGAGGGAATACAGTAATACTTATAATTTTTGCTATTTTTAGTTGTTGCGGTTATGTACTATTTTTCCGGTTTATTTTTACTTGTCCTTTATACTAAAAATAAATATTGACTTTACTTGTCTAATTTTAAAAATTAAGAGATAATTTATTATAGTTCCTAATTTATTCTTATTACTGACTATAATCATTTTTAATATATTTATTATAATAAAATTGATATTCTATATGTTTGCTCTTCAAAGAATTACCATATCAAATACTGACCAAGTAAAAATAAAAAAAAAAATAATAATTAAAATGTGTTACTCATTTACTTTGACAAAAAAATAAAATGGTACATATATTCCTTATTATATTTAGAAGTAAAGTACCCTTTTGATTATGTACCACACTGCTGAGCATATGGAGTTTATAATAAATGTGTTCAAATTCAGATTAGTGTTTTTTATATGAAACAAGATATAGTGCTAAGCGACTTTAAGGATTGAATTAATGTAAAAAGTTACTAAAATTTTAATAAATTTAAATTATGAATATATTAATGTACTTTAAAAAGACAATATTAAGGAAGGTACACATATTTATTTTTAAATTTTCCGTCCAACATTAAGTGTTGGAGTTGGATATTTCAAAAAATTTAAATTTAAAAATCTTAATTAAAATAAAGAGATCTGGATCACATCAACACACGGTACATGTTGGAAGAAGGTAAACACTTGCTTATTATATTTGGAAGTAGACATAGAGTGAAAACATTCGCTGAAAATTATAGAAAGCTGCAAAAAATAAGAAATAAGATAAAAAGTAATACAAGTCTAAAACAAGAGAGTTAAAAAATTGAAAAAGAAGATCAGTTTTGAGTAAAGGCAAAGCCTGAAGGTGGCCCTCAAAGTGGAGGCAGGGCAGGTCAAGTAGTCCAAAGACAGACCCAAGTTTGGTAGATTTGCTGGCAGAGATAAAAATCGTTTCGCCATTGAAAAGGGGTTCTGATTCTCCCTGCAATCCACGCAACCAAGCTGTATTACAGTATTAAGCTTATCTTGTACTCACTCAGTAGTAAATATCCCTACAACTTAAGCTAAGTACTCAAGACTCAAGTCAGCCCTTCACTCCCATTCTCTGTCCCTTTCTTCTCTTTAATATAGTGTCAGTTCATGGGATTCACGTAGAACCCAAGTCCCAAATCACGAGAGCTAGCTTTAATTTCTTCCCAGATCCTTTAATTTTATCTCATAATTTCTCCTACTTATATTTCCACACCTTTGGAGTTGGATCCAGTTTGCCACTGAATTGCTTAGAGATCTTCTTCATGGGTATCCTTGTAAGTAATTAAACTCTACAAATTTAAGTGTGGGAATATGGGCTTGAAATTGATGCGAAGGTCCAATTCCCAGAAATCTCAGCATAGATGGAAGATAAAGGTGTTTGCTATGATGTTACTTGTTTTTTTCTTCGGGACTTTAGTGCTAATGGAGACGCAGTATAGTAGAATTAGAATGTTAGCGGTGCTTTCTTCTCCTACAGTCCAAAAGCCCAAAATTGCATTTTTGTTTATAGCTCGGAATCGTCTGCCTTTGGATATCGTATGGGATGCCTTCTTTCAGGTAATTAGAGTTATTATGTAGCAGTTGGATTTTTCCTGTTTATTTTCCTCTTTTCTCACCTTTCTATTTCTTTTGCCAATTTTTTGTCTTTTCGCCTTAACTTCTATGCTTGTATTATTTCCCCTGAGTGTGTGAATTCTTGAACTTTGTAGTTTTTGTTTACATTGATTACTTCCTGGGGTTTCTCATTTTTGGAAATTGGAGTATTTTAGGATCTTTTCACTCTCTACTAAATTTATTACTTAAATTGCCAACAAACAGAAGCAGCCTGTTTTTTGAGTGCTTAGCTGTTTTTTGTTAGTATGAGTATTTGAGCTGTGTGACATCACATTTCCAATTATAGAGGAAGGATCATCAAATGTGATCTTCATTCTAAAATGTTTGTGTTAGTGGGACCAGGAGCTTTGTGATTTTTATTTGTACCATCGCCAAGCTCTTTAATCAATCAACTATCTCATAATTCCAGACTAGTTGAGATCAATTATATGAATGCTTTTATCTGTACCATTCCACGCAGGCTCATTACATTCTAACATTAATAATTTGTCTTTGAAGGAAAAGTAGGCGTCCCTAGTACCTGAAGTTTTTTCTAAATTTCACACTTACCCTATAGTGATATACAATAACCATGATAAGCAGACTCAAAAAACTCCTGGAGAAACCCGACTGAATGTTAGTTTTTTTTCTTTCCGAGACTTGAATACTATATAACAATAACAATTAAGCCTTAATTCCTGCTAGTTGGTATAGCCTATCCAGATCCGTTGCCTCATTTATGTTTTGTTGTCAGCTAAGTTTGTATTGATTTCGAGGGATTGTGCGCTTTCTGAATGACATCAGCAAATCCTTATAGTTTGAGAACTGTTGCAATATATCAGCTATTGGTTCATCAGCTACACTTGGGGTTAATTTTGATTCCCCCAGGTCTCTTATGCTCTAAAGAAGTTACCTGTGTGTCCTTTGAGAGCAGGTGAAATGTGTTTAGTGCTTAGGATATATTTGCTTGTTTCTCCAATATAAATATTGATGTGCCCGTAATTGTTTTCTGTTGACTCTGATGTTATTCTTTTCCCCCCGCTCTCCCGCACATGCTTGCCAGCCCACCTGAAGGTGGACTCTTTGAATTGAACTCCCCTGTTTGTAGCTCTTTCCAGTAGTACACCGATCTCTCCTCATTATTCAAACCAAATCTTTCTGTTTCAAACTCTTGCTAGCTTTCTAGACTTATATTCTGTGTGTGCATGTTTTGCAGGGAGATAAGGAAAACAAATTTTCAATACTGGTTCACTCACGACCAGGATTTTTATTGAACAGAGTAACGACAAGATCAGCATATTTCATGAATCGCCAATTGAACGATAGTGTTCAGGTTTTTTTCTTCTTCTGAATGAAAAATTCTTGTTGATAGCATCATCATCATTAAGTCTAGTTGGTAGGTAATCTACCTATTGAGTTTCTGTTGCTTACTTCATCCGATTAACAGCATTTATGATAGAAATACATGTAGACAAGTTCTTTGCCAGTTCACTGTTGCATATTTACTCTACTAAGTTTACTAAGGACACCCCTCACCCCAATTGTTTTGCTCATCAAAAGAAAAACTGTTGGGTGTTTTAACTTTCTGGTTCATTAACCCTATAATACACACGCAGCTAGGCTACCTTTCTTCCTGACACCTCTTTCGGATTTTATAAAACATTCATGAGACTGTTACCAAAAAGTCATATCTTAATCCCTTCTTTATGTTATCAGAAGTAATCATGTAAAGACTTTCTGTGGATCGACTCATTATTTTGATTGATGAGCTTATAACAGCACTTACATTGTTTTTCTATTTCACATACTTCTTATGGCCTAGCAATATTTAGCAAGTGTCTTTCAGGTAGATTGGGGAGAAGCAAGCATGATCCAGGCAGAGCGCATTTTACTTCAGCATGCATTGATGGATCCTCTCAATAAACGATTTGTTTTTCTTTCAGACAGGTGAAATATAATTTCCCTTAAGATCTTCATTTATCAAATCTGTAGCACAAGCTGACTCATTTGGTATTACTGGTTAGCTTAATAGACTTTTAATTTATCAGAACCGTAGTGGTACGCTACTTTTGCAGCTATGTACCTGTTAACCCTATTAGATTTCTGAGCTAATTGTCTGAAATAGTCAAACTCTGTTTATTTTGCTTCGGATTACTGAATATAATCACAGGCCACATCAGTTTTAAAAGAGCACTTGGCACATTGGTCTCAGAGAGCCATGCGATTATGTTGTCTCCAGCATTGATATCTCTGCAATAATATCCATCATATTAACATTTGTGTTGCAGCTGTCATCTAATTTGTTTCATCTTTTTCATGTTATTTCAGTTGCATACCTTTGTACAACTTCAGCTACACATATGACTACATAATGTCTACGCCAAATAGCTTTGTTGACAGGTAATAGAAATTGGTATTTCTGTACTTTCTCGAGTAAATGATTTATTCCTGTAGTCAGAAATAAGTACTAAGTAAGCTTTAGTTCTTTCATGGAAGGGCACTAGTCATTCTCAGAGGAACTATTACTTCTAAATCCATATTAGCCAAATATCTAGCTAGCATCTTACACTGATAAAAAATGATCTAGCTAGCATCTTACTTTCACAAATTAAAGTGTGGAACCGTCTTCATGCTTCATTTATCTAATTGTCTTTTGTTTAAAAATGAAAACAGCTTTGCTGATACAAAAGAAGGCCGCTACAACCCAAAAATGGATCCAATTATTCCCGTTCAAAGCTGGAGGAAAGGTTCTCAGGTATTGGTCTGAAATATGAATTCTAGCTTCATGAAGCTCAATAGAACTCCTTAAAAGGAAATTCTCAATGGAGAAATGGAACAAAAAAGCAAGGTGTACTTTTACTTTTGCTAGTTGTATAGCTTACTAGTTTTCATTTTCACATCTTTTTCGCAGTGGGCCGTTCTAAACAGAAAGCATGCAGATATTGTAGTGAAGGATGAAATATTATTTCCTATGTTTCAGTTGCATTGCAAGGCAAGTTACTTTTTTTGTTTTGTTTTAGAAACCTACCTTTACTGTTATTCCGAAAACCAGGATATGGATTTGATTTATGATGCTCATGGATGGTCCTGAGTTCATGAGCATTGCAAGACAAGTTATCTTAGCATTTTTATTTTCAATTCAAGAAAAAAATGAAATGTCCTTAGTTGTTTTAGATGGATGGAGACTAGGCCGTAGAAAAAACATTTTTAAAGTTGAATCCATTACTAATAGTTTCTCATGTGCCTCCAATTTGCTGGTTGTACAAGTATTATGGCTACCCTCCTGACATACAGAGATTAACTACCCTGATGATATCTAAAGTTCTGCATTTGTATGTTGCCATTGCATACCTTCATATTTTTGTGGTGTTCACCTTAATTACATTATCATTGTGCAGAAAAAACCACTACCTGAGTTTTGGCGGGATCAGTATGTGGTGAGTGTTCATGCTGTTTGAGTATTTCTTCTCTTCTATTGTTAGTCGATCTGTTGACTTTAACTTTTGCTAAAAGATCTTGACAGCTATACCAATCTATGAACTTCTTCTTTATACTGTTGTACTGTTTTCTAAAGTCTGTTGTCTTCTGCAGCCTCCAGATACATCCAAAATTCATAATTGTATACCTGATGAACACTATGTCCAAACTCTACTTGCTGTAAGTTGTTTTCTCTGATCTAAACCCGTCATGGCAACTTTATTTTCCCCCCTAAAATATCACTGGTTTCACTTCAATCAATGATACCTTAGTATCAACCTTTGTCTTTTTCTGAGGAGCCTTTCATCTAATTTAGCATGAAGGACTTGAAGGTGAAATTACACGGAGGACACTGACTCACACTGCATGGCTTATTTTATCATCCAAGGAGCGTGAACGGAGAGGATGGCATCCTGTTACCTATAAATTAGCCGATGCTACTCCCATGCTAATCCAATCTATCAAGGTACTTTTGGTTCTTTTCAACAAGCAGATTAGTAGATTAGCCAGGTCTACTAGCAAGAGGAGAAGATAATGAAATAGTGATCCACTCAAGTAGCTATTATTAGGAAGGAGGATTCACAAAACAGAAAATTTGACCTTCTCTTTCTTAGCAATTGAAATGAGCATGATTGTGTTACCATATGACACTAAATTGTCCTGTGTAAAATGACAAATGTGCACACACCTTAGAGATCTATTCGATTTTGACAGGACATAGACAATATATATTATGAGACAGAATATCGGAGAGAGTGGTGCACCAGCAAGGAGAAACCTGCCCCTTGCTTCCTATTTGCAAGGAAATTCACAAGGCCTGCAGCTCTGAGGCTTCTCAATATGGTTAGTGCCATCTATCTTCCCTGTAGCAAAAGTATCAGTTCAATCTATCTTTCAGCTGTTTTGTTCCTTTTCTTTTTCTCTAATTTCGTATCTGGTTCCATTTTTGTGGATGGTCATTGCTCTGGTCTCTCTATGCAGTCTGCACTTGGACTTTACCGCGAAGAAATAAGCAACGTTTGACACCCCGATGAAACGAGCAAAACATTTGACATCTACAATACTGTATCATCTAGCTATTAGAAGATATACAAAGTTGACTAGCTACAGAAAATTGTAATCTAGGTAATAAATGGGAAAGATATGTAAGTAGAAAGAAAACTAATGAAATTTGTTATGCCTGTTTGTATATTTGTAAAATTTTCCTTTAAAACTCAATAATGTTTTGTCGTATATGTATGTAGATTGAGTTCAATCCATTAAATTATTGTTCGATTTTTGTGTCCACATTGTAACGCCGTAGTGCCATGATTTATTAGAGTTTCATTCGATTTACTTAAATCAGTGATTCAGAGTGTTGTATGTATCATTATGTATGTATGTGTGTAGCCATAGGGTTACCCTTTTACGTTCTCTGTGCGTTAAAACTGATTCAGACACCATGATTATTAAAAAAAATACACTCCCAACACTTTCTTTAGAACAATAACTCAAATCTACAATATTTTGGAACTTATGATCTACGTAGATATTAAGTTCGATCGATCCTCCTCCTAATTAGTTCATTAATTTGAATCTTTCTTTTCTCACAACTAAAATCCATGAGACCATGAGGATAAGCAAAAAACATTTACTTGCAAACTAGGTTCCTTCATTCTTGAGTGAAACTAATCTGTTTCTTTGTTAATAGCTGCTTTGTAGTGCGGTTGGTATCATAGGTTGCATCCAAGGCAATTGTTTAAAATATATTTATTTATCTTATAATAATAAGTTAGGACTCTTAATTTCTTAATATATTTAGTCCCACGTTTGTAACCAAAACATTAGTTTAGTTATAACTGAGAAAAATATATTGTTTAATGAAAATGTATGTTAAGTTTTCTGGAAAGAACTAGCTCTATTAAGGGCGTGTTTTGTACGAAGAAAAATAAATGAAATTTTACTAATTTTTTGGTGTTTTATTTAGTCAGGAGAAAATGTTATTCCCGGAGCATTTAGGTATAATCTAGGCAAATACAATCACATGGAACCCAATCTCACCAAATAAGATATTATAATAAACACAATATATTACTGTCACTATTTGACAATCGAAGAAAATATAAGGAGTTGTACTAGTCGAAGTGATGATAAGTTTGGTATTTTACTGTCACTTTTTATACCTAGATTTTTGTTATGTATAATTGAGAAAATAGTGTATTTATTGTGGTTTATTTTAATTTTATAGGATTATGTGATTAAGAAGTGATTTAAAAGAAATTAAGTAAAAAAACAAATTAAAAAAAGGCCAAATTAAAGAAAATGAGAAAAATGGTTATAAGCGCAAAAAATGGCCAGATCTAAAATTGCAAAAACCTAGGGTTATTTTGATTATATATTTACTTAGAAAAATTGGGGATCTATAAAAGCAAGACTTGAGAAAATATCTGTCATCTTTGGCTGCTCTTCTGTCAAAAAACACCAACTACACCTGGGGAGTTTGAAGATTTGAAAGCACTCAATGAGAATTTTTTTACCAATTTCTTCAAGCTTTTGTTGTATTTAAATATTGAATGCGCAGTATTTAGGGGTGTGCAAATTAATGGTTAAATTAATAATTTGAACCGATAATTGAGTTATTGGATTAATGATTCGGGTTATTGAATTAACGGTTTGATTATCGATTTACTATCCGAAATTATTGGATTATTGGTTCGGTTATCGGTCTAACCATTTTTTTAACAGGTGAACCGATAACCCGATAATAATTTATTAAATTATAATTTTAGCCTTCAATGTATAAAGTATCCAAATGAGAAGATGAAATGGGTGTCGATGAAAAGTGAAAGGGATGGTGTTTTAATCTAAATTAAAGTTGATTGCTTTAGTTCAGCTAGTTCTATATATTTTCTCTTTCCACCCACTTTTTTCTAGCTAAACATACTTATAACTTATGAGATTTTTCATGTGAGGTCTTAACGGTTAACCCGCAGAGAATTGGGCGTTCCAATCGTAACGCATGACTACTTAATGGGGGGATTCACCGCAAATATTAGCTTGGCTCATTATTGCTGAATCGAGATCCACAACAATGCATCACAATTATGGATTTCAATTATTCTATTTTTTCTTTCATCGAATATAACTGAACCGGTAACAAATAATCGATTAATCAATAACCGATTAACTGAGGTCTTAATGGTTCTTTAACTGTTTAACATGTCTAAAAATCGATAATCGAAAAGTAAAATCGATAACTTTCAAAACAAACCGAACCGACTGATACGCAGGCCTAGCAGTATTTATTCCTTGCTTGAATCTTGTTTATGAAAATATTATATGATTAAAGTTTGCAGTAAACTCTTGTTTTGCTTATGTATTGAACGATTTTTATTTCTAATGAAGTAAATTAATATTGTTTTTTAATGTATTTTAAAGGGAGTTGCTAACCCTAGAACTCATTCATTTACCTTAATTTAAGCTCAAAAAAGGAAAGTTGAGATTGGAAAAGATTAATCAACAAGAATCGGGGCGCTAACCCTCATCTAATAGTTCTAGGTAGAAATAAGAGACCTACTTGTAGCCGCATTCGAATATGCTTAATGCTCTTAATTGAATAAAAATAGCCAATTATGTAGTCTTGTTAGTGTTCGAAATGAACTAATTAATATGAATTGTTATCCGAAAGCTAATTAACATAAACTCGCTCTTATTTGTAAAATCATGAAATATATAAAAAAAAAAAGTTAAAATATTATCAAATGTCTAACTTAACATAGAAAGTGATTAAAATAAAATCTCTTAAAAAGTGAGAGATGCTCTACAATGTAATTAGATAATTTTAATTTATATTGTTAGCGAATTAAATTTTAAGATAATACTGTTATAAGTTAAGCGACTTTCCTATATAATATACTAGGTAGATTTCTCAAATGATATGCACAAGAAAATTATAAAAATACTTTTCGAACTTCAAAATATGTATATTTTGATTAGTTTGGGAACTTATAATTATTAGGATAAAATAATAATTATTTTAGACATTTTCACTTTATTACTTCTTTAGCTAATTCTTTTTATTAGTTTATTTTTTCTTCTTCGTTCTTCTTTATTCCTTCTTCTCTTTTATTTTATTTTTTTTGGTTGTTTCTTTCTTCTTTTTTCTTCTTCTTCTTCTATCTTTCGTGTTTTTTTTTTCTGTTGCTTCTTTCTGGCTTCTTTTCTTTTTTTTTTCTTTCTTCTTCATTCTCTTTCTTTCTTTTTATTTATTTTTTCCTATTAGCTTGTTTGTTTGTTTGTTTTTTCTTCTTCTTCTTTTTTCATAATTTTTATATTTAGATTTGTAGATATTATGTATAAATTTAATTTTTTTATTATTATAAATTGAAATATTATTTATAAGATAAATTGGATAGAAAAATTTTAAAACTCAATTTTTGAAATTTTTAAAAGCTTGAAAACTTATAAATGGGTTTTGAGTTTGTTGAAATTTTAAAACATTGATAATTGTGATTCATTGGTGGTTTCATTTCGACCTTCTTGTTTTTTTTTTTCTTTTTCTCTATATTAAAACACTTATTTTTCTCATTTTCTCCTCTATCTTTACCCCTTTTTATAAATAAAAATATTTTTAATTAATAATTTAATTTAAAAATATTTATATCATTAATAGTTTGGTTCATAAATATTTATATTATTATTTAATGGGTCAAAACATCATTTTTTAAATAAAATATTAATTTTTTCCCAGTAACTTTTTAATTAATAAATGCTTATCCTATTTGAATTTTTTTTTTAAGTAAGGAAATAAACGTTTTACTTTATTAGGATTTCTTTTATCGTTGTAAATGAAAATTGATGACGGAATAACTATGATCTTATATATATGACTATATTATCAATTTAAAAAATATATAAAATTATTTTATTTTTATTGATTAAATAAGATTAATAAGAAAAAAAGATTATTTTTATATATTTATTAATTAGAATAATTTTAAAAGAATAGAATTCTTTAAAAGTAATGTTTTTATCGAGAATAGAATGTGTATAGAAAAAATGAATAATATATTTATTAGAAAATGATATTTTTGACCTATTAAGTACTTCCTTTGTTTTATTTTAATTGCTAGGTATACTAAAATAGTTATTTCAAAATATTTGTTAGTTTCAAAATTCAAAAGATAATTGGTATGTTTTTCCAATTCTACCCTTAGTACTTAAAGTCGTTCTAAAATGTGAAAAGAATTATTATTGCATGTTTCTAAAAATTAATAAGGTTATATTAGTCAAATCATCATCCCTATTAATTTTTTCTTAATTGATGTGCAAATCTTATCCTAACAATTAAAATGGAACAGAGGGAGTAATAATAAGGACATTTATGAATCAAATTATTAGCGATTGAGATATTTTTATAGACTACAGAAATATTTTTAGATGAAACTATTAACTGCGAGTATTTTAATTCAAATTCTCTTTAAAGTTTACTATTTTAAGTAATAACTAGTGAACATAACCGCGCTTCGCACGGTGATAACATATGTCATTAAATATATAATTTAATTTATTTCTAATATATGTAAAAATAATCAAAATTATTATTTCCACAACTACAGTTTGCTTTAGTTTTTCTTTCTTTTGTTATCTAAAACGTAAAAAGTTGTAATTTCAATTCATACTTATTTTGCAAAAGAATAATAATAATAATTGAACAAAAACTTCGCCTATATTTTTATATTAAACCAAGAACGTAAAAATACTCAATAATAGCTATAACAACATAACAATAAAAGCTAATAACAACATACTAATAATTGAGCCCAAGCTACTCATACATTCTTATTAGAATCATCACTAACACTCATAATATTGATCGAAACTAAATTAACCTCTTACGAAAGAATTTTTGCCTTACCTATAATGTAGGCGAAATGCAGCTAGCGTTTTGAATTTGAGAAGACTAAGAATGCCAAGTTTTTTGTCCTTAAATTCTTAAAGATGCAATGGCCTTATGAGTCTACTATTGTGCTACAACGCATGTTGCTTTAGTAAATATGTCATCTCATGAACTACTTGCTCTAAAATCTTAAATAGGAAACCTAAAATTGTGAAACTCAATCGCAGAATGATTTGGTTGTATACAATGATACCCAATACATATATAGCATCAGAGTATAATGTGAACTCTCTCAATATTCAAATATATATTGTGAATTAAAATATTATGTGTAAAAATGAAATCTTATATGTAAAAATAAATAATATTAAAATATTATTTTTATCATTAAGTAACTACATAAAATATTAATAATTAAATTTAAAATATATATATATATATTAAATGAGTAAAAAAAATAAAAAAAATACTCAAGTAAAAAAAATAGAAGTTTTAGAAGCTTTAGAACCATGCCACCTTAGCATTTTCATAATATATATTTCTTTTTAGGAAATTCAAAGCGTCCCCATCTTTCCATATATTGGCGCCATATTCAGACACCCGTGTTACCGTTTTAGAACCTTCTTGGAAACCTTAAAACCCTATTAACCATCTAAGGATTTGTAATTAATTAGGTCACCGGAAGGTAAAAAGTTGCCGCCGTTGGCTGTTCGGTGATCGCCGGAGAATGTTCTATTCGGTGACACTTTTGGGTCGGAAGGGTCCATTAGCGACCGTATGGCAGGCAGCGACCATCCAAAGCAAGTTGAAGAAGTCTCAATATGCTTCCACTGACGTACTCTCCTCTGTTGGTTTGTTCTGATCTCACTCTTTCTTCTGTAAAATTTTCTATTGCGTTTTACTTTTCTTGAAAGTTTGCCCTTTTTTTATTTGCGTAGCTGCTAAGTGTTTGTTTTTCTTCTTTTTGTGGGAATTGATGGATTGCCTCTTTTTTTTTTTCTGAGTCTTTCTTGTTTGATTGTTAAGTCATTTGGTTATTATCTGATTAATGTTTCGCTGATATCAGTTTGGGACTTTTTGTGAGATAAAGTTTTTTCTTTTACGTTAAATTGAAGCATCCCCTTTTCAGTGTACAATTTCATGTTATGTGATGTGTTTTAAGCAGGGGCGGATTTACCTTAGCCAAGGTGACACCGCTTCTTGGAATTTTAAATATATATATAATTAAATGCCAGAAACATAAATGAGAATATATTTAGTAACGTGACACTGCTTGATAAAAAATGCTTTGTAGCCCCGCTGGTCAGGCGCCACAAGTTTCAACCAGAAACTGCGAGTTCGAAGCCAAGCAACTTTATTTGGTGTTATGCTCGTCCATGTTTGAACCACTGTCCTCTTGGAGTTTAACAAAAGATTGAACCAAATACTCCAGACCGGAGTTACACTTGTTAGATTGAACCAAATACTCCAGACGTGTTAAAAATTGTGACGATAAATCATTTCCATGTTTATGGAAGGATGTTTCTCCTTCGCGATTGTGTTATTCATCTTCTTTTCTGTCAATGAAATTGTTTAAGAAAAATTGTAGTAATATACGTAAATTGTGTTTTATTTATATATATATTTTATATGTTGTTACAATGTCTTTCTTATTTGTTCTCATTTTAAAATATGACACAGCTTACAAAAATCTTGCATTCGCCATTGCTTGAAAGTTTGCCTCTTTTTATTTGCCTAACTGCTTAGTTTTATTTTTCTTTCCTTTTGCTGGGAGTTGATGGTTTTTTTTTCCTTTTCTTTTGAGCTGTTATCTATTCTTTTTTCTAATTCATGTGGTTGTCATGTGATTTTTATTTGGCTGATATCAGTTGTGGCTTTTTGTGAGATAAAGGTTTGTTCTCTTACATTAATAAAGATTCCCCTTTTTATTGAGCTTGGAGTATTCCTAAGCATAAATGTATTAAATTTCAACTTAGAAACCATTTAATTAACTCTTGAATTTTTAGAGAAGTACGAGGGAACACATTTCTTAATCTAAGTATCTAACTGCAAAGGTGAGGCTCATTGGAATCATTTGTAAATGTGAATTCTGGACCTTTCTCTATAATGAGACTAAAGATTTGAATGAGACCATGATTATAAATGCTTCTTTAGCTTCTCTGGTATATTCCAAGTTATATTGCTCTGACTCTCCAAACATGTCGCCGCACCCCTATTGGATCCTCCAAAAATGCACTATTTATGGAGGATCCGACACGCACCCGTCGACATTTTTAAGAGTCCGCAGAACATAGATTCCAACTACCTATTGTTTTCATTAGTTTATTCTTGATGCTCTCTTAATAGCTTGATTGCTATGCATTCATATACTCTTAGTAATACATTATTTTTGTCTTTATCATTTTCTAAAGTTGATATTCCAAACCTGTCATCACTTTTCGCTCTGATATCTTATAGAGAGCTTTTATGCCACTTTAGGTTACTGGTGTTGTTAATCTTATGAATAGATCAAGATTTCAGAAAAAGCAAGAAAGGATGTATATCTGTTCACCTAAGTTGCTCTACATAAATACATAACAGTAGCTTTGATATGCATTTTACCCTTTTTTAAGTGTTGGCTCAATGATACTGATGGTTATTGTTTGAAATTTATTTCTAGAGCTCATCATGTTTCCGAGCTTACCCTTTGCACTGCGACAGTCTGCCTACCTTCTGCTTGGTGTTGTTCGGATACACTCAAAGCAAGTTGAATACTTTTTCCAAGAATGTAAAACCTTAGAAATGGGGATAAGAAAGGCCTTTTTCTCTACAAATGTCAATCTACCGGAAGGTGCTACTCATGCACCATACCACTCCATCACTTGGCCAGAAACATTTGAACTGGATGCTTTAGATTTTAATGATGATCTTGACCTGAATTGGTAATCTTGCATATTAGTACTTTTTTAGTTTTAGTCATCTAGAGTCTGCACGAAGTCACACGTGCATTTTGATTTCCAGGTTTGAGGATACTCATCTTAAAAGTTACGAAGAGATAACTTTCAAAGGTATGTATTTTGCTGTTTACTATATTTCCTATTTCATTTTCATTAGTAATGATATTCTAAATAATGAACTTCTTTGTCACATAGATCAAATACTAACGCATGAAGATCAGTATGTAGCTATTTTCATTGATGAGGTGGGTTTATCTTTTGCTTCATATTTGCAGGGAATTATAGGTTTGGTCACTTACATTGGCAACATTATTTTGATTAAGAGTTCGTTTTTACAGGACTTAGGGAAGAGTTTGTCTAAATCAGGTGAAGTTTCTGGATTAGGTGCCATGCCTATGGAGACAGAGTAAGGATCTAATTGACTATAGATGTAGATTGTTTCCATTTATTGACAAGTGTTGAATATATGTTTTTCTTTGGTGCTGCAGTTATGATCCTTCAAACGTAGATGGAATTCCTGCTCAATTTCAAAATTCTTCCCCTAAGAATCAGGAAGACCTAAATGGAGGAACTGTTCAAGATCACATTCCTCAAGATATTCCAGAAATCGAAATCATGCGTGATGCTGTCCATGATCATGATTCTGAGAATGTTCCCTTATGGCGAGATCAATGGAATGATGTAATGGAACCCGATAAAATTCTGGAGGAACTGATCATGCAAGACAAGGAAACTGCAAGCCTAGTTGTGGAAGAGATGATGGAACGAGATGTACCACCTTCTGCTACTTCAGCAGAGGTTCAAGAATTCACTAATCCACATATATCTTTTGGTGGGTACAAGGGTCTTATTCTTAAACTCACATTGTATAAGTTTATGTATATACTCAATATTCTGATGTATAACTCCCCGTTTTCATGGATATTCAGGGCATCAATCACCTGATTTAGTACTTCGATCAACACCACCTCCTGAGGAACCAAAAGCAAGGAGAAGAAAACGAAAGCCACTCATTGATGGTGATGCTATAGTATTGTCGAATGAGTATGTTAATGTATTATTATCGTCTGATTAATAATAGATTTCTCTTCAACCAATTAGTCTTTCTGACAATGTATATCATGTTCAATACTACAGTCAAATTGGAAGGCTACTAAATGATACCAGTGCATTGAAACACCGGAGAAAGAATGCTTCTTTGTCTTCTTTGGACATATGGAAACTAAACAAGAGACATAGAAAAGATAGCATGTTGTTTGAGCCTCTAATTACCGGTGGGTTTCTTTTTTATATTATATGTAATATGTATGAGTGTGAATGGTCTTCACTGGAAACTCATCTGTTGTAAATTTGTAGGATTATGTGATGATCTCTGCAACATCTATAAGGAAGACTTCATTTCAGCAAAACTCAAGACGGCTTCCTCACAGGAGGAGGATCATGCAGAACCCAGTGGTAAACATTCCCCTCCACCTGGGAATGATCTTGTGATTGAAATTGAAAGACAGCGTGATAATCAAGAATCTGCATGCACCAATTTGTTGTCTGAGATTGTGCCTTCACCAGATAAATTCATTTTCTCTCCACCAATGTCGACGCCTTCTCCAAGCAGAAGAGATGATTTCACTCCTTCGACATCGTACAGAGAGGGACTAGGTGTGGAGAATACCCGTCTGTCTGATATTCCCGAGTTTGATAGTTCTGCTGGGGTATGTTCAATCATGCTTGCGTCCTCGTTAAATGGTGAAGTATGAGTACCTTCCTAATTATCTAAAACAGTTTCAGCAGATTAGTATCATCTAGTAATCTCATTAGATCCAGATTTTCGTTGTTTATTTCTTGTTGAAGACATATTTTTCTATTTTAGGCTAGTATTTGTAAAGAAAGAGTGCTACTATGGAGATTACCTCACGCATTTCCGTGGTCAAATTTTAAAGCCAAAATGACTGTTAAACTTTGTTAGTACCTGTTTATATCTGATATTTGATAGATACTGATGCAGGATCTGAGTTTTCTGGATCAAGATGACAGGACTCCTATTGGTGAGTTAAGAACCTCTATATCGAGTAAGCAAGGGGAAACACCAGAGTTTGACACATTATCTGCCAGAACAAGGTAACACTTGGTAAAAATTCTTTTCATAATATATGGTTAACTCTGCCGGATAGTCTTTTAATGGTATGTTTGTAGAGCTGTGGCTCAATTTTTGCAAGGGAAGTCACCAGTAACCCCAATCTCAGAAGACACTGGAGATCTCAGCCTAAATACTATTCTAGAAGGCAAAAACAAGAAAATTTGCGCCCGAATGTTTTTTGAGACTCTGGTAAGTCTTAATTGCTCTTACACTAGTAATATCATTTTTAACTGGTTGTTTGATTGAGTCAAGAAAAAGGTGTATACATACTTTGTCACTTTTTAGTTCCATATATGATATTCTTCATTGCTTAATCAAAGATCTTATTTAGGATAATTTGTATCTATTGTTTGAGGTACTATTTCATCAATTTTTTTAATACTTGTTCTGTTCCTTATGGAAATTGACAGGTGTTGGAGAATTGTGGACTTGTTTATGTGAATCAAAATGAACCTTATGGTGATATTACTTTGAAAGTTACTTCCAGATTGAAGGCACAATTTTCAAGCTGAGGTCATTGTATAGATTTATATATAAAGGTAATATCTTTTACTGCAGCCTTTCTACTGTTTAAATAAATCGGAGATGCAGTCTTCCTAATTGCTTCGTCTTTGACCTGTCAAATGAAGAGAAGGTTAAGTTAGAGTTAGATTTATCACAACTCACAAGGCTTCATATAGGCCTTGTCCACCCAGACACGCGTATATGTATACATGTATATATGCTTTTGTGAATGTGATATTCCCCATGTAAAATGTAGTTAAATTACTGTGCAATGCGCATCATTAAAGGAGTCAAAAACCTTTTGGATTCTTTCTTGAATAGGCTCTTCTATTTGGCGCCTTTATATCATTTACTTTTCTTTGGTTGTTTTTCTAACTAATGTAAATGCAATCTTCTTCTTTGAAATGCAGTTAATCGTTGTATAGACATACAAGATTCAGTAACTATATGAAGATGGATTTATTAGGAGCAACAGTGGCTTCATGATTCACCAGACCCGCCGCTTCAAGAACATTTGCATTGTGCTGCTCCTCTATGAACTCTCTGCCTGCTGATGTTCTTTTGACATTTAGTTCCCTTTCTTTCTTTAAATTCACCAGACCCCCTGGTTCAAGGAAAAAGTTACCATCGCCAAGCTGTTTAATCATTCAAGGATCCCATAATCCCAGAATAGTTGAGATCTGTTATATGAATCGTTAGCTCTATACCATTCTATTCAGGCATATTACATTCTAACATTAAATAGCTTGTCTTTGGAGGGGAAATAGGAGTCCCTAATGAAGATTTCTCTAAATTTCATGCTTACCCTATACTGATATACAATAACCATGGAGATATTAGTAGCTTAGTTGGTTGACTACCTGAACTTTTACTTGTTGGTAAAGGTTCGATTCACTACCTTGTAATCTCCTCCCTCATTTTCCCTTCTTCTAGCCGTTGATAACTAAAATTTAAAAACTATGTATACAATAACCATAATAAAAAGACTCAAAGACCTCCTGGAAAAGCCCGAGTTAATGTAAGTATAACAGTAACAATTAAACCTTAATACCTACTAGTTGGTGCAGCTTATACATATCCTCTGCTTCATTTTATGTTTTGTTCCTAGTTAAGTTTGTATTTATTTTGAGGTAACTATTAGTTCATGAGCAAGTGCTGAGACTAATTTATGAATAAGCAACTATATGTTTTAGATAAAAATGTTAGAATTCAATAATAAGCTACTATCTGTTTGTTAAATAGGGTACTGATTAAAATGACCAAATTGTCTTTGAAGTTAAATCACAAAAGTATTAATTTCTATCTTTACAAAGAAAAGGATGAGCAATGCAAAAGGAAAGGAGAGTGAGTTAGGATTTTGTTTACGGAAAAGGGTTGTTTAGAGATTACAAACGATACTACGAATAAAATAGTAAAAGATAATCTCCTATTTGGCCTTAGATTATGAACAAAGTTTCATAAGTGAAAGTCCTAAAAATCCAAAAACTGATTTGAGTTAATTTTTGAGAATTTTAAAAACAAATTTAAATTTAAATTTCATAGCAAAATAGCTATTTGAAGATAATTTTTTTAATTTACTCTCAAAGTTTATAACCAACACTAACTTAGTAAACCATTCTCATAGCTACCAAATTTTTGTAAAAGACTACACTCAAGGGTGTGATATAGGTGAAACAGTGAAAGTCCGTGCAAACTTCATAAAAGAAATTAGTCAAATGAAAAATGCATTTTTTTCGAAAACACATGAGTTTGAGATGATTAACTTATCACTTGTGGTTGAATTTGCTTATAGGCACTTTTAATGTTTGCTAAAAGGATAAATAAATTGTATTTATAATCTAATTTAGCCGATTTATCCACTTGCCAAATCTCCTCCTACTCCTAGTAACAGGATAATTTGCAGAGTAAAAGGATAATTTGTTTTAAGGATATTTTGTCACCGTTACAAATGCAGCTAATACCTCTTCAGAGGAAATCAGATCTCTTATTCTTTTATAATTTAAATTTTAAAAAAATATATATTTTTTAAATCTCTTATATATAAAAATAAAAATTTCTTGAAAAAAATTATAAAACTATTTTTATTTATTTATAAAGGACTAAAAAATAATTTTCCCCTAATACTTGTCTGCTGCACTAATTAGTAGACATGACTAAGTGTGTCAATGGTAATCAGTATGTTATTTCTTAAAATTTATATTATAACAATTTTTTATTATTTTATTATGTATGATTAAAATTAAAATTTTTCACAAAATTAAATTTAGGGCATACCAACTATATTCCTACTCAATGCACTTTCACAAATGAAATGTGGAAAAGTAAAATGTACGTGGATCTTAGTAATCCTTACTTTGTCAATAAAGAGACTCTTTTCTGATAGACTTTCAGCTCAAGAGATAAGTTTTTCAAGGTAGGGTTGGAAAAAATATGACAATAAATAATAAGAAATCTAGAAAATGAGATAACAAATTAATAAGGAAAAAGGGTAAAAGAAATGCCCTTAAACTAAACGAAATTGAACCAAAATGCCTTTTTTTTAATAGTTTGGTCCAAAAATGCCCTACTATTAATATTTTGGTCCAAAATGCCTCCACTATTACTTTTGGGTCAAAAGCCCTTTTTCTAATAAATAAACTCCCCCGTCCAAATTTATGTGATGTACTTTGACTGAACATAGAGTTTAAGAATATGAAAAGATTTTGAAACTTGGTGGTCTAAAATAAGTGCTAGATGTTTGTGTGACTATAAATAATCTCACTAAGCTTAAATAAATATTGTAATATTAAATTATTACTAAATATAGAAATGTATTACTCTCTCTGTTTCAAAATAAGTGGTGTTTTAGTCTTTTGATTTTGTTTCAAAATAAGTGGTGTTTTACATAATCAAGAAGACATTAATGATGTTCTTCTAATTTTGCCCTTATTTAAGTGGAGAGAGTTTTACATAATCAAGAAAATATTAAAGAGTTATATCTTTTTCAAGATATTTATTAGGGGTAAGGAGGTAAAAATATATTTTCTTTCTAGGAATGAGTAGTTTCTTAAGGGGTGTGCATGAAGCACCACTTATTTTGAATCAGAGGAAGTATTCTTTTTGAAACTGACTTAAAGGAAAATATGTCACATAAATAAGATAGAGGAGTGTATTTTATTTTTCCTTTTTAAACACATGCTTTTTCTAATATAATATTAATATTTAAAAAATCTTTTTCTTATTTTTTCTTTTAAAATTTCTTTAACTAATAAAAAAATGAAAAATAATCTTCTTTTTTTAATATCGTTTTATCAATTAAAATAAAATAATTATATATACTTTTTTAAACTGATAATATAGATTTTATATATATATATATATATATATATATATATATATATATTAATTCATAAATCATAACAACGTAGCTCATAAATAAAGTAAAAAATAATAATTCATATTAAAAAATTAAAAAGTATGTGACTACGAAAACAAGTAGCCGAATATTGAGTGGACAAATAAAAGAACGTTGTACGTGTCTAGGATAATTTGTTTTAAAGATATTTAGTCACCGTCACAAATGCAAGCTAATACTTCCTGCTCCACTAATTAGCGGACACCATGACAATGCTCCCACGCCTATCATCCATTCTTCCCCTTCATTTCAGCCTCAACACGCTATCCACAAACACACATCAAAAGTGTCCAACTGTTGTAACGGTCTTGAAACTTGTACTTTTCAATTGCATCATTTTATTTCTATTTTTTTTTCAAAGATCATACTCACATTCAAATTAATATTATTGTTTATTTTGTATGCTCCTTAAATTACTCCCAGTAGAGGAATATTTCAAGATTAATTGTACACTCTATGTTTTCATGATAATAACTTGTACCTATGTTACACATTATAAGACAACCAACTGAGTTTGTATTGTTAGTTACACTATCCGCCAATAGTCAAGGATAAATCAAGGAAACGTCGGCATATATAACCAAAAGACAAAAATAAATTTGAAGTGTACTGCCCGCGTTTTCACTTTTATGCTTAATTTAATGCAACTTTTTTCTTCACCAAACTATAACGTCCGCCGACTGACCAGGTTTTAAGTATTGTATAAACAACACAATATGCATGCAAAGTTGGAAGGTGCTTATTGGGATGTGTGGTTAGCTACCAGCAGTACAGCCATAAAGCTATCTTGAAACCAACTGTCAACGGTTTTCAACTAGTCAATAATCGTAACTGTTGACACAGAGTTTCAGGGCCATAACCTCCTATTATAAGTCACGTATTCTAGTCATGAATGAAATTAGCAACTGATATTTGCATTATAATATGCTGCCTATATTATACTTTGGGTGTAACTTTTTTCAGAAACTTTCTTAAAAGTGAATTGCTTAATCAAAATAAGGTTAAAATCTGAAGTTCATATAATTTTAAACTATCTCAAGTCAATATATTAAAATATTTAAATATCTAAATATTTATTCACATCATATTTGAACAAAGTTATTAATCTAAAGACTATGGCTATTTAGAATAGAGTGTTAGAGTAGAGTGTCGGTGGTGTCCAAAAATCAAATTTTTAAAAATTTGTACGCGTTACACTTTAGGTCTGCCACGATATTTCGTGCAGTTGGTCCTTTTTTTTTTTTTTTTAATTAACCGTAACCATTGGGTCAAAGAAAAAGCAGTTGGGTCATAGGCAAAAAGGAAAAAAGTAGTAATTTCTTATTAGAGACATCAAACCTTTTTTTTTTCCTTATCTTGTTCTTTTTCACAAGTAAAAGTCATGGATATTAGAGATGGTCGGTGATTATGGGTCCAATTGGGCCCCATAGTGCAAGCCTCAGCGAACCAAACACGCCAACTCTAGCCACACAATAGATCTTCTAGATAAGTCGGCCCAGTACTATTACAAGTGGACGCCTTATTCTTCAAGTTAGTTGTCGCATTTTTTCCTCCTAATAAAGTAATCCCTACGAATTTAATTGGTACTTTAAAGATTGCATTAAATAGTAAAAAAAGTATTTTTAGAAATTAAAGAAAATTTTCATCAAAGTTAGACAGCGTTCGGAGTTACACTTTAAACCCCTTAATTTCAAATATTTTGAGAGTTTAAATTTTATGAATAATGATATAAAAAATATTTATATATTCAGATCACCGGTTAGGTAATTACAATGTAAACAACTTCATAAGTCTTAATTATAAAATTAAAAAAGAAAAAGAAAAGTAATACGATGGTACCAAATAATTTACTTATTTAATTTTGTTTCCATTTTTGATAATAAATTGTGAATCTTATCATAATTAGTGTTTTAAAAAGTGGGAGCGCAAAATAAAATATTTTACTCAACACGAGATGAGACGTAAGTTTCGAACACGGAAAGTAAGTCCTATAACTCATCTATCTTTAATTTTATAATTTTATTACTAAAAAGATAAGTAAAAATAATATTTTAAATAATTTTATAAATAAAATTTAAATAAATCACCAGTATTATAAAAAAAATTATAATTATTATTTAAAAAATTTAATAACACAAAAAATAATAATAGCTGAGATAATCTTTAAAATGAAATTATCATCTACTCCATCATCGATCTCCACATCTACTAGTCTTTTCCACCCTCAACTAATATTTACACTGATTATTGTTTATATATTTTAAAGAAGGAGAAGGCTACATGTAGGAGTAATGCCAAAATACAGATAAAGTTGTCTTAGAAACAAAGTGTTATAAAATCTTATCCTATCAATTTTAAGCATAATCATCTAAGAAACTATTTATGACAATATCACTTTTTATAAGTGTTGCTTTCTTTATGATATGTTTTAGAAAAAATCACTATAATATGAAAATATGAAAATATAAATTATAAATGTCATTACACCAATAATAAAAAATATTATTTATAGCAAAAGTATTTTCAAAATGATAAAAATCAAATTTAACGCCCAAAAGTATGCTTTTACGCACAGGACTTACGCTTTTACAGTAGGGACCCAAATTATGGGGCTTACTTTTTATGAATCTACATCTTTCATTTGTGCCCCGAAGAGTTTTTAGTATGTCTTCCCGGAGATTTGTCCTCGAAAACGCTTTTGAAAATACTAATTAAACAAAACAAATTTAATACAATATTAAGGGCATCTGGAGATCAAGGCCACTTTCTATGAAGAGCGTCCAGACCATCTAGACCTTAATAACGGGAGGGGGGGGTGCTATCAAAATCAACAACTCTATACGGGCTAATTAGAAAGTATATGTATCAAACTTTTAACGGTTTCTATTTTTTCTAGAGGCCAAAAACATATTTATTCTTTCCCGTGATTCCTTCTTTATCTGAGTAGAAATAAAAACCGTCTTTACATTCACGTGTTTGACCAGACAAATATAGTATATCATAGCTCCACATATAACAATTTTCACTTTTATTCTAAATTATTTTCAATGTAGGATCTAATATAAATTCTGTTTGACAATATTTCTTAGAATGGGTGAAGGCTGGGTGAGAGACTAGGTCAACTTACTGCTTACTGTCGTGGTTTAAGCTTTAGGCTCCATAGACGGAACCTTGTTTAGCTTGTATATCAGTATAGGTAATCAAAGCCTCCCTAACAGCTGCGATTCATACACAATCAACAAATAATGTTGATAATTCTTTGGAACCTCCAAGTCACTAAGACAACAACTTCCATCTCCATCAATTGCAGATAAAATATTTAATTTTTGCAATCTGTCCTTAGTTAGCAACCTTTCTTGATAATCTAGCCACAGAATCACTCTCTGCTTTGGCAACATGAAAATACTCCATTGTTTTTGTTACTGTTGTTGCTAGTTGTTCTCCTTTTTTGTTATGGAGCTATGTTTTATAGTTATTTGTAGCGTACTGTGAGACGCCTATGTTGGACTTTTCTGCGGTTCAAGTTTGTAGATAGTCCATATTACAGAGGAGACTCTGCCGAAAATTTTCTAGTGATACCTAAGTACTGAGTCTCTTAAGATTGACTTACATTCGAGGACAAATGTCTCTAAGGGGGGAATGATGTTATACCTCACAAGTCTTTCATTGTTTAACCAAGGTGTGTGTGTGCACGTCGAGAGTTCTTCGGGTATGGCACATGCGGAAAAAGGGTCAAAGATGGAATGCGAGAGCGCGTTATCGAGTGACAGGAGGAAGAAGCTGGAGGCACGCGCTAGGATCGCCGCGCCGTGCACCCCTCTCCCACGCAGGGAGCGGCGCATCACACCTCTGCTCCTTCTCTATGGGAGGCGCGCCATGGACCCGTGCCACTGCCTCCTTATATTTATAAAGTTGTGAGATATTGGTTTCATTTTAAAAACATTTCCCAAATAGAGAGATACAACTTAGGCGATCTTCCCCTTGAGTTGTCGACAAATTGAAGGTAAATTACGCTATCAGATCTCGTCTAATTACAAATTCTTCTTGGGCATGAATTCTGGGCCTACGAAGAACATATCGACGGAGTTAAATCTTTGAAATTGGATCTTTGACGGAGCCATAGTGGATAAAAGTTATAGAAATCATCTCTATCTAAGACTAGTACGCATATAAGTGATAGTAAGTACTTCTACCCTTCTAATCTATAAGAATTCGTAAGGTTTTGCCAAATTAAGCTTGTTGTCACTTGTTGTCGTTGTGTTTTGTAGGATGATGTTGCTGGCCCACTTCTGAAATAGAATAGCCTTATCCCCCTGATGTATGAGCTAAGATACAGAAGGATTACGAGTTCTTAACAGAAGCAGGATTGATTTAGCGAAGTTCGGTAATTAAGGTATGTTAAGGCTAACTTTATTCGATAAGTTATTCTCGTTGTATAATTGATACAACCTGTACTTCCATAGTAGTTTGTGATTACGTGTATTGTGGTTAGTTGCTACGAGTTGAACTGATATTGTAGTATAGTATCCCTTGTCGGGGTTAGTCATGTTTTAGCTTTGCCTCTCATTAGAAGCGGCCTAGAGATAACTGATTTGTTTTTCTGCCGCCTCGATTAGTTAGAGATGTTTTGCTACCTTACCAAGGTCATAGAGGCTTGTAGTTAGCTGGGGGGTATACCTTATTAAAATGGGCAGCACAGGGTGCAGCTTGGCGATATAACTTCAATTTTGACGCTTATATAAATAGTAAAACTCGCCTACAAGCCGTTGACGTACCTTGACGCCTACAAGGCTAGAATCTCAATAGTATAGTCTTACCTCTGAGTTAATGGCACCAGAGTTACCTAATGAACCGGGTGGTAGGTTGTCAGATGAAGTACTTATTTCCAGTGATCGTATAAGCTTCATATGACTTACAACATGTCACATAGGTCGCTCAGGAAACCACCCTGGCTATTAGTAATTTAATGGACTATGTGATATCCTAAATAGTAATTTTATCAGCTATCAAACATGAGGCCAACGCCCTTGGCTATTCATGCAGAGGCCCACGTGCATGTTGCCTAGAAGGGCTAAGTTGAAGTACACCTACCTACGGTGATACAGGTTGCTCATAGGAGCTATACGGCATCTGGAAGAATCAGATTGAGGCCGCAGAGCCATATTAAAGTCTATTAACTTATGGAATTCCCTTATGATGTAGTGGCATCACTGACCCTCAGTAGAGTCTTATGTGTGCTAGGGGTGCAGTTATAGGAGCCTAGAAGGCTCAGATATAGTTACAGGAGCTCGAAAGGCTCAGATATAGTTATAGGAGCTCGGAAGGCTCATATATAGTTACAGGAACCCAGAAGTCTCAGACACAGTCAAATGAGCCCAGAAAGCGCGGATACAATCTCAGAAGACGAGTATGTTAGTTACAGCTTGCTTGCGGGGCTACAGTAGTACATATAGAAGCATATAGATTGATTTGTGATTGCTGGGGCTTATGGGGGCCCATGTAGGTTATTCTATGTTGTTTGTACCTTCCAGACTTATGGGGTCCAGGTTAGGTTCTTGTTTGAATATTACTTGTTAGTTACAATTCATGTTTGTGAGATCGTATAGATTAACTTCTGGCCCTTATTATTGATTGCTTTCAGTTCCTCTATTATCTTCTATTCAGTTTATTATTATTGACTTACATATTCGATATATACTATACGAACGCTCACGCATGCAGTGCTTTATACTTTCCTGTAGGTTCAGACACACAGGTTTTGAGACCTCCGTAGTAGCTGTTCAGATCCAGCAAATTGGCCAGGTGTTTTCCTCCGAAGTTGCCATATGATTAGAGGTTTGCTTGTATTTTGATGTATAGGTTTGGATAGGCCAGGGCCCTGTCCCGATCAATATCTTACTCTTTAGAGGCTTGCAGACTACGAGTTTTGTTAGGCATGCATTTTTGGTCGTATGGGGCTAGTTATTTTGCTAGCTGGCAACCTTGTTGGCTTATATATATGTATATGTGCGCCTGCTTTCCTTTTGATATGATTTAGACAACATGGTGGTATTGTCAATCTGCATAGAATGACATTATTATTGCAATTGTTGCGTCGGTGGTCTTGTCAATCCGCATAGAATGACATTATTATTGCAATTATTGCGTCAGTTGTTTTTGCGTAGGTGAATATTGTGGTCTTGTCATCTTAAGGCTACTGTTTGAGTTAAGATATAGCTGATCATTTTCTTGAATATGTGTTGCTGGTATGCACCAGAAGTGTATATATCCATTTAGGTCAGCTTAGGATCCAGTGTGGCATTAGGTGTCAGTTACGCCTCCCAAGGTGGGGCATGAGCTCGATCTCTCTCAATATGTTTAGTGTTCTAAAATGTTAATATGAATATAGGATACTGAGTAAGTAACATCAGTAGTTAGTTGATATTTATCTCTTTTGTATCAGTATGTCATTTTCTCCTTCAAGCATTCATTTTCTTCCAATACCATCTGCTATTTCTAAGGTGGACGATGCTCCCAAATGTTTCTGCAAGACTTCGTATATATATCATGAACTCATTTAACCTAAAAGATATCTTTTCTAGTAATCAGTCGTCACAATAGTTTGACTATAAAAGCTATGTTTCATTGCTTGCGCCTTCTTATATTCAAGTAATCAAACTTTTTTGACATAAAAACTCTTTCTCAAGCAACAAAGAGATATTTTTTTGTTACCTTCTGAGTTTCCCCATAAATAATACTTATATTTTTTATTTATTTTTTCGATCACACTTTGGATAAAATGAACACAATAACCTAAAATTTATAAATTGAAAAGAGTATAACATTAATAATTTTTTTGCTACCAGTATAGGAAAGTTTCCTTGAGTAACCAGTGATTATTCTATTTGTGATCTTGTCTATTCATTGATGACTTCCACCTTATTACACTTTTCAATAAATAATGATAGTCGAAGATATTGTAATATGCAGAGAGCCTAAAAATCCCGTGTTACTCAAAACCCTCTTCTGAGTATCCTCATACTCTATCATAAGGTTCTTATTTTTGGAGATTTCACTGGTGTTGTATCTTGAGTCGACTCTGAAACTGATTTTTGGATTTCCACTGTTTCACTGGTTTTCTTTAGTACTGTTTCACTGGCCTCCAGTTCCAGATCCTCTTCTAACTAGGACTTTATACAGGCTAACTATCAGAATCATTAGCTTTATATAAGCTAATTAGAAAGTATATGTATCAAACTTTGACAGTTTCTATTTTTGTTAGAGCCTGAAAACATACTTATTCTTTCCCTAAATTCATTTTTTATCTGAGTAGAAAAAAGAACAGTCTTTACATTCAAGCGTTTGACCAGACAAGTATAGTATATCATAGCTCCATACATAGCAATTGCCACTTTTATTCTAAATTGTTTTCAATGCAGGATCTATTATAAATTCTGTTTGACAATTTTTCTTAGAAAGGGTGATGGCTGAGCGAGAGACTAGGTCAACTGTCATGGTTTAAGCTTTAGGCTCCATAGATGAAACTCTGTTTAGGTTATATATCAGTATGGGTAATCAAAGCCTCCCTAACAGCTGTGATTCATACACAACCAACAAATAATGTCGATAATTCTCTAGAGTCTCCAAGTCACTAAAACAACAACTTTCATCTCCATCAATTGCAGATGAAATATTAATCTCTGCAATCTCTCCTTAGTTGCCAATCTTTCTTGATAAGCCAGCCACAGAATCACACTCTGCTTTGGCAGCGTGACAACACTCCAAATCATCTCTATCTTTCTCAATATGTTTAGTGTTCTAAACATGTTAATATGAATATGGAATACTGAGTAAGTAACATCAGTAGTTAGTTGATATTTATCTCTTTTGTATTAGTGTATCATTTTCTCCTTTAATGCATTCATTTTCTTCTAGTACCATTGTCACGCCCCGCTTTGGGGGGTATGACTGACACCTGGTGCCCTAGTAGGATCTAGACTGTTAACTGGTGAGCCTAGGCACAACTGGTGCCTGACTAGCTCTAACTCAGATTTCTGAAAAAAACGGGCTATATAACGGATGTAAACACAGCCTCCGGCCAACTGGCCTATAGCCACCTGTACCTGTAATAACAGCTAACCAGAAACATGTCAATGTAAGGGAGCCTATGCGGGCCGACAAGGCCACCATGCTGTCTAGTTGTCTGTAACTCAACACAAGACTACTGTAAGACTACGTGACCGGCAAGGTCACCACTACTGTCAAACTAAGGCCTCACAAGGCCAACATAAACTGAAATGCTAGACAACTATAACAAACTATACGGCCTCACACGACCGGCTCAACTGACCACAGGAAAATATATACAGACTGCAAGCCTCTAGGAATACTGATAAAATGGTCGGGACAGGGCCCCAACCTACCCGTACTATACAACAAAAAAAATGAAATACACCTCTGAATATCAGGCTCCGGAGGACAGGAGCTGATGACTCTGCGCTGGCTAGGATCACGAGGGATCGACTCCTCGTCTGTGAGTACCTCCAGGCAAGTAATGCAGCGCCCCAAGCGGGCGTCAGTACCACTGGTACTGAGTATGCAAAGCAACTGAAATAATATAACTGAAACAACTAAATATAGATAGCATATTTAGCAAAACTGTATGGTAGAAGATAACTGTATCTGGAGAAACTGATAAGAACTGAATCATGCTCCCTGTACTGATAAGGCGGAGGCGTACCTGGGAACGCGATGGCCTGCTGTCTAGTAACTAGTATATAACACATAAATAGATATACAAGTAGCAAGCAAGAGCCAATGCCAACCCCCATAAGCCGGATGGCGCCAAGCAAGCAAACAATCTATATACCCCTACCCGGGTTAAAACCAACCAAAAATAAGTCCCTCCACTTATCTACTCACTTCGAAACTCCTCTACCGGCCCCCTAGGTCTCCGGCTCGGGTCATAGCCTCCGATATAAGCAACCGTGTCTGGGTCCGGAGGACTCTTGTGTAGACAGTAATAGATAGGGTCTGGATCCCTGGACATAAAACTCAACAGGGCTATCTGAAACCGGAGCTACACCTATAATAACTGAATGTATAGACAGTAACAGATAGGGTCTGGATTCCTGGACACAAAACTCAACAGGGCTATCTGAAAGCGGAGCTGCACCTGTAATGCTGATCAGACTGCTATGGGGAAAGCTTCATCCCATCTTCGTCCAAGCTGGGGACGGCATGCCACTCCTTGGAGTGACGTAAACCCACCCGCTTAGTGGGCGACACGATTACCAACCCAGGGGCGGCGAGGACGCTCAACAAGGGGCCCTCACGCCACAACAAGTCTCAACAAACAAATAGCACATATAAATAGCAAGCATGTATAACTGAAAAAGACTATTTGAAATCTGATTTCTTATTCTGACCTCTTTTTGTATTATACTGATTCTTTACTGATTATACTGATTTTGAAATCTTTATTTAACTGTTTGGCTAATCTGTAGCCTGGATACCATCTGTCTGAATGGCTAATCTGTAGCCACAGAACTGTCTGTCTATCTGATTTTGCTTTACTAACTTTGTTCTGAAAATCTGTATCTTTTTATTCTACAACATGCTTGCTAATCATACAATAGACAATACTGAATCTGGAATGCTAACTCGCCCTTTGGCGCATACTTTGCTATCTTTCGGACTAAATACGATACGGCAACGCAAAACAGATTTTTTCTAAACTTACCCAATACTCAGCGTTCAACTCCGAGAATTCAATTACGGAGTTTATTATGATTTATACGACTAAAACCTCTAACTTGCCGAGGAAACTACTTTACATACCTTAACCTCAAGTTACTCGACTGTCGGACGAGGCTCAGTCAGTACTCCAGCTATTTCTCCCAACTGCATTCATATATACGTCAATTAGTACTAAATATAACCTTATTCTGAAGAACAACATCACTTTCGATAAAATTATAGCCTAAACTTAGGCTTATCGAAAGACGGTCGAAAACTTGCTATTTTTCAGAAGTCCAGAAGGGAGAAGTATTCACTTCACAGCTAGGAGCACATAGACACTAGTTTGGAGCAATTCCACTTACCTTAGCCCGGTAGCACGATGACTCGTCGGCCGTATTTCGCGAAACAAAATCCGTAGGAATGCTCCCTGCTGCTAAATACCTCGGTACCTGAGGTTAATTTGAGTTTAGACTACGTTTGGCAGCGTAACCAAACAATAATTTACATTACTCTTCCCCTTCTCTCTGTTTTCTCACGAGTTCTGGAAATAATTTAAGGTAAATGATCAATTAAAACCGAAGTGACTTTGGGACTTATAAGTCGCATTCAGGGAATGCGATTTATAAGTCGCATTTTGCCCTGCGACGCGCCGACTTGGCGCTTGTCCGATCTTTCCCCGGGCCTTTTTCTAGCATGTATGGCTTTCAAATACTCTTAACCAACATGCGAATAGGCCATCTATGTGTCGGGAATTTACGAGGTGTAACAACCATCTACAGTTCTAAGGTGGATGATGCTCCCAAATATTTCTGTAAGACTTCGTATATATCTCATAAACTAAGTTAACCTAAAGGACATCTTTTCTAGTAATCAGTTGCCATAACAGCTTGCCTATAGAAGCTAAGCTTCATTGTTTGCACCCTTTTATATTCAAACCATCAAACTTTTTTGACATACAAACTCTTTCTCAAGCAATAAAGAGATATCTTTCTGTGACCTCCTGAGTTTATTCATAAATAGTACTTATATTTTCTATCTTTTTTTTAATCACACTTTGGAGCAAAATGACACGGCCCCCTAAAAATTATAAACTGAAAAGAGTATAACATTAATAATTTATAATCTACTAGTATAAGAAAGTTGCCTTGAGTTGCTGGAGGAACTAGATCAGAGAAAAAGAGGGATTCTAGTTGTAAGATATCTAATAAAATCATCACCGAAATTGAGATCTTATTCAAAGAGAAAGACCTCAAACATCAGGAGTTCTTTTTTTCTTTTGGTATATTATATGAATGATCCAATCCGCAAAGACCATGATTGAGAATTATTTGATCGTCTTTATCTGAGGAAGAGTCGAAATAGAAACAACTTACATTCGAGACTGTTATTCGAAATCTTAGTGAAACACTGAATTTCTTATTTCATGCCTGTTTTTTGTAAAAAAAAAAACAACCAATTGAAATGGAGGTTTCCTTCAAACAGTAAGTGGTTGAGTCAACTATTCATTCAAATGATATTGAGCATGTTTCTCATCTCTTCTTGAGAAATAAGTGGGCTTTCTTTGCAAAAATGTGCTCAATTTCATATGTGACAATTCCGTCAAGATCTTTTCGTTAGTTGGGGAAAGAATCCGGCCGAGTTGGATTTTTGGAGGAACGTATTGAAAAAGAATTGGATTTAGTAAGACAATATGTGGTCAATAAACAGGATCAATTTTTTAGCAAGGTACAAAATGTATCACCAAATATTCAATATGATTCTACAAGATCTAGTTTTGTTCAAGTAACGAATTCTAGCCAATTGAAAGGATCTTTTGATCAACCCAGAGATCATTTGGATTCTATTAATTATGATGATTCAGAATATCACACATTGATTAATTAAAGAGAAGATCGGCAACAAAAAGAAAGATCGATTCTTTGGGGTCATTTTTTCCAAATGAATGAAAAGAGATAGAATTCGCCCCAAAACACCTTTTTAGATATTTCTCAATGTCTCAACAATTCATGTAACATGAGAAGCAGATAAGTTGCAAACTTAAATATCGTATTTATTAATAACGTCTTTTTTTTTCCAACGAAACAAATCTTAATAATAACTTTCCGTCAATTATTTATTTTGCGATCAATTAGTTTTCCAAAATTAAACCAAAGCCAAATCACACGCCTATATGCTATATTAGTACGTCACCTCTTTGTATAGCAACCTTCATTTCCTTCAAATGGAATCTCTGTGTGTAGACTGAAAATTACTCAAAAGTGAGAGATAACAAATAGAAATGGGAGTCGATGTGGTTTACCAGAACCTTTTTTATAACCTTCGTGTATAGATTGAAAAGTATTTAAAAAGTGAGCAAGTCTTGATATGAGTGCTGTAGTCATAACAAACCCGTAAATGGGCGAATTTAAATTAATTAATATTTTAATATGGTTATTGGACATCAAATGGCTAATTTAAAAAATAAACACTGTAAATTATACCAGTCAAAAGTGAAATCACCCATAATTTTCAAACTTAACAGAAGAAATCTTCTCGATGATACGGACACGTGGATATTGGTTAGCTTCATACATTACACTAGACTGTCCCCACCTAAAGCTATCAGAATTCAACAATTCCTTCTTCCTGTGTAAGTTTCCCATCTGCACAGTCATCACCCTTTTTGTGTGCCTATAAATTTGCAATGTCCCAATGACCAAATCCTCATAACTTCATTCTACTCTTAATTACAACACTTTATAGAAAGAAAAAAAGCTACCATTCTGAGCCTTTATTGATTGTACATTCAATTCTTTTTTTTTTTTTTGTACAAATATTTCTGTATTTTCTTCATCCATGGCTCCTATTTTCAACAAAGCTGATGAAAACCTCAAAATTCTTGTTGATGGCTCAGCCATTAGCTTGGAAAATTCAAAATTCACGGTCAATGACCAAATCATCCTCTCTCAAGTTCCAGAAAATATAATTGTCACTCCATCACCCTACACCACCGGGGACAAACCAGTGACTTCCAGCCCCGGCTGCTTTGTGGGCTTTAAGGCATCTGAAGCTCAAAGCCACCACGTAGTGCCAATTGGGGAACTGAAGGACATCAAGTTCATGAGCATTTTCCGGTTCAAAGTCTGGTGGACTACTCACTGGACCGGAACTAATGGAAGAGACCTGGAACACGAGACCCAAATGGTCATTCTTGATAAGTCTGATTCGTTGGGCCGTCCATATGTGTTGCTTCTACCACTCATTGAAGGCCCATTTCGGGCTTCTCTCCAGCCCGGAAAAGATGACTTCGTCGACATTTGCGTCGAAAGTGGGTCCAGTAAGGTCACCGGAGATTCCTTCCATAGCGTATTGTACATGCATGCAGGTCAGTGGTGGACTCACAGTTTTTTATTCTGACCATAGATGCATATGTGAATTTTTTTTAAAAATAGTATAAAAGTTGCGTTTTGAACTCCTAAAAATTAAATTCTGATTTTCGTGTATGTTGCAGGTAATGATCCGTACAGCTTGGTTAAAGATGCAATTAAAGTAGCCAGGATTCACCTAGGCACTTTTAAGCTCCTTGAGGAGAAAACACCCCCAGGAATTGTGGATAAGTTTGGTTGGTGTACATGGGATGCATTTTACCTTACTGTGCACCCTCAAGGGGTGTGGGAAGGTGTGAAAGGGCTAGTCGAAGGTGGGTGTCCACCTGGACTCGTGTTGATCGACGATGGCTGGCAATCCATTTGTCACGACGATGATCCAATAACCTCAGAAGGTATGATCCTCGTTAAACTGTTAGATCGATTTATCTAAAATTTTAAACTATTATGGATTTTTTTTTTTAAATTTTATATAAAAAATATGTTACGTCTCTACAGGTATAAATAGAACTTCTGCCGGTGAGCAAATGCCATGCAGGCTCATTAAATTCCAGGAGAATTACAAGTTTAGAGATTATGTGAGCCCGAGAAGTTTGGGGCAGGGTGACCCTAACAACAAGGGCATGGGTGCTTTTATTAGGGACCTTAAGGAGGAGTTCAACACAGTGGACTTTGTGTACGTGTGGCATGCTCTATGTGGGTACTGGGGCGGGTTAAGGCCTGGAGTATCGGATCTACCCGAATCCAAAGTTATTAGGCCCAAATTAACCCCTGGATTGGAGAAGACAATGGAAGATTTGGCAGTTGATAAAATAGTTAACAATGGAATTGGGTTGGTCCCACCAGAAATTGCTGATAAGTTGTATGAGGGCCTACACTCTCACCTAGAATCTGTTGGGATTGATGGAGTCAAAGTCGACGTCATTCACGTAAATACTCGATCACATATTAAATTTTTTATGCTGTCGGTGTATATCATCTATATAAATTTTTTATTTTTTTAATGGATGTGCAGTTACTGGAAATGCTATGTGAGGATTATGGTGGTAGAGTGGATCTAGCCAAGGCTTATTATAAAGCCTTGACATCTTCAGTGAAGAAGCATTTTAAAGGAAATGGAGTCATTGCTAGCATGGAGCATTGCAATGATTTTATGTTTCTTGGTACCGAGACTATTTGCCTTGGTCGTGTGGGTAAGTTACCAGATATTGTAGCGTAGTATTCTTCCCATTTTACCCTTTATTATATTGACTACGCAAAATTAAAACTCATAAACATGACACGAGTTGATCAAACTTAAATTGAATATAGGTTATATCATATATGGTTTGATGTTTAATTTGCCGTGTTTCGTAGGTAAGTAATAGTACTGATAATTAATGAATTGGGGCAAGTTATGGGAAATAATTTATGACCATTAATTATGACGTGGACACGTATACAGATTATTGGTGCTGATAGGAAAGAAAACGATATGTACAAATTAAATAAACTTCACCCAGACGTTACTAAAGAGAAACATGTACATCATTAGATGAAAGAAATGATTTTTAAATTATTTTTTTATATGAGTTCTTTATTTTTACATATAAAAAATTTTAAAAATTATTATTTTTATTCTATTGATAAAAAAATAAAAAATCTTATTTCCTCTCGTTAAGAATACTTTGGGAAGTAGTTTAACTTCTATAGTAAAAGTTTTTTTAACAATATAAAGTTACTTTCGGAGATAGTTAAGGATATATAACTACCATTAGTTTGAATAGTACTGCTAATGTTTTACAACAGGTTAAATTGCATTGTTAGTGCTAAATTAATTTTAGAATCCGACGAATGGATTCAGCTGAATCCACAAATAATGAATTCGTATTAAAAATTTTCATATATATATAAATATATAAAAGTATATCATAACTCAATTACTAATATTTGATATCGGTATCGTATAATTTAGAACTCATAAAGTTTAAATTCTTACTCTGCTCCTTAACGAATATAAGAGAAATCCTTAGAAAAATTAAATGGGCCTTTTTAAAATCTTTTTTAATGAATGTGCAGGAGATGACTTTTGGTGCACAGATCCTTCTGGTGATCCAAATGGTACATTCTGGCTACAAGGTTGCCACATGGTCCACTGTGCTTACAATAGCTTATGGATGGGCAATTTCATACGTCCAGATTGGGACATGTTTCAGTCGACACACCCTTGTGCTGAGTTCCACGCAGCTTCTCGGGCTATTTCTGGTGGCCCTATTTACATTAGTGACTCTGTCGGCCAACACAACTTTGACCTCCTCAAAACATTGGTCTTACCTGATGGTTCCATCCTGCGTTGCCAGCACTATGCACTTCCCACTCGTGATTGCCTCTTTGAAGATCCACTCCATAATGGGAAAACTATGCTCAAAATTTGGAACTTGAATAAGGTAAAATATACAATTTGTGTCTTTGTTTACATTAGTATTTTTAAACTTAGTTAATTAGTGATATTTTCAGCTCAATTTATCACTTAATAACTATAATAAATTGATATGATTTTATATAAATATCGAAAGTTGATAAATTTTTATCCTATGTTATTCGGGATCGACTCTCCTAAGTAACAATACCAGAAAAGATGAGTTTCATTTCCTTTATCCAAAAGTTCAACCATGGAATAGGACGAGGGCTCATCCGAGCTAGGTAGACGAATATTATTTGCACCATGTGGCCTCTTTAGCAGATTTATATTTAGACGTTAGACCGCTTTCTACAAATTAGACCCGCCATCGCCATCTGGATATTAGTTTTGAATTTTAAATTTCTATCAGATGCTCACTTTCGAAATTCAGACAACTATCTTATTTGAAAAAGTGGCTAACTTCTCAATGCAAGTGTAAATTCATCCGTAGACGAATTCCGAACTTCTTATTCAATTCTAGGCCCAATGAACCCACAGTCATGGTCCAGCAACCCATTTTTGTATGGGCAAGTTACATAATTTGTCGGTCAGACGAAAATAATTATATATTGGTTATTATTTTAATAGACAGATATACAATGTTAATATCCAGTTTTTTATATCTCCGAGAATGCTAATATCTGGTCTGTTTTTTTCAGTATACTGGAGTTGTTGGAGCATTTAACTGCCAAGGTGGAGGATGGGACCGTGAGGCTAGACGTAACATTTGTGCTTCTCAGTATTCCAAGGCTGTGACTTGCCAGGCCGGCCCAAAAGATGTTGAGTGGAAGCATGGAACCAGCCCAATTTATGTGGAAGGAATTGAAACCTTTGTGCTCTACTCATTCAAAGAAAAGAAGTTGGTTTTGGCAAAGCCCACAGACACGGTCCAAATCACTCTCGAGCCCTTTAATTTCGAGCTCTTAACAGTTTCTCCTGTTACTATTTTGGGAACCAAATCGGTCCAATTTGCTGCAATTGGGCTGGTGAACATGCTCAATACTGGTGGGGCGATCCAGTCCATTGAGCTGGATGATGAAGCTAATTCAGTTGAAGTTGAAATAAAAGGCTTTGGCGAAATGAGGATTTTTGCTTCTCAGAAGCCAAAAACTTGTAGGATCAATGGAGAAGTTGTCCCATTTGAATATGGGGATTTCATGGTTGTAATTGATGTACCATGGTCCAGTCCTTCTGGTTCATGTGTCATCAATTATTTGTTCTGAGTTTTAGCTATCAGTCTATTGTCAAGAACGACAATGTAAGCAAACTTATATAGCTGGGGTTAATGTATAGCCTACCTCCATTCTTTTTGGGATCAAGGCATACTTATTATTATTTATGTAACTAGCTAATATGAGGGGCTTTTCCTTGTTTTTGTATTAGCCCCATTTCTTATTAAAGTTATATATGACTTTATACATGTACCTCTCAAGTGTTATGAGGATGAAATATAAAAAATAAGTTGTATATATTTATAGTCTCTCTTTCCTTCTTTTTTATTATTAGTATTAGAATTAACGCGATACATATTTAATAATATTAAAAAATTAATCATAGTAAATTACTATCGTATTTATTTGAGCGTGTTAAATTTGATATTTTAATAAAATTGCAACTATCAATTGCTTATGTAGTAAAAAGATCATCCCGGAATCAAAATTGTGTGTAATTCTAATAAAACGAGTTTCCCGAACGCAAGACCAGTTTCATTGGACTTCTCATTTTAGGCCCATGTAGATTGACGTTTCAGATTAGGCCCATAAGAAACCCACAGCTAGGATCCGGAGCCAAACGGTCCACCGGAACTGAGAAGCGATAGCGACTCTGTCACCGTCAAATCATTTTTCTGAGACAGCTTCGCAAGAAATCCAAACAATACAAATCTTCCATTTCACATCTACAAGTATACATTCAATCAACTGCTGTTCTTTCACAAATTCGTGCACCATTTTCTTTTACATGATATAAACACATCAGATGAATACATCGCACTACATGGATAAGCAGATCATGGATCTATCAAATTCGCAGAACAGCAGCAGCAGCAACAACAACAACAATGACTTCATCGATCTCGTTAACCCTCAGGCCGAACATCACATCATCGGCGATCCGAAGAAAGAAGATATTGTTCCCAGTTACGAATTTCATCCAATTCGCCCAATTGAATCTTCATCGCCCAAGTCTAACATTGATTCTAGTAATATTGGGGCATCTAGGGCTTGGAATTCTGCTGATTCCAAAAATAATACTGAGAGTAGCATCAGAGTAAGCTTCTTCACCTATTTCTCTCTCTTCCCATGCATACATGTATTCTTATACCTATAATCTAGGTGGATCTAAGATTTTAAATTACTGATGTGCAGAAATATCTGTTCTTATATTTCTTCAACTTTATATACATATCATTTTTGTTAAGGGTTGCATCCGCCACTGCCTATGGTGATAGTATCGCTATTAAAAGTGAACAAATGTTCTCTTTCTCAAAAAAAAAGTGAACAAATGTTCTCCGTGTTTATTGGGTTTAGGAGTAATTGAGTACAATGACTATCCTTAGTGGTTATTGTTGGCGATAATCAATGTGATTATGTTGTATTAAGTATCAATTGACTCATTTTATAGGAATTGGTATTGAAATTTGCGGTTATAGTTGAAAATTGTCTCTGCTGTTATGGAAATATACGATTCAGATGTGTGCAAGGATTTGTGGGTTGTTACACATATTTCTTGTATTTGTGACATGTAAAACTAAAGTAGGCATTGAAGGGTGTGGTCTTGTGGTAGATGAAGTCAATGAAGTGGGAGGAGAATCATGAATCTTAGGTTCAGCAGAGAAAAAAAAGCACCAGTCCTATTAAGACACTCTTTATGTTGCTAGCTAATTGCAAATTCGGAAACTTATTATGGATATTCATTACCTAACCCTTGGATCCGTCATTAGGAAGTGCTCATTAGTTGAAGCATCAGATTAAGCTACTCTAACATGTGAAACCAATGCTTATACTAGCCCTTTTTCTTAATAACCAAGAAATCTTGTGGAGTTAGCTGGCCCAACCACTAGTTTTGCTTGCAGGTAACACAGGAGAGTATGGACCTGCTCCAACTAAAATACCAAGCTTCAGTTTTGAGCTCATGAAGTACCCTGACCCACACTTCATCCTCTGGTCCTTACACTGCACCATAAGGGAGGGGGCTTTTATTAGCCTTGTTCTTACTCGTCAAAGAAAGCTGGCCTCTTTATATTTCTTCTTTCTTGAGTTTCTTCTTCCTCTAGATGCTTTTAATGAAAGCATTACTCTTATTAATAAGATCTTCTTCTCTCATATGGATCTCAATTTATATAGTACCAATGGAGAAAGTTCTTTTTATGGCTTCTCTTAATGTGTTCCCACGTTCCTATCTGGAACTAGTGAGTGGCTGTGTTTTAAATGTCTTTCGCCAATTAGTAAGCTTTTTGGTAAGAAAAGTTAATGTTTATGGCTTACCCGTACAACAAGAACAACTCAGTGTAATCCCACAAAGTGAGGTGTAAGGAGGGTACAATCTACACAGATCATACCCCTATCCAGGTAGAGAGGTTGTTTCCTATAGATCCTCGGCTTATAAAGATTACAAACAGAGTAATAATAAAAATAAAATAAAATAAAAATAAAAAATAAAAAATAAAATAAAAAGAAAAGGAAGGAAAAAGAAAAAAGAAAAAAGAAAAGAAAAGAAAAACAGCAATAATAAAAAATACTAATCACGATATGACAAACAACAATACACTGATCAAGGTATGAGAAGCAACACATAGTAACATGAAATAATATTATTTAGTTACTTCAGGACTTTGAGTAGCGATGTCAAATGGCAAGGTTGGTCAAATTTGGGCGGGCAAAGACGGGTTGGGTCAATGAACAGGTCGCTGATCCATTAGAAAACTTTACTTTGAGTAAGATAGTGAGTCAACTGATCCAGTAGAAAAGTTTACTTGGACTAAGAGAGTCAAGATGGGAACAATAGATCATAGTCCCACACCCCAACTTGACCCAAAGTTTACTTCTTTGATTACCACTGTCAGTGCCCCACAAATATATATTTTCCTATTTCCAGAATTAGGCTATCTTGGTATTTAAAGTCACTGGAACAGAAGTAGTTTTTAATTATTAAAAAGTAAAGATGCAACACTACCATTGTCCTGACATTCGGTTAAATTTGTTTTACTTGGATATTTTTGTCAACACCATTAACCATTTTGCTTACTGCAGATTTTGACCAAGTATATTTCTTTTCATATTACTAGTTAAATGTCTTCGACGATTTTCAAGCTCAGCTTTTCTTTTTCAAAATTTTCTTTGCAAGTAATGCCATACATTTGATACCGGAATTTCTCTCTGAACCAGAACAAACTAAGATAATAAGAGTACAATAAACTTAGCTCCACTAGTAAAATCTCCCAGAGCAGCGGAGTGAAATTTTTAATTTACAATTGGTGGCGTTTTTCCTTGCATATAGGAGGGCGTGAGGGAATATTCCAAGCAATGTTGTACACATGTATTAAAAATAGGACAAAATTGGAAGAAGTGATAACACCACAATTTCCAAAAATCCTCTCTGTAAACCTAACTTGTTTATTTTCCTATTTCTGAACAAGATCTATAATATTAATCATAACTCAGAGGAAAGTACTTTGAAACAATTTTTTCACATGGGGAATAAGAATCACAAACGGAACCCTAAGCAAACTAGAAAATGAAGACACAAGAAAATGGAACCTGCTAGTCAACTGTTGTCGGGCTTGGTCGTGGTTGGAACTCCATTTCTGAGAGAGAGAGAGAGTGTGTGTGTGTGTGAGAGAGAGAGAGAGAGAGAGGAAAGGTAGAGTTTTATCATCATTTTTGCATCCTTACGGGTTCTTTGGGTTTACATCTTCAATTTCCTCATGGGTTGACATGGGTAGTCATAATCGGATCTAGAGGTAAGGAAGGGGGTTCAATTGAATGCCCTTCATTCTAAAATTACACCGTGAAGTAGGGTAATGAGTAATTGCAAATTCATTTGTGTATATATAAAAAAACTGATGAATCCTTTTAACATAAGTAAAACTTGTAAGTATAGTGTTTTTGCATATTTTCTAATCCCCTTGTAAGGATTCCTTGCTCTGCCACTTGTCATATGGTCCAAATTGAACCAACATTTTAGACATGTTAGTTTGGGTTATGGCCAAAATAAGCGGCTAATATTAATTGCTTGCCCACCTGTCAGAATTTGGGAGGGTGGGATGGTTATACATTCTTCGTTAAATTTTGATTGTCTTACTTCTTAGACATCAGCCTTCTTATTAGGCTTTTATCATTTTTCTTACTCTACATTTATATTTTTCTTACTAGTTATATTTGTCTTTTTGGATTCCGAGTTGGAGTTGGACATGCTTGATGTCACCTTATTAACGATTCTTGTTACTTAATGCGAAATAAACACTCCTTTCAGTTACTAGAGATTTTCTTATTTGCTTCTCACTTCTATGCAGAATTATGGTTCTCTTGACACGATCGAACCTGCCAAAGTTATTGTGGAGAAAGATTTGGGCAGTGTTTATTCATCTTTGTTATCAGAAATTGATCATACAGTTAAGAAGTACACCGATAATCTTCTACATGCAATGGAGGGAGTGAGTGCTCGCCTATCACAGTTAGAGACTAGAAGTCGCCAGATTGATAACTCTGTTGATGAACTCAAATTGTCTGTTGGTAACAACCATGGTGTCACTGATGGAAAATTGAGACAGCTGGAAAATATTCTCAGAGAGGTATTCTTAGATCTTATCAACTTCTCCTTCAATTAAGCTGCTCTTGGTTTGACACCAGAATGAAATAAAGTAAACTGCTCTAGAGTTGGGTAGCCATAGGCTGTGCATCTATGTTTCTTTCCTTGTTGAATAGGTTCAACTTTTATTTCTAGCATTTTTCCAGTAATTGTTCTTAGAATGAAGTGTAAAAGAATTCCCCTTTTTACCCTTGTTTCAAGTCCATGGTTGTTCTTGGCCTCTTTATGTTATTACTCGTTCCTCATCTATTCTGAACTACTATATAGAGTAATGAAGTTGTAGTTCTGAAATATACTCTGAGAAATTTTCTTCATGGGCTTTATTGTCTCTTTGTGTTATGATTTGCAAGGACATTTCGGACACCTTAATCCATGGTATTGTATATATATCTACACCTGTTAGATGTCGGAGAATCTTGATGCAACTCAATGTCATGCTAAGAAAAACGAGGTGCTCATTAAAGACTGCATCTGATTAACTACTTGGGTTATGTAGAGAGGTTGTAAATTGTTTTATATATGCTTCATATGACAATTTTAGTTCTGGAACTATGCCACTTATGTCCTAGCTATGCCTTCTCCTCAGTGATATCAATTCCCTGGCTCAGTGGCTTGTAGTGGTACAATCACTTTGACGTTTTCGTTAAAAACGCATTTATCAAAATTTTGGAAAGAGTATCCATAATTTGGATATATTCTGGTGTTGTGGTGAATGATATTATCATAGGGCTGACTGGTTTCACTTGAGGAGATAGGAGTATAATTTTTGCCTGTCTTGTCTGCTTTGTGCCAGAGGAAGATGAAAATTTGATCTCCTATCAGAAAAAGGATAACATTTTTAACATAATCATACATTTTATGTATTCCTTTCCTTTTTGTATTATCATGATGGTTATTGATAAAGGATTAATATCTTAAAGTAAGTCTGGCCATGTACGTCTTCTTTCTTCCTTTCCTTTTCCCCTCTTTTGGGTTATCATGATGTATTTTTATCTACTTGTTTTATTAAATTGTCATGTAGGTGCAAGATGGTGTTCAGGTGATAAGAGATAAACAGGAAATAATGGATGTTCAGCTGCAGCTCATGAAATCGCAAGCTCCAAAGATTGAGCAGCAAGCAGAAACCCACAGTACCACCCATACAGATTCATCCCAACCTACAGCATCTGCTCCTCTTCATTCTCACCAGCAGCAATTTCCTCCTGTTTCTCTTACACAACCACCTTCTGTCCTAGCTCCTCCACCCCCTCCTCAACAGAATCTGCCATACCAAGTTCAGCTTCAGAACCCGTTTCCCCAGAATCCAATTCCCTCCCATCCTCAGCCAGAAGCTTATTACCCGCCAGCTGGTCAAGCACCAGAAAACTTAAGTCAGCAGTACCAACCGCCTGCAGCACAGCAGCATCAGACTCCCACACCACCTCCACATCAACAGCATCAGCCCACCCCTCAGCCAATCTACACTCAGCAACCTCCACCTCAACCTGCTCAATCACATCTCCCGCATACCTCTGTTATTCCCTCGCAACCTCAGCCTCTAGTAGGCCATCATCGTGAAGAGACACCTTTTATATCATCCCAGACTTATCCACCGCCAAGCATCCGCCAACCTCCTCATCCATCTAGTGGAGCCCCTCCATCCCAGCAATTATATGCAACTCCCCCTAATATGTTTGAGCCCCCATCTGGCAGACCTGGACCCGGATATTCTGGTGTATATGGACCATCTTCTGTGCCTGGTGAATCTTATCCATATAGCAGTTCCCCAGGCCAGTATGGCACTGGCTCCTCAATGAAACCACCACAAGTTTCCCTACCTGCAATGGGCCAGAGTGGTTCAGGTGGCTATCAGCAGCTCCCCACTGCAAGGATATTACCTCAAGCACTACCTACTGCTTCTGCTGTTAGTAGTGGGTCTAGTTCTCCCGGCACTGGTAATAGGGTTCCTATTGATGATGTTGTTGACAAAGTTACAAACATGGGATTTCCAAGAGACCAAGTAAGGGCAACAGTGCGGAGGTTGACTGAGAGTGGACAAGCAGTGGACTTGAATACGGTGTTGGACAAGTTGATGAATGATGGAGAAGTTCAGCCACCACGTGGCTGGTTTGGTCGGTAGCATGTATCCTCTTGTTCAAGTTCCTGTATAGTCTGAGTTTCAAAGTCTAAATTTTTTTACTGTGCTTGGATTTAAGCGGCATTCTTTACTGGTTTAGCGCTTTGTTTCTGACTGTCCTGATACTTCATACTTGTGCTCACTAGATAAAGATTTGTTAATGTGACATTTCCCTTTCCCTTTCTTTTTATTCTTTTGTACATCATGAATCTGGAGACATGTAGTTTCGTATGTGCGCTCAACCAAGTCACCTTACCTTGTCTGATGAAAACTTTGTATTTTCCGCCCCACTTCCTGCATCCTTTTTGTTTATGATAATCCGAATAATGGTATGATTATGCAGGCAGCAATTTTCTCAACTTAAATCTACATTGTGTTGAAAATACTTATGTTTTAGGGATAATAAGTTCAATCCTTTATAGTTCATTAATGTGAACCTTTCTTTTTCTGACAACCAAATGGATTGGATTTATGAAGATGAAGTGCTTAATAAATTGAATTAAACATTTGTTTTAGTACTATGATAAGAAAAAACCATTTATTTGCATATCAACTTAATCCTTCCTCCTTTTGCGATACGTGCAGTAAAAAATTTGTTAGCCGTCTATTCTTTTTGGGATTCTACATTCTTTATTATTATCATTCTTGATTGGGACTAATTTATTTAATATTAGTACCTGTGTTTTTCTTTTGGGTAGATTGGATTAAGAGTCTATTTGGATATTAATTTTTGATTTATTTTTATTATTTTTATTTTTTAAAGAATATTTAAAATTATTATTTTTTATTTTATTCAAGTATTATAAAATTTAAATTATTTAAAATTATTATTTTTTATTTATTCAAATATTATAAAATTATTTAAAAGATATTTTAGTTTAAAAATATTTAAAATAAGCGAATTTAAATCAGCTTTAGTACCTGTTTGGTAACACGGTTGGTAGCATAGTGTCATTCAACGCAATGTTTAAAAGACTATTACAATAAGAGGGACTTCTAATTTCTTATAATATATTTATTCACACGTTACCTGATAAAAATTAAAAATATATATTTATTCCCACATTTGTTAATCAAAGTCCAAATCATTAGTTTAATTATTATAATTCATGAGAAAAATATATTGTTAAACAAAAATGTTTATCAAGTTCGGCACAAATAAATGAACCTTGGTTCTTCTCATTACATATCAACATTCTAATGATTAGTTAATATTATTTTATGTCTTAGATACAGAAAATTTTGGAAAATAACAAATTATTTCCTAATGTAATTCAAGTAACCTCCCCAGAAAAATCAGATCAATTCACAATTTCACCAAATAAGATAATTATATTAAACACAATTTATTACTGTCACTATTCTGCAAATGAAGAATATATTTTCCTCTGTAAAAACCCTCTCTTAGGTTTTCTATACACAAAAAGAAGAGGAGACCAAATAAAGAAAGAGGGAAATAATAATAAATTTCCTTTATCGAAGACACACGAAGTATCTCCTCGGCGATGTATTCAACTTCTAGAAATTCAGACCGGTGAATCGAAACCCTAGGAGGCCCATTTTTAGAGGTTCGGTTCTTCTATCTTTCCTTTTCCTCTTTTTTTATTTTATTTTATTTTTTTGGTTTAGAAATTATAATCGAGGTTCTTGTTGTTTTTTCGATTGATTTGATAAGTAATTCGGATTGAGCAACCAGAAAAAAGTTGTGATTGAGCAAGCTTGGGTGATTATATATAGCGTTGAATTGAGTTAGGGTTCTGTCACGACGGTCGCCAGTGAGAGGATTTTGTCTTTATATATTTTTACTGTTTTTGATTCTTCGGACTGGAATGATTAGAGCTGGTTCATTATAAAGAGCTTGCTTTCATTGCAATTTAGCCAAGGGCTTCAAAAAACTCTTTTTCGGCTCAGTTGCAAATGATCTGATTGGGGTTTTTATGCTTGTTTCAATTGGCTTGGTTTGTCGTGTTATTATTACTCGTACAAACCAAGCTTGATGTCTACACTCTTGCTCGTATTAGGACAGGAGCTTTCACGCACCTTCCCAAGATTTGGATGCTGAGAATATTTAGGAAATGTTTCCAGTGTCGTCCAATACAACAATAACAACTATGCCTCAATCTCAAACTCACTGGTGTTGTCCAATAATGCTGGTAAATAAGGCAAAGGTGCAATGCGGAACATTCCATTTGTTTGTTAGTTTTGAATTTTCGATTGCAGAATGACAAAAGTATTAACATAACTGTAGCTTTCTTAGAGATTTGTAAGTTCTGTTAGAAAAACTTGGTTTGATACACAACAGCACCTAATTTAGGGTATTTTGGAGTTAGTCATTTAGTGAAAGTTAAATGTATCATTAGCTGCTAATGTCGTCATCTGGAATAATATCCTGTTCCAATATGAAAACTAATATCATTACTCTTACTCAGTGTTGATTTACTTTTGAGCTCTGTGCAATTTTTGGAAGGTCTGTAAAATAATGATAATATTGGACTGTGTAAATACATGTCAAAATGAGTGGTAGAAAAAAAACATGGTTTAGTTCACTAAACTACAGCCACTTGGTATTGATTTCGCTTGCTGTTTCAATGTATAATGATTTGGTTCAAAGAGCAACGAGCACCAACATAACTGAAAATGCTAATGTAGTACTGTAGCAAGTAGTTATCTAACAACAAACACTTAATATTTTGATTTATGCTATCGGTGCTATGAACATACAATATTTATGAATTTAGCTACAAAGCATATTATTCCCTTCTGACTGTTCTGTGTTATGATTAATGTTAGAACTGTGAATAACATACTTAATCATATAACCGTCCATCCTTTTTTCTAGTGCCATCCACTCATTGACGTTGAACTATTTTAAAAGACCAGTGGTTGGACTTAGACAAGTTTCAAATATTATCGTGCAGATCAGTATATGTTTGTTTGAGTTACTAAAATGGTGGTATCAAAATTTCAATAAATAGCTACGCAATTCGTAATTTTAAGTTAGAGTTATTCCAATTTCAAAGTTCAAATTTCTTAATTGAGATCACAACTGAATCTTCATTTAAGTTAAATTTCTAGTTCAATTTTGATATGTAATGAAGCAAGTGATGGATATACGGTCTTCCATTTTTTACAGGAAAACTATACAAACTATCCATAATCACCAAAATAATTACCTGTATTTGTTCATACTAAAACTAATTACACCAAACCTATTAGGCACTAAATTATTACCCGGTATAACAATTGTAGCTCATATTGGGAGTTGAGGATTGGCAAACTGGATGAGAACCCTCACCTTCCACCATGTAGGGAGAAGGTTCAAATCCCACAAGTAGCATGGCTTCCAGCTCCCTCTATATAGTAGGGAAAAAGAAGACTGGAAAATTTTAACATTTTCTATCCAATGATTTAAGTTATTTTTCCAATTTTAAAACTCTAAATGCAAAGAAACAGGAGATCACTACCAGCCTGAATTTTTTGGTGTATTTGGAATGAAAGAAACAAGAAATTTTTCGATGGGGTTTCAACTCCAATTTGTAAGCTTAAGGCTAATTGTTTGGTTAACCTTTTTAGTTGGCCCAACTCTTCCCCTCTAAATAACTTAGATCACTACCTTGATTTTGTCAGCCCCTTCGCTCTATAAGTTTTTTTACTTACTGTGCTGACGAATGCCCTTTTCTATCTTTGCATCTACTGGATTTCTTAATGAAATCTCACCTCAACAACAACAACAACATACCCAGTGTAGTCCCACAAAATGGTAATGAAATCTCACCTCATAAAAAGACAAACTCTAAGTGGAAAGAATGTTGGAGATGATATGATTATTGAGTTTGTCCCACGGCTTTTGTTCTAGAGATAAACGTGCAGCAGGCAATGTGTTGGTTAGGCTTAATTCACGGGTTCTAACTTTGTCACAATAAAAACTTGGTATTTAAGTGGAAGGGTAGAGCGGCGGGCCCATTATTTAATCGAGTTTGGAATCATGCGCCACTAGTACTTGGGGATTTTTCAGTTACTAAAGAAATTATTGTTGAGGAGAGTAACTTTATCTTTCTACATCTCCATGTTTGAGAAATAAATTATTAATCTGGTTGAAGCCCACCTAAGTAAGTTTAATCGTCCAAGCTGACTATATTTTGATTTGGTTTTATGTGCTGACCTGGTGAATACTCTATGCCTATCTTCCGCAAGGATTTGGGTCATGCAAAAGTATTGATAGAATTTGAGGTGGGAAGCTTCTTGCGAACCATAATTATCTCTACCATACTCTCATTTTTTTTTTGCTTTGGGTATTATTTATGTGTTACTCGAGAAGCTTGAAGATTCTTTTGCATTTCAAGGAAGAATTTCTACTTTGCCCATTTCGTGAAACTTCTTTTATGAGCAGAAGACAACAAGATGAATGGCTGAAGTTTTAGTTTTATTATGAGTTTTTCAAGTCTTCAAATAATTGAGGAAATATGCATTTTGATATTCAACCTTTGGAGCAAGCATAGATTTCTCGTGATCTTATGTCATTAAAATGTTGATTATGCTAGGGATTAATGTCTCCTGCCGTATGTAGCTGAAATTATAATCTTTTAAGTCATTTTATTCTAGATCTTTGCTCTCCGCACTTTTATAACCTAGGAGCTACCTCCATAGCTATAGGGTGCCGCCTGTAGCCAGCTCCTATATGCTTTAGAGCCTAATTTTCCTCTGATTTATTTGTGGCTTCTTCACAAAAAAGAGCCTCTAATGAATATTGATTCAAAGAATTTAGAAACTTGAATTAATTTTATCCTGGAAGTCTTGTTTTGATTTAAACATTTTCTAATGATTTTGGAACAGTACTCATAGGAATAACCTATGTTTATATATATTTTTAAAGCATTGTTATTTGTATTTGATTCTATTTTGTATCTTGTCTTGAATTACTTTGGTTTTGGTTTGAAGCCAAAAGCCTCAAACTAAATTTAGCGCTAAACGTGTAATTATGTCTTCATCTTTATCACATTAATTTCCATATTGCACACAATTGGTAACATATTACCCTGTTGCTCTCGATACTCAAAGTGGTGGACTTACTCTTAATTCCAAATTGGTTCATATTTTTCCCATTGAGAAGATGATTGTATTCGGCCCTCCCCCCTCGTGTTCATTTCTCTCTATTTTTCCTTTTTTACTTACTCTTTTGGACTTCACATTCATCTCCCTCGTGTTTATTTTTCTTTCTATTCCTCCTTTATCACTTACTATTTTTGTCATTTTCAACAAAACTCAAATATAAATTTTACATCTATATTGTAATTTCTATGTGTATGTGTTAATGTTTTTGTGTTGTCGAATATGTACAACGAACAAATCCTTTCAATTTTTTTCACCATTTCGAGCTAACATACACATGGAGAATAAGATGAAATAAACTTGTCACAAGGTGATGTAACTCATTTTTTTCTTTTTAATAATATTGATGTGGTTTTTAAAAGAGTTCATACTTATTGATATGCAGTGCACGTGCAATTGTTTTAAGAAACTTAAATGATGAACACGCTCGAAGAAGCTCAATCTCGTGTCATTTGGGGTATGTTTGATTGCTCATTTCTGGGTTATCCTCTTCTCCAGATTGTTTGGATGAAGTAGGAAGAAAAACATATAGGTTTCATGTGCTTCAAAGACAACTAATTGTATGTTCTCTGCCTTCATGGGATTATGAAATACAGCTTCTCTTGTCAGTCTGAAGTGTAATTATTTATATCTTCCCTTTTGTTGTTCACCCTTTTCAGGCAGTGGCGACTTGTTAGTGATGTTGGCAATTGAACTAGTCTGATTCTCTCACGCAGCTGAGGTAAAATTTTCTGAATAAGCAAGGTTGTCGACTCATGGAGCTTAAAGCTTCATCTCCAAAGCCGGTATTTTCAACTTCTGATTGCGACAGTGATCCCGAGGAGAAAGAAATTAGTGATGATGATGATCGTAATCATAAGCATCGTAGAAGGGAAACACATTCACAGTCTGCAGAGACAGAGGCTCTTGAACCAGTTCTAAGTAGACCATTTAGGAAAAGGAACAAGCCGTTTGAAAATGGGCATCCATACCAGGAAGGAGATTCTCACTGGAGTGATACTAGGTTTGGTAAAAGACGAGGAATGGGTTCTTTTGCCAGGACACCTTCAGATTCATATCAGAGGATGAGGCTAAATCAGTCCCTTTCTGGTCATGCTGGTCCTGGTAGGGGTCGAGGAAGAGAATCTGGTGCTTGGGGTCCCTGTGAATCTAGGTTCAGCTCTATTGATATTGCATCTCAATTGGTGCCACCTCTTCTTTATACTGGAAGGGGGCTGCAGAATGTTTCTAGTGGACAGAGTTCGTCTTGGAATGCATTTGGAATGATTCCAGGAATACCCAATGGTGGTATTGATACACTTCATACCCTTGGTTTACAGGGAACACTTAGGACAGCCTTGAATCCTGCCATGAGTATGGGAATGCCAAGGCAAATGTGTAGAGACTTCGAGGAGCGTGGGTTTTGCTTAAGAGGAGATATGTGCCCACTGGAGCATGGAGTAAATCGTATCGTTGTTGAAGATGTTCAGGTAAGACTTTCAGCTGACAAATAGTTGTATTTATCTCTTTCATTAAATTCTATGTTCTTGGGCACTTCGATTCTGACTTCTTGTGTTCCAAATTGCAGAGCCTTTCTCAGTTTAATCTTCCTGTTTCACTTCCCATTGCTCATATGCTGGGACCAAATACTGCACAAGGATCTTTACCTGCAATAGGCCTCTCTGGCTCATCAGCTAGTGGAAAAGCTTTACATAACAAAAGTATCAACCCTCCAGTGATTGATGGTGGATTAGGTATGACTGATACTTTTGGTGGTGGTTCTGTGCCCGGGGGAGCTGATTTTTATGATCCTGATCAGCCTTTATGGTCAAATGATCATCCTGCAACTTCAACAGCACTCTCAGATGTAAATCAGTCTAAAATTGATGACATGGGACCTTTGCTGAATGCGGATTCCTCTGATCAGAATCAAGTTGGTCTTTATGATGGCTGTAAACTCGATCCTCTAGATAGAGGTAGCGGAGCAGCTTCAGGATCTCAAAGTGTGTGGGGAAGAATCAGTAGTTCAAAAAATAAGTGTGAAACATTCAGCAGCACTCAGGGTGTAACCTGTCATGGTAAGCAAACAAATGTAGATACGATAGACCCGCAAGTGATGGAATCATCTTCAGAACCCCAAAGTAGTTCTGGACGCAATATGCGGAACCCATCTCAAAAGGCACTTCGTACTCTATTTGTAAGAGGGATTCCTCAAAAAGACAACAAACCAGAAGCTCTTCTTTCACATTTTCGAAAATTCGGGGAGGTTATTGACATCTACATCCCGGTAAATGGTGAACAAGCTTTCGTTCAATTTTCTAAGAGGGAAGAAGCTGAGGCTGCTTTAAAAGCGCCAGATGCTGTGATGGGAAACCGCTTTATAAAGCTTTTCTGGGCAAACAGGGATAGCATTATGGATGGAGTAAGTGGTAGTAGTAATTTACCCCGTGGTGGTACCCCTAGTACAGTTCCACCCCATCTATCTCTTCCTCATAAAAGAAAAGACAATCTGCAGCCTGTAGCCCCAAAAACTGCTGAAAATGGTGTTGTTCCAGTAGCCACCTCTGATATGCCCAAGCCTGTGGCTAAGAATGGTCCCAAAAGTACACCAGCTTTGCAAAAAAAGCTGGAAACTTTAGAACTTCTGAAGGAAGAAATGCGCAAGAAGCAGGAAATGCTTGAGCAAAAGCGGAATGACTTCCGACGCAAATTGGATAAACTTGAGAAGCAAGTAATGTCCTCTTCTTAATCTGAATTCTTTTTTTTTTTAGGCTTATTATCTTACAATTATGGTCGGTTTACTTTTTATGCTTGTCTTGTGAACTTGAAATATACCATTATATGCTATTCTCAGCCAGCCTTTTTGCTGGTGTAGTCTGATTAGGTTCCTCATTGTTAACTTAGATGAGAAGTGGAAATATTTGGGGATCAATTTGGCTGCTGAATATTTGTTATTTATCTTTTAAAAAATATAATTGTGTTTGTGTAACTTGAAATCAATTGTTTGTCTGCGGCAGTCTGTTTGTTTATCTCCCCATGTATGATGATACAACTTCTAATCTGTTCTTTTTTTTTTCTTTTGGGGGTGTGTGCGTGGGTGAGTGGGGTGGGGTGGGGGGGGTTAATATTGGTATGAGTTGATCTTAATTTGAGCTACATGGTCAGTGAAGATTCATATAGTCGAGATTGAAGTGTAGTAGTTGTAAATACTTCTTTATCATAACAGCTGGCAATTGAAACCCTGATCTCTTTTGCGTCCTTTCTTATGCAGGCTGTGGGTGTGAAAGATGAGGTAGTGCCACATCAGGCTGTGAAGAAACCAAAGGGAGGAGGAACAGGTTCCAACTCTGGTGAAGTGGAAAGTTCAAGCCCTGCAGAACCTAGTAATGCTGTGTCATCACCACATGCTGAAACAACACCATTTAGTAGCAGATCTACAGAGAATGCTGAGCCCAGTTGTTCTAAATCATCTTCGATTGTCTCAGTGCAGGAAGATTCAAACTTGAAACAGTCAATCCGTCCGTTGGCACCAGTTGGCGCACCGTTTATCTTAAATAGATACAAACTAGATAACAGACCCACCGCATTCAAGATCCTTCCACCTCTGCCTAGCGGTCTGGCAAATGTAAATCTCTCACTCCAGAAAATTTATATTTGGTATTAAATTCTTTTAGAAGAGGAAAAAATGCGGATTTTTCTTACTTCCCTTTCCTTATGCTGTTATGCCTTCTGCCTTGCATGTATTTTCACGTTTTAAACTTGAAATATGTACTATCAGCAAGAGCTTGTAAAAAATGCGGATTTTTCTTACTTCCCTTTCCTTATGCTGTTATGCTTTTTGCCTTGCATGTATTTTTACGTGTTAGACTTGAAATATGTACTATCAGCAGACAGCAAAAGTTTGTTTCCATTCCGCACATTTATGATTTAGTTGATTCTTCACTGCAAAGCTGGAAGGGTGTAAAAGTATGTATGTCTTTGTTATAACCTTGTGCTCCGGAATGAGGTGTTTTGGTAGATGGTTTTCAATCTTGAAAAGTATGCATTTAAGTTGTTTTTAATGCACTTGTTTGTAACTCATATGACTGAGGCATGAGCTACATGGGGCTACCGTTTGTTCGCTTATTTGCACATCTTTGTTTTTCTGGAAATTCCTTCTTATGGCTATGGCCATTTTAGGTGCCCAAAATTTCTTATGGATATGTGAAGAGGACCTGTAATACTTTGTTTTAACCTTTGAATTTGTTTTATCTCCCTTTGCCTAGTACATGGTTCAGGTTATTTTGTCGATTCAGTTGCTCCGGTTCTTGTATTTTCATTTATATATTTCCTTTTTTAGGTTGACGTCCTGAAGGAACACTTTTCTACATTTGGTGATCTTCCTTCTGTTGAGCTGGAAGATTTGGAACCTCAAGATTGTAATAATGGCTCAGAGATGCAAAATACATCTGCTAGGATATCTTTCCGATCACGTCGGTCTGCTGAAAGAGCATATCTGAGTGGTAAATGCTGGCAAGACCAAACTCTGCACTTTATGTGGTTGCAATCCAGTAATTCTGCAAAGGGTATTGGTGTTGGAGAAAATGTCACTCCAGCTTCAAAGCAGCCTTCGGATGCTAATAAGCAATCCATTGCAAACAATTGTCTGGCTGGTTCCCAGGAAGGAAGCGGGGCAGGGAATGCTGAACCTGAAAATCAAGAAAGAAAAGATGAATGAAGATCCAAGTCAAGCTCAATTCTGCGTCTGGTTAACAGTTAGCTAATGTGATTGATCATGATGATGGCCTGATTTTCAGAGTTGTACAGCAAGGTAAATTTTAGGTCTTTATATGTAATTTCAGGAGTTTTAGTGATTTACAAAACTCTTTTCCAATTTTGCTTTCACATTATCTGCAAATGTAAAGAGGAATTTCTGATTTTAGACCATACAACTGGCCCTTTTGTTTAGCTGTACTGAAATTTTTTAGTCACTGAATGCTCAGACAGAGCCCAGGATATACCATGCCTCTGGGAAAAAAAAATGCAGATGAGATGATGCCCTTCATTTTGGTGTTATATTTATTTCAAGTGACTTCCTTTTCTTGCGCTGCCTTTTGCAGCTTTCAACCCGAATTTGTGTTCCTGCGGTCCTTTCTATACGAGTGTTTAGAATAATTTTGATGTCTCCTAAGCATTTGATTGCTTATTCAAAACAGTTATTTTTCTACAAAAAGACTTGTCATACTAGTCACAGTTGAAGTGAAATTTGTACTTGCGTCACAGCTCTAGATTGGTCTTGTACTGTGACCAAGTTTATTTGACCTATTTTATCTTTTGTACAAAACTGTGAAGAAAGATGTAGGAGCTATGTCAGCTGCAGGAGAAAGTTGATCTCCTCTCTCCTTGTATTTGGGGCAATTCCTGTTTGTTATATGCCGTTACTTGTTTAATCCTAGATCTGTCATTCACAATTGTTCGTACTGAAGTTATGCATCGAGGTCTCTTTTGTGTATCTTTTTGATAGTTAGTAGTAGCTGACATTTATCTTGTCTTATCATTTTCTTTCGTGAACTGCGACTTCTCAAAATTTTCATTTTGTACTCACAAAAGACAGAAAGGGGAAAGGCATGTTTTGCAGTATTCTGGTCAAGTTTAACCATGACAGGACTTGATAAAAGTGAATCAGTGGCAATTTGGAGGGGCTAAATAAACTGAAGTAACTTTACCAACGATGATTGAGTAGATTTCAATATGAGCGAGGATCACATCATATCAAATATCCGAGACCTTTAGTCGTTGGAAGCATATTTGTTGGGAAGGATGTACAAATTATTGTCTTTTTTGTTTGAAACGATAAAGGAAAACAGTATAATAAGAAGAAAATCGTTCCCCTGCAAGAAAACTTTCAAATATTTCTCCTCAAACGCACAAAAAGTGCATGAAATTTAACTGCTCAATTCATTACACCATACGAGAGTAAGTCTGCATACATCCATCTTTTATAAATATAGTTCTCACCCAGGCAGCAATTTAGATAATGACTACTTCACTCACTATTTTAGTATTAACCGCCTATCCTGAAATGCTCATGACAACGTAAACTAAGGACTGACTAGACACATACTGCTTTGCTGTACATGTAAATGAATTAGTCAAGGGCTCAAAGCAGAGGTAGACTCTTGACATTGCAATTTAACCTTGCGTGCAACTCATGGACATCCATATTTGCTGGTACCACCATATTGGCAAGCTGAAGCTGTTTCTCTGGAGGCAAATGATCTTTCAAAGATACACAAGCTTGATGCATCACTAGTAGGAGAAAGCAGGCTATATCATTTTCACTCGTGTCAATGGATTGTGTATCACAACCACCTTTTAATTGTTTGTTCCACTCATATATCCGCTCTGTCGAAGCCCACAAATAAGAAACAACAGAGTCTGCTACTACCATCCAGGTGCTATCAGAGAGGAGGGATGTAAGGGTGACTGGCAGATCGCTCAACACAGTGAATTTGTCCACAATTAACACGGGCCTATAGATACAGCAGCTGCCACATAGCAGGCCGACAAACTGCAGAGCCTACAGAAAAGCAGGGAGGAAGCAATCATGAGCTGTCTACATATAACAACCAACAGCTTCTACCACGTCAAAGTACCCAGTGAAATCCCACAAGTGGGGTTTGGGGAGCATAGGATGTACGAAAACCTTGCCCCTACCTTTGTGGGATAAAGAGGTTTTTTCCGAGAGACTCTCGGTTTAACAGAATTGTAATCAAAGCCAAATAACAACAGTCAAATAGCAAGATAAACAAAATAGATGATGCAACATGTTGTAAAAATGAATAAGATACTACGTGAATACAAATTAATGCTACTTAATAAAGGAAAGATGAGAAGAGGAGAGTAACCCCCGTCTATCCACATAAAAGTACAATAGCCCTCTGCGACCGACTACCCTAGTCTTCGACCTCCTTATTTTCCTATCTAGGGTCATGTATTCAATAAGCTGAAGCTGTGTCATATCCTGATCACCTCCCTCAGTTCTTCTTTGGCCTACCTCTACTTGTCCTACCCCCCACAGTTCTTCTTCAGCTTCTACCACATCAGGAACAGGAACGACAGAAACATTCCCTACTGGATTCTGAAAGTAATTTGAGGGATATCTAATCCCAGTGTCAATGAATGTAATATGATGCAAGATTCAGAAAGCGGCAAAGGGTTGGAATATAGCCTTAGTCTACCTCAACAAAGTAGTGTTTTAACTCCAGACAGTTATTCCGATATTGGGGTCAGAACATGCCAATAAATAGAGCTACCACAAGGTGTCTCCTCGTGGACATGTTGGCTCACATATGCAGATATGCTCACCAAAAATCAGTAATTGCCAGAAAACTGTGCACGTCACTATGAAATGCACCATGGATTAGCAGACAACAGAATTGAAGAAAGATGAGCCATATTCTGCATGTATCTGAAGTAAATCATTTACCGTGGAGGGAAATCTCGTAACACAACTAATTTCCAGTGCCTCAATGAGCCATTGTCTTTTGGCATTCCCTTCAGCATGTTGTACAGTTATTGAAACTTCAGTTAGAGCATCCCAAATATCTGTGCAGAAAGCTTGAAGCACTTAGACTACAGCAGTTAGCATAATGCATTTAACATGTTGACAAATGGAAGTCTTAAGACTAGAATTTGCTACCTATCACACATATCATCTTCAGTAGTCTAAATAGAGCCTAACCTTGAGATCTGCAGTCCAAAAGACAAGCTTTCAGTTTACCAAGCACAGTCAATGGCAGCGAACCACTTTGAACTAGTTTTGCTATTGCTTGAATCTTTCTCACAGTTTCAAACGGCAGAGAGTTTGCGACAGTGAAGTTCCCCTCTGAAACCTACATGGACCAGAGGAACATATAGGTAAATACAATTCTGTAACAATTGTTAAAGGAAAAGTACAGTAGAATTTTGAAACAAACTAGTGATTCTTTTTTGACGAAGTAAGTTGCTGTATTAACAAGGCATCAAGAAGATGCAAGTTGTTGTAACGAACTAGTGATTTACCAATGTACTTAGAATTTATGAGCAATTAACTAATGTAAAATATGCCCATCACCCCATGAGTAATACAGAGTGAATTAGTCTAAATAGATGGTGACTAATAATACTTGATCACCAAGTACTCCCAAAAAGAAGATACACGAACAGGTCCAACAATTACCATATCCAGTATCCAATTTCCAAAGATGCCATTTTCACTTCTGCTAAACTACTAAAAAACCCTGGACGACCTAAAATCTCATCCAAAAGAATGATAAAATAAAAAGAGAAAAGGAGAAGAGTGGAATAAAAGAAATTATTCAACACCTTTAGAAGATCCAATAGCCATCCTTGTTGAACCTTCTCAAGGCATCTAATTGCTTCAGACCATTCTTCAAAAAATTTACCCTGACAGGGACCTTCAGTGTGAACAGAAGGCAGCAAAGTAAAGAGCAACTCCATGCATTTTTCCATGCTAGATTTATAGTCCCGAGTGTGATGAGAAGATTCATCCAAACACAATTTAAGACCCCTCCAGCATGAAATCCTAAATGAGATTTTCTCTAGGGAATTGCAACTCTCAGAACAAATAGACCATGATAATAACTCCGCAACATCTTCGAATAATTTCACAATCCGAGAACCTGAGAAAATCTTAACTAGATCGGCCAAATGTGAAAACACAAAGAATTGTAGACGAGGTTCAAGCATCCTCAACCGAGGGATGTCGCAAAGCTCATCAAGGAAGCTAAGGAGAGTATCAAATTGGTTAGCATGTGATAATGAAAAAAGTAAGCATTCCTCCCTGAGATTTCCTCTCTCAAAAGTCATGTCTTGCTCCAACAAGCCAGTAACTTTGCCCTCATATCTCATGCACCGTCTGATGATTGCTCCCCAATCCAATGGTGGTAGCCTAGAAGCATGTGAAAGACACCGCAGAACACTAGAAACTGTGTTTACGTGTGAAACATCACCTGTCTGATCTCAAACATAAAGAAAGAAAAAGGTCACACACTTTTTGTTATTGGCAAGCCCCAAAATTTGCAAAGCAGAGCAAAGGGGAATTATCACAAATTGGCTTGAGAACAGCACAAATGCAAAAGAGAACACAAATCCTCTCTCCCAAGAGAGTTACTCCTTTACGCTAGACACTAGTATCATTTAAAGAATTTGAAAAATATTTAGAAGTAGCATACAGTTTGTAAGTGATCTGCCAAACAAGATATGGAGTCACATTTCCATAAAAGTTGTCTTTGATATGCCAAACCAATTATGTGCAATAAATAAACTAGCTTCAGAACAAGACTTGTAATGCTTAGGAAGAAAAACAATCATTGCTAACAAAATAAACCAGTGCTGTTGAAATACCCAAAAGACAAGTTCATTGTAAGGTTTAAAGGCCGATCGAAAACTCAAAGAAAACAACCAATAAAGCATGCCAAATCTGTTGAAGCTCAACAACTAAGAAAGTTAATGGCACTATGAAAGGTTAAGAAAAGAAAAAATGAAGTTGTGCACCTAATATTCTATAATGCAAGAAATGCCTACACAAATCCACATGAAGAATGCTGCTTAACCATAATAACACTGCATTATGAATAAGCAAAGAAGAAAAAATACTTTACCCCAGGATAGTTCAGATGCATTAGCCACACAGACAATTTCATGACCGTGCTGTCCTCAGGAAAACTTTGTGAGACAGTCTTCGAACCAACAGAATCATTCTCTGCGGTACTTTCATCATTTTTAAGTTGTTTGACCCACAAATACTGTCTAAGAAAAGAAATTGCCCATGCTGCATGCTGCTGTAACTGATGAGCATCAGAATTTTGCGCAACTAGAAACATCTCTTGCACTAGTGATGTTAAATCAGGCTCGAGAACAGCATTTGTAATTAAAGGACCAGATATATAAGAAGCTTCCTGCAAACAATAGAAAATCATCAAGTAAGGAGATGACAAGATACAGGTTTATTTGGTTTTCTAATAAATATATATATATATAACCAAGTTTCTCACCTTCTGATCAGAAGAAGAATGCGATGAGCTCAAAGGGTGGGGTTCAACCAGTGTCCCTGCACCTGCTCCTAATGCATTTACAACTCCAAGCATAGCACCGAGATGAATAAGAGGAGGATTGGAGTCAGAGTAACTTTTTCTGAACAATCGAAGCAATTCTTTAATGTGTTCAATTTTCAAAGAGTGCAACCCTTCATTCAAAAACACACTGACAAGGCTTCCTGCCCCCAAACAAGATGCCATCAATAAGCTCTGGTGGAAGGTGTCAAATCGTTTAATAGAGAGTAGCTCAGAGATTAGTTCCTTATAGCAACTCAATAGATGTTCCAGATCTGCATCATCAGTAAGTTCAAACCTCTGACATATGGCCATTACAATAGGTACAGCAAGACACGAACCCACAGATAATAAAATTTCATGATCTTTGCTCATAGTTGTAACTTCAGTAGGGTGTGGAATCCATGAAATAAGTAACGCTTTCACATTGACAACTGCATTATACATCCCAGCTCTGTACATTGCACCAACACAATTACCCAAACCCAATACAAGCCCTGCAACGCCCCATACATCTTCCTCTAAATTCTCACTGGTCGAGCCAGGAAATTCACCAGCAATATTTGAATCCAAATTATCTGATCCAAGTGGAAAAGATACCGAAAGAGTTTCAAGAACATCTGCCGAAGAAGGTGTGAATTGAGAGATCAACTGGGATAAGGTCCTGATGATCTTTCTCAACAAGTCTGCTTCCTCTATCTTGTATGTCCCTTTGTCTGGGTGAGCATTATCATCAGCATCAGCTCTGGCTAGAAGAGCTTGACATGAAAAACCTAACCCAACTCCACAAGCTCCTTTCACAAGTGTGCTTTTGCTCACAGATGCAACCTGAAATGACCTCATTCTAAGCATGCTTTGAGCAATCTAACTTTCTACAACTTCCATTACTTCTTAATCAAGTGTTATTTTCATTCTGTTTCATTCAATTATCATAAACATTCGCTAACTGCAAGAAATATATACTATTTTCCACCGTCCTGACTCCTGACAAAGAAAATCACCATCAACAACAAAGGTACATTTATTTTCTATCGAAAAACCTCTTATCCTCAAAATAAAATGCATATCCATATCGTTCATAGTAAGGAATAACATGACCTCAGTCCTCAAATACACACACCAAATAACATAAGCACTCTAATCTAGTATTTTTAAGTATACATTCTAACAATTTGTATTCCAAAGAAATCCAAACTAGTCTGGTAGATCATAGGTTAAACTAAAAAATGATTACCATTAAGGCATTAAGAGGTCAACAAAGCTAATCCAACCGCGTGTGATCACTGAATATGAAAAATGACAGATGTGAATAACAAATGAAGTTCATACCTCAAGCAGTGCATTGATATTCTCAAATTTCTGTTTGTGATCAGTGAGGTGTAGGCAACTTGATATCACACCAAGAGAGATTGCTGCTGACCACTGGCGATACTCATGTTCATGTTGGAACAACCAATCCAGCAAAAACTTTGAGGCGGTCGCTTTAACAGCATGCGCAGAAGCGGGCAACACCTACAAGAAAGAAATAGTCAGAGAGACAGAAGGCCTATATATTTCCAAATACCAAGCAGCCTATAAATCATATGAACATTAGTCCCCCAGCTGATTTTATGACAAATAGAATTCAAGTCCGTCTTCCTACTCCAAGTACAGCACAATTTAAGCTGCTGAGAAAGGTCTTATCTTTCAAGTAGAATGTTTCCAAAAGCGAGGAGAGAAATCAATTACCAAACAAAGGGCTCCAACAGCTAATGCGATATTCTCAGCAGATCGAGGAAGAGATCTCTCTGCAATTGCTGTCATTCTCTGCATTACAAAATGCGGACATGAAGTTCTTTGATGCTGAAAAATAAGCTCAAAAAACCAATTTAAAATCCATAAACAAGTAGAGAGTACAAAAACACCTTAAGAATTTCCGTAGCAGCTTTAGGAGTTTTGTCCAAAACAGCAGCCTGCAACTCAGCATCAAGTAACAAGATATGGGCTCTCATCCACCTCCGCATGAAGGGCTTCCATGATTGCAAAGAAAGAATTGCTATCAATATATTTCTCGACAGTTGAAGAGATGTTGCTATATCAACCAGTGAGGCTTCATATTTAGCTTGTACATCTTGCAAGTCCTGAGCATCAAACAATGCAATGAAGATTCCTGGTGGAACACAGAAAAAAATTTGTTGTAGTCCCATATTTTAGTAATCTTACCTCTACTGCTCCTGGCTTCCTTGAATCTTTCTTTGTGAAGGAAAGGCAAAAAAGAGCTGCACCAGGTAATTCCTTTTCCCTTCTTTCTTTTCCTTGATAGCCACCGGTAAGAAAGTACATAATAAGGTGCAAAGAGTGAATAAAAGAAGATTTTTCATTCTACTTACTTTGACACTATCTATAACACAAACCAAGTCTTTAGGACAAGACCTAGACCCTTTCTAATGCTATATGTCAGCCTTATTTGCATTTGGTCAAGGAGCAAAACGATCATTTCCATGCGATTAAAAGTATCGCAAACAAAGAGTGTGAGTTATAGAAATATGCCAACCTAGGTGCTTGTGAGGGGAGAAGGGCCTCACCAAGAAGCAAAAGCATATTTGATTGTTGGTAACCCAGATGACAAGCTTAGGAGCCAATCAACTGGACAAATAGAGAAACTGTATGCCAGTACCTGAAGCAAACATGAGACGAGGAAAGACATCTAACAGCTTCTCAATTTTGTTAGCAGACACCCTTTTCTGCTTTACTAATCTTCGACGGGTGCTGCAAAAAGTTAAAAACAGTAGTTTGGCATCTTTGAAAAAAATAAAATTAATCTAACAAGCAGAAAATAACAACATTGTGTCTCACTTGTGCTCAAAAGTTAAAAGTTTGATTTCAAATCCTTCCAGCACAGTAAGCACTTCAGGGTCAGACTCAGACACAAGATACTCCAAGTTTCTCTCCATGAAATCTGGAATACTTCTTTCAAGATGCTCTACCTAAGGAAATGCAGATTTTGAGACAACAACTATGAGACAAGGGACTTATAGAGAAGAAAACTCACCTGAACTGAGCAAAATGAGATACAACTTCCTGTAACTCATTGGGAATGTAACAAGTTTGCCATATTGATTAAGACAGTGTCCAAAGTGGTTGTAAAGGTCTTAGCCAGTGTTTTCAAAGGCATTTTTGGGGCGAGTCCAAGGGCTGGACTTGCCTCGGAGCGAGGCATACAAAAACGCTCCGGGGCTCAAATGAAAGGCGTAGATCCATAGGGAGTATGCTCTAGAATTTGAGGCGTAAGTCCCGGGTGTTAAATTTGATTTTTATTATTTTAAAAGTATTTTTGTTATAATCATGTTTTTTATTATTGGGGTAATGTTATTTATACTTTATGTTATCATGTCTTCACATTGAAATGATTTTTTTAAAATATATAAATAAAAAAAACAACTCTCATAGAAAATGACACTGCCATAAATAGTTTTTTAGATGATTATGCTTGAAAATTATAAGACTGAGATAGCACTTTATTCCTGAGACAACTTTATCCATTTTTTGTCATTGTTTTTATACCTTTTAATCTCCTCCTTCTTTATAATATATAAACAATAATCAGTGTAAGTATTAGTTGAGGGTGGAAAGAACCAGTAGATGTGGAGATCAATGATAAAACGGATGATGATTTCATTTTAAAGCTCATCTTGCTATTTTTTTTGTTACCTTTGTCAAATAATAATTATAACATTTTTTCATATTATTGGTGATTTATTTGGACTTTATTTGCAGAATTATTGAAAATTTTACTTTTACTTATTTTCTTAGTAATAAAATTATAAATTTGAAAATACATGTGATATACGTCCAATAGATCCATGGGACTTATGCCCCATGTTTCAGGGCTTGCGCCTCGCCTCATACTACGTAGAAATGCCTCGCCCCCGCCTTTTAAAACGTTGATCTTAGCTACTCATTTGTAGCCTTAGGGAGCAGGGATCATTTGGTCATAAACACTGGACAATCTCAATTTATTATTAGATGTTTGGTCAATTGTATTAAATCTAGGTATAAATTGTATAATTTAGAACATGTGCTTGGTTATATATTTGATAAAGATTTGTTTCCAATAATATCTTTGACCTATTTGCTCTACTTTATCTGATTTTAATATTTTATTTTATTGCCATATGTGATATAAAGTAATTAGGAAACATTAATAAAGATAAAATACAATTTCTAATTATCAATTATCTCAAATAAGAACGTTATAAAATGAAATATAAAAAGAGATGAATAAATAATAGATATTGAGTTACTCTGTTTTTTGTAAGATAGAAATTGAATCACTCTTCTGAGCATGAAAAGTTTATTTTGAGTAGTTTCTTATAACATTAATCAATACTACAAACATCTTAACAAAGCAACAAACATTATTAGAAACAAATGAGAGATAAAAAGAGATTAACTTAACAAGCAATAATATAAAGGACATTTTTGTCATTACGTCCTCTTTGCTAATATTCTGTAATATTATTCCACGTTGACTTAGGTATAAATGACTACAGGCATTACTCCAACAGTAACATGGGTATTAGTATGAAAACCAAAAATGGCAACAAAATAGACAAGAATCAATTTGGAATTTACGAGCAGGATTATTTCCACTAAACAAGTAACCAAACTGCCCTTCAAGATTTTGATACTTAAACTCTCTAACATGATATCAAAGCTAACCTTCACTAAACTGTACGCATGCTCGAGTCTGCATTCAAATCCAGTTTGAACCCCAAAAAAGTATATTACACGTACGGAGGGCGTTGGATACATGTAACACCCCACATTGAGTATTCAAGGGCGTCCATAATGGCTCGTATAGATTTTGGGTTAATTCACCTATTTCCTTAAAGATTTTGGTTAGATGCTTAGATTCTTTATCAGGCAAGAGCACATTGAATGCAGGGAGCCCATACATACTTATGCTTTGTCTATTAAAATATTAGAGTAGGTAGCAAGGGCAATTACAAGATCTACCTCATAATTGGCTAATGCCACAAAGGCAGATGCCCGAGCTTTGGACCATAAGGAAGCTTCCCTAAAGTCTTGGGAGGTTCCAATATTCCACAGTATCTTCAACACATCTACTGATGCTTCAGGGTGTGCTTGAGCATCCATCGCACCCCATTTCAAAAGAAGACAGAGACTGACAATTGAGATAGAAGGAAAAACTTTTGAAATGTTTGTTCAGATTTGGCAAGAAATGTGAGTATATGAGAACATGCAACACTCATGAGTAGAGTAAATGATGAAAAAAGGAGAAGCTAGAAAGAAATGAACAGAACTTGCAAACACGCACCTTCAAATGATACACAAGAAAACTCAAATTTAGTACAAGCAATCATAGAGAAAACGCACAACAGAAACTACAAGTCTGCTTTGTAAAGCTCAGAATCTTCTTATCATTATCACCATACACACACACACAAAAAGAAAAAAGGCAGACACAGAGAACTTCTTATTACTAAAGGTAACTGCATTTAATGTCCAGCATTAGGAAGACACTTGGAAATATCTAGAGGGACAGCAACATTAAAGATTGTGTAGTCACAGAGAAAACTTAGAACTACTGTACAGAAAATACTTGACTAAGATGATAGTTTCTCAGGAGATATAGCAAAGCTTATTAACAGAGTTATCACTCTGAAGTTTGATCAGTGGAAAGTTGATCTTCATAACTTGGCACAGACAATCAGATACAGGATAATCACTTTTTCGTGGTTTACTAAACGTCCAATAACCTTTACTTACCTGTGAGCAACCATGGCGTTCGCTGAGTAGTTTAGCACATGCTTTGCAATCACATCCCAAGCAGAATAAAAATCTGAAACAAGTGCATGACATAATTGGAGTCAAAGGGAAAATTTGAAAAGGAAATCGCATGTGAAAAGAAAGAGCCAAAAAGCATGTTGGTATTTTGAGTTGCGAGGACGTAGAGAATCAATCAATACCTCTTGATCAAATCTTAGCTTTTTTTCTTTCACTATAAGAAAGCAAAGAATTGACAAAATAGAAGAAACAGAAGAACACAAGTTATCCGCCAAATCTTGATGAGAATAAGGAAATATTAAGCAAAAGCTGCATTCAATCTCTTTCTAGAACTGACAAGGGATCTATCATCCAACACCACAAAAAATGCCAAAAAGTTCCTATCTATTTCTGCACATAAACTAGATGTATTACCAAAATCTGGGAATAGTTTTTCCTGACCAAAAGACAATCTTGGAGAAGTTTCTGTGTTCTTAGCAGCTCGAATATTTTTTCATGGGAAGTACATTTTCCAGATGCATTAGAGAAAGAAAAAAAAACACTTTTTTAGTTCCAGCCGTGTCTCGAGTGGATTGAGTCGGATTATGTCAAATTACCAACATCCCGTACAAAATTGACATTTGAAGATTTAGCATATATAGTGTAGGTTTACCAATGGCATCTGCTTCACAGAGGTGGCCAAGGCTTTGAAGACCCAGAGACTGCATTAAAGGATCTTGATTCTCAATGCAAGCCTGTTAATTGAAACAATATAATTAAGGAGCTTGGAATTACATGTACTAAAGAAACCTACTAGTAGAGCATACCGCAATAGATAAAATAAGGTCCACTCCACGATCAGGATTTCTTCTGCAGATATCACAGATGGAAACAGCCATACTAAGGCAAATATCTCGCTGAGACGCAAACCGAGTAAATCTATTTGCAAGTAGTACTCCCTAGTTTTCACCAGAAAAAGAAAAACAATGACTATTTGTGCCAACATATTTAAGGGAACCTACTGACGTGAAAACTTCAAAAATTACCATCAAGTAATAACATGTCACTTCAGAACTACCTAACAAATTTATCAACCTACTATCTACAGGCCGAATCAAGTATTTTATGATATAATTCATGTTTTTATAAGATAGTTCATGGTTCATCAATTTTTTGTATTCATATAACTCAAAGCAACTACTAAACTATTCAATCATCTAACAAAACTTTGATCGATATATCCATTCCAGTTGATAATTTGTGGTGCCATACCATCGTAACTACTAAACGATTCCTTTATAAGATTGGACTATACCAGTTCTAGTCATGCTGTTTAAAATTTGATAAATGAAACCTGTGAACAAACCATTAGAATCTCTCCATTCACAAAAAAAAAAAAAAAAAAAAAAATAGATCTCTCGGTCTAGAGAAGGATTAATGCAATGGGGGGAAAAGTTCGCCGGTAACCTGGCTTTTATCTTTTGGGATTTTCCAATCACTTCTTGCATGTGGGTAGCACCGTGTTGGGTACCTTTCTGTGTGATATATTTTACTTTACTAAAGAAAAGAGATTAATGATGCAAGCTGACTAGAGTAGAGACAACATATGTTAAATTTGGGGCCTCAGAAAAGAAGTTTCTTTATTAGGTATCCAAGTATGCCACAAGATAACATCATAGAGTTAACTTGAGCATGGAAGTATCAAATTATTGAAAAAGTGCACAAGGATAATAGTTATATAGACAAAAAAATTTAACAAATGCTATATACTCCCTCCGTGTCGATTTATGTGGGTCGATTTATGTGGCAAAGTCTGAATATGCAGGAAGTTTAAGAAAGGAAGACTTTTGAAACTTGTCATGCCATAACATTTGTGTGACTATAAAGGCTGGTCATCGAGGATAGAATGGGGAGTTTAAGTTAAATTGTTCCCAAATTTAGAAAGCTGCCATTCTTTTTGGAACAGAGTAAAAAGGAAATGTTGCCACTTAACCTGGAAACAGCGGGAGTAGCCATTAGCCAACATATAAGAATAACTCAAATAAATATTTCTGTTATATTCAGAGTTTTTAAGACTTTAAGCACATAATGTGATACCATAGGCACCAGGCCAAATTTTTACGGGCAAATCATTCCTCTCCTAGCATAGTATGTTACCCATTTGTCAACAGTCTGCATTTACTGTGTAGTAGTTTGAGGCAGAGAGATCTGTATCAGAGGCCAAGAATGTGATGAGGGAAATAAAGAAAAGTTGAAGTTCAGAACTCCCCTCAAGTTTAATTCCTCATGTTTATTGCATATAAAAACTTCACTATAAGCAGCAGTTAAAGGAATCACAAAACAATGATAGTCATGAGAATGATTTTAAGGTTGATAATCTTGCCTGCAAGGTCCCAAAGACACGGTCGTTGAATTCCCAAGTCTTGCAAAGTAAACGAATCGCAGTGGCAAATAGTACGCTATAAGACAAATAACTTACATCAGGAGTATTAATAGATAAATGTATGAACGACAGATCCACCTATATCTTCAGTAGAATGAATATTATCAGAAACCTTAGATCATCAACAAGTGCTAATATACTACAATTAAAGAGACCACTAACCAGCTCTATAATAAAAGGCTATACATGGCGAATAAACTTTCATCAGGAGAAGGGCAGCATGTCTGCATGTTCCGATATAACCTATCTCTATCATGTTATGATGTATTCAACTTACTTAAGAATAAACTACAAGTAAAAAAATCAGAAGTAGCAGAATTCAAGATGGTGCAACATGCTGTTTACCCTACTTATCGACAACCGCGCACATGGAAAAAAGATGAAATAACTATTGGCCAGATGACTGATCATTTTCCTAACCAATGATTATACCCTTAAGAGCAAACAATGCACAACACAGTGATAATTGACCATAACTCTTAGACCAATCAAAATTCAGATATTCTCAAGCAAAAGTCTAGTTGCCTGTTGTCAGTCTTCCATATGAACTATTTGACATAATGATATACAATTTTACAACATTTTTCAAGAGAAAGGCAAATTTGAAGGCTGAAAGGAAATTTCAAATAACGCAATACATCATGCATAGGCAATAAGATATAACCACCTGCAAACAAACAGCAGATATCAAAAGAGAGTATAGTCAGCGTACGGTTTCTTATCATTCTGAAGCATAGGCAACAGTGTCTGAATAATGAGAGGTATGATTGCAGGATGAGAAGCAAGTGATGGCAGCAGTTCCAGAAGTTTTAGCTGCCATTTTTTGAAACAGAACAGTGACTATGAGTCCTCCGAAATTAACCCAAACAAAAAATGTTCAAAAGTTCCATTTGGAGTATCCAATTAATGAGAAGACATTCACCAGAAAATAGAGTAAATACGGAAGATATAATAAATATGGCTAATAGATCCTGGCATAACAAACTAAAACTCACCAGAACTCCATGACAGTCAACACCTGTGTTCGTGGAAAATATATGATTGTAGAATTGAATGACTAGCAACAAAGGAACACCAAGTTTAGGATCCACTTTGCTGCTATTAGCCAAGATATCAACAGAAGAGCTCCCATCTGTTTGATGCATGACGAGGACACAGGCAATCGCACTGAGTATCATGGGCATATCTGCAAGAACAAAGAATAAAACAGATATTGTAGAATTTTAACAACAAAAAATTTGCAAGTAGAACCTGAACTCAACAGGACTAGCTTATGAGGACTTAACCAGTCAAAAAGATCTTCTGAGACTGAGAGATGGATGAGGACTTTCTTGCAATAATACGATGCAGGTGGTCGGTCACCAAGGAGCTCCAAGTTTTTGATACATAGAGCTTGTCTCTAATAGAAGTGACATGACTAGGCGCATAATTCAGATAAAAAGAACCAGATAATGGAGATAGGTCCTGAAAAATGCCACTCATTACAGGGTAAGAACACGAATCTAGCAAAGATTGAATGATCCATCAAACATTATCATTGCTACTCAGAGAATGTTATTTGAATAGATGGATGGAATATGGTCTACTTCTTACAATTCAAGTGTAAAATTAGATTAATTCTTTTTTCTTCTTGTTTCCTTTTTTTTGTGTGTGTGTTTGATTTATTTTTATTTTTTTTGAGAGGGGGATGGGGACCTATGCAGAAGATGTTACAGGAAGTCTTGTAGGATGATCTAGTAAAAATTGACAAGAAACACATATGTTAATGTCCATTTCACTTACAGAGTGTAGGTGCCTTAACTAATATCATTTACACACTTTGACAACGACATATAATTTTGAGGTCCGAGACAGTGAAATAAACCTGAAGCCATATATGCTGCAAGAGTCTGAAGACTATGTATTTAGGTGTACTAATAGACGGAAACTTCATTCCTCTTGGCTGTCCAGTCTTTTGTGCAATAAGTAGCTTACTCGAAAGCTTTGCCAAAATATGAAGCAAATCGGCTGCTGCTTGTTTTACTGATTTAGACGGAGAAGAAAGAAGGCTGATAGCAGGGAAGATGAATAAGAGCTCTTCATTTAAATCATATGCATCTTTAAAGACGTCATTCTCTGCAAAAGTAATTTAACAATTTTATTTAGCTAGTGGCGAAATAAGCAATAGAGACAGTTATATATCCAGTAAACCATATAGATATTCTTAAAAGAAATGTGTTCATAAACTCACTATTTTACTTTTGAAATATTTTAAAGATCTTCAAAGATTTACTTGATAGTGCAGAAGGAGGTGATGTCTTCCAGGCTAATAGGATAAGAAATAGCACCTCAGTACTCAAATACGTATAAAGGGCGGCAACTGTGCACTGGTCTGTGTCTTAGGTACTGAGTACATTTTTGTTTGACATCCAGAACAATTTGAATATAATATATAAAGCATCAGATTATCAACCATTTTCCAGAAAATCAACAACACTAGTAACCATACCATTCTCATTTTTCCACTTCAACAGAAATAGAATAAGTTTCACCTCCAAGAATTGTTCGTGTTCAAGTTCAGACTGCACAAGTACCATAAATAAGGACAGCGTAACTGTTGATAATTCAGGCATATAGCTCAAACCAAGATCTTTTTGCACAATCAATATGCGCCTTGATACTTCTAAAATGTTCTCAATTGAACTCGTGTGCTTTGGATTTGTACATAAGGAGAACATAACATCCAGTAGCTCCACACCACATAACTGAACTTCATGAAGTGGCTGCTAGCATTGATGATGCCGCTTGCAATTAGTAAGTATAGACCACAATATAAATCTTAAAATGTAAATAAAAGCAACTTTAATCCAAAAAATGCAATAAAATTCAAAAAGCAGGAAAGAAGAAGGAAAGGCCAGTTTGAATACCGATTCAATTTCCACCAATTGATGCAGGACCACCACATATGCATCTACAATGCATTCAAGGCAGTGCGAAATATTAGTAAAATCCTGCACATCAATCACAGAGCTTAAGCACTTAAATATTGATGACAGAACATCTATCAGAAAGCAGACATCCAACGGATAAACAGAAACCACAGCAAGAGTAAAAGGAGAAAATACATTTTGCATAATCCATAGTACACTTACTTCTGCACTATCGCATGGAAAGAACTTCAAACGCCCAATGAGGAGCTTAATAACAGGAATGGCCTCCCGATGAACCGAACAACAAAGTCCAGCTAATGACGATATCAAACATCTTATAAATGAAGAAACTGAAACAGATGAGGGCATCCTAACAATTGAATAATTCAAGAAAGGTACCAAGAATTCACAAACTTCCACCATTCCCAAATGCTTGCTCTGCGTTATAAATATAAGCACTTGTTGCACTAGCTCTGTTTGAACCTCCACCCGGCAAGAAAGCACCTGCCGGTCAGTTAACCGATTCACATCACGACAATAATCAAAATAAATTAATTTGAGATTTTTTAAGCAATAAAATCATCAGACATTAATTGCTCATAAACTGCCAGAACGAGCACATGACTGTTTGCGACTATCCGCAAATATGTTTGTTTCCTACTGAATCCGCTCGCCACGTTACCATAATATCTATCCCCCATTTCGTGATCCAAGTGCTTATGTTATGTACAATGTTAATTCCCTAACTGATCAAGTCAAAAAAATCTTTCAAGCAAGCACAATCAAAATCCATTTTAAAGCTTTGCGTCTAATCAAACTTAGCCCTGTCAGTAAAAGTGACATAGAAATAGTAGCACCGCTCTATTAGTATAGCGATACAAGATTTCGATTTATCACTATTCTAATAACAAGTACACTCGAACTTAAAACTGCGAAGGTGCACATTCTGATAACTTAGCATAACCTTGCAATTACCTTGACAAATGGATGAGTCTCTGAAGCTATAAACCGCAATGAATTCTTGTGGAAACCCAGCCGAACAAGAAAACCTATGCCTTTGACAAAAAGACTGACAAAACGAGAATCGGAGGCTTCGAGGGCAGACTGGAGCTCCAGTAACCCGCGAGAGAGGTCCAATTTGGAGTCTCTGACGAGGCGGCATAGCTCTCGAACCGATTGATCAAGGACAGAAGCGGAGGTGGAATGAAGGCACTGGGTAATAGCGTCTGTTCCAGGGCCAGAGTCAGGGTTCAAGTACGGCGGAGCCGATCGAAGCTTCTCGAAGATCGAGATGACTGCAAATTTCTGCAGCGATGGTTGAGGGATTCGAATTTTCTCCAGCAGCTGAGAGTAAGAGTCCATTTGAGGTTGAAATAAACGACTTGGATTACATACAAAATGGAGATGAGTTGAGAACAGTGTGGCGGGCAAGTAGAGCAGCAGGGTACGAAAGAACTGATATATGAAATTTATGCAAAAATAAAAACCAAAAAAATGTTTGTATGTTTATCGAGTTTATGCAGACGTTAAGTTTTTTAAAAAATTTTACACATGAAAATCTTGAACTTTTTCTCATTCGTTCAAAGATTTTATTATCGTTTAATTATTTTAAAATTTTATTAATTTTTCTAACAAAGTATTAAAAAATGCATAAGAACTAAAGACAAACATAAATACTGAAAAATCGAATTGATAAAAAAAATTGAACTTTATTTGGATTCGGTGTTTGATTTTTTGTTTAACAAAAGAGTTGTTGCTTCTATTAATATTTAAGGAATTAAGGCTTGTTGGCTGTTTCAATGCAATAGATTCGCTTCTGCTACAATGTACTCGTGCAGTGCTGCTAGCTGCTTGGAATTAAGGCTTGTTGGTTATTGCATTACTGGTGCACTTTTCTGCTAGTGCCCGGTAGCTAGCAGGCAGTAGTTACTTTTCACTTGCACCGAACGAGAAACGAATTAATAATTTGATTCGACGTAAGGTGTATATTTTTTTTAAATTAATTATTGAAGATTAAATCAAATTAATTTGATTCGGATGATTGAATTTGATAAAATTAAATTGAAGAACTGAACACTCACCCTAATGAGTACATAGGAATAAAAATTATTTGAAACTTTTACTTTGAATTTTCTCTTTAAATTTTTACGTGAACTTTCATCAATAAAATTTTACGTGGACTTTTTATTATACTAGTCTAATTGTACGTGTTTTGCGCGTGATAAAAGTGTGCACCTTATTTGAGTACAAATAGTTTTAAAAGTAAAATTAGTTATAAATTTCGTCGCTAAATTGCTCGTAGCTAAGTTTTTTTTTCTTTTGATAATTCGCTGCTAGTTTTATCATAAAATTCATCATTCAAGAAAAAAATATTATTATTTATTTCGGTAAAAATATAGATTAAGAATTTTCTTAACTTCTTCTAATTTCTAGCAAAGTCAATTTCATGTTTTATAACTGAGTGCAATTTTATTATTGGAACTTACTTCTTTTTTCTTTATTCGCAAGTGTATTTTTTAAATAAAGGGTAAAAAATTCAATCAAATTTTTAAGGATTTTCATGTCTTTAAACGTGTATCATGCATTTGTTAATAAAAATGTATTAAAAATACGACGTACATCTACTTAAAAATTTTCCCTCCACAAAAGAATAAAAATATGCAAATGCAAATCGTATTTCCTTAAGTTCTTAATTGGCACAATTTTATTTACAAAATTCTTTTCAAATTCCATGGTAAGATTATCTAAAATAAATTATGCATGAACATTATAATTATAATAATCTATAAATTTATAAAAAAAAATATTAATTTTGTAAGATGAGAAGATTACTCTATTTGAATAGCTGAAACTTGTGACTATATGAGTAGCTGAAGAAACTTGTGACTATATGAGTAGTTGAAGAATGTTAGTTAGAAATAATACAAATTTTATTTCACATAATATCAATATTAAACTGAATTAAAGGAGACAATCTAAATTAAATTATTTTGAATATAAAGAACTTGAGCTGACATAACAATTCCTATTGTTTTTTTTGTTTAGACAACTATAAAAAGATAAAACATACAAAAATTAGAGATTGAATTAAAGGGTATTGATGTAAAAAAATTAATGAATTAAATCATGCAATTATAAAATTTTTTTATAGGTGTGAAATACTACTATTAAAAAAAAAAGGTTCAAGGAAAGAAGATGAAAATTTAGGATTTTTTTTTTCTCTAGGTTTAGAGCCACAAATAAAATTATGTTAAAATAGAAAATCTGAAAAAAAAAAGTTAAAAGGAAAGAAGATGAAAATTTAGGGAAACTTTTTTTTCTCTAGGTTTAGAACCAAAAAAAAGTAAATCGAAGCTTGAAATAAATTTATGATTTTCAAATAGTATTGCATTGAAACTTTAGTATGAAATTATTGGTAATTGTAGGCATGGAATGGAAAATTTTTAACTTTTTTGAAAATTTTCACTAAAAAAAAGTAGTAGAAAAATATTGGCCGCGTCGAAAATCTTTATGAATTTTTTTTGAACTTTATGGAGATTTTTGAAATAACAGTTAAATGTAATAATTTTAATAATAATTTTAAAAAATAACAAATAATAATTTTATCTATTATAAAATTTTTTAATAAAAGATAAAAATTTCAATCAACGTTAAGAATCTTTACACTTTTATATTAAAGAGCATATAATATAGATTAAAGAGAATTCGATTTCTACCTTATGATTTACCCTTTTCATTTGTCTTTCCCTACCATATTTTTTAATTGCGAATAAATTACCATTCAATGAGGAGATGAAAATAGAAGAATAAAAATTATTCTTTTTAAATTAATTAATTGAATAATTTCTTCCCTACCACATTTTTTAATTTCGCATTAGTCACCATTCAACGAAAAAAACTGAAAACAGACTCAATAAAAACTACTCCCTCTAAGTCAATTAATTCACTATTTAAACTTTCAATCTTTTTAATAAAAAGTTAAAATTTCTATTTAAATTTTCATTGTATTGGTAAAAAAAAAATTAAAATCAGTTTCCAAGAATTAATGAGAATTGAACATTCACTTTCTTAATAAAATTTCAATTTATAAGAGAATAGACACTTTTGAATTGTGCCTAAGTTAACATTCAATGAACAAAAATTAGTCCAACAACATGAATTGAGACAGAAATCAAACTACAATCACACAAATTGATATAGAATTCAAACTAATTAATCACATAAATTGAGAAATTGAGAGGAGTATGTTAAATAGAGACGATATTGGAGTAGAAAGATACATGATTTTATGGGACAATAGAGGATAGTAATTCCTGAGCTTTCCAACCTCGACTACATCAAAAATGACGAACTAATTAAGAACAGCTAAAGCGATGCAAGAGTTTAAAAAATAAAAAAAGGAAAAGAAAAAAGGACACATCACATTACATCATATAAAACACAAAACAAGAGAAAGCTCAAGAGAGCACAAGCACCAAAAATTAATTAAAAATGCACATTCTATCTTTTTTTTTTTTTAAAAAAAAATTTCCAACTTAACATAAGTCACTAAATTAAGTAGTTCTGGCTCCTTCTTTCCCTTCCTGTGCTTTGCTCTGGATTGTTTGTCCAGCATCCTTAGTCTTTTGCCCCAGGTGCCCAGCAGCATCCGCCATCCGCCTCTTTGCTGCCTCTAAATTCTCCGGCACCGATTTACCTATTTGAAGACGTATATTATTACGCTAAACAAAAAAAATACATTTTTCTAAACTGTATTACTTACCTTGTTTGAGATAATTGAGGATCCAAGAGAGAGATGAAAACCCAGTAACCCCAAAAGCACCGGAAGTCAAGAACCCAGCAACAGCAAGCCCAAGTGTGAGGGTAGCGGGTACAAGAACTGGGCTGAAGAGGAGAAACACGGGGATTGCAACAGCAAGCCCAATTAAAGTGCCGACGAGGGTAATGCCAGCGAGGCAGAGAAGGGTCCCACCCACAGGAAGGAGAGTTACAATAGCTATGATTTGGGTAACTGAGGGACCTTTCTGAGGAAGAAGACTTTTTATCCCACCAGCTTCATGATGAGGGCGGTGGTGCGGGTGGACATGAAGTTGATGTGGGTGAGTTTGAATCTGGCTGTGTGCATGACGGTCACCCATATCACTGAATTGTTATAACTAGATCGATACTAAAGTGATTTGAGAGTGTTTGAGATGAGAGGAAATATGGGGTTGGTGTTAGTTTTTAAAGGAGGAAATAAGGTGCAACGTGTTGGAATGCATGTGAATTAGGAGTGCATGAGGAACAAGTAGCATTGCAATTGGAAGAGAATCTGTGTCTTTTCCTTCAAGCTATAAATGTTCGGATTTTGAATTGTAACGCCCTCTTGTGGGACCTGCCTAAACTAGCTAGCTTGCTTATTTTGTTTGAAACCTCAAAACTTTTAGTCCAGTCCGTTATTTTTTACTTATATAAATAGTAATTATCAATACCTATAAGAAATATATTTTTTGATATATAGTGTAGCTCTATCGTTGTATCCAAATGTGTTAGTTGATATCTTTGTTGAAAAATTACATACACTGTGCAATAAGGTAAATTCTTTTGCGTGTGTATATATATTATTATTCATAAGATGAAAAGGCCGTGGAGGACGTCTGGTCGGATCAGAAGGATTCCGACAAAAATTATGGAAAAGCACAGATATAAGAGGTATGGCAAATGACTAATTGAGCTGTTTAATGTTATTTTTAGGATGTTAAAAATGTTAAAAGAATAAAGATCGAGTATAATGATATTGTTATATAGAAATAAAGGTAATATTTATAATTGCAATAATTATAAGGTGTCAAGTTGTTAACTCATATTAGGAAAGTTTAGGAGAAGGTGGTAGGGACGAAGAGTGAATCTAACACTAAGAATTAATCCGAATTCATATCGGAGCATTCCACTGCATAAGTTATACATCTCGTAAGGAGATTGATGATGCACTTTAGAGAAGGGAAGAGAGATTTACATATAGTGTTCATTGACCTGGAAAAGGCCGCAATAAAGTTCCTAGGGGCTATTTGGAGATATTTAGAGGCTAAAGGTACATGTTGCTTACATTAGTGCAACTAAGAACATGTACAAAGGAGCCAAGATCCTAGTGAGGACAATAAAAAGAGACTCTTTCCGGTCATAATGGGATTGACTCTTAGCCGTTTCTACTTATTTTGGTGATGAACGAAGTGACGCAACAAACCCTATAAAAAAGTATTATGATATATATTATTTACAGATAATATAATTTTGATTGATATAAATATCTAGAATTTTATTGTTTAAACCTAAATACGAAGGCATCCAACTTCTTTACTAGAAATCATGTACTCCAATTGTCAGGAAGACAATTCTTAGTTAGTAATCAAATTCTAATCACAAACTAATGAAGGTTCAAATCTCCAAACTCTAAATGAAATATTTATGAAATACCTAAAATCAATTATCATCAATTTAATTACTAAGAAACTTTTTTAATGGAAGACATTGCACATAATCAATATTAATTTTACAATAACAATAATATACTTTCAATATAATCTCACAAGTTACGTTATCAATTTTTTTTCTATCTTGTGGGTGTTAGATAGAAAGAAAGTGCTTACCTAACTGGTTAAATTGTGCGTACAAATAAGGGATAAAAATATTCATTGCTATTTTAATCCCAATTATATAAAAACCTCTTTATTTAGTTGGCTAAGTTATGCCTATTTTTAGTCCTACTAATAAAGAATATGAAATATTTATTGCTATATAAATCCCTATTATATAGCCATCTCTTTATTCAGTTGGTTAAATTATCTCAAATATTTTTTGGCTGCAAATCTCTATTATATGGCCATATCTTTATTCAATTGGTTAAATTGTGCCAATTTTTTAAATCTACAATTTGCTAATTTGTATTTAATTACACAGATACCATGTTTGTGACTTGTGAGTGGTTGTGTTTATGTCAATTCCTCGTTGGATTATAATGGGGCCTCGTAAGATCATTAGAAGTCCAAGATTGCCTCTTGACTAAGCCCAGGCCCAAGAACAAATATACTAGCTTTATATATTGTTGATATCATAAAAGAAACTAAGAGAACATATAAATATATAAATAACCGCGGATGATGAAAATAACCGTAATTATACTTTAATTCCAAACAATTTGATGCAACTATCAAGAAATTTAATGGCAAATAAAATAATTACGCCACAAAAGAAAAAAAAAACTAACATATAAGCGAATAATATTTGGCTCTAGTCTTCTCAGGTTTCTTTTGAATTTTATATCTTTATGGAGAGATAAGAGAAAATTGAATCCACGCATATTGTATAAGAGATTTCTACCAGTACTACTAACTATACTCCTGCCCATGCTTCTTTTAAATTTTCTATTATAATTGCTTTAAGAGTAAGATAATGAGTCTAAACTCACACATATTGTATAAAATTGGATCACTAAACTCTATGATAATATATTGTGGATAGTCATGTTCATATTTATTTAAATTTTCTATAGTGTTATTGATTAATAAAAGGAAAAGAAGAAGAAGAAGAGGAGGAACACAGGAATTGGACTCACACATATTGTACTGAAAACGCTTGCTTAGAGGCGAAGTTAGGACACGCCCCCTTTCTTTTTCGCGCGTATCAAGACGTGGCTTGACACCAATGAGAATCTGTCATACTAGTACTCCACCAGGAACTGCTAAAGTACGTTCACCAATCGTCACTCAACAACTCAAAACTGACCCGTACAAAACTATGTGATATGTCCTCATTTACGTACCCCACTGGCACTAGCCTAACGCCCTACCTAGTCGTCTTTAACTAGCTTATTTGTACTCAACTACATGATGAAAGTCTCCTTAGCCAATCGTCACTCGACAACATAATTGATAAAAAATTTATTATTAAAAAATCATACTATATATACATAATATTAAATTTTATAATATTTTTATATATTTATCTTTTTTTCCCGATCAATACAATATCATTACTCATACTGAAACTTACAAAGTCATCTTTTTGAAGATCGAAGAAATTCCCCGGCTTTGATAAAAAAATTTAATCGACTTTTGTCCTTTTACTTGACAAGTTCTATAACCAGTATTATACTAATAATGAGGATACCGAGCCCCTTTACCATTCTGTATAAATGGACTATTCTATTTGTACAAATAGGATAGAAAGGCGCATTTAATTTTTTAAATTATTTTAATAAAATTTCTGATTTCACCGCGGTACTCATTAGTGTACTGTAACGAAAGGGAATTCCACTAGAACAAAAGGCGAAAAACACGGAAGGGCCTTTAAGATGTCAAATCAATCAATCAAATAAAAAACGATATTTTAGTTTGGGCTGCAGTTCTTCACTGGATCAATTTTTTGAAGTCCAAGTCCAGATAAGGGCGGGCTTTTGGGCCCACAGGTAGAAAACTTTTATTAATTCCCTGTTCAAGTTTTTACTCTTAAATTTTGCCCAAGTTATTCATTTAATAAAATATATGAACAAATATTTTTTTTATTTATGACCTAATTTTGCTTAGCCCAAATTTTAAATTTTTTTATCTCATCAAATATATGTTGTGTAGTATCTCATTTGCTCGACATAAGTTTAGAGAATTTTTACCTTGCTCAACATAAGTTATGCTTCTTGCAACATCACTTGTGAGTTTTGAACTGAACTTTTGCCTCGATCGACTTAAGTTCTTTAAAAATTAAGCGGCATAATTTATTAGTATTATCTGTTAAAGATATTATCTGTCATTTATATTTGTTATTTAGTATTTTAAATATGGAAGAACAAAAATTAAAAAACCACGAATATACGGGAAATGAGGGTCCACTTGTTGAGTCCATTGACCAAGGTCAACTGCGCGTGCTCGTGGGCCGTGGGCCGTTGTGAGGACTTTACTCATTGACATGAAAGAATGGAATAGAACTCAGGAAACTATCATTTTCTACTCTATACATGAACATGAATTCAGTGTCTTGCGAACTATTGATAACTAAGATGTCACAATTTGAACAGTAAAAGCGCTTGAATTGAACGTTCCTTTTGTTTTTTTCATCCTGTGCGGTTACACAAAATCTATTTAAAAGAGAATTCTTTCCTATAATTTTTTTTTAAATATATTTGATATTGAAACTCGAGTTTAAAATTTTTAGTTAAAAATAGAAAGATTAGTTCCTTAATTTGACGTTCAATATTCGTATTTAGACGCCGATTAATTTGAGTTTTGCATATCGTAAGACCCATTTAAAGATAGAACATTACTGTATTATATTTGTGACTATAAATTCTTTTATTATAAGTAAAATAAAAAGTTTAAAGTAATATTTTTTAAAAATAAAGAAACATGATATTCTTTCTGTGACAGTCTAAAGAGGAAAATATAACACTTAAGTAATAATTTTAAATTCTCAGAGTCCAATGAAGTAGATTGAGAACTAGAAGTCTCATGTTCAATTTTCGATAAAGACAAAGAAAATACTACGTAATTTCTTCCCATCTATCTCAATCTTACTTGATAGCATTATATGATACATGTGTCGGTTGACTATTAGAGATAATAGATATCTTATAAAATTAATCAAAATTCATATAAATCAATTCAAACACCATAATTATTTATAAAAATAAAATAGTAGCCCAAGGGCTAGAGGCTAGAGGCCACCTGAAATGGACAAGGGGATCTTTGGCCGGTTTGTAGGGGCCTCTCTTGAACAGGAGGAATTGGACGAAGGATGTGATGGATTCTTGAATTTGAAAAGATTGAAATACTTTGAAGACCTTTCATTTCTTTTTGTGAATAAACTTTCTGTTTTGCTGTATATTGTAAAGGAAGGGGAGAGGGGGCTCACTTTTCAATTTTTATATTATGTGCGCGTGCGCCTGAATTTACCTTTTGCGTGACATAACGCGACATATCGCATATTTCGGTTGTTCAATTGGGAAAATTCCTCCTCTCCCTTATTTTTTTGCCACATTGAGATTATAGATTCATATATAGCTCTTCCTAGGTATTTTCCCCTAAAGATACATAGCATCCACCTTTTCTGTTTTGGGTTTAACTTTGGTTTAATCATTATGAAATTTTCGTCACTTGTCTGTTTTAAATAGGAAAGTTATAGATATGTATTTGTTATACATATATATATATATATATATATATATATATATGGAAAAAGAAATAAGTATTCTCTTAATTATTATCATATTTTTAATTATATATTTTTTTTAGGGGGTCCTATTACTCTACTTCCTCCCCTTCCGAACTATTTTAAAATGAAATAAATACATCTAAGTGTTGAGTTGACAAAGAGAGTGTGCTCACTCTCTTAAAGGCACGTGAGAGATAAAAAATAACTTAAAATTTAATTAATATGGACACATGTTGTTTTTTAATTGACCAATTTATAATTAATTAGTACACATAATTAATTAATATTAAAACTTAAAGTAATATCTTTTAAATTATTTTCTTTTATTTCTTTGTGAAATATAATAAAATTTTATTATTTTTTGCTTAATTGGCGCTACTAAAAAGTAACAAAAATTAAATTAAATTTAGATTGCCTAAAAAAGTATTAATTATTATAAAAAAATTATACTTGGAGATATACTGATTCCTATAATATTATTATCAATGCATAAACGTATTGATATTCCTATAATAACTTATTTAAATTTATAAATTTTATAAATTTTTTATTAATATTATTATCATCGCATGGTCAATATTTTTTTTAAAAAAATAACTGGTGCCACTAATGACAAAGTCAATGATAACTTAATGTTATTAGTTAAGAATTTTTTAAAAATCAAATATGTATAAATTTAAAAAATATATTTATTTTTTAGACAATTAAAATTATAATTTAAACACGAAAAATAAATTGAACCCTAACATTTCTAAAAAGTAATTTTTTTAAAAAATAGCTTTGTTAAAACTAATTCAACTGCTAAATTTACCATCAGAATAAAATAAATAAAATTTTAAAAGATAAAGTCAACATTAACATCAATTACAAAAAGAAAAAAAATAAATTTTGACTTTTTTCACAAAAAAAGACAGAAAATTAATTTAGAAAATATTTGCTTAAAATTTTTAATGTTAATTAATTATAAAATTTACAATTAAAAATTATATGTATTCATATTAATCAAATTTTAAGTTTTTTTTTTATTTTTTTACATTTCACATGCTTAAAAGAGAGTAAGTACACTCTCTTTGCCAACTCAACACCTAAAGGTATATTTACTTCATTTTAAAGTAGTTCGAGGAAAGGGGGGGGAGGTAATAGGACCCTTTAAAAGAAAAAGTGAGTAGTTGAAAATATGATCATAATTGAGCGGGGTTACTTATGCTTTTTCCCTATATATTTAGTATAAAGTATACCCAATTTATATATTTTGTAAATAAATTAGTAGAAATGTTTAGAGCCGTAATTATCCCTTTTTAAAATGTACATAATTGTTAAATTAAATAATTTTAAAGAATTTTACTTTGCAACTTTAAATTTTTTAGATCATGATTTAAAATTTTATAACTTATTGTAAGTATTAGACGCCAATATAATTGAGTATTATGTGACTAAATATTAGGCTAGACTCTAACATTATCTGAAAAATTAATATTTCAAGGATTATATTTCCAGGATGTTTAGAAGTAGAAATAAAATTTAAATTATAATTTTAAAAAGTGATATTTATATCAATCAATTATAATTATTTGTTACTCGAAACCTGCTGATTCTGTAAGTAGAGATTCAAATTGTGTATAACTTATTCAAAATGAAAATATTCTTTATCAAAAGATCTTTTATTTTCTTCAAAATTAAGACTCGAAGTCTCTGATGAGAGACTAAGGGAGGTTATCCATCCCATGACCACTCAATTTTTAATTTTTGCTCATATATTTAGACACTTGAGAAAGTGCCTATATGGTCATTGTAGATGCAGTCAACCACAAAACACTTGCTCATATCATCTAAGACACTTGGCCGCAAGCTTTTCAATTGTCCCCCGGCCCACGCACCTAGGTTTACTTCAAGTTGCATTGAATTTTGTATGAATAAAATTAATTATTGGCAGACACTTTTATAAATACACTAGCTAGCTAAAAACTTTTTGTTTTTGGAAAATAAAGTTATTTTGTACAAACAAATAAGAGGCATGCACGATCAGATGACACGTGAAAAAAAAAAAAGTTATATGCACCAATATATATTAATTAATTAAATAATTACCTTATTTTTCAATTAAGTAAATGAATCAAATCATATTATATGGTGCAAATATATTCAATAGTTTCTTTGACGGAAGGAGATAATTTTATTAGGAATCCTAAGACAATATAGTATTTTATTGGGAAATTCTTAAGAGTTTTTGCTAAAGAGTCTCTAACTTATTTATAAAAAATATGTGATTCTATTAATTTAACATATTTTGTGATAGACATTGGTTAATCAGTTTTTTCAAAGTTATGAATAGACACTTGACACGCTAGATCAGAAAACAATCTCGTACACACAATTTATTGTTTCCACTGCCATATATAGCTTTGTTTTTTGAGTTGATTTTCAACAAATTAAACCACACGTCCCAAATCTCCTTGATCCGCATCTTTTCCAAGCTGAATGACATAAACTTCAACATAGAAATTAATGTAGACCTACAGTTGCATGGTGATTTTATAAGGTGCAGTACTACAGACTAAAAGAGTATTCCCTCATTTTTAAATTATTTATCGTGATTCTAATAATACTTTTTTTTAAATTATTTATTATTTTAGTAATTTAAGATAAAATTAATTATTTTATTATTATTTTACTTTTAATAATAATTATTCTTAAAGACACTTCAATTTTGGGATGCTATCACATAAATGTAATACATATTTGATAAATAGAGCTTATATCTTATAATATAAATAAAAATAACATAGTTAAAATAATTTTTAATTAATTTTCTTTTTAAGAAAACACATATAAAAAAAATATTACAGATAATTTAAAACGAAAAAAGCAGTAGTATAAATTAAAAGGCAATATATTTATTGAAAAGGAAAGGGAAAAAAAAAGGTGTGTGGGGGGGGGGGGGACAAGAATTAGAATTGTCGCTAGCTGCTGGGAATAGTAGTGTGGGTTTACATAATTCTCGGTTCTTCTCACATGGAAGAACAATATATTTCCGGACCCTATAAGAGTAGGCAACTGTGTAGGTTACTGTTATACTATATAGCCAGACAAGGACAATGCCAAATATTATTTAATTCAAGATGCCAAAATGTTCACAAGGCTACCATCCACAGATTAGTATGGTAAAAGATCTCCATCAGACTAAGTCAGAAATTTCACAGAGTTCTTTTAAATATATATATTTTTTTAATGACTTGGGATTAAAGATCTAAGAGGTAATAACGGAGGCAGAATTTTAATTGATAAAATTTAAATATATAAAAATAAATATATGAGGAGATTAAAAATGGTTTAATATTTATAATATATATATATATATAAATTATTTTTCATCGAATAAAATTCGAAAAAAACCCTTCAACTATACCTGTCTTCGCACTGCAGAGAAGCCAAGGTACGATTTCAGTTGAGCTAGTAATTTTACTTCAATGTTATATTTATAAATTTATTAAATATATATAAATTAAATTAAAAATACATTTACTAATAACTAATATCGCTGTCATAGAATTTAAAATTCATAAAACTAAAATTTTAGTTCCATTTCTGCTCCGAAAGAAGCAATATATATCATCTGCCAAAAGCAAATTTAAGTTGGAAGGTGATTGAAATTAATATTGCAGTTTAAGAGAATGACTTACAATTAGGTCTAGGCATCGAGTTGAGTCCGACCAGTCCAATCGAGCCGAGCCGAGTTCAATCAAACTTTTTTATATTTTGAGTGAGCCAAGATGAGCGTCTTTTTTTTTAATCTAAACTTTTTAATGTTAATAATTAAAAATTAATGAATATTAATTATATAATGTTAAATTAACGTAGTATTTTAAGTTAATTTTTAATGTACTTTGTAATTTGTAATTGAGCTTAATGAAAGAATATTATATGTTAAATCGAGTCATTCGAGCCCGTGCATTAACCGAGGCGAGTTTAATCGAACTTTTATCGAACTGAACCTAGTTGAGTCAAAATTTAATTAAAACATAGTCAAAACAAGTCAAGCTTTTTTTTGCAAAATGAACCGAATTGATTCGAGCTAAATACATGTGAACCAAGCTCCGAACCAGCTCGGCTTTTTTCCCAGACCATCTTACAATCAAGCAATTAAGCGAGCGGGTTTTTTTTTTTTTCCTGAAGAGGCTTGTAATTAGGAAGCATTTTTTTTTCTTTTTCTATAAATGGAAAATTAATTTAATTTATTTTATATATCAACTTCAAAAGAAATAAAATCTCGCCCTCCAAATTCTTTCTGTACATCACTTGCTATTATTTTATGACATTTAATTTGCATCGCATATACAAATTTAACATAGTAGCATAGGCATAGTAAGATGCCTAATTAAGCCTGTTGAAAGTTGAAACTAGTACTTTAAAAAGGGATGAAGAAATTTTACTTTAGTCATTGATTATTTAATTAGGTTACAATATAATTTTTTTTTTCTTAGAAGAAAAAAAGGAGAAGAACAGATGTTTAAAATAAGAAACAAATTTCCTTTTCAGATCATTTAGTGTACAAGATTCTTGACGGCTAGTCTTGAACTTTACTAGCAATGGGCCACTGCAGTTCTCTATGGGAGATAACTAGGACGTCCTCTCTATAGTTAAAGCAAAATCAATCATAAACTTTTTCTATTTTGGTTTTCCTGCTATTTGATATATATATAAATTGAGGCTTAATTAAACAAGAGAAATTCTTTTTAGCTATTTATTTGTTTTTTTTTATAATTTTTTTGAAATTTTTAATACACAATAAAATTTATTTTTGCAGATAAGTGATTTGAAAAAGTCATTGTATTCTGTTCAAAAGGTCAAACGATCTTATTTCTTTGACTAAATTTGCATTCGTGCCCAAGAATTTCACTTTACTGGTAATGCACTCCCTAACAAAAATGATCCCGTATTCAGAGTTTCAACTCAAAATCTCTAATAAGAATAAAGGAATATAATCTCTTTGATCAGTTTGAAAAATTAAGAAATAATTTATCACTTAATTTATAAATTCATTATTAATTAATTATGATCATTTTTCAAAATAGTAAATTTATTATCCAAGTGATAAAATAATAAAATTATTATTTTAATTATTATTTCTTTAAAAATATATCAAATCAATATTAAACAAATAAAAATAGACCGAAAGATAATTATCACTCGATCGTAACCCTTATTAGTAATCACAAACATACATCTTTCACATTTACTCTTAGTCCTCCTCCTCTTCTTCTTTCAAATTAAATGAAATCACGAACTTTAACTCTTGAAGGCAGGAACCCACCAAAGTTCTTATCACCTATTTCCGTAATCAAAATAATTAATACTCCTTTCTTTTTAATTTATTTGTTGATTTGAAATAGAATTTAAAAAATAAATATTTTTTTTGAATTTTATGATTTTAAATTAAAAGTATTTAAAATATATTAAAATATTTTTTAATCTTGTGATCTTAAATATACATGTGAAAAGTTGAAATTAAAGAGTTGCCAAAAAATAATTTTTTTTAAGAAACTAATTATAGCATGAAATCATGCTAATTTTTAAGCTACCATATCAAATTAAACTTGCCATGAAATGTTATTGTAGCACAACATAATCAGATGCTATAAAATATCCCACTGAAATGGATTTAAGTTTTACAATAACTTTGAACAATACCCAAATCACCACCATATATATAATATATATAATCCAGTTTTTGTACAATACAGATGCACTTAATTGCCCATTCAAAACGGAGCAATTAATTAATAATACAAGTAATTAATTACCAATAGCTATATATGTATATATATAGCATCACACAAACAAGTAATGAAAATATTATTGGTACATGAATAATTTCACATGCTACATACTATCATCATCTGCCTCAGGGTTGTTCCATGTATTAGGAGAATTATTATTATTATTATCATAACTTGGAACAACACAAAATCCATAATTAGTTTGATCAGTTATACCAGGTCCTCCAACAGCACCCATTGATGATCTTCTCCCATAATTCATATTCCTTTGTTGATTATTCACCATTTGATTACTAACTTCGCGATTAGCATATCGCATTAAATCAGCATTCGTTGCATCGAGTTCTTTCTGAAGGCGTATAACTTGTCTTTGTAGAACTGAAATCGCTCCAACACAGCCGTAAACTGGATCTTTCATGCGCGCTTCGGCTTCATAAGCAAGTGAATTAACCGCGTCTTCTCTCTGGTGAGGTTGAATTTCATTCAGGAGTTTACTTACGTTGCTCGCGCCGAATATTTTGTGTACGTTGGCGAATTTCTGCGGCTCTTCTGGTGGAAAATAGGGAGCGAAGATGCAGCCTGGCAAACATTTTCTTCTCAAGAATTTGCAAGCTGCACATGGAGGGTTGGAGTAGCTGCTGGAAGAAGCCATCTATTTTCCCTGCTAAAATTTGTATATAAAAAAAAGTAGGCATTGTATAATTAATATTATTGCTTGCATCTCTAATAGATTAAACTTTTGGATCGGATAAACACTCACTTTTATATGGTATCAGTACACACACAGATCTGAAAATTTTCATGTACTTGGTTGATCCAGAGGCGTATTTAGCCTTACAAGTATGAATTCAATTGAACCTATAACTTTCGACGCGGGGCATAAATTTATGTGTAAAATTAGATATGAACCCTTAATTTTAAAAATACAATGAGTTCAATGCTAAAAATCTTAAAATTGAACCTATAGAGTTAAAATCCTGAATCCATCTTTAATTTGATCCATAAAAAAAAAAATCAGATTCACGCATAAGGTTGGCATGTTAAAAATTTCATCTAAGTAAATAAAAAATGGACACACACTTAATACATTACATATATAATGGAACATGTTCAAGGTACTATAATCTTGATTTTAAGACCCAATGAAAAGATATGTTGATGGAAAAAGGAGTCATACATACTATGAATTAGTATATTTTAATTTCAACCCCTTAATAATGTGGAACTAAATGACTCAACTATATTATCCGTGTTAATTAAGGTAAGTCCTCATCTTAATTAATCCAAGGATTGCAGAAATATAATATTTAACCATAGCATAATGTTCAATGCACAATTTTTTCCAATGAAATACTATCAAGAAGTTTCTTATAATAATATTTTTTCTAAAACTTTTCTAGCACCCAATTTTTTTGTATGTCTTGGACGACCTATTCTTCCACCTTTTTTCTGCTGCAGCTGTAACTATGAAGAAAAAGTACTGAATAAATAAAATCGACTAATGTTTCAGGTAGACATTTAGTTCTTTTTTAAATGTTGAAAATTCATTGACAAAAGTCAAATATGTAATCCAAACATGAATCGCCTCTATCCTTTTACTATATTAATCAAAATGACCCTTTATTTTGACATAAAACACACAAAGGAAACTTTATAAATCAGCCAAAATTGTATGAAGTTATTGTGTTCTTTAATTTAATTTAATTTAATCTAATTTAATTTCCACCTGCTCTAACATGAAAACAGTGGGAACATATTAGTAAACTTACTGTGCTGCCTTTAAAGGGCGTCCGACATTCCACCTGCAAAGTTCCGCGAAACATGTCTTTTTTTTACATCAAACCAACATGATCAACAACAACAAAAAAAAAAAAACCTAATAAAAAGTCACACACACATACACTAATGTAATTTCATATCATTGTCCTTCAAACACATGTTGTCAAAAAGACATACTATCAAGAAACTGTTACTTGCTAACAGATCTAGATGTTCAAGGCAATTTTATAGGTCTGACAGCCCTATAAATTGAAAGGGCCAAAAAAAAAAAAGAAGAGAAGATATTACTAGTATAAAACATGTACCTTAGTTTTCCTTTTGGTAGTTGCAAAGTCTTTCAAGCTATGTACCTTGATTCTTGCAAGAGTATGGTAGGCATTAGAGTTTGATTTTTCATTTATCTATTTATTTATTTATTGGAAGAGAAAATTAGAAACCCTAGAATTGGAGGAGACAGATAGTATGTAAAACTGCAAATACAGTGACTAAAAAGTATGATGATGAGAGAGAAAGAGAGAGAAAAAAGAAGAGAAGGCAACAATAAGCATTAAGTGAATGGGAGATGGAAGCTAGTGGAAGTAAAAGGGACTAAGCACATTAAATAAGGGCTTCAATTATTTATGGGATCATTATGGCCCTAAACATTTTTGTCAACTAGTTTGTAAAATATACATAAAATGTATAAGTTGTATATATTTTATATTAAATATGAAAATTTATACATAATATATACATTAATAGTATATATATTATGCATATTTTAATCATACTAATAAATTAATTGATCGAACAATTGTATCTGTAATTTTCCTATTATTTATGAATGGTGACTCACATTCCGTATTTAGTAGTATTTCCTAATCAAATAAAAGTTATATACGCGACACATCTTGGCACAATGGACTTTAATTTACTGAAATTAATTACCATTAGTTTCAACTTTCAAGTGTGTGTATATATATATAATCTTTAGGTTTAGCAATAAGTATAAGTAACTGTTATATATATGGTGGACAGTTAATTATTGCTAAACCTAATGAAAATTTGTGATCAAGCTATTCTCATGTAAAGTTGTTGACTTCTAGTGATATTAACTTCATTCATGTTTCTAAAACTATTAGTGTATAAATTAAACTTAAAATCATTTGCAATCATGAGTTTGTTAAGTTTTATATATGAACTAATAATGTAGAAAAATATTTATACAATCAACTATTTGTAATAAATACTAGTAATTGCCTTTTGACCTATTCATAATAGTAGGTCGCATTTTAAATATACTCAACTATTTCACGCGGTTTTAGCGTAGAGTCGTTTCCTTTTTTTTTTTTGGAATTGATTTGTTTCATTGTATTTGTTTGTTGCAGGATTTTCAACTATCATTTCTTTGCATATACGTAATATTCTATGGGAACACAACAGAAATCTAGCTAAAATTCACCACTGTGTCGGCATGGTATATACATGCATGGTAAAAGCAATAACCATTTCTACTACACACCAATTTATTAATTAGAGAACCTTTTCTACTCCACTTCAGTTTATCGGGAAAAATGATCTCTTATTTCTGTTATAAATTGAATAGGAAAAAATAATTTTTTTAAATCTTTTACGTACAAAATGAAAATCTTTTAAATAAGAATATCATATTAAAAATAAAATTTAGTTTTATTGGCCACTTCAGCTTCTTCTTTTTCTTTTCTTTTTTTTTTATTTCATTTTTCTCGGCAAGTCCTTTAATTTCATGCTATTTTGCATGTGAGACTCCTATGAACTCCACTTTAGTTCGTCACTTACCTGACCATCTTTCTCATATTTGCATATATACTACTTGAATGCATGACTTAATTGATAATAGCAGTAAGGCATAAAATAAAAGACGAGCATTCAAAATTAAACCTTTTATAAATTATGTAGTATATATAAGATATATAGTGATTTCAATTGCTAATAATTGAATTTTGACTAATTTGATATTGCGCGTGTATATCATGTAAATTAAAATTATTGAGTTACGTCAAATTTATATATTCAAGAGCGAAAGTTAAATTCTCATACTTTTTTGTTGTATATATATATAGCCACATACTTTGGTATTTCACTATTCTGTTAGCTAGATACACACCTACATACACATGTTATTTTGACAATTGTATGAGAAAAAAGAAGGGGGAGATCAGAGAAAAAGAATTCTTCGTGTCATTAAAAATGAAAAGAAAATCATCATCTTCTCTTTTTTAATTAAAAATATAAATATTGGGTGCATGTTCTACGGTGTACTCGCACTTTATAATAGTGAATAGTTTACACATTTTTTTTTCTTTTAATTTTGGGAAAAAATAAAATATACTACTCCTATATATTACTTTTGTTTACTACAAAAGAAAAAATATTCCACATATATATATATTGAAACTGCTTTTCATTTTCCAATCAAGGGGATATTAAGGAGGGAATTATAAGATTGAGAAATTGAACCCTCGTAAATAAGGTGAAAATCTATATAGTCAACCAATTATGAGCTACTAAGATTCCTTCAAACAGTGGCATAAACACATATAACAAAGTGTGTCCAGTCAAACACCCTTTATTAAAAAATTATACTGTGTATATAAAAAATTATATATATATATATTAAATCTTAAATATCTTTAATAAATCCCAAAGTACAAATCTTAATTTTGAGGTGTGAAACTGGTCGAATCCATGAAAGAAGCAAATATTAATCCTTGTATAGGTCAAAGTTTCATATAGAAAAACCCCCACCTACCAAATAAATGTTAAAATATTCAACATAGATATTCCTCAATTATAACTGAAGAAAATAGAAAATATTCTGAAATGCCTGAAAACGTTACTGTTTGGCTCTATTATTGAAACAGTAACTAAATCTTTGTAAACAATAATTCAATACTGAAATAAAATCTTCTTGAGAGGACGGATAATTTAATATGCTATACTGTTTCTTATACTTCATGTCTTTCTCCATCATTCTTTTTGCTCTTTAATTTTACTCTCTATTTAAAATGGAAAAAAAAAAAGATTCTTTATTCCATATGTTATCAGCACTTGTCAGAAGTTTGAAATTATAGACAGTAATGTTGTGTTGTACATATATATAAGTATCTCTTTTCTAATAGTTTAAAATTTTTAAATAAAATTATGAATTAATCCGATAAATTATAGTATTAGGAGCAAAGAGAGATTCTGAATTTAAGTTTCATTGCTAGTTGTTGATACTTATCTTTTCATATGCTTGAATATTTGAAAAAAGAAAGATATAATATATAGATAAATATTTAAAATTGATATGAATTGTTAATTAAAATGTTTTAATTGAGATCAATTAGACACTTTTACTTGATAAGAAGACATGCATCTTGTAGATTTCGATTTTGCTGATATGGTAAAATATGTATTTTACACTCAAATTAGAGTATTTGAAACTTTTGATAAGATTTAACTTCTTTTTTTCCCAAAAATGTACTATAGTGATGTTTGCTAGGCCCGAATCTGTCCAATACTCATAATTTTGACAACAAAAGGTATTTATCTATATTTTAGCTAGTCACTACTTTATTTCATGTACTTAACAGGTAATTTATAATATTCTAGGCTTATTTTACATTAATAAAATACGGGAGGAATGAATATTAAATTCTAGTAACGCATTTTAAAATTGTATGACCTGGACCCCAAGTTTAAAAGTTAGGTTGTCATATAATTTGCTATCAATTTGGGTGTATCATTTGTGAAATTTATTATTATTTTTTTTATAGATGGAAAAAACAATCAAAAAATAGTATCACAAAACGATACGTTTCCCTTTTTGCTTTATATATTCCCTCCCGAGTCCCCAATTCTCAAACTATCTTATGGAGGAAAAATATGTTTATAGATGGTGTGGTTATAATTAATTAATCGGTAGATAGTACTTAAATTCCTTATCTAAGGCAACAAGGACTACATTAACGTGTCACATTTGTGACATACTAATGGAGTAATTTTGAAAAAAAAAAATATTTTTGGAGGGTATAAATTGATGATTGTGGAAATTAGGGTTATTTTTTTATAATAATATTTATATTTGATCTATTTTGAAAAGATCGAGTTTATCCAACATTTCAAACCCCTATTTAATGAGTTGATTATTAATTACTTGTATTTTTTTATTATTTTGACTTGTTTATTATATTAAAAATATATTTTTATTTTATTAGTTAATTTTAGCATATCAAAAAATATATATAATTTTTCATGTTTTTTCCTTAGAAATTAATTACTTATTTTTAAATTCTTTTATTTAAATTCAAAATTAATTATTAATTAATATAAATATTATGATAAAATATTTATGTGAATCATTATTTATTAAAAATCGTGCAAATTAAAACCATATTGCTAACCGCCTAACCCTACTCATCATTAATTATAAACATACATTAGATAAGACTCTTCTTTTTGAGGTACATGAATCTATCTTTTCTAATCAATCAAAAATAATAATAAATTGCATGCTTTATTGAAAATTAAGTAAAAACTGTTGCTCAATTATAATGACAATTCTCTTTTCTTAATGTTACCCACACTACATATAATGTGTGTGTAGCTTTAGCTCATAAATTAATAAAAAGTAATCATGTTAGATTCTCAAACTCTTTGAAAATTATAGAACTAATAATTAGTAAATAATAAGTACTATATAATATGCCCAGTGCTAAGATTCCTTTCGTAACTGCTCAACCATTGCTTAGATTGCAGTTAGATGATCAATACTGAATAAATTAAAGGGGTTGCAGAAGTTAGAACAATTTTTAACACACTATAAAGTGTTTTTTTCTTTTTAAATGTGCTTCTAATGATTAGGGAGCAAATTATTGGCTCTTAATTAGAAGTGTATTGAAATAGAGTATTATAAATATAATATTATAACATTTTCAATTCGTTAGATTTTGGTCCCTTGTAATTTGTTTAATTATTAATCAATCCAAGAGTTCACGGGCAACTTTATCTAATGTTCTAGAGGACCACCGAAGAATGTGGTATAATGAATGAGATTATTTTTTTTTTATTTAAAATTTTTGATTTTAATTTTTTAATATGAATTTTTTTTAATAGAAAAAATGTTATTTTTTGAATAAGTTATATTTAATACAAATTTGAATTAATCTACTTCAAATGCAGATACCAAATCCAAATAGGAAACCAAAAAGAAATATTAGAGGGGAAAAGAATAAAGTGACTAATGATTAAGTTTTTTATTTTTTATTTTTTATTATTTTGATAAGATTAAGAATAAAGTTAATAAGTTTTCAATCCTAACGTCGATCCCAATTTCCTAAAGTTGCGTCTTTTATGCGAAAATTTAGAGCATTGATGTAAAGTAATTTGCGCGTGCATTCAATAACAAGTCAAAAATTAATATTCTTGGTTTATCTAAAGGGGAAATATACAGATAATTTTTTAAATTTTATTTCATCCATTTTAAAATAAGTGGTATTTTATTATTTTAATTTTATTTTAAAATAAGTGTATTTTACATAATTAAGACGATATTAATGATGTTCTTTCAATTTTACTCTTATTTGAGTGGAGAGAGTTTTACATCATCAAGAAAATATCAAAGAGTTACATCTTTTTAAAGGTATTTATTAGGAATAAGAGAGTAAAAATATATTTCTCTATTTACGAATGAATAATTTTCTTAAAAGGTATACCCAAATTAAAAGCACTAATTATTTTGAGTGAGTATCATTTATCAGATCTATTTTAATTGAGAACTAGAATACATAATAAACTTTTTCTATTAGATATATCTCTGTTCAACTTTTGAAAAACTTAAACATCACAAAAAATATTTTAAACGTTCATTACGTAAATAAATTAATGTCATTAAATATAGTCAGACCTCGTTATAACACCCATTTGTTATAATAGCATTTCACTATAACGATCTAATTTTCTTACTCAAATATTATGCAATATATTTTATACAAAAATAAATATTAAAATATATATAGTAATCATCATTAATGTCATGCACATGGTAAATTTCAAATATGAATACCTAAAAGAAAAAAATTATCTTGAGATAGTGCCCAATAGTTATGGTCGTAACTTCACGAGGAAAGAGTAATTGTGTTTGTGTTTTTTTTTTTTTTACATTCATGCTCTTTCTATTTTTTTTATTAAAATGATTAACAAAAACATTACTTCTTCTTGGTACACAAAATCACTAAACTAGACATTTATATACTTTTTTTTTTCTAACCCCTAAATAAAATCTAAACATCAAATACGAATATACATATATTAACAACACCTTATTATAACAGTCATAAAAATTTCAAATCACTAAAAAAAAAAAAATTAACTATATATTTATATTATTTAGTTACATGCATTAACCGAAAGACATGACTTTGACTTGCTTGTTAAGAGAAAAGAAATTATCGAAACTATCTTTTTCAACAATATAGAGGGTGATTGTCGTCGATGAACACTATATGTTTTTCTTAAATAATTCAAGTGTGGGTCCCACTTCTACTTCTTCTTTTTTCAATATATAGTTTCACTGGCTATAATAGTTTTTTTTTAATCACTTAATTATTTATAAATTTTAATTTTAATCCTTCTAATAGCTAATTAAGTATATTTCACTTTCAATTATTTGAGATGCGGATTTTTTAACTCTTTGCTTATAATAATCATAATTTTTTAGAATTATAAACTGTTTTATCATTTATTTACTCATGTATTATGATAAGTCTGTAATGTTATCAGTAGTCGAAAGTAATAAACTATTAAACATAATCCGAATTAAATATAGCATATTTTCTATATAAAGATATCAAAAATATATAATTTAAATAATTAAAAATTAAATATATTGAATTATATATTATAAGAAGTAAAATAAAATTTAGCAATAGCTGAGATATAACAAATGTTATTATCCCCTAATTTCATTGTCTATTATACTAGTACAAAAGCTAAAGTGTGATCCTCATATATTCACAAAAAAAATGTATACGTACTGTATTTTAAATAGATCCAAGTTATTTTTCAACTCTCTTCTTAATAATTATGTCAACTCGAAATTAGTGGATAAATAAATTAATTTTTAAAATAAGTTAAAAGATGTAAATGATTTTCACCCGATATTGAATCTATAGACTATATAGCAAAAGGGAGTATTATAGGCTTTTCATATTCGCCGACCAACTACGTGTGATCATCATTTCCTTAATTGTTGTTACGTATTATTTTTATAATAATATATCATATTAATAATTATATTTTATTATATTAATTTAAAAAATATAATATCTGAATAAATTATCTTAATATTTTATCATTATATAATGTTACACGTTAATAATTTAAAGAATAAATTTACAAGAAAGGTAGAAACAGGGTAGAATTATTATAAAAAGGTAAGGTAATGGATATAATGCGATTATTAGATAACAGGTAAATACATTTTTTTTAAAAATAAAAGGTAACGACACAATTATACCAAATTGATTGTTACATAAAATGATACTTTTTATATGTTACATAACAATGATCATTTAACGATACGATATAATAAAATTTAAGTAACAATCAAAATAAATATTGTATTTAAACTAACAACAATATACAATAGATAACAACCATCCAAACAAGGTATTAGTGATCTAAATAGTAATCCCTTCATTTCATTTTAACTATCATTTTAGCTCAAAAAAATTGTCCCAAAATAATTATTACTTTAAAAATTTAAGACTAAAATTAATAGTTATTTTTAACTATATCTTTAACATTAAAAAAAAAATGCACAATATTTAAGAGAAACATTAGTCTATATTTCTTCCATTGCAGTTAGGAAGTGATAGTAGTTAACAACAACTATTTGAGAAAACAAAACATTGTTCTTTAATTGTTCCCCAAATCAAATGCCACATTCCACCATCAAACTCTCTGCTAATGTTTCCATCATAATAAAATGAGACAAGGCATTTTAGATCCAAAAGAGTTTTTTTTTTTTTTTTTTAAATGTTCCATCAAATTTGAAGTATTGCATTTTTCTTCGATTATGATATATATGTAGGACATATTCTAGTTTTTAGGCTTGCTAGTGATCTACATGCCAATCGCAAGAATCCATCCTTGAAAGTCATAATTTTTTATGATCATATGTTGTCTAAGTTGATCCACTTATAGCCTTGTTTCAAAATTGGTATGAGATGAACGTGGGTAAGCGCGTTTGGCTATAAATTTTGAAGTTAAAACTTGAAATTTTGAATTTTTAAAATTGTGATTTTTGAAATTTAAAGTTGCATTTAAACGTGCATTTTACTTGAAAAATTTTGAAGTTTTTGTAAGTCGAAATCCCAAAAATTGCTCTAAGCCAGTTTGTGGGAATTTGAAAATATTTGACTATTAAAATTTCAAAATCTAATCAAATTTTAAGTTCTCAGCAATCAAGAGCATCAGTTAACAAATCATGAACTAATCCAGTCAAAATTTACTTGAATCAAAATAGATCGAATAGCATGTTATAACTCAATAAATATATTCCAACCTCCCCTCCTTTTCTCCTTTGCTTTTTGATAAAAAAAAATGTGTAAGTTAATGTATTTTTCTTAAACAACTAGCTTAAATTCTTCCTAATTAATATAATCCTTCCCCAAATTATGTTCCCATTTGAATTAAATTTTGACTTATTAAATTAACACTATTTTGACGAATCATTTTGGGTTCAATCCAGATTACAAAGAAGTCTTATCCCACAGCTCAGTCAAACTAGGGAACAAATTAGACATGTTACTAAAAAAAAATGGGTTGATTTTGCCAATCTCTGACTCAAACCAAGCTGAGAGCCTAATCCAATTAGTAATCGAAAGACCGAAACATCTATACATAAAGCAATTCACTCTATTTACAGCAACTTTTTGGTTCTTGTCGTAATGAATTTCGTTTTGCTCTTGGCTAGAGAAAATGTATGTAACGGAAAACTTGGAACAACTTATCAAGAATCTTTGCCGTTTTTATCAGCCCATAATGCTCACGGTGTGTATATCTGAACCTGTTTGCTATGTATAAGCAGAAAGCTACATTCTTCAAAGCTAGAGGTTGTCATTTACTGTGTAGGCTTGAAGGAGTGACTAAAAAGTAATCTCTGATTGTCTTCCTCAAAGAGGAAGGGGGATTCAGAACAGATGAAGGGCTTCTCTTTGCAGCTTCTGGGGTTTTTTCAAAGTTGTCTTGAGGTTCAAAATCTGGTAGAGCTTTTCTCTTCTTTGATACTGGAGTACTCATTTCAGGGACTGTGATAGGATCAGGCAAGTCTTGATGACATGTCAAGATTGAGTCACGGCCAGCAAAGTCAATCTTGATGCTGCCTCGTTTTTCATCTGAAAACAGCTTCCGACGTTGCATACATGAAAGTGCTGTTACTCTCCTTCGAATGGATGATGGAGATCTTGTGTTTGAGTAACAGCTGCTGTTGATGTTCCAAAACCTCACCTGGGGCAGATTTGACAGAAATAACACATTATTGACATCCTCCTACATCAAGCAAACTCAAACATAAAAAACAAGAATCATAAAATTTTGCAAGAGAATGTTTGATGACTCTTGGCCTTCAAGAATTCTGATTTATCACCGGCATTCTTCTTTGCTTCTTCCGATTTGGCTTACAAATATATAGCTATAGTACCTAGGTATTTGTAGGAATTCTTCCAACAAGTACCTAATCTGTTACACATACCTTTATTTAATTCTGAACTTTTCTCTGTTCCCTAGTTCATGAATAAAACAAGGCATGCATCTTAATACTAATACTTTAAGTTTTATGATTCATGAAATAAGTTAATTCATGTACTTGGGATGAACCTAGTTCATTTATCCAACACTTTGATCATGGAGACTGCTATATTTCTCTACAACTTACTGTGAAATCATCTGAAGATGTAGCAACTTTGCCTGTTTCTGATGTGCACCTGCAGCAGTTTAGTTTTCAAAAGTTAGTTAAGATTTCAATAGGTACACGGGGGTAGAATCTATAGTATTGAGCAAACTCACCAATCTAGTGCTGTAACTTCTCCATCATGGCCTTTCAACATAATTGGATCTTCAAGAGGTTTGTTTACCTGATTCATTGAGCTGATGAGTTAACATCACGTAGACAAACTCCAGTGAGAAGCTTTTATAGTTGAAAACACTGACCTGCCATACGTAGGCATTTCCATCACTGGAACCACTGAGAATATGAGCGGCATCAGGACTTATCACTGACTGCAATTGCATCAAAATCAAGGCCTTCTTCACTTAGTTACAAGAATTGTATCAACGTCACAAGCAGCAGAAATTGAGAATAGCAGTCACCTTGACAAAAAATGATTCTATTTTGCATCCCTTGAAAGTTTTTACTGGCCCTTTTTCTGCCTGAAGTACATTATAGAGGTAGATTCTGAAAGAGACACAGCAAAAGCTTACAAAGTATCAGAAATTGTGCATAGTAAAGGAAATTTCTGTAGTTTTTAGTATAAGAAGAAACCAGTGACATTGCATTGGGCACATATAATCTATAAATCCCTGTCAATAAGCACTTCAATGCAGAGAAAAGAAGAAAAAACATAAACCAGGCTGAAAGACACTCATCAACAAATTGGATACCTGCTGTCCATGCATGATGCAGAAATAAACGCTCCATTTAAGTCTTGAGACAAACTAGAAACTCCGTGATATCGCTGTGCCTAAACAACAAGAAGACAATTGGTATCATGTCACAGATTTCTGAATATTCAACACATCGAACCCTCTGAATAACAGCCAAGCCTCCAAACTCAACAACACTAGCCACATCGTGGATGCCAGATTACATCTTAAGCAAGACCGGACATTGTTGTATGCTTTTGAGAGACAGTGAAGACGCTAAAGAAATTGAATACTCTAGAAAACATACATCTGAAACGGAACATTTATTATTACCTTCTGAGTTGACGGATCAGGATGAGGGCATGCCTGAATAACAGGACATTTGAGATTTCTTGTATCCCAGAACTTTATGACACTGAAATTTATGGAGAAAAAAGACTGAGTATTGCATGATTGCACAATAAAATCCCTGCTGAGTTGCATGCTTAATTTGAAAAGTATGGCAAGTTTTCTCAGTCACCTGTCAACTGCTCCAGCACTAGCTATGGAAATCTCATCTTTTAGGTAAAGAATAGATGTAATACTCACAGAGGAAGCCTGAAATAGTTGTTCCCAGTAAGGATAAAATTGGTTGTATGAAAATACAGAGAGTTGAGTCTTTTAAAGTAATAACTATACGACTAACCTTTCCACGTCTAGTCCGCCTCTGACACGGAGAAATGTGAGCCTCATGGACGGTAGCAATTGACCTAAATACAGAAGACAAGTTCTTCAAAAGGGTATTATATGATAAACGTAAATAGTTGCCCCTGTTTATTTGAACATTTGAATCACCATTCTAATTCTCAGGCAAGGTAATACTGTACTCACGGTATGCAAAGGTTTTCACTGCTACTGTCAGAGCACCTCAAGTCCCAAAGTGCAAAAGACCCATCTCTAGAACCAGAAACAATAATATCTATATTGAAACAAAAAATTGCACATCAAAAGTTATGGCATATCATGTCTTTTGCTAAAGAAATAATAGAAGAAAAAGAATGGCTTCAGAAAGAAACATAGAAGACCTAAAAAACCTACCCTGATTTGTAGGATGTGAACAAATGGATTTCACACTCCCAGTGTGACCCGTTAGTGCTCTCAAACATTGCTTTCCTTGAGCATCCCATACCTTTATCTGCTCAAGTTCATCGTGAAAATTTGTTAATAATGTTAAAAAGGTAATCATGTAACTAATATTTAAATCAATTTTATGAGTACAGCATTCAAATATCTAGTTGTTTTTGACATTTTGTTAACAGGGATTTGTCCTTTGAGTGCATAGAACAGTTTGAGAAAGACGAATAAAATTAATTGGTTACTATAGAAAAGAAGTGAAATATATAACTCACACTTTGATCACCTGAAGCTGTTAAGATATTGGTATCTTCCTGCAAAGAAAATCAAATAAATCTCATCTTTAACAAGAAACAAGTGTTCTGAAAAGATTTTAGGAAAATCAAACAGAAAACAGAAAATAAACATGTCAGAAACTCATTTAACACATTTCAACCCATACATTGGTTCCTACAGCTTTCTCCTTGTTGAGTTGCGTAAACCACCTTATCTAAAAGATTAAATTGATAGGAATGGAACACCTTTATTTACTTAGGATAATCTTCAACACTCAACGGGCCCCTTACACGTAGCTGGATATTTTTCTTGAGCTAAATAGTGAAAAATCTTCACTGATGGGTCATGATGAAATTCCAATATGAACTTTTGTATGCTAGAATAATATTAGAAAGGGGACCATATTTACTATGTTTTTAAACAGCTTATTGTTTTTCAATCAAAAGTAATATCTTAAGTTTTTTTCCTTCTAGAAAAAACATAAGGTTGATAGCAATTCTGGAAATCCAATTTTGCATAAAATTGCTTCACACATCCATCAGTCTTGTGACTATGTTGCGGATATACTCAATACTCATGCATTGAAATAAAATACATGGATGTTTTGGTTCTTAGTTTGAAAATTAAAATATTTCCCTATTAGATATTTCCTATGAAAAATCCCCTCAAAATGGACATCTTAGGAATAGACGCCTCAAAAATTCATCTCCTATCCCTGTCTATTTGCATTTCAGTTGCATAAATTTCATTTGCACGTGATATTGGATGCACACAAAGTAACCTTAGTTAATGAAATAGCTTCTGAAGTCTATCAAGCAGAGACGCACCTTGATCCAACATACATCAAATATGGCATTATCATGAGCAACCCACTCTGATTCCTTAGCTTTTTCTGCAAATTGCAAAATTTTCATTGGAAACCACTCAATAAAAGATACCTTGAAATGCTAAATTGAGGGTCTCTTAAACTATAAACTTGATATTTTACCTGCATTTTGCAGGTGAGTTGAAGAAGAAGGAAATTGCACCCGAGTGTTAAACAAGCTAATGTAGCCACCCTCGTCGGTGACAGCAACAATATGCGAGTTTCTACTTGTCTGCCCAAAAGAAAACAAAAAATCCCCAATTGTATGATTTACTGAAATCTCTTGAGGTAACGCAATTTTTTTTACTCTATCTACACATAATGAGAGATAAAAGTGATCCAACCTTGCAGAAAGATATGGCCATTGGAGGTGGCGTGAATCCGTTGTGGTCAACTGCTACGGCTCCAATTTGGTTGAAATCAGACGATCCGTGACTGATATAAGGTCGTCTTTTAACTGTAAAAACACGCACAAGAAAAGGTCATCAGAACAGAAATAAGTGAGAAGTAATATAAAGAAGTACTGTTAATCGAGAAGCATTTTTTGGGGCAAACCTCTGTATCCATGAAGCTCCCTTGATTTGATATCTTGAAAGAATGACTGATGCTTGAATTCATCCATCGACAGAAAAAATTCCCCAATCTGTTTTGTATGAGGAGAAACCCTACAATACAATGATACTCAATTCGCACTATAAGTTAAAATTCTAGATTCGCTTCTAACTGAGTGTGACCGAGATTTGCTGTTTGTGTTGTTTAACGAAAAAGGCTGAAGGAGTACAGCCGGCGAATTGCTGTATTGTAGCTGTGAAGAGATGAAATTAGAGCGGCGTTTAAGAGAGAGAGATTTGCTAATGTTGGATTTGGCGCGAGCTACTCGTCTCACAAGGCGGGAAAGTAATTTGAACTTTTTAGCTGTTGGCGGTTTTATATTACGAAGGGCCCATGTAAAATGGATAATATTCATTTTGGTCCTTTAAAATAAAAGTAATGACAGATTAATCCCTTCGTTGAGAAAAAAAAAAGTTTTGTGGATCGAGCGACTTGACTGACTTAACTAGTAATGATAAATACAGGAGAAATAAAACAAGCTTAAATTGAAGGTTTCATATATTTTCATTTATATTTCTGATTCATACTGTAATATTTTTTAATAATAACGCACTTAATGTAATCTCATAAGTGGAGTTTGAAGAGTGTAGAGATTACACGGATCTTATTTTCACCGTAGAGATAAAAAGATTATTTATAATCGACTCTCGATTTAAGAAAAAAAAGTAATAGAAGTACAAAAAATAGAAAATAGTAATATAATAGCAGCTACAACAAAATGCTATGATAGTTGAAGCACAAGAAACAACATATGATAACAAAAATCAAAGGACAGACAATTGCAAGAGCGATACTACAACTACGAATACTGTATTATTTTTTGTGGTCCATATAATCCAAAGTAGGTTGATTGATATGTATTTGTATATTTTGACTGATGAATTAAAACTATTACGGCATAAATGTATTAAAATATATGATATATCAAGCAAACAAATCTAGATCTAGATAATAACGTACGTACGTTTTGCTTTAAAGTTGACCATTAATGATGAGTTGTTTTAGTAGATGACTGTTGGAATATTAGCTTGACTTTATGGCAATACAAAATATTCACTTTAAAATATGAAGGTAAGAGTGTATTATTTGAGTATTATCGTCATTTCTTATCAATATTGAATTAGTAATCAAAAGAAATAGAAATATATGTATGAATAGTCGAATTGATAATGATTTGCCGCCACCGATATTTATTATCTGTTTCTATCTCCATAAGTCATGTCTATCCTATATAGATTTTGTTTGTTTATATAGTAAATCAATTAGACTTTAGAATTATACTGACCACTTAATCTTGAAAGTTTCTCGTGAATCTAAGATCCCAGAACACTTAAATTCATCTTGCAAACTTCAAATTGGTTGAATTGTCATCTTCGGCTAACATGAGATTCTAACGATGGTTGAAAAAAATAGTGCTGAAAATGTTATCCCTACATTAAACACACTTGCTTTAATAAACTCTTCCCTACATTATATTCACAATATTTCTCTAAAGTTGCATCCATAAGGCAATGTGATAGCTTTCAATTTTGCCCTCTCTCTTTAGATCATCACATCAAGCTTGCTTGTAATGAAGAATTACATGCAATTGTGGATCAAATTATTCTAACAGTGCGTTTAGCTTATAGTGCTTTTGTTACTGGCATTTATTACTTCTTTTTCTTCTTTTGCCCACACTTTTTTTTCTCTTTTCTCTCTATATAAATAGTATGAGCATTGCCACTTACCTAAAAGTTTGCCACTATAGTAATGATTTAGTATAGTAAATTTTTATAATTTCTCATCTACTCGGTCTTTGCTTCCAAAAGAACGTTATTCATTTATTTGGTGCAATTCTTTATTTTATTTTTTTCCCAGTAATTGGACTTTTGTGTCAATCATCAAAGTGAATATGTACAAAACTATAGCTATATACTAATTAAAGAAACATGTCCTTCATATTCTGAGTCCTTCAGACCTCAAAATTCTAAATGATGCATTTAACGAAGAGATATGGATTCATAAGATTTGATTTTTTTTTATTTACTCATTTTTTCTTCTTAACGTTAGTAATGACACGGTTGACTAAGTTCTAATACTATTGAAGTTGAATAGTAATAGTAGCTCATCAATAAGCTATGAAATTTCTTTTCTCCCCTAAATTCTAATGGTGCTACCCTTTTTTCAATTTTAAAAAAGTTTGATTGTTATGTGTACCACTAAAAAGAAGGTTGGGGTTGAAATGTAAAAAAAGTTATACGTTAAGTATTCATGATATACATAGACGCTAAATACTAAAGATGCAACATAATCAAACTTAGTTTGTAATTCATTGTTAGTTTTTCTTCTTTTTTTGATTAAATCATCATAGTGTAGTTATATACACGACTTTTCATTAAAATATTTTTAAAGATTAAGTAGAACTAATTAGGGTTAAACTTTTCTTACGAAATATTATTAAAACCGTAACAACAATAACAAATTCAATATAATCTCATAAAATGAGATCTGGAAAGATAGAGTATAGACAAATTTTATCTTCACCTCAGATGTAGAGAGATTGTTTCGATAGATCCTCAGCACAGAGATAATCAAATCAAAACAATCCAGAGAAAGAAATGACGGATGAAACAAAGTATGCCATACATTATCTGAAGTAAAAATACTACGATACACAAAACTAAAAAAATAATAAATAATATCAGATGTATTTCATACCACTATTTCAATGAAAATTTCTCAAATTTTAAAAAATTGGAGACTTTTCTTTTTCTCAACAAATGATGGGAGACGTCGAGTTGATTACTTTTGCTTTAGCCGATAAAACAGAAATAAGTCAAACGAGGGACTAAAAAATAAAATCTGCAAGTTTCAGGATGAAGTTGGATAAAATAACATACTTAAGTGACTAAAAACGAACGTCCCAACTTCTAAACGTACCCTTTTCTCCGCGGCGTCCCCGCGCGCAGCGACTGTAATAGAGAGAATCAGCCAGCTATTCTGTCCTCCCATGGCTAGGAATAGATTTCAAAGAAGAATTGGCTTCACAAGTGAGAGAAAAACTTGCGTTGAGTCTCTCTCTCTCTCTCTCTCTCTCTCTCTCTTGATTTCACTGGATACGCAATTCAATGAATTGGGAGGATACATTTTTTCACTGAAAATCACTAAATATATTTCAGTTTGGAAATTCTATTGAATCTTACTCTTAGACTTTCCTAGCTGACTGTTTTAGTTTATCTGCATTCAAAAAACATTGTTAGGGATCATGGGCTGTGTATTGAGATCACTCGGGTGTTTTAGGTGAATGCTTTCTGTTGAAGTTCTGATACATATATTTTTTTTGATATCGATGGTGTATGGCCAGCTTTCGCCCACCTGGATGAATTACACAGACATACTTGCCCCCTCCCAATATTGAACAGTTAACTCTGTCCACCTAGCCTTAGGACAAATTTTAAGAAATCACTAGTATTTTTGATCTTGAATTTGAACCTGATACCTTATTGTTCTCATCCCACGTCATTGACCACTAGGTAGCACTCTTTATGATGAAGTTCTGATACATATATAAAGAACTACTAATATTTATGTTATATAGGAACCTTGCTCTTTCAAATGCTTTTTATCCTCTTTGCTTTCATATGCTCGTTTTTGGTTTAGAACCTGCCAGTATAATCAACTGACCGGAAACCATATCCAAGCTCCAATCTTCATTGTTTCTAGTTGAAAATAAACCTGGATAGAGTGGAATGGTTACAATGAATCCATGCGGACCATGACTGATTTGAGATTGAGGCATAGAGGCGGATCTAGAATTTATATTTGATTGGCTCAACTTTCAAGATTTTTAATAGTGAACTCATTGCACTTCTGAAATTACTGATTCAAATTCAATATTTGCTTAAAGGTTTAGTTTAAAAGATACTGTATATTTTAAAAAAAATACTAGGTTTGGCTGAACCGGCAGCACAAAGGCTGCATCTGCCAATATTGGCGAATAGTTCATTGCATAGGAAAACACAAAATTGCCTTTTAAATTAGTAGTTACTTTGAGGAAGTCGCATAATGCATCTACGGATATCTTTTCATAATGAATAGTGCCTACTTGGAAACTTGTCATGGTAGGAGAAACTATTTCAAGTCTTCCTTCTGATATTGACGTGCTCATGGAAAATAAATTATAGATATTCTTTTGGTGGGTACATACTGATACTAAAATAGGGATCCTTAGTATGTGGTGGACTTGGTTTGGTTGAGTGCTTGGATTTTGATGTTATTGGAGTTGTCGTTGAGAAGTTGTTAGTATGTATCCAATAACCGTGGAATTCCTAATACCAATAAGATTGCACATTCTGGAGAAACTTTTCTACTTTATTAAAAACTTGAATTGCTGAAAAGCTTTTCACTTTGCTTTTCTTGAATACTTACAATTTGTATAATGTGAAGTCTTGATTTTTTCTCCGCCTTACTTTGGTGATGATGGCTTGGTTTGGGAGGACTTACCAGTGATGGCTTTTTTCACCTTTGCAATTGAATGCTTGACTTTTGATCCAACTCCTGACAATATGTTCTGATGCTTCTTGTGAGGAACTTTTATATCAGCATCTCTTGAGATTTCTACCATCACTGGATCTTCAGAACTTGACGCTTCTCTTGTTTGTTGAATTCCTTCCTCTTCTTCATCGTTTTCTTTTCTTTCTTCAGCAAAGTTTTCCTCCATTTTTGATGTCTCTTTTGTTGATACATGCATAAGGTCAGAAAGTGCGGCCTTAGCTTGTGTCTCTCTTGATCTGGATTCCTCTGGTGCTTCTTTTGAATCACATTCCACTTCTTTCTCTTTTTCGTAATTTTCCTGATGCTGTTCTGTTTCAGCAGTTTTGCATTTTTCCTGCATGTACTGTAGACTTTTAGCCTCTGCATCCAGTTGCACATGTGGGGTAATGCTGTCTTTGGGTGTACCATTGACATCAGTGCTGTCTGTTGGAACAGTTTCCACCCTTTCCAATGTAAGTAGAGGATATGCTGCTGGCTCTTGTATCTGCTTAGTTATATAGCTTTCATTGCTCACCATGTTATCCATTGCTATCGCCTTTTCTGAAACCTTAACAGATTTCAATAATGTGAAATGTTCTGTTATTTCTTCCTGTTCCCTTGCTTTTAGCTCTTGTTCACATCCTACCTGGGCACTTGGAGAATTTTCAGTTTTTCCTTCTTCTTTCTGTGTTTCTTTTGTTTCATTGCATGTTATCATCTCTCCAGAACCTGCTGCTGTTTTTCGTTCTGATCCAAAAGGTTCCAAACTTCCTCTTTCAGGTTCACTTATTGTTGTTCCCTCTTCCTGTTGCACCTGTGTGCTCTTGTTGTTTGAGGAATTTTTGCCGCTGCTCTCTCTTAAATCTTCTTCTTGTTCCTCCTATGAGTTCATATTTTACCGTCAGAAATCTTGATTGAATTGTTGCATGAGTAAACAGGGGAGGCAGCGGGGAGTAAGGAAAGACTGGAACAAGGTAATTTGCTTGTATAATTGTATCTTTTAGTTTTTTAATCTTCTTAGTTTTGCTTTTTTCATTTTTGACATCTACAAACATTGGTTGGCTCCACTAGACTTTTCCTTAGCCAGCTGTGGCTCAGGGGGATTTCATCTTAGTGATCTTTTCTAGAGTAGTTTTATGAACTGTCATTATAATGTCTGTATATATTAACGTAATGTATATCCAGCAAACAATTTAATAATAAGATTCAAGTTTGTAATTTACATCAATACATTGTTTCCTCTTGTTAAATAATTTTCAGTTGGACCTGTATGTCATTAACCTATGTGCTGAATATTTCATGCAGTTTGAGTTGAATCATTTTCTATCAGCAACCTCCTTCCTAGACAGTAGGGGAGTAAAAAAGATCAAATCATGCAGATAAAATATTAAAATGCAATATAGGTGCGCAATTTAATCAAACCTCTTTAATTGGAGTCTCCATTTCCGTCATAACACATTCACCCTTTGATTCTGTGGCCTCTTCTGGGAGGTTTATCTCAGTACTTTGATGATCAACATTGTTGTTGTCATCAATATTAATTTTGCCCAGTTCTTCTAGCTTTTCAGATGTTTGTTCTCCGGCTGGTGAATCTTCATTCGGCTCTTCTGTATCCATGACTGCACATGTGTTGAGTTTTATATGCTGCTTGTAATCATCCTTTTCAGCTCCTTTCGACATCTACAGAAAGAACAATTTTTCTGATATAGGTAACTTCCCCACATTTTAAAGTAAGATGTATGATAACTGCATCCAATTTCTAACTATTATGCTTTGGTTTTCCTCTCTCTTGTCAAAATTTTCATCTGTCTTCACTTCTGGATTTTCTCCCTCTTTTAACTTCTCTTGGTTGGTACTGAGGCTATTTTCTTCTTCAAGGCAATCCACACAAGAAACATCCTCTGTTTCTGATTTGTCAATGATCTGGTTGGTATCCAGAAATAACTGAAAGGGTGAGGAAATAGAGAAATTGCTGGAGGCTGCTAGACGATTGTATGATGTAAGAAAACACGATTCCAGCGGGTATGCTACTTCTAACTGTGATTCGTCTTGAGATAATTTGTAAGTTCTATCCATGCTTCTTTAATGGTTGTGATGGAATAGGGGGAAACATCAAAGTTAATATATATTCCTCCAGAGATTTGTGACCTTAACTAACTTAGAGTTGTGGCTTAGTTGTTGTCGTCATTAATGTTCTGAAAATATCATGCAGCAGGAGAACTAAATTTCTAGGCTCATAAGCATGCAATAGACTCATAGATACTCAGTAGATGCTAATCAGTCAAATCATTGTAGTTCTTGTTCATTTACCTTTTTAGTATTGTTGTCCACCCTCATTTCTTCTGAAGAAAGTTCAATTACGTTCTCTGCTCCACGCTCGTCTTTAATCTCTTCTGTGGTTAGGTTGGCTTGCTGAAAGTGCTGCAGAATAAAAAAAGAGCAATCCAGTGATTTAGAAGAAAGAGAGAAAGCAAGCATTTGTATTTTACCTTGGGGTTAGATATATGAATTGGAAACAGGCTTGTGTGGTCACTTAACCTCGTGATTGGGGGTTTCTGAAACCTCTTTGCCTTCTTCAAAGTTATTTGCTGCCATCTCTTCTTTGGCGGATGTTAGAAGCTCGTCTAGACTCGTTTCTTCTTTTTGTAGGACATTCCTATTTGTCCCATCACCAGCATTGATATCTTTAATTTCTTTTATCTGTTTGTAGTGATAGGTTTTGTTATGACTAGTTTAGGCACATGAAAGAATATCAAACTATTGATAGAAGGAAGCCACTTAATACCTCAGTTTCAACTTCTTTGCAAGGTCTAATGGTTTCTTCGACAAGCAGTTCTGCCTGTTTTCCAATCAAAGCTTCTTCTTTCTCTATTATATGTGTTTCATATTTATCAATTCTTTCGGTGGCAGCTTCAGTATCTTCCCTGTTTTGTTCTTTGGGTTCTTCTCCAACTGGTGGTTCTTTAGGTTTCTCTTCAATTTTTGGTTCTTCAAGTTTCTCTTCTACTGCTAGTTCTTCAAGTTTCTCTTCAACTGCTGGATCCTCGGGTTCTTCTTCAATTCTTTCCTTAACTGCTGGTTCTTCAAAATTTTCAACTGCCGATTCCTCAGGTTTTTCTTCAACTGAATGTTCTTCATGTTTTTCATCAACTGCTGGTTCTCCAACTGTAAATTCTTCATGTTTCTCCTCAACTGTTGGTTCCTCAGGATTTCGGTCAACTACTAGTTCATCTGGTTTCTCTTCAGTTGCTGGTTCTTCAGGTTTCTTTTCAACTGCTAGTTCTTCATGTGTCTCTTTAACCACTGGTTCTTCAGGTGTTTCTTTCACCTCTGGTTCTTCGGGTTTCTCCTCAACCGCTGGTTCTTGGGGTTTCTCCTCAATTTCTGGTTTGGGTTTTACTCCAACTGCTGGTTCTTCGGGTTTTTCTTCAACTGCTAGTTCTTCAGGTTTTTCTCCAACTGTTGGTTTCTCAAGTTTTTCATCATCTGCTGGTTCTTTAGGCTTTTCTCTAACTGCTGGTTCCTCAGGTTTCTCCTCAACTGTTGGTTCCTCAAGTTTTTCATCAAGTGATGGTTCTCCCAGTTTCTCCTTGATTGTCTGTTTCTCTTGAACTGCTGATTCTTGAGGTTTCTCTTCAACCGCTGGTTGTTCAGGTGTTTCTTTCGCTGCAGGTTCTTCAAGTGTCCCTTCAATCACTGGTTTGTCAGATTTCTCCTCAACCACTGGTTCTTCAAGTCTCTCCTCAACTTTTGTTTCTTCAAGTTTCTCCCTAACAATTGGTTCTTCGGATTTCTCTTCAACTGTCAATTCCACTGCTGAATCTTCAGGCTTTTCCTCAACTTCAATGACATCATTGTTGGGTTTGCATGAAATTTCTTGAGGTTTCTCTTCAACCGGTTGTTCAGGTGTTTCTCTCACCACAGCTTCTTCAGGTGTCCCTTTAACTGCTGGTTCATCAGGTTTCTCCACAACCACTGGTTCTTTGAGTTTCTCCTCAATTTTTGGTTCTTCAGGTTTCTCCACAACCACTGGTTCTTTGAGTTTCTCCTCAATTTTTGGTTCTTCAGGTTTCTCCTTGATGGCTTGTTCCTCTGGTTTCTCTTCAACTGTCGATTCCTTGAGTTTCTCTTCGACTGCTGAATCGTCGGGTTTTTCCTCAACTTCAGCAGCATCATTGTCGATATTGCGTGAAATTTCACTGTCAGTCTTGTTGTTCAAGTCTACAATTGGCATATTCTACAAGAAGAATTTAAAGTTTCAGTTAGTCTTTCAATAGATAAAGATGTGAGTTCCTGATGGATAATTCTTTTGGTTGCCTCTCACATAGGTTTGCTATAATGCTCAAATGTTCTGCATCAATGATCTTCAGGTTGTCAAAACTCTGGAAAAGGAAGTGAAGACTTATTTTGTTTCATATGGAGAACTTTAAATTTATAGTAATTATTAACTATATACTTTGAATACTTTCAAACTTGAATCTCAATATTTCTCCCAGAAAGACAAGGTGGCAAGAGAATTCATATGAATGCAATAAACTTAAGACCCTCTGTGAATGGTTGTCATAGTGAGAGCCTTAATGCTAATTGGCTGATTCATTGTCAGGTTCTTGTTTCATTTACCTTTTCAGTAGAGCCTTCACACCTAATTTCTTCTGAAGAAACAACCATGATGTTCTCAATTCCACGCTTGTCTTTCAATAAAGCATCATCTCTGATTAAATTAGCTTTTTGAAAGTTCTGCAGAATTGAAAAAGATCAATTTGGGGACTTTAGTAGAAAGAGAGAAATCATTTTTTATCTTATCTCTGGGAGTTACATATATGAGTTACGAACAGGCTTTATGGTCACTTAACCTCTTGACTGGGAATCTCTGAAACCAGTTGGCCTTCAGAGTTCTTAGCAGCCATTTCTTCTTTGACAGACGTTACAATTTTGTCCAGAGACTTTTTTTCTTTCTCCGGAACGTTTTTATTTGTTCCATCCCCAGCATTGATATCTTTAAGTTTGTTTATGTGTTTGAAGTTATAGTTTTTGCTTTCACTAGTCTATGGACAGGAAAGATCAAAATATTAATAGAAGCCAGATCATTTAATACCTCTGTTTCAACCTCTTCACAAGATCTCATTTTTTCTTCAACAACAAATACTGCCTGGTTGTGAATGGAATCTTCTTGCTTCTGTGCTATACATGTTTCCGTTTCATCAGTTTGTTTTGATACTTCTGGTCCTTCTGGATGCTCGTTCACCTGCATAATCAAGTAGCTCATCAAGGTTAGAGCAATAAAAGGACGAAGAACAATTAAATTATTTATTTAACCAAGTCTGCTCTATACTTATCTATTAGCAATATCACTTGCCTCATTTTCTGTTCCTTTACTTGAATCTGCACATACCACAGATTTTGTGCTTCCCGAAGTTTCTTGCCTGGTTAGATCCTCTTGACTATTAACACGTGCAGCTTCACCTTCCGCACACATGTCCTTATTGAAGAAAATATCCCCTGTTGAAGTATTTTCATTGTCATCACCTGCAATATGTCGGTAATAGATGTTAATACACATCTAGTCATTATTGAAGTGACCAGAAAGTGCATCTATTGGAACACCAAAAAAGGTTCTTGTTACATCCATTTTGGGATTTTACGACTTAATGTATGCTGCAAGCATTGATATCTTTAAAAAACTTGTGATGGGATTTCTTTATTATGTCAATGTTCTAATAAATTAATACATTCATGTATGTAATGACAGATGATCATTTTGAGGTTTCTCTAAACCAGAAAGGCATCTTGTCCTTGGTGCTCGTCTCCATTTCAGCTTCATTTTGGAGATTGGTTTCATTTGTGTAATTGTTTTCTCCAATTTTTGCGAGTAATAATATTGTCTAATCACTTGGATCTGTTCTCTAAAGCGTGTCACAGTTTTCTTTGCAAATAAAATCAATTGGATAGGGAAAGCATGTCTGGGAACTAGTATTACTCACTCTGTGGTGTGAACTTCTGTTCTTCAGTGAAAGAAGACTCATCCTTCTGCTTTATGTTGTCTTTGTCTCTTTCCATTGCATCACCAACTTTTGATATTTCTCGAGAATCTAACTGATGGACATTTTTAGGTTCATCGATACTAATTGGTTCTCCCGATATTGGATCCATTGCAGTCCCTTGAGCAAGTGGGTGGTCTAGAATAGTTGTTGGAAGAGTGCTGCTTGCTTCATTTGCATTCTGGTTATGCTTTGCCTCTTTTATGGAAGCTTCTGTAACTTCCCTGCTTTGTTCTTCAGGCTTTCCTTTAACTGATGGTTCTTCAAGGATCTCTTCAACCGCTAGTTCTCCAGCTTTTTCTTCAACTATCGGTTCCTCAGGTTTTTCTTCAACCTGTGGTTCCTCAGGTTTTTGTTCGACTGCTGGTTCCTCAAGTTTATCTTCAACTGCTAGTTCCTCAAGTTTTCCTTCACTTACAATTTCTTCAGGTTTTTCTTCAACTGCTGATTCTTTAACTGCTGGTTCTTCAGGTTTGTCCTCAACTGCTAGTTCTTCATTCCCAACTTCTAGTTCTTCATTCTCAACGGCTGGATTGTCAACGTCTGTTTTGATATTACATGGAACTTCACTGCCAGTCTTATCGTTTGAGTCCGCAGCATGCTTATTCTGCTAGAAGAATTTAAAATTTCACTTAATTTTTCAATATAAGCAGATGTGAATTCATTGCACATACAAAACTATTAGGATGGACAAACTTTGTGACAATGCTTGATGGCCACCTTTTCGAGGAAAGTTACCTCTTCAACTGCTGGTTTCTCAAGTTTCTCTTCAACTACTACTTCTTCAGGTTTCTCTTCAGCTTCTAGTTTGTCAGGTGTTTCTTCCGGTACTGGTGCTTCAATTGTTTCTTCAGGCTTCTCTTCGACCACTGATTTTTCAGGTGTGTCCTCAACCACTAGTTCTTCGGGTTTCTCCGATACAACTGGTTCTTCAGGTTTCTCTTTAAGTGCTGGTTCCTCGTATTTTTTTTCAATTACTAGTTCTTCATGTTGTTCCTCAACAGTTGGATAGTTGGAAACATCATCATTGGTGTTGCTGAGAGTTTCACTGTTGATCTTGTCTTTTGAGTCTACAACTGGCATATTCTGCTAGAATAAAAATTTTCACTAAGACTTTTAATAGATAATTAGATGTAAATTCCTTGCACATATAGAGCTAATAGGATGGTAAACTCCGCGTAGAGCTTGATTACCTTTTCCAAAAGAGTTGCCATTTTAGATTTCTCCTTCTCAACTGCTTGTATATTAGGTTTCTGTTCAATAGCTAGTTCTTTCGGTGTCTCATCAACTGCTGGTTCGTTAGGTTTCTCTTCAACTTCTAGTTCTTCTGGTGTTTCCGCTCTTGCTTGCTCTTCAAGTGTTTTTTTAATCGCCAACTTTTGAGGTTTCTCCTTTATTTCTGGTTCTTCAGGTTTATCCTCAACAATTGGTTTTTCAAGTTTTGCCTCGACCATTGGTTCTTCAGGTTTTTCCTCAACTGTTGGTTCTTCAGGTTTTTTCTCAACTGCTGGATGGTCAGCAACATCATTGTTGGTATTGCATGGAGTTTCAGTGTCAGTCTTCCCCTTCGAATCTATAACTGACATATTCTGCAACAAAAATTTAAAAGTTTTACTTGGTCTTCCAATAGATTAACAGATGCGAATCGTTGCGTATACATAACTAATAGTACAGTTAAAACTTGTGATTGTACTTGATCCTTACCTCTTCCAACAAAGTTACCTTTTCAGGTTTCTCTTCGACCGCTAGTTTTTCAAGGTTCTTTTCAACTGCTAGATCTTTAGGTGTTTCTTCAACTGCTGGTTCTTCAGGTTTCTCTTCAAATGGTAGTTGTTCAGGTGTTTCTTTCCATTCTGGTCCTGCGGGAGTTTCTTTAACTATCAGTTCTTCAGATTTCTCTTCAACTGTTGGTTCTTCAAGTTTCTCCTCAAAAACTGGTTCTTCAAGGTTTTTTTCCACAGCTGGCTCTTCAGGTTTCTCTTTCAGTGCTGTTTCAATAGGTTTTTCCTCAACCGCTGGTTCTTCAAGTTTCTCTTCAGTCACTTGTTTTTCATGCTTTTCTTCAACTACTGGTTCTTCAGCTTTATGTTCAACTGTTGGATAGTCAGCAACAGCATTGTTGGAACTGCCTGGAATTTCACTTTCAAACGTCTCCTTTGAGTCTATAATTGGCATATACTGCAAGAGAAGTTTAAAGTTGATTTAATCTTTCAATAGATTGGTATATGTGAGTTCGTTGCACATATAAAGTCTTTAGAATGGATAAACTTTGTGAAACTATTTAATCCTCACCTTCTCTAGGAGAGATTCCGTTTCTGGTTTCTCCTCTTCAATTGCTGGTTTGTCATGTTTCTCTTCAATAACTAGCTCTTCAGAGGTTTCTTCAACCGTTGGTTCTTCAGGTTTCTCTTCAGGTGCTAGGTCTTCAGGTGTTTCTTTAGCTGTTGGTTCTTGAGGTTTCTCCTCAACTGGTTCTTCAGATTTCTCCTCAACTGGCTCTTCAAATTTCTCCTCAACAGTTGGTTCTTCAGGTTTCTCCTTCACTGCCGATACATCAAGTTTCTCTTCAATAACTGGCTCTTCAGGGTTTTCTTTAACTGCCGATTCTTCAGGATTTTCCTCAATGTTTGGAAAGTGAGCAACATCATTATTGGTATCGCATGGAATGTCACTACCAGTTTTGTTGTTTGAGTCTACAACTAATATAGTCTGCAAAAGAATTTAATGTTTCACTTAGTCTTTCAATAAAGAAGCAAATGTGAATCATTGCACATACATAACTAGCAGGATGGGTAAACTTTGTGACAGTGCTTGAGCCTCACCTTTTCCAAAAGAGTTACCTTTTCGGATTTCTCCTCTTCAATTGCTGGTTTCTCTTCAAATGATAGTTTATTAGGTGCTTCTTTCCGTGTTGTTTCTTCAGGTGCTTCTTCAGTTACTGGTTTTTCAGGTTTCTCCTCAATTATTGGTTCTTCGATTGTCTCCTCAACTGATGGTTCTTCAAGCTTCTCTCCCATTGTTGATTTTTCAGGTTTTTCTTCAATGGTCAGTTGTTCAGATTTTTCCTCAACCGCTGGTTCTTCTGGCTTCTCCAGAACCGCTGATTCTTCAGATTTCTCTTCAATTGCTGGTTCTTCATGTTTTTTTTCAACTACTGGTTCTTCAGTTTTTTCCTCAACTGATGCATAGTCAGCAATATCATTGCTGGTATTGCATGGGATTGCATTGACTGTCTTGTCCTTTGAGTTTACAATTATCAAATTTTGCAAGAAAATTTAAAGTTTCATTTAGTATTTCAATAGATAAACCAATGTAAATTTGTTGCACATATAAAGCTAATATGATGAACAAACTTTGTGACAGTGTTTAATCCCCACCTTAACCTGAAGAGCTTCCTTTTCAGGTTCCTCCTCTTCAATTGCTGCTTTTTCATCTTTCTCTTCAACAACTAGTTCTTCAGGTGTCTCTTCAACCGTTGGTTCTTCAGGTTTCTCTTTTAGTGCTAGTTTTTCAGGTGTTTCCTCCTCTGCTAGCTCTTTACGCATTTCTTTAGCTGTCGGTTCTTCAGGTGTCTCTTCAGCCACTGGTTCTTCAGGTTTCTCTTCAGCCGCCGGTTCTTGAGGTGTCTGCGCAATTGATACTTCAGATTTTTCCTCAATTGACAAATTCTGCAAGAAAATTTATAGTTTTAATTTGTCGTTCAATGGATAAACATGTAAGTTCCGTTGCACATATAATGCTAATATGATGAATAAACTTTGTGACAATGTTTAATCCCGACCTTCTCTAGAAGAGCGTCTGTTTCAGGTTTCTCCTCTTCAACAAGAAGTTCCTCAGGGGTCACTTCAACCGTTGGTTCTTCAGGTTTCTCTTCAAGTGCTTCCTCCCTTGCTAGCGCTTCAGGAGTTTCTTTAGTTGCTGACTCTTGATGTTTCTCTTCAGCCACAGGTTCTTGAGGTTTCTGCTCAACTGGTACTTCAGATTTCTCCTTAATTGGTAGTTTTTCAGGTTTCTCCGTAACCGCTGGTACATCAGGTTTCTCTTCAATAACTGGCTCTTCAGGGTTTTTCTCAACTGCCGATTCTTCAGGATTTTCCTCAATGTTTGGAAAGTGAGCAACATCATTATTGGTATTGCATGGAATTTCACTGCCAGTTTTGTCGTTCGAATCTACAACTAGCATATTCTGGAAAAGAATTTAATGTTTAACTCAGTCTTTCAATAAAGAAGCAGATGTGAATCACTGCACATACATAACTAGTAGGATGGATAAACTTTGAGACAGTGCTTAAGCCTAACCTTTTCCACAAGAGTTACCTTTTCAGGCTTCTCCTCTTCAATTGCTGGTTTCTCTTCAAATGATAGTTCATTAGGTGTTTCTTCTCGTGTTGGTTCTTCCGGTGCTTCTTCAGTTACTGGTTTTTCATGTTTCTCCTTAATTATTGGTTCTTCAATTGTCTCCTCAACTGATGGTTCTTCAAGGTTCTCTCCCATTGTTAATTTTTCAGGTTTCTCTTCAGTGATCGGTTGTTCAGATTTTTCCTGAACCACTGGTTCTTCTTGTTTCTCCAAAACAGCTGATTCTTCAGATTTCTTTTCAATTACTGATTCTTCACCTTTGTTTCCAACCACTGATTCTTCAGTTTTTTCCTCAACAGATGCATAGTCAGCAATATCATTGTTGGTATTGCATAGGATTGCATTGTCTGTCTTGTCCTTTGAGTTTACAATTGTCAAATTTTGCAAGAAAATTTAAAGTTTCATTAATTATTTCAATAGATAAACAGATGTAAATTCATTGCACGTATAAAGCTAATATGATGGACAAACTTTGTGGACAGTGTTTAATCCTCACCTTATCCTGAAGAGCTTCCGTTTTGGGTTCCTCCTCTTCAATTGTTGTTTTTTCATATTTTCCTTCAACAACTAGTTCTTCAGGTGTCTTTTCAACCATTGCTTCTTCAGGTTTCTCTTCAAGTGCTAGTTCTTCAGGTGTTTCCTCCTGTACTAGCTCTTTACGAGTTTCTTTAGCTGCCGGTTCTTCAGGTGTCTCTTCAGTCGCCGGTTCTTCAGGTTTCTCTTCAGCTGCCGGTTCTTGAGGTTTTCGCTCAATTGATACTTCAGATTTTTCCTCAATTGACAAATTCTGCAAAAAAAATTATAGTTTTAATTAGTTTCTCAATAGATAACCATGTAAATTCGTTGCACATATAAAGCTAATATGATGAGTAAGCTTTGTGACAATTTTTAATCCTGACCTTCTCTAGAAGAGCTTCCATTTCAGGTTTCTCCTCTTCAACAAGAAGTTCCTCGGGTGTCTCTTCAACAGTTGGTTCTTCGGGTTTCTCTTCAAGTTCTAGTTCTTCAGGTGTTTCCTTCCTTGCTAGCCCTTCAGGAGTTTCTTTAGCTGCCGACTCTTGAGGTTTCTTTTCAGCCACAGGTTCTTGAGGTTTCTGCTCAACTGATACTTCAGATTTCTCCTCAATTGGTAGTTCTTCAGGTTTCTCCTGAACCGCTGGTACATCAGGTTTCTCTTCAATAACTGTCTCTTCAGGGTTTTTTCCTACTGCCAATTCTTCAGGATTTTCCTCAATGTTTGTCAAGTGAGCAACATCATTATTGGTATTGCATGGAATTTCACTGCCAGTTTTGTCGTTCGAGTCTACAACCAGCATATTCTGCAAAACAATTTAATGTTTCACTTAGTCTTTCAATAAAGAAGCAGATGTGAATCACTGCACACACATAACTAGTGGGATGGATAAACTTTGTGACAGTGCTTGATCCTAACCTTTTCCACAAGAGTTACCTTTTCAGGATTCTCCTCTTCAATTGCTGGTTTCTCTTCAAATGATAGTTCATTAGGTGTTTCTTCCTGTGTTGGTTCTTCCGCTGCTTCTTCAGTTACTGGTTTTTCAGGTTTTTCCTCAATTATTGGTTCTTCAATTGTCTCCTCAACTGATGGTTCTTCAAGCTTCTCTCCCATTGTTGATTTTTCAGGTTTCTCTTCAATTGTCGATTGCTCAGATTTTTCCTCAACCGCTGGTTCTTTTCGCTTCTCTAGAACCGCTGATTCTTCAGATTTCTCTTCAATTGCTGGTTCTTCATGTGTTTTTTCAACTACTGGTTCTTCAGTTGTTTCCTCAACCGATGCATAGTCAGCAATATCACTGTTGGTATTGCATGGGATTGCATTGTCTGTCTTGTCCTTTGAGTTCACAATTATCAAATTTTGCAAGAAAATTCGAAGTTTCATTTAGTACTTCAATAGATAAACAGATGTAAATTCATTGCACATATAAAGCTAATATGATGGACAAACTTTCTGACAGTGTTTAATCCTCACCTTATCCTGAAGAGCTTCTGTTTCAGGTTCCTCTTCAATTGCTGGTTTTTCATCTTTCTCTACAACAACTAGTTCTTCAGTTGTCTCTTCAACCGTTGGTTCTTCAGGTTTCTCTTTTAGTGCTAGTTCTTCAGGTGTTTCCTCCTCTGCTAGCTCTTTAGGAGTTTCTTTAGCTGTCGGTTCTTTAGGTATCTCTTCAGCTGCTGGTTCTTTAGGTATCTCTTCATCTGCCGGTTCTTCAGGTTTCTCTTCAGCTGCCGGTTCTTGAGGTTTCTGCTTAATTGACACTTCAGATTTTTCCTTAATTGATAAATTCTGCAAAAAAAGTTTATAGTTTTAATTAGTTAAATAGATAAACTTGTAAATTCGTTGCACTTATAAAGCTAATATGATGAGTAAACTTTGTGACAATTTTTAATCCTGACCTTCTCTAGTAGGGCTTCTGCTTCGGGTTTCTCCTCTTCTACAAGAAGTTCCTCAGGTGTCTCTTCAACCGTTGGTTCTTCGGGTTTCTCTTCAAGTGCTAGTTCTTCAGGTGTTTCCTTCCTTGCTAGCCCTTCAGGAGTTTCTTTAGCTGCCGACTCTTGAGGTTTCTCTTCAGCCATAGGTTCTTGAGGTTTCTGCTCAACTGGAACTTCAGATTTCTCCTCAATTGGTAGTTCTTCAGGTTTCTCCTTAACCGCTGGTACATCAGGTTTCTCTTCAATAACTGGCTCTTCAGGGTTTTTCTCTACTGCCGATTCTTCAGGGTTCTCCTCAATGTTTGTCAAGTGAGCAACATCATTATCGGTATTGCATGGAATTTCGCTGCCGGTTTTGTTGTTCGAGTCTACAACTAGCATATTCTGCAAAACAATTTAATGTTTCACTTAGTGTTTCAATAAAGAAGCAGATGTGAATCACTGCACACACATAACTAGTAGGATGGATAAACTTTGTGACAGTGCTTGAGCCTAACCTTTTCCAAAAGAGTTACCTTTTCAGGCTTCTCCTCTTCAATTGCTGGTTTCTCTTCAAATGATAGTTCATTAGGTGTTTCTTCCTGTGTTGTTTCTTCAGGTGCTTCTTCAGTTACTGGTTTTTCAAGTTTCTCCTCAATTATTGGTTCTTCAATTGTCTCCTCAACTGATGGTTCTTCAAGCTTCTCTCCCATTGTTGATTTTTCAGGTTTCTCTTCAATTGTCGGTTGCTCAAATTTTTCCTCAACCGCTGGTTCTTCTGGCTTCTCCAGAACCGCTGATTGTTCAGATTTCTCTTGAACTGCTGGTTCTTCATGTATTTTTTCAACTACTGGTTCTTCAGTTTTTTCCTCAACCGATGCGTAGTCAGCAGTATCACTGTTGGTATTGCATGGGATTGCATTGTCTGTCTTGTCCTTTGAGTTTACAATGATCAAATTTTGCAAGAAAATTCGAAGTTTCATTTAGTACTTGCACATATAAAGCTAATATGATGGACAAACTTTGTGACGGTGTTTAATCCTCACCTTATCCTGAAGAGCTTCTGTTTCAGGTTCCTCCTCTTCAATTGCTGGTTTTTCATCTTTCTCTTCAACGACTAGTTCTTCAGCTGTTTCTTCAACCGTTGGCTCTTCAGGTTTCTCTTTTAGTGCTAGTTCTTCAGGTGTTTCCTCCTCTGCTAGCTCTTTAGGAGTTTCTTTAGCTGCCGATTCTTCAGGTGTCTCTTCAGCTGCAGGTTCATCAGGTGTCTCTTCATCTGCCGGTTCTTCAGGTTTCTCTTCAGCTGCCGGTTCTTGAGGTTTCTGCTCAATTGATACTTCAGATCTTTCCTCAATTGACAAATTCTGCAAGAAAATTTATAGTTTTAATTAGTCTTTCAATAGATAAACATGTAAATTCGTTGCACATATAAAGCTAATATGATGAATAATCTGTGACAATGTTTAATCCTGACCTTCTCTAGAAGGGGTTTTATTTCAAGTTTCTCTTCTTCAACAAGAAGTTCCTCAGGTTTCTCTTCAACTGTTGGTTCTTCAGGTTTCTCTTCAAGTGCTAGTTCTTCAGGTGTTTCCTTCTTTGATAGCCCTTCAGGAGTTTCTTTAACTGCCGACTCTTGAGGTTTCTCTTCAGCCACAGGTTCTTGAGGTTTCTGCTCAACTGGTACTTCAGATTTCTCCGTAACCGCTGGTACATCAGGTTTCTCTTCAATAACTGGCTCTTCAGGGTGTTTTTCAACTGCCGATTCTTCAGGATTTTCCTCAATGTTTGGGAAGTGGGCAACATCATTATTGGTATTGCATGGAATTTCACTGCCAATTTTGTCGTTCGAGTCTACAACTAGCATATTCTGCAAAACAATTTAAATGTTTCACTTAGTCTTTCAATGAAGAAGCAGATGTGAATCACTGCAAATACATAACTAGTTGGATGGATAAACTTTGTGATAGTGCTTGAGCCTAACCTTTTCTGAAAGAGTTACCTTTTCAGGCTTCTCCTCTTTAATTGCTGGTTTCTCTTCAAATGATAGTTCATTAGGTGTTTCTTCCTGTGTTGGTTCTTCCGGTGCTTCTTCAGTTACTGGTTTGTCAGGTTTCTCCTCAATTATTGATTCTTCAATTGTCTCCTCAACTGATGGTTCTTCAAGCTTCTCTCCCATTGTTGATTTTTCAAGTTTCTCTTCAATTGTCGATTGTTCAGATTTTTCCTCAACCGCTAGTTCTTCTCGCTTCTCCAGAACCGCTGATTCTTCAGATTTCTCTTCAATCGCTGGTTCTTCATGTGTTTTTTCTACTACTGGTTCTTCAGGCTTTTCCTCAACCGATGCACAGTCAGCAATATCACTGTTGATATTGCATGGGATTGCGTTGTCTGTCTTGTCCTTTGAGTTCACAATTATCAAATTTTGCAAGAAAATTCGAAGTTTCATTTAGTACTTAAATAGATAAACAGATGTAAATTCATTGCACATATAAAGCTAATATGATGGACAAATTTTGTGACAGCATTTAATCCTAACCTTATCCTGAAGAGCTTCTGTTTCAGGTTCCTCCTCTTCAATTGCTGGCTTTTCATCTTTCTCTTCAACAACTAGTTCTTCAGCTGTCTCTTCAACCGTTGGCTCTTCAGGTTTCTCTTTTAGTGCTAGTTCTTTAGGCGTTTCCTCCTCTGCTAGCTCTTTAGGAGTTTCTTTAGTTGCCGGTTCTTCAGGTGTCTCTTCATCTGCCGGTTCTTGAAGTTTCTGCTCAATTGATACTTCAGATTTTTCCTCAATTGACAAATTCTGCAAGAAAATTTATAGTTTTAGTTAGTCTTTCAATAGATAAACATGTAAATTGATTGCACATATAAAGCTAATATGATGAATAAACTTTGTGACAATGTTTAATCCCGACCTTCTCTAGAAGGGCTTGCGTTTCAGGTTTCTCCTCTTCAACAAGAAGTTCCTCAGGTGTCACTTCAACCATTGGTTCTTCAGGTTTCTCTTCAAGTGCTAGTTCTTCAGGTGCTTCCTCCCTTGTCGACTCTTGATGTTTCTCTTCGGCCACAGTTTCTTGAGGTTTCTGCTCAACTGGTACTTCAGATTTCTCCTCAATTGGTAGTTTTTCAGGTTTCTCCTTAACCGCTGGTACATCAGGTTTCTCTTCAATAACTTGCTCTTCAGGGTTTTTCTCAACTGCCGATTCTTCAGGATTTTCCTCAATGTTTGGAAAGTGAGCAACATCATTATTGGTACTGCATGGAATTTCACTGCCAGTTTTGACGTTCGAGTCTACAACTAGCATATTCTGCAAAAAAAAATGATGTTTCACTTAGTCTTTCAATAAAGAAGCAGATGTGAATCAACACGCATACATAACTAGTAGGGTGGATTAACGTTGTGACAGTGCTTGAGCCTCACCTTTTCTGAAAGAGTTACCTTTTCATGTTTCTCCTCTTCAATTGCTGGTTTCTCTTCAAATGATAGTTCATTAGGTGTTTCTTCCTGTATTGGTTCTTCATGTGCTTCTTCAGTTACTGGTTTTTCAGGTTTCTCCTCAATTATTGGTTCTTCAATTGTCTCCTCAACTGATGGTTCTTCAAGCTTCTCTTCCATTGTTGATTTTTCAGGTTTCTCTTCAATCGTAGATTGTTCAGATTTTTCCTCAACCGCTGATTCTTCAGACTCCTCTTCAATAGCTGGTTCTTCATGTGTTTTTTCAACTACTGGTTCTTCAGTTTTTTCCTCAACCGATGCATAGTCAGCAATATCATTGTTGGTATTGCATGGGATTGCATTGTCCATCTTGTCCTTTGAGTTCACAATTGTAAAATTTTGCAAGAAAATTTAAAGTTTCATTTAGTATTTCAATAGATAAACAGATGTAAATTTGTTTCACATATAAAGCTAATATGATGGATAAACTTTGTGACAGTGTTTAATCCTCACCTTATCCTGAAGAGCTTCTGTTTCAGGTTCCTCCTCTTCAATTGCTGGTTTTTCATCTTTCTCTTCAACAACTAGTTCTTCCGGTGTCTCTTCAAGTGATAGTTCTTCAGGTGTTCCCTCCCTTGTTAGCTCTTCAGGTGTTTCTTTAGCTGCCGGTTCTTCATGTTTCTCTTCAACATCCTTATTGGTACTGCATGGAATTTCACTGCCAGTTTTGTAGGTCGAATCTACAATTAGCATGTTCTGCAAAAAAGAATTTAATGTTTTAGTTAGTATTTCCATGAAGAAGCAAATATGAGTCATTGTACATACATAAATAACAAGATGGATAAAATTTGTGATAGTGCTTGACCCTCGCCTTTTCCAAAAGAGTTACCTTTTCAGGTTTGTCATCTTCAACTGCTAGTTCTTCATGTAAATTTGTTGTACATATAAAGCTAATATGATGGATAAACTTTGTGACAGTGTTTAATCCTCACCTTCTCCTGAAGATTTCCCGTTTCAGGTTCCCCCTTGTCAATTGCTGGTTTTTCATCTTTCTCTTCAACAACTAGCATAGTCTGCAAAAGGATTAAATGTCTCTCTTAGTCTTTCAATAAAGAAGCAGATGTGAATCATTGCACATACATAATTAATAGGATGGATAAACTTTGTGATAATGCTTGACCCTCACCTTTTCCAAAAGAGTTACATTTTCAGGTTTCTCCTCTTCAACTGATGGTTTCTCTTCAAATGACAGTTCCTTAGGTGTTTCTTCCCGTGTTGGTTCTTCAGGTGCTTCTTCAGTTACTGTTTTTTCAGGTTTCTCCTCAATTGTTGGTTCTTCGATTGTCTCCTCAACTGATGGTTCTTCAAGCTTCTCTCCCACTGTTTGTTTTTCAGGTGTCTCTTCAATTGTCTGTTGTTCCGGTTTTTCCTCATTCACTGGTTCTTCTGATTTCCCCAAAACAGCTGATTCTTCAGATTTCTCTTCAATTGCTAGTTCTTCATGTTTCTTTTCAACTACTGGTTCTTCAGGTTTTTCCTTAATTGAGGCATAGTCAACAATATCATTGTTGGTGTTGCAAAAAATTGCATTGTCCGTCTTTTCCCTTGGGTCTACAATTGGCAAATTCTGCAAGAAATTTAAAGTTTTACTTAGTCTTTCAATAGATAAACAGATGTAAATTCATTGCACATATAAAGCTAATATGATGGATAAACTTTGTGACAGTGTTTAATCCTCACCTTATCCTGAAGGGCTTCCATTTCAGCTTCCTCCTCTTCAATTGTTGGTTTTTCATCTTTCTCTTCAACAGCTAGTTCTTCAGGTGTCTCTTCAATAGTTGGTCCTTCAGGTGTTTCCTCCCTTGCTAGCTCTTCAAGTTTCTCTTCAGCCACTGGTTCTTGAGGTTTCTCCTCAATAGTTGGTTCTTTAGGTTTCTCCTTAAGCGCTGGTACGTCAGGTTTCTCTTCAATAACTGGTTCTTTAGTTTTCTTTTCAACTGCTGATTCTTCAGGATTTTCCTCAATGTCTGGAAAGTGAGCAACATCGTTATTGTTATTCCATGGAATTTCACTACCAGTTTTGTCATTTGAGTCCACAACCAGCATTTTCTGCAAGAAGAATTTAAAGTTTCACTTAGTCTTTCAAAAGATAAGCAGACATGAATTGTTGCACATACATAACTAATAGGATGATTAAACTTTGTGACAGTGCATGGCCCTCACCTTTCCCAAAAGAGTTGCCTTTTCGGGTTTCTTCTCTTCAACTGCGGGTTCATCAGGTTTCTCTTCAAATGCTAGTTCATTTGGTATTTCTTCCTGAGTTGGTTCTTCAGGTGCTTCTTCAGTTACTGGTTTTTCAGGTTTCTCTTCAACTGTTGGTTCTTTGAGTGTCTCCTCAATCAATGGTTTCTCTCCTGCTGCTGGTTTTTCAGATTTCTCTTCAACTGTTGGTTGTTCAGGTTTTTTCTCAGTTGCTGGTTTCTCAGGCTTCTCCGAAACCGCTGAATCTTCAGATTTCTCTTCAATTGCCGGTTCTTGATGTTTTGTTTCAACTACTGGTTCTTCAGTTTTTTCCTCAACTAATGCATAGTCAGCAATATCATTGTTAGTATTGCATGGAATTGCATTGTCTGTCTTTTCCTTTGAGTCTACAATTGGTGAATTCTGCAAGAAAATTTAAAGTTTCATTTAATCTTTCAATAGATAAACAGATGTAAATTCGTTGCACATATAAAGTTAATATGATGGATAAACTTTGTGACAGTGTTTAATCCTCACCTTCTCCTGAAGTGTTTCTGTTTCAGGTTCCTCCTCTGCAATTGCTGGTTTTTCATCTCTCTCTTCAACAACTAGTTCTTCAGGTGTCTCTTCTACTGTTGGTTCTTCAGGTTTCTCTTCAGCCGCTGTTTTTTGAGGTTTCTCCGCAAATGGCTTTTCAGATTTTTTCTCACTTGTTGGTTCTTCAGGTTTTTCTTCAACTGCTGGTTCTTCAGGGTTTTCCTCACCTTCTGGAAACTGAGCAGCATCATTGCTGGTATTGCATGGAAGTTCATTGGCAGTTTTGTTGTTCAAGTCTATAACTAGCATTTTCTGCAAGAAGAATTTAAACTTTCACTTAGTCGTTCAGTTGATAACCAAATGTGAACGTTGCACATACATAACTAATACGATGGATAAACTTTGTGCTAGTACTCACCTTTTCCAAGTGAGTTACCTTTTCAGGTTTCTCCTCTTTAATTTCTGGTTTTTCACGTTTCTCTTCAACTGCTAGTTGTTCAGTTGTTTCTTCAACTGTTAGTTCTTCAGGTTTTTCTTCAAATTCTAATTCTTCCGGTGTTTTTTCTCGTGTTGGTTCTTTTGATGTTTCTTCAACTGCTAGTTCTTCAGATTTCTCTTCAACCGCTGGTTTTTCTAATCTCTCCTGAACCTCTGGTTCTTCAGGTTTTTCCTTAACTGCTGATTCTTCATGTTTCTCTGTAACTGTTGGTTCTTCAGGTTTCTCTTCAATCGTTTGTTCTTCATGTTTTTCTTCGACTGGTAGCTCTTTGGGTTTTTCCTCTACTGCTGGATGGTCAGCAACATCTCGGTTTCCGTTCTTGATTGAGTTGTCCCCATGTTTCCTGCTCATATCTGATTCTGCATCATCTAACCTGGTTTCTTCTACAACATTAACAAATGGGTTAACAAGCACATCCCTAGCACCCTCTCCATATCCTGTCTCTTTTTTCTCATCCTCTCCTGTTTGAAATGATCTTGAGGAGATGAAGGCATTCTCATCTTTGACTGCTTTCTCATCCTTCGTGTCACCAGGTGATTTGATTGTTTCAGCGTCCGTCCCTTCTGTTCTATATTTTGCAGAGCTAACATCTTCTCCGATGGTCAACGGGGTAGATGTGTTCTTCTCAACATTGTTCATTTCACATGATGTTTCACTCTCTTCAGTTGGACTCTTTGTTCCATCAGAGACGGTGCCAGCGATGCAACTTAAGATATTCTGTCTCTCTGTGTTTTCATGCTCCTTATCATTAGATGAGATGGTTGCTTCAGGATCCATATCTTGACTATCTAAAATGGATGACATAGTTTCTTCTTCTTTTCCTTCAGAGATTGTTTCACATGAATCTCTTCCCTTGTCGGTTGCAGGTAAATGCTTTGTGCTGTCATCTTCATGACAAACTTCTTTTTCTGTTGTATCCTCTCGTAAATGTCCTATGGAACTCTCGTTGGATTGTTCTTGTGCCATGCGTCCATCATCCTTGTCCGAGCTAGTTGCTGAATCTTTGGCATTTTCTGGGTATCCATTTGAAGAAATATTTTCATTTTGGCTGATTTCTACTCTTTTGTCTTCTGTTTTCTCCCCCGGGTGGAATGAACTTCCAGACATCTGTTCATCTGGCTTATTTGGTGTATCGACTGATACATGGACTTCCATTGAACTGCCATTTTCTTCGACAGCCTTGGAAACTAAGGGTGATGCATAAAAAATTTCACCCTCAGTGGTTCCATAATTACCTTCAACCAGATCCTTGACATTTTCAACCTCTGAAGTTCTTTCAAATTCAGATAGTGAATGGCCCTTCTTGTCTTTATCCATCTTCAGTTTGTCTGATATTGCATACGCTTCCCCAAGCAAATTTTCTTCTTTTTTCTGCATAAAGAATGATTTTGTTATGTTGTCACAGAATTAAGAAGAAATATGTTTGAATTATCTAACATTGGCAGAGCAGCACTGAAGTTAGAACATGAAATTTGTCAGACTAACCCTGTCCTATTGAAACTGTGAGATACTGTTAATTGCATGTACAAGTGATTTGTTACTGGCTTCTTAAGAAAGATAAATTTTGAGTTTTCAGTCAGGTAAACACAGATTAGTCCGTTAGTTGGGGGCTTAATTCTTTATACTTCTGAGAATACAACAACATACCACATACTTAGTGTAATCCCACAAGTGTCTGGGGAGGGTAATGTAGAGAATATACACATTAATTACCAGTAGCATGTTTCTAGATTAGCTTGATGTGACGACGAATTCGTATAGAGAATTTTAAGTGTTGGTGGAAAACAATCATGTTAAACCAATTACCTCTAACATTTTCCTCAAGTGTTTCTAAAATATGAGAAGATTGATTTGAAATTGTAAAGATATGGCACCTGGGCCTAACTCAACCCCAAAAGCTAACTCATGAGGGGAGAATTGCCCAAATCCATATAAACAAACCATCAGTCAATTTCTCAACCAATGTGGGATTCTAACCCAACAGAAATATATATATATATATATATATATATATATATATATATTCATAACTTCTCCATTTAAGTAACTGAGTGGAACAGTTCGCCTTCCAGGCTAACTAGAAGTTTGTCTCACACAATTAAAATGAGGAACAAGTTTTTGTCCTAAGCCCTTTTTCCCCTCCTAAAAGACAACACCTCAAACCATACTAACCTCAGACTATGACAGCAAATGGAAAAAAAGAAATATTCACTTCCTCCTTGCTAAAGCTACCAGAATCTGTTAAGGTGTCAGAGCAATACAAGTAACCAGAAAAGCGCAAGAAATTCTCTGTTGTTGTCCATTTCTCCCACAGCCTTTCTCTGACTTTTACTTCACTTAATATTTAGGCACTTAATGAATCTCTAGTTACACCCAAATTCAGGGTCTTTGTTTCCCTCTAATTTTCTTTCGACCACAGGTTTTAGGATTTGGGATTCTCAACTAACATGATTCCAAATGGTGTGATCAGAGATCGAATTGAACCATATTTTCTTTCAAATTCTTTTCTTTTAATTTTATTTTGTCGATGAAACTAGTCCTTTGGAGTGAGTCAAGTTTTTCAATACTAATTTATTTAAGAAGAGTTTTTCTGAAAATCAGATTGCATTGATTTGTTTCTGTGCTAATTCAAAGTTTTCCCTAGGCATTCTTTTTATCAATAACTATAGTCTTTTGGAGAGAGTCAAGTTCTCTGTACTAGTTAAGATGAGTAGTTGAGAATAATAATTGTGCCGATTTGTTTCTGTGCTATTTCTTTTAGATCATTTTACCTCCATACACAAATATACAAGTCAAGTCTTTATTGCCTAAGAAGAAGATCAACTATAATATAGGACTACATCAAGAAGGAACCTCAGGTAAGCCAAAGTTTTTCCGGAACCTTCATATGAACATACAGCGATGGTAATGGGGATGCTCTTCAATTACGAGCATTCAATTAGTCAATTCAAGAAGGATCGAATTTTATTGTAAAATAAACAATTTGAGCCAGTTGAATATCTACTAATTTGTGGAAATAACATACAAGTTCCTGAAAATAGGAGACCTCTATTAAGTGATAGGCAAAACCAAAACAAAATTTGTTTTGTCATCAAAGGTTGCATAGCAATAATCTTACATGAAGATGGTAACCTTTAATTCGGTTCTTTAATGACAACCTTTGCATTTTGAAGAAAATTGGTAGTTGATCTGATGAAGTTATTTCACTAGCATACTTATACTAAATCTGTGGTTCAGTGGCGTATACTAAATCTAACATATAATATCTATTTGTACTTTGTAGGGACATCGTATTCCTGGCCGATCTTTATGGTAGAAATGATAACATCTCTCTTCACACAGTTGTTTCAGGTATGATCTCAGATCATGCATTTGCTTCTTCTAAAGTTTTTCACATACTCTGAAGTTTATGAAAGCAAGCTTGAGTACTTCAATAAGCTATAGAAATAACTGTTGTGGCTAATGAAAATGATGAACACACAAAATGATAAAGTATCATGCTCACATAAAGTAAAAACAAGTGAGTTAACTTACACTTCTGTTCTCTGGTATTTCAGCTTCATATTCCATTTCTCATGAGCTGATCGCAGAATTGCTGTGTTAAGTTTTCTTTTCCACCTCCCTAAAGACTATTAGAGTGTGTTTTGTACAATTGAACTGGACTGAAAATTCTCATAGTTATAAGTAGAGATTCTGTCAATATGTCCGATGCAGGATTTACAATAGTTATATAATTATTAATTGATGACCATGTTGTAAAAGTAAGCAGAAAATGACAAATCCCACTTGTTAATCCTACTAATATTGTGAGTTGGACATAGATGCCTGGTCCTTTTGAATGATGAGTGGTCACATGCCCCTCTAGTATAGCTTTAGACATCAAACAGTCAGATAATTCTCTCTAATAACTGCAGGGATTGTGCTGCTGACAAGGAGAAACTGCCAGAAGAATATACTGTTTACTTCATCCCAGGGTATGGTTATAAATTACTTTATTCATATATCTGAATTGTGATTGAGGTGTATTTAAAGATATATATTTGTATATTCATTGAATCGGTGCAAACACTAAGTGAGAGTAAGTTTTTACGACTGAGAACTGTGATTGCATCAAGTGACTCTACTGTCCTCAATTACCATCGCAAATCACCCAACAAAAATATAGAATGGATACAGGGAATGGAGAGTAAAGGAAAAGAAACTAGGTGATAAAAAGGAACATAATCATTTCTGCAGGTACAAGATGTCAAGTCAGGTAAAAATAAAAAAAAAGAGTTACTTTACTCCTGGTCTTAAGGTAAAGGGAAACCTTTCTAATGTGATCCAAATTCAAAAAGTAGTTAATACCATTGCCTCATCAAAAGAGCATGTTGATGAGTGTACAAAGTGGGAAGTCCCATGTTCCATGTCACTCATCGACGTGGAAAAACCTGTTTTATCGTACAGAACTCTATTACATAAAATCAAAATTATTGATAGTAAACTTTAAAAAATATGACTAGGATCAATGAACTGGAAGGGGATGCATCATGCATGTGTAGGAGCTGGTAGAAAATTGCAAAAATAATTAGTTTTAAACAAGGAGTTGTCCTAATTAAACCATTCAGAAACAAAATAGATGGTTTGTCTTGTTTCGCCGCCCCTTAGGTGGGATATAAAGGTAAGCAAATAGCAATATTTCAACTGTTTATGTTTTATTCTATTTTCTTCTTTCCTTCTTCCTTAAAATTACATGCTGCAATAATGAATTAGAAGGACCCCCCCCACCCCACCCCACCCCACCCAAAAAAAAGAAGAAAAGGGCGAGAGAGACATTTCACCACTTTGTTGAATCAAAGGTCGGATAAGCGTGAAAAATAATTATACTGGCTAAAATTTGGAAGGAAAAACAATAGCTAATTCTTATTGTGAGCTTTGTTAGACCGTTGTATAGTGTAAAAACTCGTATAGTTGTATTGACTTCTAGTTTTATGCATTGATGGTATAAACTATAAAAAGTTTAGAAAAAATATTAACTATCAGGACTAGGTGATAACTTCATAAAAATGGTAGTCCATCTGTTATAGTCGGTTAAATTACAACAATTGTATAAAAATGTATCTCCTTTGTTAGCATAGGTAACTTAAATTTGATTGTATTTAATAAGCAGTGGGTTACATTTTTGTCATTTACGGCTTATTGATTGCTACAGTTAACTGATTTAGGTAGTGATGTCTCTTCTTAGTTATTGACATTATCTTCTGACGTTACGGAATTTCTGACTAGGAGGGCTTCGATAGCTCTTGCACACCAAAGGTGACATTAGTAGAAGGTACAAATTTAGCGGAATCAAGTAGTTTTAGTTCAAGTATTTATTTTAATATGTATAAAAATTATTAATTTGAGATTTAATAATTTAAAAAAATGATTGAATACAGAATTCATAAATTTTAAATTTTAGATTTGTCAATGGGATCAGGGCGGATTTAGGCCATTGGAAGAGAGTTTTCTGAAACTCAGTAATTGTTATACAGATCATGTATTTGTATTGAAAAATTTAATAAGTATATAAGAAATATGATTTGAGATACTATTAACAAAGTGTGTTGTTGATCCAGTAACAGAAAAGGAATTTTTTAAGTTTTGTTGCTCTTTTGATCAAGGGTTGGAATTCCTTAATAATCACCTGGTAGGCGTTTATTTTATCTTTTTGTATTTTTTAATTTAAAATAAGCGAGAACTTACAAATTTCAAATCTAAATTCGCCTACAGCCATCTCTTACTGCAAATAAATTGGTGAATAAAAGAAGGGACATGTATTTTTATGTTGTTTCTTAACTATGGGATCAGGCGGATATAGGCCATTGGATGAGAGTTTTCAGAAATCTAGTAATTTTTGTGCAGATCATGTATTTGTGTTGAAAATTTAGTAAATATATAAGAAATATGATTTAAGATCTCATTAGCAAAATATGTTGTTGGTCCAGAAAAGGAGTTTTTTAAGCTTTGTTCTTTTTATCAAGGGTTGGAATTCCTTAATCACCTTATAAGCATTTATTTTATTATTTTTAATTTAAAATATGCGAGAATTCATAAATTTCAAATCTAAATTCGCCTACCGCCATGTATTACTCCAAAGGAATTGGTGAATAAAAGAACATGTATTTTCACGTTTTCATAACTACTCTGTAGTTATGCAGCATATGCTTCGATCATTATCAGACAGTTTCCGTCTATTTCAAATTTAAATTTTGGGTCACTTATGGGACTAAAGTCCTACTATATTATGTGGTAAAAATGAAATATGATAGAGGGAAGGAAAAATAATTAATGCTAATATATCATATCAAAATGGCAAACATTTAGCATAGAAGAAGAAAAATCACAATGTCCCACAGCCCCTACCTAAAAATAGGAAGCCATATATCCAAGTATATAAATAAATTCAGAAAAAGACATTAGTGCCTAAGTGTCACGTTCAGTAGGCCACCCAGGCGTCCTCATCATTCAACAATTTTGGACGGACGGCTCCAACTTGCTACTTGATACGACTTGTCTCTGTCTTTGTTCCTTTCTACTTTTTAGCTTTCCTTTTACCAAAGAATTAACTTTTATAAATGATCATAAAAATGAGTTCAATTAATTTCATAAATGTTCATAAAACTTAGTAAGTATTTCTTTTTAAAGTCGCTGTAGTTTTTTATCACTTTAAAATTACTGCAAGTGTAGGAGTTCCTTCTCAAATTTCATCGAGTGCTTTGAGAAAAGTATACGCGAGTGAAAAGTGAGCGGTCACTGAAATATTAAATTTGATATGGACTAAAGATTGGTAATCAATGAGATGATACTCTTGTTGAGTTGGTTGAATAAGTAATTATTTAAATTAAAATTTTAAATTTGAGATTCTCTGATCAAATTTATCACACAAAATTTGCCTATAACAATTTACTTCTTTTATGTAATTAATAATTTATAAATTATTATATTAAAATAAAATTTTGTTTTATACGTACTCAAAAAATAGCAACTCCAAATTTCTTCATCAATTAAAAAGAAAAAAGAGATAAGATGATAATGCTGATTAATGAATCCATCCAACGTTATCCTGTCAGCAATTGTTGATGGGAATAATATGGGGCCCAAAAAGAATCTTAAGGTCAATAACATTGAGCTGGCGCAGTGTCATGCCATCGTTTCGTATTGGGTGGTCCAAATAAGGCCGCCTCACCGCCCATTGGACCCAGGCCCGGCCCCCACCACTCTGCTCCAATAATATTTTCCTTTTCTGCAATGCTACACGCCAAGGTGCGGTAAAATCTTATTTGTATACCGTTAAATCTTTTTATAGTATCAGTATTTGTATAAAAAAATTTATTATTGTTATAATAAAATTTTTTTATATATTGTATATTAATATTTAATGTTTAGATTTTATTTAAATATTATAAATAAAAATAAATAAATATTTAATTAAATAATTTTATATAAAAGAATGTATTTGTTAACCAATTTAATCAAAAGAAATAGAAAGAATATGAATGTAAAAAAATAAAAGTCATTAGTCTTTCCTCGTAAAGTTACGATCAGGTGGACACTATTTTAATAGTCATATTTGAAATTAACATATTGCATGACATTAATGATGATTATCATAAATATTTTAATATTTTACTTTTATATATAATGTATTTTTTATAAATATTATTATACAATATTTGTGTATGACTGTTATAGAGTAATTTTACAAAGAATGTATTTGTTATACTGAACATCAAAGTGTTATAAATAGAATGTTATTATAGAAAAGTATTATATAACATGAAAAATCGATTTTGAAGAAAATCGGATCGTTATAGTGAAATGATGTCATAACGAATGGGTATTATAATAAGGTTTGATTGTACAATATTTACATTAAGTTATATTAATTTATTATAATTGTTTTATTAATTATAAAAAATAATATGTATTAGTTAAACATGATTAATAATAAGACTGATGTATTAAGATGTGTTATTTATTCATTAATTTGATATAAATAGTATCCAATTTGTTGTCACAAAAAATTATACTGAATTGAGCGAGCTAAGATGAAGTAACTATGAGGAACGAAAACTCATATATAGTTCACGTGGCTGCTCTACAGCTATGTTTCATGATTCTTTGATCGCGCCCCAAGACGCTTGGATCAATGTCAATCTAGAATTTTCACTAAGAGAATTCAAAAAATAAAAATGTATTGCGATTTAAACGTGAAACCTCAAAGTAAATTCTGAACCCCCTAAATCACTAAATCAGCCTCTATTATTATTTTTTGGGGGTTCAAAGTCTGAATATATACTTAAAAAATTATCTCATATATATAGCATAATTTTTTACCAAGTGATTCAGATGAACACTCTCGACCCCTGACCTTAACAAGTCTTCTAATGCCTAGTTGTGTCACGGACGATGCTTCCGATCGAGCAGATATCTTAGAAGGCATTGTGTAGCAATAGCCTTCAAATTGTAACTTGTTTTGAATTTTGAGGCACAAATACTCATAAAAAGATAATTATTATATATCCATGATTTCGTAATTTGTAATAGTAGATTTGAATTTGTATATTTACTTTGAGAAAGTTACCGAGTTAGAATGCGTAACTATTGGAGAAAGTGCTATTGAAGGCGTTAGATTCTCTCACATTTAGTGTGAATTAAGGGGATTTGAAAATCACTATGTTAATAGTTTTCTTTATGTAAAGAAGGTTATATATGTATATGCAAAATGTTTTACTTGTATATGTAATTCAATTTTTTAGAAAAGAAATTTAACTGAACCTTCTTCGTGAATACGTAGCTCATTCATTGATTGTACTTGTCAATGATCTTCATTTTCAAATTTATATTAGGGCATCTCTATCATAATGAGCTGGTAGATGTATGAAGTTAGTGCATAGATGGCATCGTTATTTGAATTAGAAGACATCTATGTCTATCATATGCGAGAAGCGGATTTAAGATTTAAAGTTTGTAAATCACTATAAGATCTCTAGTAAATTCATATATTGTTAGATAGATCCACTTTTATCATCTACAGGTATTCAAAATCCAAATGTTATAATTAAACATTCTTTTAAATATTATTTTTATATAAATATTAAAATTTAGTTAATTGTGAGTACTAAAAGATCTTAATACTTCTGTTTGTTTCATTTTACACAATACTTTTTTTTTCCTTAAAGTCTGTCCTAAAACGAGTTACACATTCATATATTAAAAAAAAATTAACTTTAAACTTTCATTTTGTTCTTAATAATATATTCTTCTAGTCATAAAAATATCATGACATTTCTATAACCAAAATTTCCAAGGGTGAATTTGGTAATATACCAAAAGTTTTTTCTTATAGAATTGTAAGAGGCCCCTCTCGTTGGGCCTAAGATTAAAGGGCTTTTGGAGGAGCAGGTTTGGGCCGTTATTGAAATCCAATAAACAATGATTGGGGTAAACTGGAAAAACCAAAAATATAGGCGGGAAAGAGAGCCGTTGCCCCGAAAATACCAAATTCTGGCGCCAAAATCTAAAATTTTCAGTGGATTTCAGCTGCCCGTTGCCCGAAATCCTACGGGCATCCCAAAAAATCTGTCATAATATTCTTATTCTTATCAACTCCTTATATACATTTGATTATTGATTAGTACTATATAATTCTAACCAAATTGAACCTTTCTTTTTTATGGGATACTCTCTTTTTCCCTTATAAATCTGCCCTCTATTTTGCCGCCTTCTCTCCTTTTTCCTTCATTCAAAGTCTAGCTTTACATTTATACCCACCCTTTTCTCTCTTCTCCCTTATAGTGTGAGAATCATAGTGCAAAAAACAAGAAAGACCCTTTTGGTTCATTCATTCTTGTTATTCTTCTTCTTTCCATTTCCTTTGATACCCTCCAGTTTACACAGATTCTTGATAAAAGAGGAGTCTTTGTGTTCCAGAAAACCCAAAGGAGAAATCTTTTTTACAAAGTTTGTGTCTTTTTCAAGAACAGAGAGTTGTTTTCTGTTTTTGGTTAGCCATGGGATTTACAAAGAAACACCAATTAGTGGACGGAAGCAAAGAAGAGAACAAAATGTGGGTAATTGCTGGCATAGCCTTTAGGCCTAAACTGAAATCAATATCCACAAAGACAAACAGAGAAGAAGAATCTGAAGACGAAGAAGAGTGTTCAACAACTCCAACAGCAAGAGATTCAAGGATACCGGAAAAACTTCCATGCCCACCGGCTCCGGCGAAGCGCCGGCCAGCATCAACATGTCATTATAATGGTGCTAGGGAGTTCTTCAATCCGCCAGATCTCGAGTCTGTATTTCTTATTCGACATGTGGAGAGAGCAAACTATTAACCAGAATTAGTACAGGGCCAATAATATGGAGCCAGAAAGAGGCCCTTTTGCTCTTGTTCTGTTTTTCTTCTTCTTAAGTTTATTAGTAGTTATTTTTAGTAGCTTAGAGTGTTAAGATTTAGATAATGATAATGATAATGTAATATACAAAATACTAGATATGGTATGAGTAGATTAAGCTAGTTTAGTTCAGTTTCTATCTATAAAACTAAGAAGATTCTCAGTATTATGGCCCTCTATTTTACTCTTGCGCTGTTTTTATATTATTTTTATTCTTGAGTTTATTTCTTTTAGTAGCTTAGGCTTTTGATATTGAGATAAATGATGATGTAATATACAGAATACTACATATGGTCTCTGTAGATTAGCTAGTGTAGTTCAACTTGTACCAATAAAATTGATCATATATATAATTGAAATTTTTAAAAAAATGAGGTCTTGAAGTTTTGCTGAAAAATAGTTTTTGAAATTTGAAGGTGTAACTAAACATGCATGAATTTTGTGAATGAGTGAAGTTTCACTCAAAAACTTAAAAGAATTTACTCTCAAAATCTATTACCAAAGGTGTGTTAAAGAAAATTCTCAGTATTTTATGGCCTTCTGTTTTGCTCTTGTTTTTTTTTTTTTTAAATTTTTTGAGTGGATGTGGATTGGGATTCTGATACTGATGACGTAATATACAGAATACTAGATATGGTTTCTGCAAATTAGTTAGTGTACTGCAATTCTTTTACTCTATGAAGAAAGAAAATCTCAGTAATTATTCAAGAGCTTTTACTTTCTATTTTTACTATATTTTCTTCCACTTAAGTAATTTTCTATGGAGTACTATGCCTTTTCTAAGAAAATAAAGGAATTCAAACTGCTACATTACGATTACCATTTCCCAAAGTGAATCCTAGCATTGAATTCATCTAACAAGTAAATTACAAAATCACAAATTCAAATTTCAACCTTTTTAAAAAAAAAATCTAATGGTATTTTTTTTGTTGTGCAGCTACCTTTTTGTTAACTAAACAAGAAGAGACACGTGCATTTTGAAGCAGAGGAAAGCATTGGATTATAAATTTTAAGGCCAAATTTCAGAAAGACAAAAAGTGTTTATTTTAGGATGTTTAGGTGTTGGATTAAATTTTAAGAGAAAAATAAACTGTTTTTAAATAGTCCTCCTCTGTGTTTCAATTTATTTACTTTTTTTGTTCTTTTTTTTTTTGTGTCGACTTGATATATTTTTTAGATAGCAATAAATATAATAATAGTTTTATTATATTACTTTTTAAAATATAATAAATTTAATATTTTAAAAAATATATTAAGAGATGACTATAAATTAAATAAGTAAAAATAAACATATATTTTTAGTATAGTAGGCAAGTAAAGGTGAACGGAGGGAGCAACATTATTTAACTTGACATAAAATTTTAAAAAAAGAAAGAAAGACGTTTAAAATTTATGATCTAAATTAAATCTTACATCTCTGTATCGCTATAAATTATTTCATTAAGAATAAAAGAATAATTTCAAATTAAGTTGCTTTTATAAAAAAAAAATGTATCTATTTTAAAAACAAACTAAAATGAAAATAGTGTCACGTGAAATGAGATATAAAAAGTAGCAGCTGTTGTTTCTCTATATACACGCATACACATTTTACAAGCACTTTGAAAATATTGTTCAAACACAAAATTTTGCTTTCATATTAGCAAAAATAAATTTTAAATCCACAAAAAATATATTTTTTAAAATAAATAAATTTTAAAAACTTAATCAAACATCTATAATATTTATTATAAAAATAATTTAATTTTTTTAAAAAAAGGACACATGGGAATGGTTTCACGGGTCCCGCCGGTGCATCTGAAAGCTGTCTGTATTTGGCAAAACCAATAGTTCCTCGTAATGCTTCACCGGTGATTAAAAGGACAAAAAAGATGCTACTGTTTCAGAATCCTATGTGGGGTTTACTATAATTCATTCTTTGGGTACTATTACTACATTTCTCAATTCACTGCAGCTTGCCTTTTGTTTGAATATTGTTGGTGCTCTAAAATAAGATAATCCAATTGTGCTTTAGAATCAACACCAAGTTTTGAAATAGTAAAATTTTACGTTTTGTTAGCGCATCATCACCTAATTTCATATTTAAATTATATTGGCCCAATTAATTTATATTTTATGTCATATAGGAAACATTCAAGGGCGGAGTTTCATGTCATAAACTTTATTTTTTTTAATTGCAAATCTAAAATCTTTTTAACTAATAGTAAAGAAGTTCTATTTGTTTTAGCATAATTTTTATAATTAGGTTCTCCTTTAACCGTTAAAATAAATTTTAAAATAAAGTTTCCTAGGGATCAGCATACTTTAGTTTAGCAAAATAAAAGATGCATTAGCAAAACTTTGAAACTTATTGTGTCAGATACATGTTTAGTGTCTGGATTAACCTAAAACGAAGTTTAATTAATTACTGTAAAAAGCAACGAAGTTCAACTAATTAAAAGGGCAGAGTTGAATTCGAGTTGCATTCAGTAGTACAATATACTAATTAATACAAGTAAAAACATTAATTTTCCAATTAATTGGAGAACTACGCCCAAACAAATTTAATAAATGATGGAAAATTAGCTAAATCTATTGGGAGAAATATTTACACGTTTTAGTTATATTTTAAATTTATTATTCAGTTTAATTTATATTTATGTATAAATTATTTTTATACACTTTTATATAAATTGATTTATTATATACAATTTTTTTTCTTAAATATAATACTATAAAAAATTAAAAATATGACTAATAATATAATTTTTTTTTTTAAAAAAAAAATTCAAGTTAACTCACATTTTCCCTCTCTGATTGTCTCATTGGATTCTTTAAAGTAACCTTTTTGGATAAGTGTCAATCTTTTTTCCAATTGTTACCTTCTGGGAAACAGGAATCCGGCCGAAAGAATCTCTTTATACTATTACTACTAATCTTTTTTTTTCCTTTTTAAACATCTTATTAATAGTAATAAAATCATCATTTTCCTATTTATTTTGGTACAACAAAAAAACAAATCAAATAAAAATTTTAAAATAGTTCATACAAAATACGATTTTGATTTGGTAGGAGGAAAATATTCACATCCTTAAAAATATATTACTGCAGCGTATCAATACTTTTTCATGATTATGTTGTTAATTGGTAGAAAATTAACACACTGATTTGTATATACTATATTGTACTACTTTATACAATATATATATATATATATATATATATATCTTATATTATCTGTTAGTTTCGTACAAGTAGTAGTAGTTTTTGTTGGGACAACGGAATAACAACAATAAACACACACACACAAATTAACTGCGAGAAAATAGAGAAAAACGGAACACAAACGACACACAAGAATTTACGTGGTTCGGTCTCACGACCTAGTCCACAACTGCAATTAGGAGGAATTTTATTACCCTCTCTCTTGTGGTGTATAGATTACAAATACAAGCTATCTATTTATAGAAATAGATTAGGGTTATTAGGGTTTCTAACGGGCCTAATTAATCAGGCCTCCACAAGCCCAACAATCTCCCACTTGGAGGCATGATAATCTTCAACTGTCATCCACTGTGAGCACTTGTACGTCTAGTAATCTCCTCCTCATCTTCCTGGTTGCAGCGGCCTTTTCATCGGTTAACCTGAAGGCCCGTTGAAGCTTCCCCAAGCTCCAACATCAGTCACGGCTAAAACTGCCCCTGACTCGTCCTCTGTCCCTACCGACTCCCACTTGCACGAACTGCCGAATCCTGGGATACTCTGAGAACAAACAACACTCTTCATAGTTAGCAGGTAATCATCCGGAGAGACTTTGACAGCTGGAACACTGCTTCTCTTAACCCACTGTCTGGTAACTCTGGCTGAAGTTTTAACTAGCTGACTGCCGATGCTCCCACTGCCACGAGAACCCCTGTCTGGTTTACCTGAACCTTTCCAAGCACGTTCAACCTGAATCTGAACTGTGGCTCTGGGTTTATCTCCTGCAAAAAGAACCTTCTTATGCCCACGAGACTCTGTGAACCGGATTTTGTTTCTCTTCTAATCTGGGACAGTCACTCCCTCAGATGGTAAATAGACCATATACAGCGAACTCCGTTTCTTTCCTCGAGCTATGACCAAGTTCCCCTTCATCACCTTCCACTGCCCGTTTCCTAACTTAACATCGTGTCCCTCATCATCCAACTGCCCAACAGAAATCAACCGTTTCTTCAAGCTTGGAATCACTCGGACATCCTTTAAAGTCCACGAACCGACTGAAGTTTTCAGAATCATGTCATCCATGCCAGTTACATCAAGAACTTTATTGTTTGCTAGTCTTACCTTTCCAAACTCCCCTTCTTTCAGATTCTGCAATGCTTCACTGCTGTGGGTAGCATGAAATGAAGCACCAGAATCCATGACCCAGGAATCCACACTGCTCTCCACGCTACATATCAAGAGATCATTATGAGCATAGTCTCCTGCAATGTTAACTTGTTTATTATTCGGGCATTGATTCCTGAAATGCCCCACCTCCTTGCACGTCCAACACGTTACATCTGAGCGATCCTGAGTCTTCGACTGACTCCTTCTTCTGTTCCTGCTCCCACTACCTCTGCTATTTCTCCTTACTCTGCTGACATTTAGCAATTCACTCGATGATTCCCCAGAACTCCTTCTTCTAACATCCTCGCCTAGAATGAGATCACGAATCTTCTCAAAAGTGTATCCATCGGGTCCCGCTGAACTGGTAACTGCTGTAACCGTTCCGGACCAACTGTCAGGTAATGACGATAGCAGTAGTAAGGCTTGAACTTCATCATCGAACTTAATGCCCACTGACGTAAGTCTGGCTAAGATTGAATTCATTGTATTTATGTGCTCGGTAACTAAACTGTCTTCCTTCATTTTTGTGTTCACCAATTCTCTAATCAGAAAGACCTTGTTTGCTGCAGATGGCTTCTCGTACATGTTAGACAGCGCTTCCATGACACCTTTCGCTGTCTTCTCCTTCAGAATGTTAAACGCAACATTCTTGGTCAACGAGAGTCGGATAACCGCCATGGCTTTCCGATCCAAACCTGCCCACTCTACATCAGACATCTTTTCTGGCTTGTCACCCAATACCATGTCTAACTCCTTCTGAACCAGCAAATCCTCAATTTGCATTTTCCACCAACTGAAATCTGCACCATCAAACTTTTCAACTCGATACTTCCCATCTTCTGCCATCTCAAACGACTAAATGAGGTACCCGGTACAACTGATCTCAGATCTTGGTAACTTCGTCAGAAATTCAATGACAAAACCAATACGCACCAACAAAGCAACTCGGACCAACAACAACAAAAAAAAAAACAATTGAAAAACTTTCTGCCGGTGAACAGTACCTGCCGGCGACTGCGAGTTTCTCTTTCTCCGGTGCTGCGCGCTCGAGGCTGTTCAGATCTGCTGCTCGTGACGGCGACGGTACGATTGAACGGTTGAACGGAGACCTGCACGACTGGTTTCTGTTTTTTTTTCTTGCTCGATCTGGAAAAAAAACTGTTTTTTTTTTCTTTCGGTCGGACTGGTTCGCAACTGGAAGCAGCGACGGCTGCTTGATCTGGGTTGCGCTGCTGCTGCTCTCTCCCTTTCTCCAAATTTTTTTTTTTGGGGTCTTCTCGCTAATTTTTTTCGTGTGTATAACCTCGCTCTGATACCAATTGTTGGGACAACGGAATAACAACAATAAACACACACACACAAATTAACTGCGAGAAAATAGAGAAAAACGGAACACAAACGACACACAAGAATTTACGTGGTTCGGTCTCACGACCTAGTCCACAACTGCAACTAGGAGGAATTTTATTACTCTCTCTCTTGTGGTGTATAGATTACAAGTACAAGCTATCTATTTATAGAAATAGATTAGGGTTATTAGGGTTTCTAACGGGCCTAATTAATCAGGCCTCCACAAGCCCAACAGTTTTTACTCTCGAGGCTCTTATTTTGTTACGATATGTTATTTTTTTATACTTCAATTATTTTATTATAGCTATTGTTTATTTCTTTTCAATATATTTCGTCATGCTTTTTTTTCTTTTATTGTTTGCCATGATTTTTTGCTTTTTATGTATTTTTTAATTGTTTTATTTTTTTTTTGAATCAAAAATCTATCGAAAATAATTTTTTTATTTATCAAAATAGAAATAAATTTTACATATATTCTATTTTATGCTATTCAGATCCACTTATAAAATTCGATTAATTATGTTATTGTTGTATATTAGCTGTTAGTACTTAGTAGCTTCAGCAAAAATATTTGACGTGTTAAAAAAACAAAAAGTAATTTCAAAAGTTAGCTTTACTATTTTTTTTTTTCAATTAGAGAAGTGACAATAAAATGGGATAGATTTTATATATTCAAACAAATACTGCCATAATTAAATCTATTTATTATGGTCCGTACAATAAATGGTCCATTATTGTGTTTAGACCGTAGTTAATGCTAAGGTTTCCATCTCTCTCCAATAATGACTCTAAATATTCCAAGAGGAATTTTGGGAGTTTTTAAAATTTCAAATTCTTTATTTCATCTTGAAGGGTGGGAAAATGAACAAATTTGATAAGCAAATTTTTATTTGAAAAAAATATCAAATATTTGGGATTGCTTCCCTAGTCTAGATTAAAGAACCTTTTGCCTTTAATTTTCTTTTATCTGTTTTATAATTAATTTATTTTAAAAAATACTTATCAGAAAAATATTTTTGGTGAGAATCAGTTTGTGTTTTGCCAATAAATTTTAAAAATATTTTTTAGCAGTAATTAGCGTTTGGTCAAGCTTTTTGAAAGTGTTTATTTAGTGTTTTTCTCAAAAAAAGTTTTTAAATAAGTATTTTTGCAGAGAAACTATTTTTTTTAACTTCTGAAAAACAGCTTCTACTACTCACTAAAAACATTTATTTTCTCTCAAAAACTTGATCAAACACCTCTTCTTTTTTTAAAAAAATAAACAAAATAAGCATTTTTAACCTTTTAAAAGTTTGACTAAAATTAATAAGGTACTGCTCTGCACAATATTCCTTGAAGAAATCAAATACTTCCTCTATTTATTTTTATTCGTCTATAATAAACTTTACACATATAACAAAAAGAATAAACAAAATAATTTTTTTATATACGATTCATATTAGTTAATATATAATCTAAATAAACTTTAAAAGTATTCATAAAAATACTTAATTAATATTAGAAATAAAATAGAGAAGAAAAAATATTTTTTTCTTGATATATATAAACAAATAAAAAAAATTATTTTAGTACTGTGAAGTATTTCAATTTTGAAGCATACAAATAAAAGTAGTGTCAGACTATATTTACTAGTTACTGTTAACTCTCTTAAAGACATGAAAAAGAGTACAAGTCAAAATTTCAAACGCCATTTATTTTTTATGGTGGAATTATTTAAACTACGAAATATTGTTTTACTTTCATGCAAAAATTAAAATTAATGATGTAATTAACTTTCACTTTAATAGTATTTGTGCACTATGACTGAAATCTGTCTGCGTTTACATATGCACTATTGTTAATTAAAATTTGACTCCAATATCCGTAGCATTAATTTATAATTAGGTTTAAACTAGTTTCCAACAGAACATCAAAGACAAATTTAATCTTAAGATACTGGTATTATGTGAATTTAATAGCGTTTTTCTCAATTCTTATATTTATATTAAAAGACTTACTAATATTTAACTGTAAATCTTATTAACTTAAAATTATAATAAAAATTTATAAAATTTACTTCATAGAACTAAAATTCATCATGATCATCAGTTATTTGCGTGTGGGGACAATGAAGGAAATAAAGACAGCTTTAGTTGTATTTGTAAAAAGTCTAATGAAGTTATCCTTAGTGTCCTCGAAAAAAGGAACATCATATCATATTATCATATGGAGAAAAATAATGTAGTAATTTGGTTAGGACTAGTACTTCTACTACGGTAGTTTTTAAATGAGATAAGTCAGATTTGTCCCCATTGATTTTCTCTCTTTTTAGGAGAAAATTGTCGAAGCTTAATATAGCATTTATTAATTTATCCTATGGGAAGCTTTATGTACATTTCTCTCCTTAGTATGATTTTACGTGTCATCGAGATATTAAAAATAATGATAATGAATTAATTAAATAAATAAAATTAAATAAATTTTTGATGAACAGATTTAAAATTATCTTCACTGAAAAGTGAAAATTAAAGATAATGATGAAATATTAAGAAGAGGATAGCGGCTCTGGATTTGATATCAGCAAGTATGACTCGAAGACATTATGAAAGCGATAACAACACATAAGTGGGCTAATACAAAGGACCTGCTAACGATAAGCTAATAGCCGACGTCTGTAATGGCCTATCTTTGAATATCATGATTATCACTATGAATTATAAGGTTCATATGGAGCCATTTGATTGAACGTAGTGTTGTAACAAAAAACTATATATATGTACTCTCTTTACTTGTAACAACATATAATAAATAATGAAATACAACTTCATTACTTTTTTGCTCTCCCCTGCTCTTTGTTATTCTTTTTACTACCCGTTACGACATTATTAGCTTTAAAGAATTGAGTTTTTGGAGGCTTCAAATATCTGAACAGGATGATGTCATATAATCCTTATTTCTTATTATATTAAATTTGTCTTACATATACTTTATTCATTAATTATTTTAACTGTTACTATTTATCTCAATAAATTCGAATATATAATTTAATCTATGTCGTTATGAGTAAATTATATATCCATCTAATTACAGAACCCTAAATAATCTTATTACAGTTAAAAATAAGAATAACCTCAGTTTCATCATGTAATAACGTTTCCCAATTACTTCTCCATCTCTTGTAATAAATGAAAACTTTCTAGAACTGTTAATTACTTCATACTTATAGTCAGTCCACAGTCCTCTTTTTCTTCTTTGTACTAGCAGGAATACTCTATTAGGTATTGAAAATTAATGACTTCAAGTAAAAAAAAATTCAACGTTGCATTTGATGGTACGTAGTGAGAGACACAGTTCTATTATTACAGGGAGTAATAATAGCATATTTTTTTCTGGTGCAAGAAATTAATATAATTAAATTGATGAACATATACATTGGATACAGGTGGAGAAGAGGAATCCAATGCATCATATGCATGGAAGACTGTGAAAGAAATACTTACAGCTTATTTTTATTTATTTAATATTAATTTAATTTTATTATGTATATCATTTTTAAAAAAATAATTATAATTAATAATAAAAATAAATTTAAAATTAAATAATAAATTATTTTTAATTTTTAAAATTAAATAAATAAAAATAAATATTTATTATTAATATAATAAATAAATAAAAATGAATTGAGAGAATAATTAAAAAAAATAACACGTAGACATGTCCCCTTCAAGGATCCTATGGAACTTAATTGGATCCCTACCCCTGATTTTGAATTGATGAATCGTATTATTTCTTTTTTAATAAAATTTAAATTTGAAATAATTGTATAAAGTAACACAACTCAAAAATTATAGCGTTTAAGTCACAGTTGCGTACGTAAAATGAGTTTTTGCTCCATATAGCTCGAATCGAAGATTGAAAATTTTGTAAAGAGATAAATATTCAAATAGTTGTTGGTCAAGGGCAAAAATAAACTTGCTTCTTTGAGCAATATACTTAGAATCAATTTTTTTTCTCTTTCGACTTCCAATGTTATTATTTTTTTAATTATTTTATTTTATATGAAATTATGTAATTGGACCGCAAAATTTAACAAATTTGTAAAGAAATTATAATATATAAACTAAAAATATACTTATAGAATAGTATTTAAAAATTGCATAAAAAGAAACACAAATCACATATTATAACGTTAAAGTCATATGTAACATAATTGAATCAAACTTTTCTTTTACGTATCCATTTTCAATGTTGTTACTAACATTTTATCCGTTCAATATTATTTTTTGTCTCAATTTATATTATACAATTTTTTTAGTCAATTCAAAAAAACATAATATCTTTTTATATTTTATAATAGTTTAATTTTAAATTTTTTATTTATTTTTAATGCACTACTCTCTTCATCTACTTTTATTTATTTGCTATATCAAAAACAGATATCCAACTTTATTTGTTCAATTTAAAAAATAAAAATATAATTTATCATTTAATTTTAATTCTCCCTTATTGTTAACTATAGTCATTTCTCATATACTTTTTAAAATATTAAAATAATTATATTTAAAAAATAATATAATAAATTATTATTCTATTTATTACTCGTTAAAAAATGTGTTAAATTAATACTAAATAAATAAAAATAAACAAAAAAATAATATATGATCACATAAATATTTATGATAAATTTTAAATTACAAATTTCTAAATCTTCCTTATAATTAAATTTGAAATAATCAAAATCTTTGTCCTGCCCGAACTGCCCGAGGGATAATTCCACTGGCGGGAACCTTAAAAAGAATATTTTGGATTCGCGCCAACAATGAGCCCGCGAAAGGCGGTTCTAAGCTACGACTGTTTTCTTTTTCCTTATGGTACTCCGCTTGTGGATGCGCGCCACGTTTCTAAAATTTTAATGTTACTACGAATCAGTTTTTCAGTAGTATTAACTACGCAAACCAACTATAATTAATTCTGAAAATCATTTTAAAGTTATAAATAAAGAAGGGTCATGTTACCGGAGCAAACAAATTAAAGGAAAGTACTAAGGCATCAAGTAAAGGAGTAATTAAATCTCAACTGGATCTGTACGACTCCAAGTATATTGAGTTAATAAATAAATAAATTCATAACTCAACTAAACTTAACGAATTAAGTGAGTTATATTTGTATAAACTAATTTTGTCGCCCTTTGTCCCAACTCACACTTGGACAACAAGATAATAAGTAACATCATCAATAGAGTATTTTCTAGAGACAATAGCCTTTTCATATACTACTCCCGTCATTTTATAAAGATAGTTTCATAAAGACAATAAGAGAGCGGTAATAAGTGTTAGCCCATATAATTGTTAGCAAATAGGCCTTAGGATTTTAGGTAGTCCTATGGGCATTAGGATTTTAGGTAGTCCTATTCCTATGGGCATTAGGATTTTAGTTTATGCCTATATATAGGCACCCCCTTTCCCATTCTAGATCATTGTATTCAATTCTCAGTTAGCCTTTTTGATTCTTTCTTTTCTTGTTCTTCAATAAAACCCTTGTTACATATCAACATGGTATCAGAGCCATTATAAATCGATTCTTCCCTACTTGTAAATAATCACCAATTTTCGCGGATCGAGTTGATGTTCTCCTGTGTTTGATGCTTCCGCTAAATTCGTTGTTGGTTTGGTTTGCTTTGGACGGCGTTGTATGATTGTCGTTGTTGGTTTGTTTTGTGACTAGGGTATTTTGTTCTTATCGTTGTTTTGGGGTTGCTTATCTTGTTGTATTCACTTTGCTTTTGTCAATATGGCTGGAAAGGATGATTCTCTCCAATCCATTAACACTCAATTAGATGGCAAAAATTATGCGTATTGGAGTTATGTCATGAAGAATTTTCTTCGTGGCAAAAACATGTGGGGCTATGTTAGTGGGTTAAATCCAAACCTAAGGATGAGAAGGCTGAGGAGTTTGTATTGTCATTAGATTTATGGGAAACTGCTAACTCCAAGGTTATCACTTGGATTAACAACTCAGTAACTCAGTCAATTGGTATGCAATTGGCTAAATATGAGACAGCTAAAGAAATCTGGGATCACTTGGAGAGACTGTACACTCAGTCTAACTTCGCCAAGCAGTACCAATTAGAATACGATATTCGTGCTCTTCAACAGAATGCTATGAGCATTCAAGATTTCTATACTGCTATGTCTGATTTGTGGGATCAATTGGCCCTTACCAAATCCGCAGAATTGAAAGGTTTTGCGCCGTATATTGCTAGGAGGGAAGAGCAACGTTTGGTTCAATTTTTGATGGCATTACGTTCTGATTTTGAAGGACTGCGTGGAATAATTCTTCATCGATCTCCCCTCCCCACAGTTGATTCAGTTGTCCATGAACTGATTGCAGAAGAGCCTCGTATCAAGTCTCAATTGGATAAAGGGTTAAAAACACCTACTCCTGCTGTGTTTGTTGCTTCACCGGATCAGTCCAGACCACAACGTTCTCAGCCTCATACTTCCAATCAATCGCGACGATCTCCTAAAGTTGCGTTTGATGAGTGTGCATTTTGCAAGCAGAAAAATTATTGGAAGGCTTAGTGTCCCTTGTTACTCAACAAGGCTAAGTTTGGTCAGCAACAGAAGAATGGACAAAGCCAAGGGAAGTAATCACAGTGGAGAATTTCTCAAACCAAGCACGAGGGGCTTGCTTGAGACCATATAGAGCTTTTCGAAGCCGACAAACTTCACCCGACTGGTGATCAATACCTGGTGGAGGAGTCATATACACTTCCTCATGGAGATCACCATTCAGAAATGCATTCTTGACATCCATTTGAAATATCTTCCACTGTCGAACGGATGCAACTACAATCATAGTGCGAACGGATGCAACTGCACCTGCAATTATATGTTTCACGGCATGTCACCTTTTTGGAGCATATTCCTTTCTATTCAATTCCAGCTAAATCCCATGATGTTACTAAGTCAGATCTTCGGCGTATTGATCCATTTGGCATTGACACAGAGGCTTCAGTTTCGGATTCAGCCGTGCCACTCGATGTGCTTCCTGACAGTGCTTCAGCCCCGCCTGAGACTGGAGATCCACCACCTCTGAGGAGGTCTACTCGTCAGAGTAAGTCCACCAGACTACCTGATTTTGCTTATTCTGCCTACTCACCCCCATTTGCTTCCTTTATTGCAAACATACATCAATTGTCTGAACCTGAGTCCTATAGAGAGGCTGTGTCTAATCCTCTTTGGCAGAATGCTACGGCGGAGGAACTCACTGCTCTTCATCAGACACACACATGGGATTTGGTTACCCTCCCACCTGATAAACATACAATTGGTTGTCGATGGGTGTATAAGATAAAAACAAAGCCTGATGGGTCTGTTGAGCGATACAAGGCTAGACTTGTGGCAAAAGGGTACTCACAAAAATATGGTATGGACTATGAGGAGACCTTTGCCCCGGTGACGAAGATGACGACTGTTCGCACTATGATTGCAGTTGCATCCGTTCGACAGTGGAAGATATTTCAAATGGATGTCAACAATGCATTTCTGAATGGTGATCTCCATGAGGAAGTGTATATGACTCCTCCACCAGGTATTGATCACCAGCCGGGTGAAGTTTGTCGGCTTCGAAAAGCTCTATATGGTCTCAAGCAAACCCCTCGTGCTTGGTTTGAGAAATTCTCCACTGTGATTACTTCCCTTGGCTTTGTCCCGAGTAACCATGATTCGGCGTTGTTTGTTAGAAGTACGAGTGCAGGGCGAATCCTTTTGTGCTATGATATGGTTATAACTGGTGATGATCATGATGGTATTGAGTCATTGAAGCATGATTTGGCTCATCGGTTTGCCATGAAGGACTTGGGCCTGCTACGTTATTTTTTGGGTATTGAGGTGGCTCAGTCTAAGAAAAGATATCTTCTCTCTCAGACTAAGTATATGTCTGACTTGTTTAAACGGGCGCGCTTTTCTGACAACAGGACTGCAGATACTCCACTTGAAACCAATGCACGGTACTCTCCTAGTGATGGTGTTTTGTCAACAGATCCGAGTCTTTATCGGACTGTTGTAGGTAGCTTGGTGTATCTTACCGTTACTCGCCCGGATATAGCTCATGCAGTTCACGTTGTTAGCCAGTTTGTTACTGCTCCTACTTTAGTTCACTGGGAGCTGTACTTCGTATTTTGAGATATCTTCGTGGCACCCAGTTTCAGAACCTCTTGTTTCCCTCGACGTCATCTCTCGAGTTGCGAGCCTATAGTGATGCTGACTGGGATGGCGATCACAATGATCGCAAATTCATCACTGGTTTTTGTGTGTTTCTTGGAGATTCTTTGGTATGATGGAAGAGCAAGAAACAAGATATTGTCTCTAGATCTTCCACGGAGGCTGAGTATCGTGCTATGGCAGTGACTACATGTGAGATTGTTTGGTTACGCTGGCTTCTTGCAGATATGGGGGTTCACATTTCTCGGCCTACTCCTCTACATTGTGATAACAAGAGTGAGATGCAAATTGCAAAGAACTCTGTTTTCCATGAGCGGACGAAGCACATTGAGATTGATTGTCACTTCACTCGTCATCATCTCCAGCTCGGGACTATATCGCTTCCTTTTGTTCCATCAGCCTTGCAGATTGCTGACCTTTTTACGAAGGCTCAGTCGACGTCTCGATTTCGTTTCTTGTGTGACAAACTCTCAATGCTTATTACTGTCGCATTATGAGTTTGAGGGGGAATGTTAGCCCATATAATTGTTAGCAAATAGGCCTTAGGATTTTAGGTAGTCCTATGGGCATTAGGATTTTAGGTAGTCCTATTCCTATGGGCATTAGGATTTTAGTTTATGCCTATATATAGGCACCCCCTTCCCCATTCTAGATCATTGTATTCAATTCTCAGTTAGCCTTTTTGATTCTTTCTTTTCTTGTTCTTCAATAAAACCCTTATTATATATCAACAATAAGATAATAGCTTTTCAAGAACGAGATAAAACGTTTAATGGATGATGGAATAAATGGACAAGATAGTACATGATTATGCTATACTGGGTATTTTATTATTGTTATTATTGCTTTCGATGTTGGTTTTCCTATATTGATCTAGACTTTTTTATATTATCAGTGTTTTTTAAAAGTTAAATGAAAAGAAATGAATTTCAATGCTATATCCACTTTTTACGAATAATTTCATGAAAAATAACTATCAAAATATACATTACATAAAAGATAGCTCAATGCACAAAACATGCCGCATTATCGGACTCAATGCACAAAACATGCCGCATTAGCAGAGTCCGAGAAAGGGCCACCGCCAAGTGATGTAGACCGCCTAAATGTCTAAAAGAGAACAAAAAAAAAAAAAAAAACTCTGTTTTGATAAATATGAATGTCTAAAACTGCTTATACATAATTTAAAAGATTATATTAGACCAACAGCCTTTTTTTACATATGAAGTGGCATTTCGAACGTCGAGTTATCTAAACAGTTGCAAACTGAAAATTCCCAAAAGCTGCATTAGTTACTCATTTTTAAAATTTGTACTAGTTAGATCTACAACAATGCTATCAATTGGGCAAGTTGAAAACGCGCTAGACAAGAATGGGTAACAAACTCGACTTCTCATATTTAGTATTACGAGTTAAAGAAACGGGGGAGGGAATGCAGGTCACGAATTATGCATATACTAACACCTTTTACAAAATTGAAATTTACTAGTAACATATTATGTCAAACAATCATTTATAAAGCTATTAAAAATTTTGACCAAATTATTAGATTTTATTTCAATTGTAAGGAACAAAGAAAGGGAGCTGTATCTAAAAGGATAGAAACTGTGAAAAATAATAATCAAAACAATGACCTCAGTTTGTAAACCAATATTATGAAAATAATTTTTACCAAGTGCTACCTTGTAATAGGTAATGTGTCAAACTCTGACTTCCCCCTTGCCTTGCTTGATAAGTTACCAACTTCAGGAGTACCCCAAATCCTGCTTTAGCATACGGTAATACAAACTTCGGGTGCATGTTACATCAACAAAATCAAGAAATTTACAATGCTACAGGCATAGCACATAAAGTTGACCAACATTATCCGAATAGAGGTTCTTAGCTCACTAATAGGAGTGTCATCATCTTGATCCAGAAAACTCAGGTCCTGCATCAGTATTTAGCAATTTATCTGATGCAAAACAGGTTAGGACAAAGTTTAAATGCCATTTTTGGCTTAACAATTTAATCAAGCCTTGATGTGAATGACCACTAGAACATTCAAATACGAAACATACGACGCTTCTCACATCAAAAGTTGAACTCTTTCTTTGCAAATACTAGCCTAAAGTAGAACAAATATGTCTTCAACAATAATTAAACAATGAAACTCTGGAGCTAATGAGATTACTCTAGATAAACATATCCAGCAAAATTATCAAATGCAGGAATATCAGATAGAACAGTATTCTTGAAACCTAGTCCCTCTTCGTACCATGTTGACAGGGTCTCCATTCAGAACCAACATTTCGAGTAGATGCTGCTAGGTGGGGTGAGGGGTGCACCCACTCTCCATATTTTTCCCATCTGATCTGATTGTGTCCCAACAGTTGCTGTGACAGGAGTGAATTCATCTCTTCTGCTTGGGGAAGGCATGGACCTTGGTGGAGAGGAAACCAATTTATTTGGTGAAGGCAAAATTTCAGACAACAAATTGGTGCACGCAAGGTCTTGATTATCACGAGGTCTTTTGATTTCAATCCTAAGACCATTCCCAGGTGGTGGGGAATGGTTACCACTGGGTTCTGCATGATCCTCATGTGAGGAAACCATCTTAACTTTTGGTGAAATGAAGTCTTCCTTGTAGATGTTGCAGAGATCATCACATTCAGCTGAGTTTCTGGTGGAGATCACAAGGACTCGTACATTCAGTCAAACCTCTCTATAACAACATTTCACTATAACCTTGTTTTTTGTGGAACCGATCTTTCATATTATGTTATATTAAGTGTTCTCTATAACAACATTTTGCTATAGCAGCCAAAACATACCGGAACAAAACAAGCAAAGTGTTATAGAGAGGTTTGACTGTATAAGATAAAAAGGAAAGCTCTGTTACATACACCCACCAGTTAGTAAAGGCTCAAATAACATTCGATCTTTTGTACGTCTCTTGTTTCGTTTCCATATGACCAAAGAGAAAGGATCCTTTTTTCTGTTGGTGTTGCAAAACAGTGGTATCTTTTCTACGTCTCTCGTTATATCTCCATATGACCAAAGAGAAAGGATCATTCTCTTCAAAGTGTTTCAATTCACTGGTATCTTTTAGTAATCTTCCAATATAACTGTAGTGTTGAACATGATACATTATCAAAAAGATTAATGGGTTGAAGAGAAATCCATTAAATCAGATGGTAATGATTTAACTTATGCATTCGACAATACTATATCACCCTCATTAATGAGTAGCTTTCGCCTTCTTCTCCTTGCTTTTGGCTCCTCAGGAGGGGGTGTTGATCGAAGTGCTAAATCAGGTGACTGATGCCCTGAATATTCATGAAAAAAGGGAGTTATCATTAGAATCTACAATCGACCACTCTATAATAGTCATTCTCTATAATAACATTTCACTATAACAGCCATGTTTCTATAGAACTAATCTTTCGTGTTATGTTATATATGTTCTCTATAACAGCATTTCGCTATAGTAGACACAATATATTAGGACAAACAACATTGTTATAAAGAGGTTTGACTGTATATATGAGATATATAATTTGAGTTTAAGAATGAGACCCTTGCAGCCACCAGAAGATATCTGTGGATCAGTGAATTCATGAACCTTTGCTGAAGTAGCAAATTGTGGTTCTTCTCATTGTTGAGGTGGCAGAGTGTGTCCTCCATAGGCCGCCATCTCTTCCACAAATAGGCCCGCAGTTTCCTTGTCTTTCATGATCTGTTCCTCCAGAATTTTATCTGGTTCCATCACATCATTACCGTGGTCTGGCCATAAGGGAACACTCTCATAAACATGATCATGGACAGCATCAGACATGATTTTGATTTCTGGAATATCTTGAGGAATGTCATCATGAACAGTCCCTCGGTTTAGTCCTGTCTGATTCTTAAAGAATTTTGACACTGAGCAGAAGTTCTATCTGGGTTTGAAGGATCAGAACTGCAGCAAAAAATACAGAAAAGAAACATTATATTAAAAACTTGGCAATAATTGGAAACAATCTGCATCTATAGTCAATTAGATCCTTACTCTATCTCCATAGACAGGGCACCTAATCCAGAAACTTCAAGCGATTTTGACAAACTCCTCCATATGTCCTGTTAAAACGAATTGTTAATCAAAACGATGTTGCAATATAAGCGGAAAAATCTAGAATTCCCTTCAAATATGAAGCAAAAGTTCAACCTACCTCATCAATGAAAATAGCTACAAACTGATCTTCATGCATTAGTATTTGATCTATGTGCAAAAAGAATTTCATTATTAAAAAATCATTATTAATGAAAATCCAAATCAAAATGAAACAAAAAAAAAAAGTCATTAAAACAGGAAATAAGTGAAAAACAAAATACATACCTTCCAAAGTTCTCTCTTAGTGACTCTTAATATGAGTATCCTCAAACCTGGAACTCAAAATGCACATGTGACTACCTACAGATTCTAGATGACAACTTAAAAACTATTATGCAAGATTACCCATTCAGGTCAGAGTAGTATGGTGCATGAGTGGCATCTTCCGGTAGATTGAAGGCCTTTCTTATCCCTGCTTCTAAGTCTCTGCAGTCTTGGAAAAAGTTTTCCACTTGCTTTGAGTATATCCGCACAACTCCAAGGACAAGGTTCCCATACTGCTGCAGTGCAAGGTATACTGGGGGAAACATGATGAACTCTAGAAACAAATTTCAAACAATAAGCATCAGTATCATTGAGCAAACACTTAAAAAAGAAGTATAATAAGCATATCAAAGCTACTTCTATATATTTATGTAGAGCAACTTAAGTCGAACTGTTATAGATCCTTCCTGGCGTTTCCTGAAACCTGCTCTAGTTACATTCTAAAAGATTCACAACATTAGCAACCTATGAATGGGGTAAAAGCTTTACATAAGATATCAGCGAGAAAAGTGATGACAGCTTGGGAGAATATCAACTCTAGCAAACAGTGAAGGAGAAAATAATTTATTACTACGAGTCAATGACTGCATAGAAGAGTTAATTAGTTGTATGTCATTCAAGTTAATGGAAATAAGCTAGTAGTAAAGTCACTGTTTTTGGTAACAATAAAATTACTCATGTATTACCTATTCCACAGAATCACTCCTGCTGAAAATGTCCTTTTTCTCACTGGAAACAGACTTAACCGCCTGCTGCCCACTGAGTCGCGTCAGCAGTTCTGGCACAATTTTCTTGGTCCTTCTCATTTTTCAATTTGGTGTATCTTGGATTGGCTTCTGTCAAGGCTTGAAGCATTACTCTGCTTGTTTCAGTTTTCATTTTTTGTTTTTTGGCACTTTTGGTTATTTAACAAATTTCTATATACTATTCCCATTCTTATTTTGCTTTCAGATACGTCTTAACTCCTTAGATCTTCAGAGTTCCTTTTTTTTTAATCCAGATGCTAAGAAGCAGCTCCAAGCACTTGCAACCTAGACTGTTCCTTCTCGATTCTCCTCTTCTCAGCAGTCGGCATTTAGTGTGCTGTTTAAACATTTTATACACAACAAGCTAGTCATGGAAGGAAACTGATCATCAATGTCCACCACTATGAACAATCATATTGATTATATAATGGTTCTTTATACACCGACGAATTCTGGTAGTAGCATATAGGCGGTTTAGGTTGCTTCCGATGAGAGAATGAGCTTTTCCGGCATTAGTAATTTTGTGGGATAATAGGTAAAACATGAGTGATTTTATTGTTACAGAAAAAACAAAAGTGACTTTACTAAGTAATATTTCATAACTTGAATGACCATACAAGTAAGTAACTCACATAGTAGTCAAGCTATAAAGAGATCATCAAGAACTAATCAATGAAAACAAAGTGCACTTGCCATAAACCAGAGAAACTAAAGAAACATTTGAACCATTAAAAGTTAATCATACGTATGTGTGTGATTTATTCTCCCACATATAGATGCATCCACTGTGTCCTTAAATAATCTGGAGGTGCTTAACAAAAATCACAGGTTGATTCATGAGTAAATTCAAATCTTTAGTCTTGTTATAGAAAAAAGTCATGAATAGACACTTACATTTCGTTTGTTTGATAAAGACATTCGTTCCCCTCCTACTTTTCTGAGAATTCAAGAGTTAATATAGTTTCCAAGCTCAAGTTCCACACTTGTATGCTTAGGAATTCTCTTTAATTAAGTAGTTGAATCTTCCTCTTTAGTGACGATTAATTTCTTTTCACAGCAATAAGCAGCCCCACACGTCCTTCTTCTCTCTATTTACACATGAGCATATGAGTGAAGCATGTAGTTTTCTCTTCATAGTCGGTCCTATTACTGAAACATCAAGATCAAAATGCAAATTTTTATGTTATCCTCCTTCAAAATGAACAATGAATGAGAGTAACAAACTAACACAGTTGACACGACATAGTGCATAATAAGCACAATTACAAGCCTTCAACTATCAAGTCTAGAACAGAAAGACGAAAACTCTCCACTGATTTAGAAATCAATTTCATCTGAGCAAATGACTAAATCTCCATATCCAAACTAAATCCCAAACTTTAATTGAAAAGGACCTACCTTAACGTAGAACAAATCTTAATCTCACAAAAAGAAGTTCCAATTGATATTAGCAATGCAAGTATTCAATACAAATTAATTGAAGTTGAGGAAAAATAGGTAAATCACAAGAGAGAGAGAGACAGAGCTACAGCTGGGGACATAAAAAGGGGGGCAAATTCTCAGGCAAAAAAAAAAAAAAAAAAACAGTAGATGCATAAATTACATAATATCAACTCTTTGCAACAATACATTGAATTATACAATCAAAACCACATTTCAATCTAAACCTTCAACTAACATGACTGCAACAGAACTAGAAAGCTTAATTATAAACTGCTGGGCTTGGCACATATTCAAGGAGAATAAACACATTACAAGAAAAAATTAAAATAATATACAGAAAAAATAAATAGAAAATTTAAGAGAAAAAGAGAACAAACCAATTTTAGAGAGTATGTCTAGTGGAAGCATAATGAGATTTCTTCAATCTGCCTGCCATTCTGTCACCAATGGACCCTTCCGCCCCAAAAGTGTCACCAAATAGAACATTCAAATTACTTGCGTTTTAAGGTTTTGGGGGGTTTGGATTTTACTTCAGTAGTATTAAATGATTCACAATAGGGTTTTAAGGTTTCGCGGGAGTGAATATGGCGCCAATACTGAAAACTACTCCATTTGTCCCAAAGTCATTTTTGTGACACATTTACATTTAGAAAAGAATCTCACATATTTACAATTAGAATTATTTAATTTAAAATTTTCTTTATATTCAATCATATGGATACTCAAGGAGTACTTTACTTCATAAATTTCAAAATTCTTTTATTTTTAAAATTTTTATTTCAAATCAAACTATACTGCATAAATTAACACTAGGGAGTAATGAGCTTGGTTTCCCGAAAAGAGCTGGCGGGTTTGGACCAAATGTTTTAAGAAATGTATGTAGATCAACTTTTTGGTTATCTTAGTGCGCTAGATATTTTATGTATATATTTTTTAAAATTGATATAATAATATATATTGGCATTCATGTTATAGGAAGGCTAAATAATGTATTTGGTTAAACATTTAGTTATTTACCTAGAGAATTAAGGATCAAATCTCATTTATTATAATTTTTCTATTTTTTTGGTGGGACATTCATATTTTACAAATTCTAAGTTCGCCTCAGATCATGTGTAATCAAAATATTTTAACATGCAATTTGAATCTTAAATTTGTTTGTTTATAGTAATACTTTTAATGATATACTTGAAAGGTAGAATTTAATTTTAAATCTGTGATTTTATTTTTAAAAATTTAAAACTTAATCCATAATTTAAAATTTTGTTAAAAAAGCTCACAAACAATGGAGATTGTCGGTGTAATGGAGAAGCATTACTTTATTGTTAACTTATTAGATCAGGCAGGTCTTTATAAAAATTGGTGTACTTCGAAAGTACGTAATATCATGTAATTGTAATTGTAAATATTTATTTATTAAAAAAAATGAAGAGTTGTACTTTATTAACGTGGGACGTTGAAATATTTCAATATCTTATTCATGAATTATGATTTGCTTATTTAATAAAATCGTATAAGAGCGAAATAAGTTTCGATAGATTTCACGAATGGCTAATTGATGCTCATGAGAAAAAGTAGTACAACTTTTGAAATATAAATTGCATGTTCAAATGCAATTTTAACTTCAAATTAATGATTTCAAGTTCACGTCCAAATTCCTACTAACTTAGCAAAACAAATAATCAATCATATCAAATTTGCTTTCATAGTGCAGGGAATGTTCTGTACAACAGTTTTATTTCTTGGCAGGGGAAACATGATTCCTCTCTGCTAACAATGTGACAAATATACAGACAAGTAAATCAAATGTTACCTTTTTCAGCAGCTGTTATGAATAATAAACATCTTTCATTTAGCTAAATCAATTTTCAAGCAACAACTTCAATGAATTTATGTGATGCCCATGTCCTGGCCACATCAGAAACCTTATTTCCCTCAACCTGTAACAGTCTTAACTTTGGTGAATTCAACACAAATAACTCAACACCCTCTGCCTCAATCCCACAACAATACATTACATCAACAGTTTCTAATTTTTTGCAACACTTGGCCAGTGAAACCATGGTTAAATTTGTCAACTTTTTGCAACCCCTCACCTTCAGTTCATTCAGATTGTTGCAGGATACTAGCATTGATATCAGTTCTTTATCAAGTAACATGTCATTAAAAGACAAGTCTAATTTCTTTAATCTTTTCAAATCCTGTCCTAATGTAGTCAACAAACCAGATTCTCTTTCCACTACATCACAATTTATCAAAGCCAGTTCTTCAAGCCCATCAGCCATAGCATTTCCAAGAATCTTTAGCCCTTCACCAGTAACAAGACAGCAACTTTGTAGACTTAAACTCCTCAAACTCCCTAAATTTTCAGCAGCAGCTGTCAAATGATTGTTGTCAAGATCAAGAGGCAACCTCAAATCAAGCTTCTGCAAATTATCACATTTGCTTTGGCTCAAGAAATGAAGCAACCCCTCCTTACTGCCACCATCATAGAGCAACAACGAATTCAGCATAGCACAATTCTCAGCCAATTTCAACAAAACCCCATCAGCAATTGTCCTACAAGTTCTCAATTCCAATTCTTGAAGACCCTCCAAACACTGAAGAAATGCTAAAAAGGAACCTTGATCACCAACCCCTTCACAGCCCTTCAGCTTCAAAGTTTTCACCTTTTTGCAATTCCTCCATAAAAAGCCAACACCCTTATCCCCTGCTTGAATTCCAGTCAAAAAAAGACTCTCCAAATTCAACTCAGAAGAATCACAAGAACCATAAAAGTCAACATAATCCAATTCCCCTGAATTTCCAGCTGAGTAAATAGAGAGTTCTTTAAGAGACTGAAAAGGGGCCATCCACAAAAAGGAAAGGGGTCTAAAAAGAGTAACAGCAAGAGAAACAAGATTAGGACAAGAAGCAGAAAGAGAAAGCAAAGAGAAAGGAGAAACAGGACCATTCAAGAATCGGAGGTGCCGGAGATTGGGGCAAGAAGAAGCGACGGCAAAAAGCACATGATCGGAGGAATCCACGGTGGCTGTACTGGTAACAGAAACAGTAGACAAATATGGGTGAAAACGGAGAAAAGAGGAAAAAAGAGGTATAAAAGGGGGTTCAATAAAACTGAGAGAAAGAAAAGTAGTTGAAGAGCGAAGAAGATGGAGCCACCGCTTACAGACTAAAGAAACAGCGGCGGAGGACGGCGGAGGAAGGCGGCGGAATATTTCTTGGAGAAGTTCATCACAGAGAATTGAATCCATTCTGTAGTGTGTGTGGAGGGGAGACGCACAAAGTTTTTTTTTTTTCTATTGAGAGTCGTAGAGGGTGTCTTTGTTTACCTACCACTAGTATTTGTTTTGCTTATTTTTCTTCTCTATCTTTCCAAATTTCTTTTTGTTTATCCTTTTCTTTAAAGGACTTAACAAAGAGAGCAGGTAGCTGAAGTGGAACACACGCACAATGCCAAGTTATTACAGTGAAGCAATGGCGATTCTCTTTTTTCTTGCTTAAATGAATATTTACATTTGGATTTAATTTTATTATTCTCTCAGTCTTATTTTATGTGAAGATGATTAACAAATTTTCTTTATTATAATAATAATAACATACTCTAATATACTTTTATAAAGTGGGATACGAAATTTGTTTATGATAATTTTTAAAAATTTTAAATTGTTTATTATGTTGATTTGTAGTATTTTTTTAGAATAGTTTTAAAATTTATAAATTTTATTTTAGAAAATTATTATCTGAATTATAAGTTAAAATTAAATATTCTAATTCTCGTATTTCAAATTTCTTTAATTAAATTGAAATAGAGGGAGGAGAACATAAAAAGAAATTACTCTCTGTATTGTTTTAACGTATGACTTATTTGGACATAATTTGAAATTAGTGATTTGACGTTGATTTGAAGTTGAAATTTTTGGACATGTAATTTGTATTTTTCACAACAAACATAAAAACCCTACAATTTGTGAAAACCTTGAAACTTCTCCCAACTCTTACAGAGTCTTATCAAATAATTAAAATATAATTCATAAATAAGATATATGTCGCATCAATAAATCATATACTTTTATATACATTTAATAAATAAATATTTGTCATTATATGTTATTACAAATATTCAAATGCACATAATTTATAAAAATCCACTAATCAATATTGATAGTAACTATGTCACGTCCCGCCTTGGGGGGTATGACTGACACCTTGTCACGCCCCGCCTTGGGGGGTATGACTGGCACCTTGTCACGCCCCGCCTTGGGAGGTATGACTGGCACCTGGTGCCCTACTAGGACCTGAATTGCTAGACTACTGGGCCTAAGCACATCTGGTGTCTGGCTGGCTCTAACTCAGATTCAGGAAAACAACGGGCTATATAACGGCTGTAAACACAGCCTCCGGCCGACTAGGCCTGTAGCCACCTGTATGAACTTCAGCTAACCAGAAACATACTTACAAGGGGGAAACCTATACGGGCCGACAAGGCCACCATGCTGTCTAGTTATCTGTAATCCCCCAACAAAATGCCGAATAACTACGTGACCGGCAAGGTCACCACTACTGTCAAACTAAGGCCTCACACGACCAACATAGACTGAAATGCTAAACAACTATAACAAACTGCACGGCCTCACACAACCGGCTCAACTGACCACAGGGAAATATATACAGACTGCAAGCCTCTAGGAATATTGATAAGATGGTCGGGAAAGGGCCCCGACCTACCCATACTGTACAACAAAAGGAAATGATATAAACCTCTGAAGTATCAAGCTCCGAATGACAGGAGCTAATGACTCTGCGCTGGCTAGGATCACGAGGGATCGCCTCCTCGTCTATGAGTACCTGCAGGCAAGTAACGCAGCACCCCACCGGGCGTCAGTACCACTGGTACTGAGCATGTAAACCAACTGAAATGCACAACTGAAATGAATAACAACAGTAACATGACACAGAAACAGGAAGTAGCTGAGTCTATCTAGCTGAGAATAACGGGGGAGAGTTTAATTATTCTATAACTAAACTGAGCGTACCTGATACCGTGTCATCCTGCTGTCTATCAGTATCTAATAGCACATATAGGTATACATATAAATACACACAATACCTGACCGACCCCCATAAGCCGGAAGGTGTCAACCAACACACAATCTATTTACCCCTACCCGGGTCTAAACCAACCAAAAATAAGTCACTCCACTCATCTGATAACTGCAAGCTCCTCCTACCGGTCCCCTTGGGTACGTAGCTCAGGCCTTGGCCTCTGACAATAAATTGTGTTTGAGTCCGAAGACTCCTGCCTCTGGGCGCAAGTGCACACGGAGTGTGTAATTAAAACTGCCCCTGGGTGCAAGCACGCAACAGGGTAATTTGATAAAAATCTGTATCTGAAACTGCCCCCGGCCACAAGCGCACACAGAGTAATCTGGCTCTGCGCAGAGTAAACTGAACTACCCCTGCAAGCAGGGTGGTCTGGACCGTATTATCATGGTGGTCGGCCATCATCGTCCTCTAGGCGGATGGCATCGCCCAGCTGGTGGCGGTATCTGAATCTGGTATCGACACAGCTATCACCCAGGGGCGGTGGGGATGATAAAGGGACACCCACATGCCACAGCAAGTCTCAACAAACAAATAGCACATATAAATAGCAAGCATGTATAACTGAAAGACTATCTGAAATCTAACTTCTTATTCTGATCTATCTCTACACTGAACTGATTCTTACTAATTATACTGATTCTGTAATTTTTGTTTAACTGTACGTCTAATCTGTAGCCATGATACTATCTGTCTGAATGGCTAATCTGTAGCCATAACTGTCTGTCTATCTGATCTTTCTTTACGGACTTTTATTATGAAAAATCTGTTTCTTTTATTCTACTACATGCTTGCTAATCACGTAATAGGCTATACTGAATCTGAAATACTAACTTGCCCTCGGGCGCATGCTCTTCTAACTTTCAGACTGAATACGATATAACAACGCAAACTAGGTTTACTGAACTTTGCACAATACTTAACATTCAACTCTGGGAATTCTACTACGGAGTTTATTGTACTATACAAGGCTAAAGCTACTAACTTGCCGAAGGAACTAGCTTTACATACCTTAACCTCGGGTTATCCGTCTGTCGGACGAGGCTCGGTCAATACTCCAGCTATTTCTCCCAACTGCATTCATATATACGTCAATTAATACTAAATATAACTTCATTCTGAAGAACAACGTCACTTTCAATAAAATTATAGCCTAAACTTAGGCTTATCGAAAGACGGTCGAAAACTTACTATTTTTCAGAAGTCCAGAAGGGAGAAGTATTCACTTCACAGCTAGGAGCACATAGACACTAGTTTGGAGCAATTCCACTTACCTTAGCCCGGTAGCACGACGATTTGCCAGCCGTATTTCGCGAAACAAAAACCGTAGGAATGCTCCCTGCTGCTAAATACCTCGGTACTTGAGGTTAATTCGAGTTTGGACCGCGTTTGGCGGCGTAATCGGACGAATTTTAGTAGGAGATCTTCGTTTTCCCCTTCTCTCTGATTATTCTCTGTTTTCTACTGGAAATTATAAGGAATTTGAATAAAAAACCGAAGTGGGGCTTATATATAATAGACACTATAAAATGCATTCCTGAAATGCGATTTATAAGTTGCATTCCTGGAATGCAATTTATAAGTCGCATTTTGCCTTGCGACGCGCCGACTTGGCGCTTGTCCGATCTTTCCCCGGGCATTTTTCTAGCATGTATGGCTTCCAAATATGCTCGACCAACGCACGAATAGGCCATCTAGGTGCCGGGAATCCTACGGGGTATAACAAACTAGTTATTCTTTAATATAATCATTTCATATGATACGAATAATTTCTTCATATCGAACGTTAATTTAAAAAAATTAAAATCACAATTTAAAATTTAAAATTATAATTAAAATATTATGCAAATTTCATAAACTAAGTGTTTGATTTCAAATTAAAACTTAAAATTGAGATCTTAAATCTTTTGACCAAATGCCTACTTAGTTGCAGTGTCTTTTATCTTATTTATCACAAATAGTTGTTTATAATTTTCTTTTATAATAAAGTAGTATAAAAGTTATTTTAATCTATAGTTTATATATAATAAGTAAAACCTCATTCCCACTCATTTTATCACTTAGGACCAAAGTGAGTATTTTCAATAGCAAAAAAAGGAAAGAAAAAGATAAATAAATTACATTTGTTGATACTTAATGGAACACAAAAGTGAGAACAAAGTAAATTGCTAATCACTTAAATTCAACTGCACTACTACTCCATCTTAGCTGAAATTACTTGTTAATTGGTCATAAACAGCAAAATAACAATTTATTCAAGCATTTTCCTAATAAATGCATGCAAAATTAACTTGTATCATTGAGGAAAAAAAAAGAGATTTCTGAATCTAAAAATAACTATTTGAAAATCAATTTCCTTGTGTATTAAATTATGTTTTTAAAAAAAATTATAAAATGATAGTATTCAATCTAAAAACATATACCAAAAATTTGTTAAAGGTACATTTTAGATATAGGTTAGACATTTAATAAATAGCAATTTAAATTGAATTGTCTAAATAATAAATAATGACAACTTTAGAGTTTAGAGGGCTGTTTATATATTTTATCTTATTTATTTAGTTATTCGACAGTGGTTCATATCTTTTGCTTTCACTTTTGGACGAAGTAATTGAAAAAAATTCAAACTATATACATTGATAATATAAAACTATTATAGTGTTAATGTAATTTAACTAAATAATGCATGTTGTTATTATATTTTATAATTATTATATTATATTTGTTAAAAATAGAAATTAAGGTATTTAATGTGCTAAGCGATGACGGGAACCATAGAGTCTACACCTACTATTCATTTGTCTGGCATCGAATTTGTGTACGTCTATATCACTCCTCACGTTTCTTGTCCCTTCATTTTATTTGTACCTGTTTCGTCGCATTGTAAAATAAAAGGCAACAGAAGAATGAAAAGGAAATGACCTAATGAGATATAAGGTAGTAACTCAAACCACAGATCCTCCAACGATTTTCAGCCGGACAATTTGCCTAATGTCTGAAGTCCTTTGGTTATTTTACTTACTAGTCATAGTAGATGCACCACTACTCAAATAATATGATAAAAGGCGAGAAATAATTTTCTAATTTTTTATAAAGGAAAACTTAATTTTATAATTTTTTTTATAAGAAATTATCATTTTTATTTATAAAAAATAAAAAAATAAAACGAACAGAAGCTTACTGACATGAAAATTTGTGCAAAAAGGTTTGAGTCATTCACACAAATATTACTATTTGGAGTGATGTTTAATTTTTACCTGTTAAATTTGTGATTTTTAATTTTTGCTCTTTGACACTTTAAGTGACAAAAAAGTGGTTGAGAATTCCCTTAACAACAAAAAAATAAAAAATAAAAAAACGTAATACATAAGTAAAATTCGCAAGACATAAATTTTTGCTCAAAGTTATGTCTTAAGTCATAAATTAGCACAGGTTACACCTTATGTTTAAGTAACATGACTTATGCGTAGTAGGCATAAAGTAATGTTATTGAACTTGTGTTACTTCTGCCTATAGGCACAAGTTCAATAACATAAAATTATGTCTACTAGATATAAGTTAAGTAACATGAACTTGTGTTTTGGGACAGAAGTTAAATAGCATAAACTTATGCCTTCTGCGGCTAACCTATGCCTTACGAATTTTTTAAAAAAAATATTAATAGTTGTCCCCTTTTTATTACTTAAAATACTAAAAGATAAAAATTAAAGACCACTAATTTAAAAAGCAAAAATTAAAAATCATCCCAAAATAGAAGCGCAAAAACTCAAAAAAATTCTACATTATCATTGTATACAAGTTACGTTACTTTTCTGCACAAGCATCACCAAAATTGTTGTTCTATTGACATAAGACATCACACTCACCTAAAGCTCAATGACGTGTAATAATAATAATAATTTAGTCATCGAATTAGGTTGTGGTACCTCATCTGATTTCAACCCATCAACTCCATGAAATATGTTAATATCATCTTGATATTCTATTATATGATTAGAAGCCCAAGATTCTGAAAGTCACTAGAGAGAGAAAAGCTCATTATAGACTTGAAAGGGGAAAGGAATTCTAGAACATGGTCCTACCAGCACTACTAAGGCCATTATTTTAACAAAAAAATAATACCAACTCTTCATCGATTCTTATAGTCCCAAAGAGATACAAGTGAGAAAATGTTGAAAAGTAATATAAATATTAAAAATTAAACTCAATTGTTTTTAAAGAATTCTGAACCTTAAACTCTTCTCGAATACTATATTTGTGTAGCTACACTGAATATATTGTTAATGTAGTTGCATATGACAAAATCTTATTTGAGTAAAAAATTAGCATACATGTGCTATTTGTACCATTAGCTGAGAATCACAAGCTTTTTCTTAACCACTACTATATAATCGGAGCAATTCCTTTCATGATCAATAAATTTATTTTACTGCGGGAGAGTCTCTTTTTTTTTTTTTTTTTTGAAATGTGTGCAACACTCATCTAACATATCATTCAAAGTTAATATGCGACCTCTGAATCCTTTTTTCACTCTATACAGAATACTTCAGAAACCAATATTAGAAAAGCATAGCAACTTGTTTGAATTAACATAGTTCTTGAAGAGCTTTTAGCAGTATCAGTTCTAACATTTAACAGTTTACCATGTTTCAACTAAAGGGATTTAACCATGGGATTGTCTTGGACAGATCTAGGATTATTATGGTAATCTCCTTGTGTATTTTAAGCAACTGAGTTAGAATCCAGAACAATTAAAAATCCAAGATGTTCTAACAATATAAATCAGAATTTTTCCTAGGATAAAGATACTACTTAAACCAAACCAAAAGAGACTTAAGATAAGCTCTCACCTCCATCAAAAAGAAACTAACCCCAGTCAATCGTATAGTTAGCTTAGTAACCATGCAATACACTATTGAATCAAAAGATAACCGGAGAGGAACTTCTTCATACGAAGCACTGTTCCATGCCCAAAGAAACTCAAGCCAATTCCAGAAGTCACTAACTGTTACTTCGTCAAAGCCTTCTAATGCACCCTTCAACACATAAAAGCAATTGGACGAAAACTCAACAATGCCAACACAAGCAGTCCCAATAAATGACTTCAAAGTCTTGGATTTAGCAACAAACCGTAATGGTCTAACCATTAAACACATAGGGACCAAAAATAGTGCTCCAATTTCTGCAGTTGCAAATATGCAAACCTTGCCAACTGAAATATATATTCAGAAGAACAAATTATTAGTATATCCCCCGCAGCGTATATAAATTTATAAGTAACTCTTATGGATTATCAGAGATGTAGAAAAATGATAAATCGGTTAGTATACATTGTACCAAAGTAAAGTTCAAAGATGTCAATCGGAATGCATTTTCAAAAGAACTACTTATTTCTGAATTTTGCACATATCCAAAGCAACAGAAATATTATTGATTCACCAAATGATTGAAGCTGGCTGATAATTCAAGATAAAAAATCACCCTGGTTGACAATGTTATTATCACCAGGGCTCATCTTTCTTGTTTTCCAGAATACAGAAAAGTCATCTGGGTTTGGGGGTGGTTGGTTCACAAACCTTTCTAAGTCAAAGTCACTGCCTTAGTTCCTTATGAAGAAACCAAGCAAACTCTTAGTAAAGGGAGCATCAATAAAAGAAGAAGCCGAGACACTAGAAACGAAAACACTCATTGAGTGGTCAAACACTCAACTTGCAACTTGAGCTAAATCGGCAGATTCAATATCTCAGATACAAAATGCATAATTATTGACTTATGTCCATACAGATTGCAATTATGATTTGCTACAAGCAATCCCTTATCAGATTGCAATTGCAACTGCTTGTTCTTTCCTCTAGGAAATGATGAGGGACCTCCCAGCAGGGCTATCAAACATGTGCTATCTACAGGATGAATTATCACTTGTAGGCTGGAGCTTCTACATGCAAATAATGTAGCCAGTAAGGAGCTTATAATCCAAATGAAAAATTTTACAGTCTTGTACCATAGTCCAGTTATTATTGCACAGTGACACACTAGTTGCATCATACAACTTTACACTTCTAAGAACAATAGGCATAGGGGCTTCAGAAGTTTCAGAAGGAAGGGAGCTGCAAGCAATGTTTAAGTTACTTCAGTTGAAATAGGGGCTTAGATGATGGAACTGCCATGAGAAAGGTTGACTATGTGCGTGCTGAATAAACAAATACACAAACATGCACGTGCACAAATACTTCTCCTGTAGACATAACAAGGTAACCAGAGAGCATAGTATTGTTCTATGAAAATGTCACTTCCCAACAAAACATCCAGTATTCTTAGATCATATATAAACCTCCAAAAACATATACTTAAGTAATTCCGATACCTTTTTTTATAGTAAAACCATGTCAGGTTTGAAAAAAGTTCTCTCAATTGCAGGAAAATCACAAATATTCATACTATATAGTTCAGAAATAGAAGTCTAATGTTGATCTCGTCAGCTCTGGTGTTCCATTTATGGTTGATGTTACCAACACCTAAGAAACTAAGGAAAACATTATTCCTATAGCTATAGCAACTTCTAAGTTACAGACGATTGTTATTGATTGTAAAAAGATAGAAAATGATAATACTTGAAGATAACTAAATACCACTGAAAATGATATTCCAAGACATTTAACATGTACAAATAAGGGAACACAAATTATTTCTGATATTAAGAGTGGAATAACATCTCATTTCCAAGACAAAGAAGAGTGGCAAAACAATCAAAATAATGTACCTCATCAGTAAGCTGTTCTGGAGAGCTCGAGCTATGCTCTAATTGCCCTTTGCTCAGCTCCCACAATTCCATTGGCTGTGATTTCTTTGGCAAAGGTGATAGGAAAATGCATAATAGTGATAGCATAGCAGAGTAAACCAAGTGAAAAAAGTTCACTTCTTATTTTCCAAGTGAAACTTTGGTATCATGTCAAACAAAGAAGGATCCTCCGGTATAGCTTCTATCTACTGTAGTTGCATCAAATGAAAAGCTCTTCCCCGTCATTTCCCTTAAAAATGCCTTCATTTCACTGATTTTGTTACTTCTGAGAAATTTGTGCACAATAAAATTAAGTTCTGTTATTTGACAAACAACCACTGTCCTCCATTTTTCTTAGCATATCTTTAGCTTCATCTAATAACGCTTCTCGACAAAATCCATTAATCATCATAGTGTATGCTATCAAGACACAATGTAAACCTATTGAAGAAAGCTTCTCAAAAATAGCATGAGCTTTGTCGAGTTTACCATTTTTGCACAATCCATCAAAGATCATACTATAAATTTTAATATTTGGATCTTCTCTCATTCTTTCCAACTTATGTAAGTGTGAAATAGCTTCTTCAACAAGGCCATTCTTAAAAAAACCACGAAGCAAAGTACAATGAGTGTACGACTCCGCTATCTCAGCAAAGAATTTTTGTGCTGAGCTAGTTCTTGCAAGTTCGAAGAGACCATGCAAGATAATGTTATCGGCAGCAATATCAGGTTTCAATCCATTTTGAGAAATTTAAAGACAATTGCATGGCCTCGTCCATTTTCTTGTTCCTGCAATATCCTTTTATTAGTATACTGTAGCTAATAATATTCTCTATCATGGAATCAAATATTCTCCTAGCTTTATCCATTTGACCGCGCAAACAATATCTGTCCATTATCGCAATGTAGGTTATCACATCAGGCTCTAGACCTTTCTTGATCATGTATGTAACTATTTCCCCAGCATCTTCGACTTTCTCTTCTTGACATAGTCCATCAATCACTGAGCTGAAGATACACACATCTGGATAAATATTAAGATGTACCATCTCAAGGAACCAAGTCCTAACCTTTTCCCACTCTTAACTTACACAAACCATCAATCAATGAAAAGGCCGATAGCCTCCATCTAGCATCCCATCTTTGCAAAGGGCATCGATAACAATGCTATAGATGCATGTATCGTGCTTCGGGCTTCCTTGTTCCATTAGCCATAGCAAATCAAAAGTTTTTGGAGTATGACCAATTCAGCAAACCCCACTCATGACTGTTGTACACATGAATTTGTTAGGATCGCAAATATTCTCTTGCGTCAACTATTTGAACAAATTAACTACATCTTTGACCTTATTTTCAGCAAAGAGTCCCCTCAGTAAGGTGGTGAAAGAGCAAATAGAATGTCATAGTTAAAGTGAATTGCTAATACAGAAAATCCGAGATCAGTACGATGCATCAGGAAACAGCTGTTAACCACAATACTCAAGATGAATTCATGGATACCTAATTTTTGCATTTCTCCGAAAAGATAAACAACAGCTGGGGCGGATCCAGCTGTTCAGGTGCTGTTCCCGGGAACCAGTAGCTTTTTCTCTAACCCTGTGTATGTATTAAAAAATCTACTAAAATTTAATAAATATTTGATTGTAAATTACTTTGAAATCATTGTAAACTTCAAGCCATAAACTAATGCTTCATATTTACCATAGTCTTCAACGATTTCGAGAAGGCGACGAGAGAGGGGAGAGGTTGCGTTATGACTATTTGACGGAACAGAGTCACAGCTTCATCTAAACACTTCCAGGTTCTCATACCTATTAAAAACCCCAAGTTTCCCTTTGTCGAAATGGATGCACCGCTATGACACGGAGAGTAATTTCTTGGTGTAAGCAGAATGAGTAATCTCAGCATTGATATGAGAAACAGGGAAGAATGAATGAGATAACAGGATTACCATTGTCATGCAACTCTCGAGTCTCGTCATCTTAGCTGAGAGCTAACTTTGGAGCAGTACGGACTGATGCGTAAACCACACGACCCTAGGTCTGGATCCAAGGGGTCTATATTATTATTTAGTACCTTTAATTTTATAATTTTAGTATTAAAAATATATATAAATAATATTTTTAATAATTTCATAAATAAATTACTAATAATATAAAAAATATATTATAATTATACTTCAGAAAGTTATCAATATAAGAGATTAGAAATTATCATTGCTTCAATCTCCAGTTCTCCACATCTACCGACTACTATTGCTTTTCGTTTTTAACTAATATTTTTACGGGGTATTATTTGTATATTTTAAAAAATGAGAAGAATAATGTAAGAAAAATATCAAAATATAAATAAATCTCTATCTTATTAATTTTAGATAACTATTATAGAGTCATTTTATATGAAAATTATTTTTTTTATCAATATATTTTAGAAAAAATCATTACAATATAAAGCATGGTAGCATAAAATATCATTATATGAATAGTAAAAAAATTGTTTTTAGCAAAAATATTTTTAAAACGATAAAAATTATACGATTTTATGCTTGGGACTTGTGCTTTTACGCTCGGGATTTACCCCCTCAAATTTCGGGCTTATGCTTTATAGATCTACTAGTCCTGGATACATGCGTTGCACGTGTGTCTCATATAAGCTTGTACAAATTCGTTAGATGATATATGTAGAACGATATATTGTTGTTTATAGATGATGAATGTAATTTATAATAAAAAAAATTGACAGAAATTTAAGGTATTACTTTTTGATATTCACCCAAACAAATTATATTAGTTGCTTATATAATTGTCATTTATCTGAATTTTTTTTATCAAATTGTCATTAATATAAATTTATTATAGAAATGAAGAAAATAATATTCTCTTTTAACTCTTGTTGAAACTAGATATCATCGTATTATACTAAAAGTGGGAAGCTCCTATCTTAAAAGTTGGATTATCATTTTGCTCTTGCAATAAATTAAATATAATAAAATTATCTAATTAAATAACAATATTTTACCATTCATTGAATCAAAACCAAATTAAATATCTAACAAAATGATAATATTTTTCATTCATTGAATCAAAACTAAATTAAATATCTTTAATATAGTAATATTTAAATCATATCATATCATATTTAAATATTTAATTAAATAATAATATTTTATTATTTATTGAATCAAAACTAAATTAAATATCTAATTAAATAATAATATTTGAACCATATCATATCATATCATATCATGTTATGCTAAAAGTGGGAAGTCCCACGTATCAGTCCTTCAAATGTTGAACGATTATTTTGCCCTACATTTAAACAATACTCTTATAATATTTTTTATTGTACCAAACAGTAAGAAAATCTCATTATATATATATATTTATTTATTTATTAAAAAGTGAATAATAACTCACTAAACTAAAAGATATTTGACTATTTTTTTTAAAAAAAAAAGAAGTTAAATAATGAGTTATAATATTCATATTCAATACAGTTATTAAATTATAAAAGTAAAAAGCCACGAAATAAAAATAAATGACTAAAATACCCATCAAATATTAAACAATATCTTTACCCTTGAATCAAATAGTATTTTAAAATATTTTAGTAGAAAATATAGATATAAATCTTTAAAAAAAAATAAAAAATGAAAGAAACAACCATAATACCGTGGCTTTGAGTTTTTTTACATTCTAATAAAGACCACGGTAAATAATTATAATTAATTTTGAATAAAGTGAAATAACGTAAATTAAATGAAAATATTAATTCTTTATTATGACTGTTATAGATTTCTTATTTAATTTAATAGTCTAACAATATTTATTGTAATGTATATTTACTTTTTAGTATATAAAATATTATTAAAATAATTTTAAATCAAAAAAAAATAACAATTTAACTTTTAACACGAAAGCTTTTCAATTATATAATAATATGATTCCTTTCTATTTGCGTTATGAAGCATTTTTGAAACGTCTCGCCCTAATGCTCGCCCCGCTAATGCTTTTTAAAATACTGATGAACCTTTTTTTATTTTTCTTATTTTCTTGAATGCTCTTTTGATCATGCAAAACAGCTATGGCGCAAAGTCCATGAATTCGATAATTAATCATCTATTATTTTTTAGAACGAAAAATGGTCAAATATACTTCTATATTATTAGAAATAGTTTAAATATCATTATATCTTGGGGTCAAATATACCTTTTTGTTATGTTTTGGATTTAAATATACCCCTTTCATCATACTTTGACACAAATTTGTCCTTAATTTTAACAAAGGAACACATGTCAAATTTATAATCAAATGAGTATTAAAAATAGGAATCGGGTCATTTGATTATGAGTTTGACATGTGTCCCTCAGTTAAAATTAAGGACAATTTTGTAACAAAGTATGATGGGAGGGGTATATTTGAACCAAATGTATAACAGGAGGGGTATATTAGGACCCAAAGTATAACGGGGGCATATTTAAACTATTTCTGATAGTACAGGGGTATATTTGACCCTTTTTCGTTTTTAGAAAAGCTTGAATGAACTATTTCATTTATTTTAAAATAAGTGATTTTTTTAGCTTGGATACACTCCTTAATAAAATTATTCAATACTAGAAATTAAAATGTACTTTTATCAACTTACCCTTAATAAATACCTTGAAAAAGATGTAACTCTTTAGTATTTTTTTGATTATGTAAAACTCTCTCCATTTAAATAAGAGTAAACTTAGAAAAATATCATTAATGTCTTATTAATTATGTAAAATACCACTTATTTTGAAACAAATTCAAAAGGCCAAAAAATCACTTATTTTAAAATGGAGGGAGTAATAGCCATAAACAAACACACACATATGTATGAAATGATAATATTTTAAAATATAACATTTTATTTAAATAATTCAATATTTATTCATTTTATATTATTATCTTAATATTATAATTTTGTTATAAACATATTTGTGTTGTAGTGAATGTCTATAAAGGTATTTGTATTGTACTAGATATATGTGTTTATATCATTGTGAAAGTCTATCTTTTGGAGAAAAGTTAGGAGAAATTATCCCTATAAATAGAGGGGTTCTCCTTCATTGTATTTAATCCCATCAAGAGAAATAAGAACTTTTCTCTTTCTCTATAATATTTTTTTTCTTTCTTTATTATTTTATAACACGTTATCAGCACGAGTTTCTGCCTTGAGCACTCACTTTGAAAGATTTGAGGTAAGAAAAATCAAAGTTTTCTTAGAAAGATGAAGGTTAGTATTTCTTGATATTTATGTATTTACTAATAACAATATCGATTTTGTATATGAACTTGAGGACGACTTATTGATTCACTTGGCAATTCATGCCTCATAATTGTTCCAGAAGAATAATATTGTGAAAAATATATTTGTTCCAGAAGAACAATATAGTGAAAATATAATTGTTCCAGAAGAACAATATTGTGAAAAATATATTTGTTCCAGAAGAACAATATAGTGAAAATATAATTGTTCCAGAAGAACAATATTGTGAAAAATATATTTGTTCCAGAAGAACAATATTGTGAAAAATATATTTGTTCCAGAAGAACAATATTGTGAAAATATATTTGTTCCAGCAGAACAATATTGCGAAAATATGTAAGAGAAATCATCTATGCATACCTCGATTTGCTCCCGAAGTAGCAATATCTTAAAAGAGGTTTTAAGCTATCATACCTTATGTGGTTAAGGAATATTTAGATGATCATGTTCCATTCCTGAAGAATGAGAAATTGAGAACTTTGATAAATGTTACAAATATAGATCTAATACAGATCTAGTCCCTGGAGGGAAATCAAAGCATCAAAAATCCATATGGATGCAATGGGTCTTGGAGACACCATTAAAAGTGAAAACAAAGCATCAAAAATGCATATGGATGCAATGGGTCTTGGAGACACCATTAAAAGTGAAAATAAAGCATCAAATCAAGATCGTGCTAAGGCTATGATATTCTTGCGTCATCATCTTGATGAAATTCTTAAAATTGAATATCTCATGATCAAGGATCCACTTGTTTTGTGGAATAGCCTAAAAGAAAGGTATGACCACCTGAAGATGGTCATCCACCCAAAGGCACGATATGATTGGATTCATCAAGACTATACGTCTGTTCATGAGTATAGCTCATCAACATTCAAAATTGTTTCAAATTGAAACTATATGGAGAAACTATTTTGATATGATTGAATATGTGGTAGTATACAAAATTAATTGAAAGCTCCGGAAGAGCTAATGTATTACTACCTGAAAGAATGAAATTGTTGTATTAAGTCTCAAAAGGAAACTTATAAGTTTCAATGACATTGAAAAAAAAATGAGACTATAAATTATGGGAAGATATAATATCTTCATGCTACTACAATTGAAGCGGGTTATAAATATTTATGTAAAAAATTACCTGCCGATTTTTTATTTGTAGTACATAAATATGGGTATGATGATGAAATCACATACGAAAGTAAACTAGAAGTTTACTGAAATAAGTTGGCATAACCGGTTGGCCATCCCGGTTCAAATGTGATGCAAAAATAATTGAGAATTCACGTGGCTATATGTTGAAAAAATAAAAGATTCTTCAAGAATTCTCTTGTGTTGCTTGTTCTCATGATAGAATGATCTTGATCAGCTAAGATTGGAATTATATTCCCTGAAATTTTGGAACTTATAAAAGGGTGAATATGGGCCCATTCACCTACCATGTGAACCGTTTGCTAATAGATGCATCTATGGAATGGTCACATGTGTTTTGATATCAACTTGCAATTGATTTTTGTAAGGTTGTTGCTCGAATTATTAAATTAAGAGCATAGTTCCAAATTATAAAATCATGTTGATAATGCTGATTCATATCTATGTTGGTTTAGCAAAATTGTATGCCTCCAATTATAGCTAAATCATTGGTTATGAGAATAAAACTCCCAAATAAAATTTGGTATGAGATATGTTTATTTAACATATAGTAACACTTGAATGCATCAAGCCAACAAGGTTCCCCTATCACAATTGGTTCAGGGTCAGGAACCAAATAATTCCATCTAAAAATTTGAATGTGCGATATATGATTCAATTGTCCCACCACAACACATAAAGATGGGTCCCCAAATGAGCTTGGGGAGTAAATGTTAATTTTTCTAACATTAGGGGGAGAAGTGATTAGCAACTGAAAATTGAGTATGGGATGAATTATCTAGATCCTCGGAAAAAAAAATGAACTTAAAGTTCAATAGATAATTCACTAGCAAAATATTGCAAATCAATTGCCAGATATATTTGCTAACTCTATTTTATAAATTAGTTGCAAATGCTCCAATGAAAGGTCCTTGAAGGACAGGGTCTTGAGACGCCTGAAGCGTGATAGACCAAACGGTTCCAAATATAGAACTCCTTGAAGAAGGAGAGGAGCAAATGATTAAGATGGTCATAATGATGAGGCAAGTGCTTTAAGAAAGCACCACGACATAACACTTCATAAAACCTTGACAAAGGTTCAGGTACCTGAAAGTGACGAAAAATGAAGAGATCTCAATAAGTTATGTCGCATTGGAACTGATCGTCGACGATATTTTTGATACAATATAGTGCGCAATATTGTAAAAGATTGTGAGGATCTGAATTCTACATCTATTAAAGCATGCTGATGTAGAAATAATTATCAAGTGAAATGATGCGTATTGATAAGCATAAAGCTTATTGGACCTGTAGTCCAGACACTAGAAGATGTCATGCATTTAAATATTAATGAATGCTATCACTTGATAAAATTTATATGAAAATCATGAAGGATTCAAAATGCCTGAAGCATTTACAAGTTTCTTTAAACTTGTTCATAATTCTTATATGAGGAAATCCTTGGTCCTGAAGTACCATATCTTACTGTGATTGTTGCACTAATATATCTTGCTAATACTATAAGGCATAACATTCGGTTAATTTGTTAGCAAGTCTGGATCTTGTTGATTATGCTAATGCAGGGTATCTATCTGACCTACACAAAGCTCGATCTCAAACTGGCTACGTGTTCATATGTGGAGGTACTGCCATATCTTGGAGATCTATAAAGCAGTCTCTGGTAGCTGCTTCATCAAATCATGCTGATATAATAGATGTTCATGAAGCAAGCCGAGAATGTGTGTGGTTGAGGTCCATGATACATCTCATTAGAGAAAAATGTGGTTTGAATTGTGACAAAGTACCCACAATTTTGTATGAAGATAATGCTGCATGCATAGTACAACTAAAGGGAGGATTCATAAAAGGAGATAGAACGAAGCACATCTCGCCAAAGTTTTTCTACACACATGAGCTCCAAAAGAATGGTGATATCAATGTGCACCAGATTCGTTTAAGTGATAATGTGGCTGATTTATTCACCAAATCTCTACCAACTGCAACTTTCAAGAAGATGGTGCACAAGATCAGGATGCAAAGATTCAAGGATGTTCTCATTAGGGGGAGTTAATACGCGCTGTACTCTTTTTCCCTTGCGAGGTTTTGTCCCACTGGGTTTTCCTTGTAAGGTTTTTAACGAGACAGCCAAAATGCGTATTATTAGATATGTGTACTCTTTTTCCTTCACTAGATTTTTTCCCACTGGATTTTTTTTTCTAGTAAGGTTTTAACGAGGCATATTATCTATCAAATAGACATTCAAGGGGGAGTGTTATAAACATATTTGTGTTGTAGTGAATGTCTATAAAGGTATTTGTATTGTACTAGATATATGTGTTTATATCATTGTGAAAGTCTATCTTTTGGAGAAAAGTTAGGAGAAATTATCCCTATAAATAGAGGGGTTCTCCTTCATTGTATTTAATCCAATCAAGAGAAATAAGAACTTTTCTCTTACTCTATAATATTCTTGTTCTTTCTTTATTATTTTATAACAAATTTAATATAATAAGTTTTTACAAATAGAATTTAAAATAGAATTTCAAGTAACTAGTTGGGATGAAAAACTGTTTTCAAAGCATATCGGCTCAAGGGCAAAAATCAAATGACCCCTTAAGTATTTATTTTTACTTAATTTGGCGGAGTACAACTTTTTTTAGTGTTAAGTATAGATTTCCTGACAAAAAAATCGGGTGTATAAAAGGAAGCTTAATATTAGTGCAGAAGATTAATTAAATCCAACGTTCTCCATCAAACTATCTAGGGTTTTGGTATATAAAGGCGCCGCCAACGTCCTGTACTAGATCAGAACCGCATTTCTTCCCGGTGAAGGCCTTAGAGGACCGATTCGGATTCTTTGAACGAACTTTCATCTCCGTGTTCTTCTCAATGGACGAACAAAATGGGACTGAAAATGGTGTTAAAATCGAGCTAGAGGAAGAAGATACTAATGACGACCCAAGAGCTACTCCCGACCATCAAAACGACGAAGACGAGGTCGGAGCCTCTCAACCGCTTACCGGAGATGGTGCTAGTCCTGGGTATTGTTTACTGTTTTTTTCCTTTCCCTTCTATGCTGTACCATTTTTCTGATTCTTCTTTTTAGCATTGTTATTAGGACTTACGTCTTATAGGTATCAAGTTGCCAGTGTTGTTAAAGGCGAGACAATTAATCCCTGAAGCTAGGTATAAGATAGCTTAATAAGCTCTTTACTGAAGAGGGCGTGCAGAAAACAATAAATATAGATAGTAAATTGATGTATTAATTCTTAATTAAAGAAGATGAATAAATATGTTGATGATTAGGAATATAAATTTAGAAGTTATTATAAAAAAATTAGTCATTAGAACTTTGAAATTTCATCATTACGTCTGAAACAGAGTTTAAGAAGCTTCTTGAACTTGATTTTAGTTATTTGTCAATTTCTTTGTCCCAAAATTTGTTTGTTTGTGCTAATTTTTCATTACAACAACATACCCACTATTCAGAAATAAAACATACCCACTGTAGTCCCACTTGTGGTTTGGGAGGGTAGACACAGACCTTACCCCAGAGGAGTGTGTTAATCAATGCCTTACATTTATATTTCTTAAATTTTTGCTCTGCCGCTTGACTATTCTCTTCATTTTGACAACACTGTAATTTACTCTCAGCGAGAGTTGGGAATACATCTTTCACGTCTTCTTTGATTCTGCTTTGTATTGGATGAAATTTTAATTTGATGACAATTTTTCTGTGGCTTTTGAAATTTCTCACAATGTGAGGTTCTCCTCATAGGAGTTACTTTAGTTGTTGTGTGCGTGCCTCACTGTTTACTTAGAATGTTATCCTATTAATCAAGTTGCTCATGTTATTGTATTAATCAATGGATTTGGTCGCCATGCAGAAAGATATTCATTGGGGGCTTGGCCAGAGAGACAACTTCAGGTTTGTTGATCATCATCCTCTGGTTTGCTCTTCTGCCAATTTCTTTTTCCTGAACTATCGATCGCGCCTCTAATGTTGCATGTATATCTGCAGCTCAATTTGTCAAGCACTTTGGTAAATATGGTGAAATTATTGATTCCGTGATTATGAAGGAAAGACGAACAGGACAGCCACGCGGGTTTGGTTTTGTGACTTATGCTGACCCCTCTGTGGTGGATAAAGTCATTGAGGATGACCATGTTATAAATGGAAAGCAAGTAAGATTACATCTGCCTTTTAGTATATTTCATTCTTATAATTAGAGTTTGCGATTTCATTTCCCTTTTATTTTATTTTGGATGGAAAAATTGGGACCTCATGCTGATGTTCTAATTGTGTCAGGTGGAAATCAAGCGAACTATACCTAGAGGAGGAGGTTCCAGCTCAAAAGATTTCAAGACAAAGAAGATTTTTGTGGGCGGCATCCCAACATCAATTAGTGAAGGTTATATTTCTGTAGCTAGAAACTGTTCCCCCTTTCTTTACCTGTTGGATTCCTCTGAAACAAGTCTTTGAGGTATTATGTTGCATTTTATATTTCAGATGAGTTCAGAGACTTCTTTTTAAAGTTTGGAGAGGTGAAAGAGCACCAAATCATGCGTGACCATTCTACTGGTCGTTCTCGTGGCTTTGGATTCATTACTTTTGACACAGAAAAATCCGTTGAGGATATCTTGGCTAATGGAAACAGGCTTGATTTTTCTGGAACCCAGGTCAGTATAGCCATAGTGTCTTCTAATTAAGATGTGATACATTTTCTAGATTGTTTCATTAAACTTGTGAAGGTATCAAGCTTTTCTCTGTCTTCTTCGAACATGATTTTGTTGCCAATCTTGCAATCTTAAGTATATCGCTTATTATGTTTTTCCTTTATGTTCTAGGCCTTCTGACAAATGTTCTTAATTTGAAAGGGATTGAGCTTATGTTGTTTTTTCTCTTTTCTTGAAAAGAATGAATGAAACTGTGTGCAAAACCCAATGAAGTATCAATGCTATGTATTGGGCACGCAATGTAATGCCTATGTTCATTGTGCCATGTACTTCTGTATCTTCTGTCAAACATATCATTGAGTTAAGATGCTAAAGTTGCCTTAACTGGATTGAGACGTCTTCAAGAAATTGAGAGGTGCTCTTGTATATCCATACAGGCTTATTTTTTTTAGGGATGATGTGCCGTAGTTGGTTTGAAAAAAATTAATAATTGAAATGATTCTGCTCATAGTAGTTGAACATTCATCTCTTGCATGATCATGCTATTTTCAATAGCCTTTTGAAGCTTGGTTAACTTAACAGTTTGCTATCCTTTTTTCTATTTGGCTAATAGGTGGAAATCAAGAAGGCTGAGCCTAAGAGACCTAATGCACCACAACCAGCCCCATTCAGGCGCCAAGGTCATCCGAGAGCTGCATTTGGTGGTGGATTTTCAGATGCTTATGGAGGATATGGAGACTCTGGTTTTGGTGGTGCTGGTCCTTATAGGTCTGGTGGCGGCCCCTATGGTGGCAGATCCGGCGCATTTGGTGGATATAGTGGAGCCGGAATGGGTGGATATGGTGCATATGGTGGCAGTGGTGCCTACGGGGGCTTCAGGGAGGAGGCTTCTTTTGGGTATTCTAGCCGTTATGGTGGGGGAGCCTTTGGCCGAGGCTATGATGTTGGTAGTGGATATGGAGGACCAGGTGAAGGTTATGGGGGATATGCTGCTGGTAGCGGTGGATATGGCAGTGGATATGGTGCTGGTCTTGGCAGTGGGTATGGAGGAGATGGCACCGGAGGTTCAATGTATGGAAGTGGTAGGGGAAGCTATGGTGGTGCTGGTTCTGGCAGATATCACCCTTACGGTAGATAGAAAGTGAAATGTTGAAGGAGCAAAGCTGAATACTCAATCAGGCAGTTGTTGAGAGCTAAATCTTGTTTTTTCTTGTGGATTTTTGAATGGAAAAATCTGAAGTTCTGTTATGTACTCGCTCAATTTATATACTGGTTTCTTTGATATCGATTGGTTTATCAAGGAAACATGATTCACCCATCCTCAAGCAATTGAAATGCTGAGAATCCACAGCACTTTGCCCCTATAGAGCATCTATGTATTGTCGAAATTAATCTTCATTTTATTTCATGTGTCAAATTTCTGCATCTCTTATTTTTTCTTTTCTTTCTATTCCTGGGTCAAGTTTGCTTTGATGGATTCCAGTGACAATGTCAAAAAACGAGCAAATGATGATTTTATGTTGCCATTTTCTCGTGTGTTTATACTTCTTCCAGAAGAAGATGTTAAAAGGATTCAGAGACGAACATTTAAGTAATAATGTAGTTGCGTCGCGTCCTTCAATTGCGATATTTTCGATACTAGCAAAAATCTTGCTAAACAAATACGTGTCAAAATATGCAACCCAAAAAAAAGGAGTAAACCAGTAGCCACACAATTGGAATGGAAGGTCAAATCAAAACAGATTCCTGTGGACCTTTTTAACCTTATAAAAAATTGTAACTATTATACTTAGCTCCTAATTTATATTATGTTAATTTAATTAATCACAAAATTTAAAAAATATGAAAATTTTAATATTTTATAAAATTAAATTTAAAATAAAAAGTATGTATTTGTGAATTTTTTTCAAATAAATAAAATATTGATAGTGTCACTAAATATTTGATAAATAAAAAACTTTTTTTATTTATGAATTTTTTACCAAATAAATAAAATTTATATGAATAAAATATTAATAGTGTCATTAAATATTTGATAAATAAAAAAATATGTTAATTTTTCTAGATTGATTAACATATAATATATATATATATCACGTAAATTAAGATAAAAAACCAATAAGTCTAAGCCATTTATATAGTTTAATAACCAACCAATAGTATTAAACTCACGATCACGATTAGAAAATTAATTTTCCTTTCTTTTTCAAATAAAAGATCAACAACAACAATCAAGATGTTTGAAAGAATTACGCGAGATAAAAACTTTCATGAAAATTGAAAAAATGAATACACTAATAGTAAGATATTAATAAAATTAAAATAATATTTGCATAATAATAATAAAATTGATAAGAAAATTGATAGGTGTTCTACGTTAGAATCTTATTCTATCACTATAAAGAGAAAAATATTGAAATATTCATTAATTGTCTAATTCACTTTTTAATTTTCATATTTTTTTTAAACTTTAGAATCGTACTTTCATAAGAAATGTGTTATATTTAATTTAATCACTTCTCCTTAATTTTTCTCAATCTATATCTATTTTTTCTTAACTCTATCACCTTCCACGTTTCCCAACTCCTTATTAAGATATATATATATTTATTTATTTATTTATTTTTTCGTATGTCCGTATATCTTTGATCCCTTTATCTTCTTAACGTGCATTTTTATTTCGTGCAAATTCTTAATTAATCAACATTCATCCTTATAACAAAATCCATATGCCCAAATTTCAAAGAAGTAAAATAAAATGAAATTAGTCCATATGACCACCACTCTATAACTTATTTTTAAAAGAAAAAATTTAAAATCCTTTTTCTTTTCTTTTTTTTTTGGTCGGTGAATGAAAGGAAAAAAAAAAAGAAGAGGAAGAAACTGGGCATACCCAAATAAAAATCTTCATTTTCGGTCAGGGCATTCGACAACAAGCAGGTGGGAGAGGAAAGTGATAAGGTAATGGCAATGGTTTCTAACACTAACGCATTCTTAAAGGTATGAATCAACTCTGTAATCTCCTTTTTTTTTTTTTAATTTTATTTTATGGGTTTTGATATTATTAGGAAAATTGCAGTCACAGATGCACCAAGTTTACTGCAGAAAGAAGGAGAAAGATAAGAATCAAGATCCCCAGCCCTATAAAGTCATTGAGATTTCACCGCCTCCTAAGAACCTTGGCATACGTTGCCTCCCCTCTGTAAGCATCCTTTTCTCAAAACCATTTTTTTGTGTTCTGATTTAATGCTTATGGGCTCGAATGCCCAGTTGATTGAATAGTCTTATGCGTATTATGTTTATGCCAATGCTGCTTTTCTTTGCAATTGCTTTTTAAAAATAAAAATTAAAAATGTTTGAGTACAGTTAAAAGGCCAAATGCCATCTTACTTTACTGGGAAGATTAGAAAAGAGCTTTCTTTACTTTGGAATTCTTGTATTGGATTAGAATTATGGAGAGTGATTCATTTAGGGCTTTATGTTTGTGTTCTATATGCTGGTTCCAGTTTCATTCTTTATGGAGTTAACATACTTGGTTGATTGGCTTTTCTTGAAAGACTTAAATTTGTTTTTATGGCATTCTTCTGGTCACTTTTTGGGACTAATTTCATGTTCCTTTTACGTTCATATGGGTGTTAACATGCCTCAGCTCCAAATTAGTTAGTGTCAGCTATATGTTCGTGCGGATACATTTCCTGAAAAAGTGAACCTCCATTTTCTATTTGGGTTGATTTCCTTCCAAATATCTGTACTGTTCAAAGAGCAAAATATTGTGCTAGTGCCCCCACAGGTTTTGGTTGGTTTGATCTATGACCGCAGTTGTGCCTCATAAGCCATAGCACATGAGCTACACTAGAATTAAAGATATAGTATTGGAACTCTTTTGGAATCATCGCTTAAAGGCATCATCCTGTGATTGGACAGCTAAGCTTATAACACTCTCATACTGGTCTGTACAATCTACTAATAGTGCTCGTAGTTTGCATAAAGAGAACCAAAACTAAGAGGCGAAAATTTTCAAGTGAAAATGTGTGTTCTTGCTGAATGCTGAGTAATGGGTGAATTTCCCTGCACAACATGAAAAAAAGTGGGGGGGTTTGGGGGGGTTGGCTTACTGTTATAATGTCTCACATTTCATACCCGCTTGAATATAGACGCTGGTGTTTTATGTGGGATCTGTTAAAATTAGATGTCTTCACATATGTTAGACCTGTATAAATGTGTCCAAAGCTGCAGTTCTCTGTTATTTATTGATGAAGGTGAGTATAACTTGGTCGAAGTCTGTGACTCTGCAACTTGTTGATTCTAGACTTATGTAAAAATCTCTTTTGAGAATTCTTGTTTAGTTTGTGGATAACTTGAGATCTATGCCTTTGAATGAGGTGCTGAGATTATGTCGCAAAACAGTCAACGCCTTTTGGTATTCATGCAAATCATTTACGATTTCTTTTGCCTAAAACTGGACCTGATTTGGTTCACAGTTTGGTATTCATGCCAATCATTTAAGATTCCCTTCACCTAAAACTTGACCTGATTCAGTTTACAGTGGTCAAACTGACCAAGTTTTGGTCTCATTTTCTGCAATTTTCCTGAATAAAAATTATATATAAACTGCAGATACCAGTACCTCCATATAATTTTTAAGAATAAGATTATGTTCAGTGTTTATTTGGGAAATTTGTTTGGCTTTTTGAGAAATAAATTGGTCATTTTTGGAAATGAAGGGATAGATCAAAATTACTTCCTTTTGCAAGGATTGCAATTTGAGGAAAGCACACAACACAACAGAGGGAGAAAACAGAGGAAGCAGTGTATCGTAGTAGAGTCAAATGAGTTGTGGACTAGTGCAGCCACTTAAGCAGAGGAGTAGAGTGTTTCTACTTATGGGGAAATATAAAATTTGTGGTGAAGCAGCATTGAGAGGATATGTGAAGAACTACTGACTTAGGTTTAAATTAACATTTCTACTTGAGTAAAGTCACTGTTACCAAAAAAAGCTAAGTTTTTGACTTAATCATGAGGTCTCAAGTTCAATTCCCAACAGAGGCAAAAAAATATTAGGTGCTTTCTTCACATTTGTTCAAGTCTTGGTGGATAGAGTTACCGATACCTGTATCGGTGGGAGGCAGCAGGTACCCTGTGGAAGTAGTCAAGTGAAAGCTGGCCCAGACGCTGAAAAAAAAAAGTTTTGTGACTCCAGTGTTACAAAAAGTTAGTTTTGTGACTTTAGTGTTACAATAGTTTTGTGACTTTAGTGTTACAGAGAGTAAGTTTAGTGACTGTAGGTGAAATTAGCCCGATTCCTTTGTTGTTGAAAAGGTAAAGTTGGGCCGCGACTTGATTGAAGGGCCTGCAGTTAGCAAATCTTTGCATAAACTCTAGATTGGAGAACTGAAAGGTAGATGCCTGATATGCTTTCCCTCCAGTGCTAGGGTCATTGTGTCTGCATTAGCACACTTGTCTAAGCATTTGTACTTTTGTTCAAGCCTTAAGGTGTTACCAGCTGATGATATTTTCTGTTTAGGATTTGAAGGCTGCGGCTTCTTTAATTCTATTATTGGTCGTCTTTATTCATCTGGAATTTTGGTCGATGAAATTGCTATAACCAAAAGTAAATGATCCTCAAGGGTCAGACCTTCTAACTGGATTATTTTGGGCCCTTTAGCTGGTCCTGCATGCCGAGCCAGTCATAGAAAGCTGTATTATAAAAATTAGAGGTTTCCCCTGCCGCTAATAAAATTATTTACCTTGTAAAAAGAAAAATGCAAACCTCTATTATCGTTCATTCTCGATTGACTGTACTTGTTCTGCTCTTGGAGAGAACAGAAGAAATAAATTACTGGGTTTGCCCCTCCGGGGACATCCGATAAAATTGGAAATAGATCACAGGGTTCAACGGTTCGCTGTAAAACCTAAAAGTGAATAGTAGCTCCGAATTTTCAACTGGCTTCATCAAGCTCTATCTGCATTTAAGTTCATGATCGTGCTTACCACTGGACTTCTTTTGTTTTCCTCTCCCCTTTTGGTTCACCCTGGAAGATGAATGTAGAAGCATAGGTCATGTGTCAGAAAATACAATCAATAAGAAGTGATTGACCTGTTCATGCATCCACTATTCTATTATTCATGGTGTTGCTACACACTTTATTGGCAATCACATTAAGATTTAGAGCTACTCATAAAGTTTGCGGTTTTCTGGTTCCAATATAACAGTCAGATGTTAGCTTGACGTGAACTAAGCAAGCGCCACACACTGCAACAGATGCCTTTCCTATATCCAACATTCATGTAATACAAAAGACATGTGACCTTTCTGTCATGTTTCCAATAATGCTTCACTAATTCATTGAACTGCTACATGCATAGGACCTACATAAGATTTTGGAATTGACAGACATCTAACAATGCCTTGCATTGGGGTATAGTGTTTTATGGTGTCTGGTCTAATAGAAAGTTAATTTCAATGACAGAACTTGCAGTGCGGAGAGAGTGTAACCATTGAAGGCCGAGCTTACACCATTTCAGCTGTAACTCATCGTTATCAGCTTCGAAAAGGGAAATACGAGCCTAGCGAGAAGAGGCTTGATGTGTTGTCTACTGGAAGATACATCTTAAATTTGTACTTAGAGAATTTGCTAGAACAATCTTGACTATGATGTAGATCATTCTTTTCCCCCTTCATCTTTATGTATACATTATGAAATACAACTTATTTGCATTGCCTGCGTCAAAAGAACTTGTTCGATATTTTGCTGGTAGTATGTCTCAATCATACATCAGATCCTCAATATCAAACTGTATTACATCAAATCTCAACAGAGAACAAAGAACATAAGGTTTCTTTCCATCTGCTTAGGTCTTGTTACCTATGTTGGTATAAGGTATTCAGTGAACTAGTCAAACTGGCTTGAACCCTGCTGTTTCCAAAGTAGAGGAGAATGTTACCAGGGAGGGGAAATTTTTTATGAAAAGAAGGGAATTGTTATACTTTTGTTGTTAATGGTAATGGAAACTTTCCCACATTGGAGAGATTATGGTGGAGAATGAAGTCTCTTACATTATTGCAAATGACAATGATTGATTGGGTATAAGCATAAAGCATGTATAGTTGATTGCAGACAGGGGTCCCCGAGATAGCAGGCACTGTCTCACTATCTTTTCTACCACGTGTAATGACACCATTTATTCAGCAAATATTTTACACTATGAACCTGACTTTTCTCTTCTCAATAACAATAGGCTATCGAGTGACTGAACCCTTTTGAATTTTCAGCCACAAATATAGTTGCATATAAAACCAAGTGGCAGAGTAAGGAAAGAATTTCAAGTAAGTAAATTCAAAAGATAAAAGCTCTGGGGGGGATGGGAGCTTTAGATTGCGCATTCTTCATAGTCCTTTTCAAGTATTCTAATTTCACTGACCTGATTAATTTATATTCACATTGAATTCAAGGGCGAAGAGTTCCAAGAAAATCCATTGCACTTCTTACGTGTTGAAATCATGGTAATTATTCAAAGCTAATCCAATATTTATATTGGACCTAGCACATGCAGAAAAGATAATTTGGTGGAATAGTCGAAGCTGTTCAAACCTAACCATGATAAAGAAAGGAAAAAAAAAACAATTATGCAGTCTTGGGGGTTTCTTAGATATAAGATTAGAGGATTTCTTGGTGGTGATTATTATTCCCGCAAGTGAAGGAATAAAATTTATATTTTCTACGTAGAGCAATTTATCTGGACAACATTTTGTTCTTTTTGTGGAAGTAGTTTTATGCATCAAGTACTTTTGGCGTATATAGAGGTTTAGTTTAATTTTTTTAATATAAGAAAATAATAATTAAAAGGAACACGACAGGCGGTCCACATGCTGCGGTTCCGGTTCACGTGCGTGCACATGTGATACCCCTTTCCCTGTCCTATAATTGTAGTAGTTATATATACTTTGGTGCCTCTCATCATCATATATTATTATTATTATTATTATTATTATTATTATTATTATTATTATTATTATTATTATTATTATTATTATTATAAATTGAGTGCAGTTTTATAATCTAATGTATGTTACCAACGTTACCCATAAGTAGCAGTGGTTGGAGATTTTTAAAATATAAGTGCCCCGCTAAAAAATATATTAAGTAGAAATCAATTTTAATTATTTAATATTAGTAACTTAATTTTTAATTAAGTACATTATTTAATTTTTTTTATAATATGAGTGTTAGCATATAGCATTATACGAATTTTAAAAAAAAAATTATATATATAAAATATTTAATTTTACGAAGAGATAACAAATTTACGTATTCAAAATAATACATAATAGTATAAGTCAAATATTAACTTTTCCATTATCAACTTACAGCTTTCCCGATTCACCAATCAGAAGGAGGATAATTTAAAAATATTTTTTTCTCGATTACAGTTACAGTGACGAATTTAGAATTGAATAAGTAAGTTTTAAAAAATATATATTTAAGTCTATACATACTTTTTTTTCTTTTTTCATCTCTCTGTTAACATTCAACTCGCTATAATTCATAGTTGAATCTGCCTACTTTAAGTGTTACCTTGCATGTGTTACGCATAGTGAATTAAAGTTTTCAATTGTTAGTTGAAAAATGCTTTTGGTACTATATAAAATGCTACTATAAAGTTATTTTAATGCTGACATGACAAGGCAAGAATGTGCAATTTCGGAAGAGAAGTAAAGCAGAATAATTTTGGAAAAGTACCTGTAATAGTTAAAGTCAACCCAATGAAAGATCATTCCAATTAAAATGGAATTTATCCAATCATGAAAATGCATAATTGCCTTTTTTTGGGCCTTTTATCTTCTTCGATTTTTTGGATGAATCATGTTAATTTGTAAATAGTGGACAAGAGGAGTTATTCGCGTGGAAAACTCTTCACCTTCAATTTTAAAGTTGTAAGTTTGAATCACTAAAAGAACAATATTGATGGAAGCTTTTAGACAAAATTTCTTTAAAAAATATATAAATAGTGAATAGAAGGAAGGTAAAAAATAATTTTTTTTAGAGATTGAAATTTTATATTTAAGTGATATACGGTTATATTTTAACTATTAAAATTTAATTTTAATTCTTGCAAGAGATTTTTTTAAATTAATTACTGGGGTAGGAAAAATATTGTAGGGTATTAATGAGAATTGAATCCTCCTTAATGAGATGAAAATTTAAGTAGTCAACTAATTAAGTTACTAAAATTCTCCATTCTTATAAGAAATAATAGCATTATCGCGAACTTAATGAATAGGGGTAGTTCAGCAATATTAGTGGCCTAAAGCCACACACGCATCTTGATTATTCACTCCTGTTAAATCACACCATCAAAAATATCTCATAACTCTACTTATCGAGCTGACTTTGATTATTTTATAACAAACATCTAATGTTAAGAAAATGTTTTTCATAAATTATAATCATTTAATAATTTTAATTTCGTACTACAAAGTAATATTAAAATTAATTTCCTAATATTTTTTTCTTATAGTTATGATTATATATATAGAAAATTGGGGCCTTCAATCAGGGGAGGCGTAAAGCAATTGCTTTAGGCGCTTCACCCTTAGCCGGCCTCGTTAATGAATACTATATTTCATGTTTTACTTTATCTTAACAACTAATATTAGTAAACGTAAAAACTATTTGCGCCGTCAAATTATCACAAATTTTATAATTTGAGACTTCCCAATCATATCAACCGTAGAGATTAAACCATAATTTTCCTTCAAATATACTTAAACTCCAAATAAGGGAAAAAGTGGGGATAATTAAGGAGTATTAAAGTTGAAAAGTATATAAAAAGCCAATAAATCTTAATGGCTTCCTTACACGTCATTCGTTGCTTGGGCATATGCAGAACCAAGTAGCTTCCTTTGAATTGCTTTGGCCTTGAAGCATCACAAGTCAAACACGACTTGAAGGATTTTTTTTTATTTTTTTTTCCAAAAGTAGTATGATATACTAATTTTTCACTGAAAAAAAAAGGTTAGAATCATAAAAATTTATAATATTTATGTCCTTATTTTGCATTTTTGTAAGATACAGTAATTAAAATAAAAATATCTCATATGATGTCAAAACTTGAAGCAATATGCAAATTTCTGGTAAACAAATAATTTTGTGAAAAATGCTCTAGCTCTTTGTACTAGTTTTTTTGTAGATATAATTTCAAGTCTCTTTGCTCATCTATCTTATCATATATTATTGATTGATTGATAACAATAATTGAAGTGATTCTATTTTCTTTTTTTCCATTGGCACCTATGGTTACAATTGGGTAACGTACCTGAAATTTATTGTATATTTCAAATTGAAAATTTGAATTTTTAAAAACCGATACACCTATTTAATGAAAACATGCTTTTCCAATTGCATGAATTTCAGAGGCTTTGTGACAGTCGAAATACTGAAAGATTCAGCAGTAACTACCTGTCGCTGTCAGTTAAAAAATTCTGCAATAATAATAATTAATAAATACTCTATTCCTCTCAATTTTACGTGATATGTTTTTTTTAAATCTATTTCAAAAATAATATTATTTTTTTATAATTTAAAATTACTATAAAATTATTTTTTATCCCTTAATAAAATGATTTGTGCTCAGATAAATAGTAAAAGAGTGTTTTAGACCACAAATTTCTTACATTGTGATAATTAAATGGTGTCACATAAATTAAAACGGACAAAGTAAATAATTTCACCTAAAGTTAAAAGAAAATAATAAAATTGCCTTTTATTATTGATTATAATAAATCCAAAATAGTCCTTTAAGTATTATTCGAACAGTTTTGACTATTTAAATTTGTAAAAAATAAGCATATTTTTTAATCTTAATTAAAAATTTATCAAATTTGATGGTTAAATATAACCAATAATGTGAAAGTAGAACACATTTAACCAGAAACACTTGAAATAGTTGTCAAAATCACAAAGCTTTTATTAAAAGGGAATAAAATAAAAAGAATTGTTCCACTCCGAAAGAAAAGGAACAGAAACAACAGAAATCGTAATGTAAAAAATTATATCAGATATAAAAAATAGACTAAAAAAATATTGCATCACCCTTGGAATAGATCAAAATAACATAAACGGTAAAAGATGTACTCCAAATATGAGTTCTCCTTAATTTATTTTCACAATTTCAAACAAATTTAACTATTAAAATCGATAAATATATAAAGGAGAATAAAAATAATAATTTTTGATAAACTTTTAGAATAAAAAATTCTCAGATAATATTTAAAAGAACTATTTGGAACCTACTTTAAAAATAAAAAAAAGGGGGGACCATTTTATCATTTTCTCCTGAAAATTACAGTATTTGTTTTTTCTTTTTCGTATTTTACCAATTATTAAAATAAAAAGAGCATTGTATAGGATTACGATATAAACGTTTACAGAAACAAGAAAAGGTGAAGATGAAGGAGAAAACAGAGTGAAATACAAAGAGAAAGAGAAAGAGAGAAACTTCATATATCAATTTCTTCACTAAGCTGTTTTTGCTTTGCTTGTTGGGAGTTTTGTTTCAGTGATTCATCGACTTCCTTTCTCCCCCAAAATAATTACACACTGTTTCAGCCCGTAATCCAAAAAATATACATATATATTCATCTTTTAGCCGAAATTATTAGATTACTAACTCAGTCACATCTATTACACTCTTTATTGTTTCGATCGGATCTGAAAAAGGACTCAGAAAGAAAAAGGTGCTCTAATGCAAAGCTGTTTCTCTTTTTTAGCGTATTTATTGGAAAGGGGGTCTCAATAATCATGACAGATCATTCATTTTTCTGCATTTGCTAATCAGGTGATTTCAAGAACCTACGACTTTTTCTTTTTCCTGTTCTTTGTTCTTTGTGGAAATCGTAATGAGGGTAAACTTCAGAGTCATGCAAGAAGTAGTATATTGTCTTTTTTTGGACCACCATCAATTTTCCTGAATCTTGCAAATAAACCCAACATTTAAAAAAAAAAAAAAAATTCCTGTGTTGATCTATTTGTGGATATAGTACTTTCTGTTGCTAACGATCTTTGTTTTCTGGTGCCATGTGATTGGAAAGTTGAGATGTAATCTCTGTGTATCTTAAGGTTCCTTTGAAAGAATCCTTAGGGGGTGAATTTGTAGTTGTGTACCTCGTTCCGGTTTGTCGTATGATCATTTTATTCTGAATAGTTCTGTGACTTCACTGTTATTGTATGCAAAGTTCTGTAATCAGTGCTGCATTATGAGGTGATGAATCAATTCTTGTGAAAAATTCGAACTTTAGTTGAAAATGATGTTAAGTAGCCATTTTTCTTCATTTTTAACTGTGTAGTGCAGTGTCTACACCAGAGAACACAATGGAGTCTCTTGTTGATGGAATCAGTTCCTTGCCAAACGGTCACAATTCTTTTGCTGCTGTTGAGTGCAATATATCTCTGGCTTCCCAGATAAGTCCTCCTCCTGCTTCAATGAAACAATCGGAATACAAAGAGTCACCTACGTCATATCCAATAGAGATGGACGTTGGCTCCAACGCAGCTCATACTCCAACTGGATCAGTGACTAGTTCAAAGCATTTTGAAGCAAATGAAGATACTCTCAATCAATTAGCAGAAGGTTGTTCAGGAGAGCAGGTTTTGGCCTTTGAAACTAAATCATCTATCAAGGATTTACATGGTGGTTCGAAGAATAGTACTTCAAACGATGATTTGGAGCCGGGTGATTTTACTTCGAATGCTGCTGCCAAAGGATTGCCATCTGAGTCAGGAATCACCTATTGTCCTAGTCCTCAAAACAGTTTTTACTCTGCTACACAGTACACCGAAGCCAAAGAAAGTTTTTCCAACACAGAAGTCAGTGAATGCACTAGCAGCACTGTGGACAAGTCTGGTGAAAGTGGTGATGCGAGCAACTCATGCGATTTTGTTGAGAGCAGAAAAACAAGCTTCTACAGAGTCAGCACAGGTAGTGATATTAGTGATGAAAGCAGCTCTAGTAGTTTCAATAGTGCAGTATATAAACCACACAAGGCAAATGATACAAGGTGGGATGCAGTTCAAGCTATTAGAACCCGTGAGGGAACATTGGGCTTTAACCACTTCAGACTTTTCAAGAGATTGGGATGTGGTGATATAGGAAGTGTTTTTCTAGCAGAGTTGGTCGGCACAAGAAGTTTCTTTGCTATGAAAGTGATGGACAAGGCAGCTCTAGAAAGTCGCAAGAAACTTGTGAGAGCTCAGACGGAAAGAGAGATACTGCAGTCTCTGGATCATCCCTTTCTACCAACACTGTATTCACACTTTGAAACAGACAAATTTTCCTGCTTGGTGATGGAATTCTGCCCTGGTGGAGATTTGCATGCACTTAGGCAAAAACAGCCAGGAAAATTTTTTCCCGAGCATGCTGCGAGGTTAGTGTTTGTCTGCATATCTTATTCACCTCTTTGTTTTGTGTTCAAGATGTCCAACTATTGTTGCAACCTTAATGATTAAAGAACATTTAATATTGTTGCCTGGATAAACCAATCCGTTACCATCTTTTGTTTTATATGCAAGGCTGACATAAGTTTCTCTTTCTGAGAACCTGCCATCATTATAATGCTTTAAGTGTCTTAAGGGTCTGTTGAAATGGAAATTATTTTAATCTATTGCACAAGTAAGGTTCTGTGTCTGCTGCAGTAAGGCCCTGTATATATATATATATATATATATATATGTGTATGTATGTATGTATATATCTTATGCTAATGTTCTCACCTCTATAGGCCTTGGCCTTGCACACTGTGCTTATAGCTGTTGAATTTGTTTCGTCCTGTTGTGTTCTTAGATCCGTATCTGTATGTTTGCCTCGATATCTCTTCACTTAAACATGTTGCTTATTTCCCTAGCCATTCTTAATTCTTCTCAACATTGAGTTCAGACCTCTCCTGCTGTGCGCAGTTCAAAAATATTGTTTTCCAGTTGCACGCTCATATTCATCATTCTGTCATTTGGTTTTAAAAGGACACTGACTGGTGTAAGGTTCTACAATTTTGTTTGCTGGGGCTGACGGAGTTGAATATAACCAAGTAGTTTCTTCTCAACCAAATATAAGTTCATTTGGATGAAAGACCTGAGACATTACATCTGCTGTGATCAATGATAGTACACCTGCACTTCTGGTTCAATGAGTAATTGGTTGAAGTTCCGTACCTATGTTTGAGTTTAGTTACGATATTTACTGTTGCTTTTTTTTTTTTTCCTTTTAAGTATAGGTTTTACGTGGCTGAAGTTCTTCTTGCTCTAGAGTACCTGCACATGCTTGGAATCATTTACAGAGACCTTAAACCAGAGAATGTTTTGGTTCGAGAAGATGGCCATATAATGCTTTCTGATTTTGACCTCTCCTTGAGGTGTGCTGTGAGCCCAACTCTAGTTAGATCCTCAAATTCAAGCTTAGAGTCCAAGAGCTCATCATACTGTGTCCAACCTGCTTGTATCGAGCCATCTTGTGTCATACAGCCTGCATGTATCCAACCTTCATGTTTTACACCGCGTTTTCTAAGCAAGCCCAAGAAAGAAAAGAAGTCCAAACAAAAGACTGAAATGTATAACCAAGTGAACCGCCCTCTTCCAGAACTCCTTGCTGAACCAACAAGTGCTCGATCGATGTCTTTTGTGGGGACACATGAGTACCTAGCTCCAGAAATTATAAAAGGTGAAGGACACGGCAGTGCTGTAGATTGGTGGACATTTGGGATCTTTCTCTATGAACTCTTGTTTGGACAAACTCCTTTCAAAGGAGCAGGCAACAGGGCAACATTGTTTAACGTTGTTGGTCAGCCCTTGAGATTTCCTGAAACACCTACTGTTAGTTTTGCTGCAAGGGACTTGATAAGAGGCCTGCTTGTGAAGGAGCCACAGCATCGCCTTGCATATAGGCGAGGGGCTACTGAAATAAAACAACATCCTTTCTTTCAGAATGTGAACTGGGCACTTATACGATGTGCCAGTCCTCCAGATGTACCAAAGCCGTCCATGACATATGATATGCCCCGAACACCGCCAGCAGGAAAGGCCCCCGGAGTTGATGTGAAACCTTCAGCTAATTATTTTGAGATTGATTTCTTCTGAGGCAATCCCCCATTGCTCTTATACGAAGAGCTCAACGTTGAAGAAACACTGATTTTGTCTTCATTTGATTATGCTAATGTAAGGTGCATATTCTATTGAAATGCAAGATGCGGAGGACTTGGATGTTGAAGGTCATTTTTCCTAGTATACGCTTCTTCAAGATTCAATCTTATCCAACTAGAGATGAATGATTCCTTTCCATGGTTAAGTATGTTGTTGATCTAATGAAATAGGCCTTGATGTGGAAGTTATGTGGCTATAAAGGAGTATTGCCTTACACTGAACATATGATATATGGCTCTTTAAGTTTTACAAAATAAATAGTACAGTAAGTTTGGTTAATCTAACGAACCTCAATAGATTTTGTTAAAAATGTAAACGGACTAGGTCACGGATATGTTGGGCTTGTGGAGGCCTGATTAATTAGGCCCGTTAGAAACCCTAATAACCCTAATCTATTTCTATAAATAGATAGCTTGTACTTGTAATCTATACACCACAAGAGAGAGAGTAATAAAATTCCTCCTAGTTGCAGTTGTGGACTAGGTCGTGAGACCGAACCACGTAAATTCTTGTGTGTCGTTTGTGTTCCGTTTTTCTCTATTTTCTCGCAGTTAATTTGTGTGTGTGTGTTTATTGTTGTTATTCCGTTGTCCCAACAATTGGTATCAGAGCGAGGTTATACACACGAAAAAAATTAGCGAGAAGACCAAAAATAAAAAAATAAAAAAAAATTTTGTAGAAAGGGAGAGAGCAGCAGCAGCGCAACCCAGATCAAGCAGCCGTCGCTGCTGCCAGTTGCGAACCAGTCCGACCGAAAGAAAAAAAAAACAGTTTTTTTCAGATCGAGCAAGAAAAAAAAAACAGAAACCAGTTTTGCAGGTCTCCGTTCAGCCGTTCAGTCGCACCGTCGCCGTCACGAACAGCAGATCTGAACAGCCTCGAGCGCACAGCACCGGAGAAAGAGAAACTCGCAGTCGCCGGCAGGTACTGTTCACCGGCAGAAAGTTTTTCAATTGGTTTTTTTTTTGTTGTTGTTGGTCCGAGTTGCTTTGTTGGTGCGTATTGGTTTTGTCATTGAATTTCTGACGAAGTTACCAAGATCTGAGATCAGTTGTACCGGGTACCTCATCTAGTCGTTTGAGATGGCAGAAGATGGGAAGTATCGAGTTGAAAAGTTTGATGGTGCAGATTTCAGTTGGTGGAAAATGCAAATTGAGGATTTGCTGGTTAAGAAGGAGTTAGACATGGTATTGGGTGACAAGCCAGAAAAGATGTCTGATGCAGAGTGGGCAGGTTTGGATCGGAAAGTCATGGCGGTTATCCGACTCTCGTTGACCAAGAATGTTGCGTTTAACATTCTGAAGGAGAAGACAGCGAAAGGTGTCATGGAAGCGCTGTCTAACATGTACGAGAAGCCATCTGCAGCAAACAAGGTCTTTCTGATTAGAGAATTGGTGAACACAAAAATGAAGGAAGGCAGTTTAGTTACCGAGCACATAAATACAATGAATTCAATCTTAGCCAGACTTACGTCAGTGGGCATTAAGTTCGATGATGAAGTTCAAGCCTTACTACTGCTATCGTCATTACCTGACAGTTGGTCCGGAACGGTTACAGCAGTTACCAGTTCAGCGGGACCCGATGGATTCACTTTTGAGAAGATTCGTGATCTCATTCTAGGCGAGGATGTCAGAAGAAGGAGTTCTGGGGAATCATCGAGTGAATTGCTAAATGTCAGCAGAGGAAGGAGAAATAGCAGAGGTAGTGGGAGCAGGAACAGAAGAAGGAGTCAGTCGAAGACTCAGGATCGCTCAGATGTAACGTGTTGGACGTGCAAGGAGGTGGGGCATTTCAGGAATCAATGCCCGAATAATAAACAAGTTAACATTGCAGGAGACTATGCTCATAATGATCTCTTGATATGTAGCGTGGAGAGCAGTGTGGATTCCTGGGTCATGGATTCTGGTGCTTCATTTCATGCTACCCACAGCAGTGAAGCATTGCAGAATCTGAAAGAAGGGGATTTTGGAAAGGTAAGACTAGCAAACAATAAAGTTCTTGATGTAACGGGCATGGGTGACATGATTCTGAAAACTTCAGTCGGTTCGTGGACTTTAAAGGATGTCCGAGTGATTCCAAGCTTGAAGAAACGGTTGATTTCTGTTGGGCAGTTGGATGATGAGGGACACGATGTTAAGTTCGGAAACGGGCAGTGAAAGGTGATGAAGGGGAGCTTGGTCATAGCTCGAGGAAAGAAACGGAGTTCGCTGTATATGGTCTATTTACCATCTGAGGGAGTGACTGTCCCAGATCAGAAGAGAAACAAAATCCGGTTCACAGAGTCTCGTGGGCATAAGAAGGTTCGTTTTGCAGGAGATAAACCCAGAGCCACAGGTCAGATTCAGGTTGAACGTGCTTGGAAAGGTTCAGGTAAACCAGTCAGGGGTTCTCGTGGCAGTAGGAGCATCGACAGTCAGCCAGTTAAAACTTCAGCCAGAGTTACCAGACAGTGGGTTAAGAGAACCAGTGTTCCAGCTGTCAAAGTCTCTCCGGATGATTACCTGCTAACTATGGAGAGTGTTGTTTGTTCTCAGAGTATCCCAGGATTCGGCAGTTCGTGCAAGTGGGAGTCGGTAGGGACAGAGGACGAGTCAGGGGCAGTTTTAGCCGTGACTGATGTTGGAGCTTGGGGAAGCTTCAACGGGCCTTCAGGTTAACTGATGAAAAGGCCGCTGCAACCAGGAAGATGGGGAGGAGATTACTAGACGTACAAGTGCTCACAGTGGATGGCAGTTGAAGATTATCATGCCTCCAAGTGGGAGATTGTTGGGCTTGTGGAGGCCTGATTAATTAGGCCCGTTAGAAACCCTAATAACCCTAATCTATTTCTATAAATAGATAGCTTGTACTTGTAATCTATACACCACAAGAGAGAGAGAGAGTAATAAAATTCCTCCTAGTTGCAGTTGTGGACTAGGTCGTGAGACCGAACCACGTAAATTCTTGTGTGTTGTTTGTGTTCCGTTTTTCTCTATTTTCTCGCAGTTAATTTGTGTGTGTGTGTTTATTGTTGTTATTCCGTTGTCCCAACAGGATAATGCACACAAACAATGTTAAACAATTCATCACTAAAATAAACGAATTTTCAATCCATCGAAATATTTTTAATGAATTTCTATTTTAAAATTTTTTAATGACAGATTCAATTTTCTACCGTTATGTTCACCATAATAGTTGGTGAATATAACTCACCTCTCACATTCTTTGTATTTAGAAATAGAGTCGGTTTTTCACCTATTTTATTAATTTTCTAGACCAAATATATCAATATTTTATAGATTTAATGAATTATATTAGTTCAATGACATATAATAAGGGTGAAAATATAAGTTAATGTGAACTTAATGTTTATTAGGCGCCATCATACATAAGTCTAAACCAAAATATGCTTTTGTAAAATTAAAGGATCACGTTTGCTCAATATTAATTAATACGTTATTACATTATAACAGCAAAAAAATAGACCTATTTGAAGATTCAAGATCCCTTCGGTATGAAAAGAAATAATTTCTTTTAAAAATAACTGTATAAAATTTTTATACATCGACTCCTATATAGATGTCATACCATCTTCATTTTAAAATAAGTGATATTTTAATTTTTTTATTTTGTTTCAAAAATAAGTGGTGTTTTATATTATCATCTTCTAATTTTACTCTTATTTAAATGAGGAGAGATTTATAAATTACTAAAAAGCTACATTTTTTTCAAGGTATTTATTAAGAATAAGTTGGTAAAAATATATATTTTTTTTCTAGAATTGAGTATCCTCTTAAAGGGTGTGTCCAAGCTAAAAATATCACTTATTTTGAAACGAAATGAGTATTTGTATTTGTATTTGAATATATTATTTAATTATGATTAATTAATGTGAGTCTGAGTCAATATATAATGTAGGTAAATTTTCTTTCTTTTATATCCCTCCTTTTTCTGTCTTAAATGCAATTTTGCTCGAAAATTGGTCGTTGTCAAGGATATCATTTCCTCCCAAATCCCAAGTCAGTTTGTGCCTTGCAGGCTTTCCATGCGTTTTAAGCCTTCTCTCTCCTCAATCACATTTTGCTTGCACTTCTCTCCAAAACCCTTCACTCGCTTATCTTCGCGAGCCCTAGCTAACGCCATGGCCGGAACACCGGAGAACTTCTCCACCGACGCTACCGCCGCCGAAGACGATGTCAAGTTTGGGTTTCAGCGTTCGGAGATGTACCAGAGTAACCTTGCAGGTACTGCTACCTCCTATGATCGTCATCTGTTCCTCTGCTACAAGTCTCACGAGACTTGGCCTTCTCGCCTTGAAGCCTCTGACTCTGATCTGCTTCCCAAGTTACTCTCTGCTGCTCTTAAAGCTCGTAAGGATGATATCAAAATCAAGGTTAGGTTTTCTGTAACTGATTACTTTTGTCAATCGACACTAGGAGAAACTTCATTGTTGTGATTACTGCTTCCTTATGTGCTAATGTCTAGAAGCGAATTAAAGTTAAGGCGGATGCCGTTCGCCCATTTAGAATGCCATTATAGCTTTCTAAGTGTCTCACTGGAATAATGCGCTAATATTTTCTCTATAATTATTTCTAGAGCGAATCCAACTGATTTGAGATTGAGTTTTATCTTATTGGTTGATATTGATTCTTTTTTTTCGGTGATTGTTTGCTTTAGACTCTTTTGACGATATGCGAAGTACGTGATGACATGGAAGTATCGGATGGAGATATTCTGATTTTTCCTGAAATGATCAAATACAGGTATTTTTCGATTCATTTGTTTTAAAATTTGGCATAGAGCGGCAGAAAGCTGATATTCCTTTCATATTCCATGCATTGTGGAATGCATGCCAAAATTGCTCAATTTTAAAACAGAAAAAATGAGAAATAAGCATTCATGAATTTGACTTGATTCTATTAGCTGGATCCCAGCTTTCTGATATTTCAGAAGAAAATGGTTCTGGTGTAGGCACCTACCCGCTAATTTGCTGTTTTACCTTACATTTTTTTTTCTTTCAAAAATGGCAAACTAAACTTGTATGCATTATCCGATTCATCCAAATCAGTTGGCTCTCATGATTTATATTCACGTCTTGTTTCTATGATGAAGGGATTTGAAGGAGTCGGATGTGGATTCCTTTGTTGATGATGTGCTTGTCAATGGCAATCCTTGGAGCTCTGGATTGCAGGAGTCGCTGAGTGGTTCTTATATATTTATCTGCGCCCATAATAATCGCGATCGAAGATGTGGTGTTTGCGGACCAATTCTAATTGAGGAATTCAGCAAGTTGATTGAGTCCAAGGGCTTGAAAGACAAAGTTCATGTGACAGCTTGTTCCCATATTGGTGGCCACAAGTATGCTGGTAATGTTATAATCTTCAGTTCGGGCAAAGATGGAGAAATTGTTGGCCACTGGTAAGTCATATTCTTCTCTTATAAAGGAAGACCTGGATGTTATTTTACCACTAGTCTCCAGATCAATTTGTAATCTAACAATGGTAGAATGATACAAAATGTTTCTTGCGTGAATATTTTTATATTTTAAAATTCTCTTACCTTGCAAATTATTATACAAATAAAAGTGATGGAAGGTGGGAGATGGGGCATGGCCAGATGTGTATCACGTATATTGCATTATAGTTACGGGTTCAGTTGAACTCATAACTTTTGACGCAGGACATATATTTATAGGTAAAAATTTACTAAAATTGTAGTATATAGTAGATGTGAATGCATGAATTTCAAAATATAATTAGTTCCAATGCTAATAATCTTAAAATTGAACCCATATACTTTAAATCCTAGATCCGCCTCCAGGCATGGGGCTGGTGTTCTAGTGATATTTTGAGTGGTAAATATTGACACCATTAGTTACATATTGGTTGAAGCAAGTGAAATAAAGTAAGACTTGTGATACGTTAGAGGAAATGGTCATTTTCTCCATTCAGTGCAAAATATTTTCGTTTGTGAGAGGATGTTGAACAATTTAAGCCAACCTGGAAAATGATTTTGTAAAGAAACACACATTCCAAGCAGCATGTCAAGGATCAATAAAGAAGGTTTTGCCTTAGACTGTCTATTACAGACATGTTATATGTGCTCTTTGTTGTTGTAATGCAGGTATGGCTATGTTACACCAAATGATGTACCTGTTTTGCTTGATGAGCATATTGGAGAAGGAAAAGTCATTGAACGACTTTGGAGGTCTGTATTGGTTGTCCTTTCCTTTGTTTCTCTTTTGCATGCTTCGGTGTTGTTTTGCTACACACACTAATTAATCTTGAGGAAGTATCTTGATATTTTCTATGGTTTAAACTCTAGCCAGACATATATCTTACTCTTCAAATATGAGATTGTGCTCAACATACTCTTTAACTGTGCGATTGTGCCTCACTCCTATGCTATTTTTGTCAATCCTTTCATTTTGAGGGAGCAGCAGTTGCTTCCTTTTCCTTACAGGTGGAGCATGGGAACAATGTTATACCTTCTTATGTACTCCCTTTGTTCCATTTTAACTGTTAGGATAAGATTTGCACACCCATTAAGAAAAAATTAATAAGGATGGTAATTTGACTAATATAACCCTATTAATTTTTTGGAAACATACAATAATAATTCTTTTCACATTTTAAAATGACTTTAAGTACTAAGGGTAGAATTGAAAAAGTATGGTCAATTATCTCTTGAATTTTGAAACTAGCAAGTATTTTGAAACAACTATTTTTAACATACCTAGCAATTAAAATGGAACGGAGGGAATAATTCAGTATCACTCACTTACTCCTCTTGCTACTAATTAAGTAACAAAACTCTTATCAAATTAGGAAAAAGAAATGGTTGTTAGCTATTGGGTCCCTTGCTATTGGGATCTGTGTTTATTTGTCCCTAGTTATTTGGTTGGTGTGGAGTGCCTATGCTTAGCATCGATTTTAAGACAGGTAGAGATTTGGTTGGTTATTGTTTGAAAAACTTGTTTACTTTTGCCATCTGATTATCATATTGTGGTAAATTTGATTTCTTTCCGTACTATTTGGTCTAGTGGCAAGGTGATCCCCCTCCCATTGTGAAAAGGAGATACACTTGGGTTAAGAGTGTTAACAGTTGGAAATTGTGTATAGGGAGATTTTCCATTATTAATAAAATTATTTACCTTATAAAAAAATCACTTGGACGATGGACCACTAAATTTCAGAAACACAGAACTTATTCCTTTCTCTACATCTCATCATCTTTATTTGGTTAGGAGGGAGACTTGTTAATTCTTAATTATTTGTCTCTTAGTAAGAATTCATCACGTTTAAACAGTCAACTAGTCCTTGTATGATGCTAATCATCTTAGCAGTTCCATTTTCTGGATGTGTCTCCGATATGATTGGACCAGTTTCTATGAGGACTGCTTGGGGGGAGCCATACCCCTTTATTAGGATTAATTGCCTCAATGCAGTCACTATTTGCGAAATTTGATGATTTGTTTGAACTACATGGTTCTTTGATCTCTAAATTTTATCGTCTCCTAAAGTTTCATATGGAGGAACCGTCTTTAGCACAGCTGCGAAAGATGAATTTTTATTTTGCTTTTATTCTTAAAATGCTGTAATCACAGATGTGATAAACTTTACTCTGGTCTACTGTAGGGGCCAAATGGGACAATATGAGAAGGTAACTGATAAAGTGGATGAACAAAGGGTTCCTGAAGTGACCAATGAAGAAAAGAAGCCTCTGGAAAATGGAAGTCAGGAGAGTAGTGTAACTGGTTTCAGCTGTTGCCAAGGTGCTGCAGGAGTTTCTTGTTGCAGAGATGCAAGTACTGAGCAGAAAGAGAATAAGAAGGGGCAGGGAAGAGTTTCAAACTGGTTCGGCAAATGGGAGCAGCGTGAAGTTCTCACAGCCATGGGTGTGGTTGGAGCAGTGGCTGTTGTTGCTGTGGCTTATGGCTTTTACAAGAAGTCACGGTGAAACATCCTTGACTCATTGTTAAAATGGCACAAAATTTGCGCTCTAGAGTTTTGGGGCATCTAGGTTTTGTAGAAAGGTAATAATGTTCGTGATAATCTCGAACACTGAAAATGCATACAAATTTTGGTATATGTCAAATTTAAAAGTGAAAATTGAATGCAAAATGTGTAATTCGACTATGGAGATGAGCTCCTTTGCCTCATTCCCAACAAGAAGGGCCGCTAAACATTAAAGTGCCAACTGATTGATACAGGTACTTGTAAGTTAGCAACACCATACAGAGAATCTTTAAATTCCAGATGGCCTGGTGGGGTTTCTACTTCTCCTTGCTTGGATACAAGGGTGAATAAGATAATTGTGGTTTTATTAGGTTCTCTAATCTTAAGTTGGTAGATTCATTAATTCTCTGGAGGATGGGTTGTTATGGGCAATTTTTGTTTTTTCTTATTGTGAAATGGAAACGAGTCTGAGAATACGTCTTGATGAATAGCTATCAAACAGTAGTGATATGTCTGGTGTGTTGCCGTAACCTAAGAAATATTTGACATAGAATTTTTGTCTTCTAACAGTTGCTGAATGTAATGTACAAGTGCGTCTACATGAAGCTAGGTAGAGGTACTAGTAAACTTCAGGCATCTTTTTCATCTCCATTATCTGTCTTGTATTTTCTTTTTCTTTTTATTTCACGTATTCTCTTTGTTGTTTTTTTTTTTCAAAGTATGAGAAACATCGGAAAATGTTTTAGAAAATAAACTAAATATGTAATCTATATATAAAATGTATATTAATCAAAGACATTGTTGTTTCTAAAATAAGTCATTCAGTATTCAATTTTTAAGAGAAGGACGAGCTTCAGAACTATTATATCACTCTTTCAGCATGGCGCAGCAGAATGTTTATATTAGGAATGGACCTCATTCCTAAAGTCTAACAACACTTTGACCAGTTATCTTTTTCAATTCTCTCTCTTTAATTGAACCTCTAAGTTCAGCTGCATCATCCCACTTCCCACCATCAGCATACATATTTGATAACAGGATATAATACCCTGCATGATCTGGATCTAACTGGAGCAGATTCCTCGCAGCTACTTCTCCAATCTCTGCATTCTGATGAATCCTGCAGGCACCAAGCAAGGCGCCCCATACGTGTGCTCCAACCTGTGACGGCATTTGGTTAATGAGGCACATAGCCTTGTCCAATTCTCCGGTTCGTCCGAGTAGATCAACAGCGATTGCATAATGCTTTGATTCTGGCATCAGTTGGTACTCATTTAACATTATGTTGAAGAATTCAATTCCTTCCTCAACAAATCCTGCATGACTACAAGCTGCTAAAATTGAAAGGAAGGTAACTTTGTTAGGCCACACCGTGGAATCTGTAACCATACGATGAAATAACTTAATTGATTCCCTAGCTTGCCCGTGAATTCCGTAGCCTGCAAACATGGAGCTCCAGACAACAACATCTTTATCTGTTAAACTTTCAAATACCTTGATAGCCTCCTCCAAGCTACCACATTTTGCATAACAGTCAATAAGTGAAGCCCCAACAAACGAATTGCTGATGAATCCACCTCTAATTACATAATTATGAAGACAAGAAGTCAATTGAAGAACCCCCAACTCAGAACAAGCTCCAAGAATTTTAACCATCACAGTAGCATCGGGTTGGATATCGCTGGCTATCATATCACAAAATATTTGCATGGAGTTGTTGGCCATTCCGTTTTGAACACAACCGCATAACAGAGCAAACCAAGAAACAGGATCTTTGCTGGGCATCCTGTCAAATAGCGTAATCGCTTCCCGAGGTGAACAGCAGCTCATGTACATATCAATCAAAGCAGTGGAGACCAATATATCCAGTTCAAGCCCGTTCTGAAGAGCTACTTCATGTATTTGCCTGCCTTTGTCTAAATTACAACAAGCTTCACATGCTTGCAAAGCACTGATCAAGCTTACCGAGTTGGGTTCAACTCCTTTATCTATCATCTCATCGAAAAGACGTATTGCTCTATCGATAGCGTCATTATGAGCACAACAGGAGATCATACAACTCCATGAGATTACATCTTTCTCCTCCATCACCCTAAACAAATTTCCTGCATAAAATGTGGACCCAGTTTTCGCATATAAGTTCAGCAGAGCATTTGATAAAGGAAGGGGACTTTCATAACCCATTCGAAACACAAGTGCATGAACACTTTTTCCAGCTTTCAGATTCAGCAACTGAGTACAAGCAGAAACAACAGTGACAAGAGTTATTGGGTCTGGACTAATGCAATGTGCCATCACCATTCCAGTAAAAACCGCTAGTGCTTCATCAGGCTTAAAGTTCTTCTCATACCCAGTAACCAGAGTAGTCCATAAAACAAGATCCGGGTTTGAATATTCCTCAAAGATGCTCAAAGCATCATCCATATTTCCACATTTTGAGTACATCTCAATGAGGCCCGATCCAAGAAACATGTTTGAATGAATGTTACCATGTTTCTTCCCCAACCCATGAATTGCTTTGCCAAAATTTAGCCATTTTAACGCAGAACACGCCTTTAATGCAAAAAGTAGAGTGAAATGATCAGGCTTTTCGAATGAAAACAAAGGCGAAAAGAGAGATAGTGCTTGCTCATATCGTTTCTTTCGACAGAAGATTTGCAGAACCCGATTGCAGGTGAATACACTTGGGTGAGGAATTTCATCAAATAACTTACGCGCAGTTTGAACAGGTAGCAACTCGAAATATAACTCGGTCAATTTTGCAGCCAAGTGAGTGTCGTAACATAGTCCAGTTCTGATAGTTAAAGAATGCAATTGAGTCAGCAATTTGGTTGTTCTACATACTCCGACAAGCTTCAAGACAATTTCCCGTGATCTCATAAAGATGAACAGTTCACCTGGGAAGTTACAACATTGAAAATTTCTTCACCTTAAAGACAATGGTTGGAGTAACCTAAGATATTATTACTTGATCACCAATATTATAGGGAATTCTTTAAAGCTTGAACTACGACAAAATACTATTCTTAATGATATTTTATCTTTGAATAGGCATATCCCTTCAGAATTTAACAAGCTTTTCTACTATCAAATCAGGAATACAAAACTAACAAAAATTCAATAACAATCAAAACTCAGCATAATAAAATATAGGAAATAGAAATTCTTCATATCTTTCTTCCACACAAAAGGAAGAGGTTTGAGACGATATATAGTTCAAGAACTTTCAATAGTCATTAGAAATGTGTTAGAATAATTAACATGTTAGATATTCATTAACAAGGTATTAAGGAATAAAACTAATAATATAAACACCTTTTCGTGGAGATATCAAAATTATTTTTTCAACAGGAAGTGCCTTTATTATACGGGGAGTGAAATTTTTCTCCGCAAATTTAAATTTAACAAACTCCTATATAAACGTCAGAAATCTACTTATAAAAAAAATAAAATTACTACCAGTAAAAGATTTTTAAAAATGAACATGGGTTGTTATGCTGCCACAGGTTGTCATTTCCTTACTGTAGGCAGTAGTTGAGTAGTACGTTGATCGGAATAATTCTACAAAACTAATACTTACGAGAAATCTATGTCTAATTTTATGTGGGGTAGAAGGTGGAATAAGTTATGTGTGTATTAGTTATACATGGATTAAGATAATAAAATTACACATCTATCCCTGTCAATTTACTTTTAAAATCTTTTTAATTCGATGTGTGAGTCACAATTTTTAAATTAAAAAAATTATTGACTAATTTTTTTTAAAGGGTTGTAAGCCCTCTTTTATTAAAATTAAAAAAATGTTATATTATTTTTGTGAAAAAAAGAAAAATTTGTATATTTGTTTACTTATTTATTTATAAATAATATATATATATATATATATATATAATAATTTATAATAAATTAAATATTTAATAATTAATATTTCATGTATTGTAATTTCGATAACTATAATCCTACATAAATACTACATACATAATTAATACCTACATAACTGATACATGAATAACTAATCCCTACATAAAATAATACATAGATTCTCTCATAACTAATTCATGTATTACTAATACTTGCATAACTTTAACACATAACCAAACGACTCCTAAATTGTATTTGTGTTAGATTTTTCAAAAATACACTAATTTTGAGAAATTCAACATCCACTCGTGAACATTTTTAAAGAGTTCGAGCAACATAAGTTGATTATGATAAAAAGTCATTATTTTTAAAACAAAGAAAAAGACTTAATAAGTCACTAGTCATGCGCGATCTTAAAAAAACTTTTTAAAAATTATAATTTAAATCTTTTCAATTATTCAAATACTAAAATAATCACAAAGTATATTTTGTGATGTTTAATATTATTATTAGTTTTTCTTTCAAAATATGATCTAAATAAAAAAATTTATAACTTTAATCCATATGTATTTTTCAAAATAAATTTTCAAAAGTTAAAATAAACATCAAATTAAATCAAAGTGTTCTTTTATTTATTTAAACATAAAATAAATAAAATAAGAAAAAGTAACTACAGAGACACAACAACAAAAAATCTTAAAATCTTATAAGAGAAACCAACTATAGTTTATATGTACTAAAAATTATTCAGTGTAATTTTTAAAAAATTTAAATATTAATTGTGCTTTTAAAATCATTCACTTAGAGAACACATGATATTATAATTAAATAAATTTTAAGTTTGAATGTCGTAGTAATTGTGTTAGAAGTATCCAATTTAACAAGCTTAAAGGACCATGTGTGCTTAAATATTAAAATAAAAATAAAAATATATGTATCCTTAAATTAAAGAGATTATTTGAGGCTAAAACTCATGTATTGATGAATTACTAACAGTTTCAAATGGAATAGTCCATTATTTAAGTGGCTTAGTTCGAACTTTAATTCAACATTTTGAATTTTAATTATTTTTTAATATATATATATATATATATATATAAAGTCTCGCTAAATAAATTAATATTTCATGGCAAAGTGATTAAAATAATCCTAGATAAAATGCTACTCATAAATCTAAAGAAAAAATTATTGGCAAAAAAGTTTGTCAACATTCTACTGTACAAAATTTTTGTGTATTGTTATTTTTTTTATTTGCGATAGTATTCAAAATGTTATTGTGATTATTGTCAGTTAATATGAGAATTTGATAAGTTATGCCTTAAAGATAGTCATTTTACACAATTGAATTGAATATGACTTTGATAATTGTGTTATTAAAAGAAAATTGAATATTTACCTAGACACAGATGTAAGATATATTGACCTTATAACAATAATAATACAGATAAAGTAACTATCACAAAAAGTATCACTAAAATACGACATTTCTTATAGTGTTTATCTTACATGTAAATTTATGTAAATATTTATGGAGAAACACAATAAACTATCATAAATTTATACATTAATATTTAAGGGTTATGAAAGAGTAAGATATAAGCATTATTTGGATTATTAAAAATATAGAGTTATGAGGATAAAAAGGTGTAAGTTTTGTAGATGAGTTTTTAAATTTATGATAAATGAAAAAAAAAACTAAAAAACAAAAAAGTAACTCATCTGTTAGAATAAATATGACATTCATGCTATAAAGAATCTGTTGAACTTAATTAATCATAAATAAATGTTAGATTAATAAAAGTTGATTTTCTTCAATAAAAATTATAAAATTAATATTTTATTATTATTTTATTATGATATATAAAGTTGCGGGATAGTTAAAAATAAAGACCAATTAAGTTTTACGTTAAAAAAAAATTTAAAAATGACTTTTAAATTTCTTAACATTTCATATTTCATATTTAATATTATTAAAAGATTTAAAAGAAATTATGATTTAAAAAACTCAATAGTCCCTCTCTTCCTTTAAAAAAAACGTCTGCCAACAATTAATACAAATAATGATTTCAATTTGAAATATATCTAAAGGATTTTTTTTTTACTTATAAAATAAATTTTCAAACTTAAATTTGTTTCCAAGTTGGAATGAAACATTGATACAATGACGAAATAGTATTTTCGGTTAGCATAATCAAGTTTAACTTTAGGTGGAGTGCATACGAAGTTGAAAGCGTGCTATAAAAGTTGATGAACATGTTTGTATATACAATATACTAACAAAGTACTTTGGTATATAGTTGGACTTTGATTTTTTCATATTATGTTTGTCATATACTATCTTTTTCATCTTTTTTGTCTTTTTTTTTCACATTCACATATGTTCATTTTTCTAAATAAAAATTATGACTTATATGGTTGAAAAAGACAACTAATAAGGAAGAGAGAGAAAACAGCTAGGAAATTGAACCCAGAAAATGATCTTAGAATAAGCATATAGAAAATTAATAAAATAAAAAACTCATAATAAGTTGTTTAATGTTAAGACATGACATACACAAAAAATAAATTTTGAACGACTACATCTTCTAAGCTTATGTTGGGATATTATATGAAATTTAACTTATACGAAAAAAGATATTAAAGCACAAATTTTTATAATTTTTGTCATTATACTAAAGAAAGGAAGATCTAAATATTGGGAAGGATAAGTAAGGGGTCTCCTTACTATAACCAACCAAACAAAAAATTATATAAAATGGAGTTATATAGAACAAAAACGGAGTTAGGTACAATAGAATAGAGAAAAATATTAAAACCGACATAGACAGTAGCTTCCACATTAATATTATCTTTTTAATTTTTAAAAAAACAGAATATAAAACAAAATTCATTTGTATCATAATGTTAATTTCTACAAGACATTTTTAAAATCTAAATACTTCTAATTTTGACTAGACATCAAACGCCAAAAATAAGTTTTGACAAAATTTTCTTGCTCTTCTGGAGATGGAAGTTGCGGTGACTGCATTTCACACATAGCGTGTGTGTCTAGTTCCTCCTCCTGAAACTTCCTGTTCCCTTTCCCATTGCAATGTAGATGCAGAAACCCTAGTGTTTTCTCTATCAATATTATCTATATGTTCTAATAGACATGAAATTATATTCATCTCAAACAAATTCTACCAACAAACTATAACAATATGAATATGAGAATAATCTCTGCTTTATAATTTATTTATATAGATATACATGGAGAAAACATTATAAAATTATCATAAAATTTATAAATTAAATATTTGGAGGTTATGAAATGAAGGTTTGTGAGTTATTGAGATTATTAAAGATATAGGTTATGAAAATAAAGATGTGTAAGTTATGAAATGAAAGTTTCAGCAAATATTTTAAAAGAAATATAAGAGAAAAAGATAAAAATAAAAATAAAAATAAATAAATACAAATTCTAGCCTATGAGAGATGCCACCTCACTTTTCTATTACATTACTTTATAATATATATAGATTATATTTTAGATTAAAGAAAAAAGACTTAACAAGTCATTGTATTGAGTGTGCAGCTATTTGAATTAATTCTCGGCCATTTTTTTCTCCTTTGTTTGAACTAGTTCTGTATTTGGGCCATACCTCTATTTTCCCTTTCAATTTGATACCAAACAATTTGGGCTGAACCGGCCCAAAATAAACTTAAAGCTCATTGGGCTGATCCATCTTTGGTCAGTTCGATACTCAGTTAGTACCCATCCCTAAACTCAACAGCAACAGCACGAGAAGCAGAACAGAGAAGCTTCAGAGGAGATGAAAGAAGAAAGGCGGAGTCGTAAACGGAGGAGAGGAAAGGTTCACCGAAAATCTTCTACTCTGTCTGGAGACGGTCCTTCTAAGGTCTCCGGTGTGAATCAATGTTCGGCTTCGAATATGGCGATCTCAAAAACTAATAAACCTTCGTCTTTTCTCGATAAGGTTGTAATTAAATTTCTCCGTATATATGTTCATATGTGTACAAATAGTTTATAATACCTGTGGAGTTAACGCAGATGAAGGCGAGATTATCAGGAGGACACTTCCGTATGCTTAATGAAAAGCTCTACACTTGCTCGTACGTCTACCTTCTTCCCTTTTTTCTTTTTTAAATCCAAATTGAGAAAAAAAAAGAGGTTTATTTTTCAATATAAAAGATAAGCAAGACTTTTTCATATATTCCTGAAAAAATATATGATGAAAGCTAGTTTTTTTGGTCAGCTAATGCATCCAAGTTGCTGCAATATTTTTCCAAGATTGAGTCTTTTGCTGAAAAATATTTTCCGAACTGTTTGTCTGTTGAATATTGATTTAATTGCTTTGTTTTGTTCTTTTTTTTTTTTAATTATTTTTTAAATCCAGTGGAGATGAGGCGCTCAATTATTTCAAAGAAAATCCGGAACTTTTTAATGTGGTAAGAATCATTTTCGTCAGGTAGCTGGTTCTTCAGTATTTTGCACCTCTACTTAAACGTCATAACTCAAGTTTTTAAGAGTTGGTTCGATTTGAGATTGCTTTGGACTGAACTTGACTGCAAGAGAGTTGGTGGAAAAAAAAAATTTAGGTCCTGAAATTGTGCAACAAGCTGAAAACTAAGATAAAAATTGTCAAGGTCTTCAGATAGACGAACTGGTCCTATGCTGATATTAAGATGTGTGAAACTGAACATTAAGTGGGTGATATGGTATTTTTAAAGGTTTCTCCGAGGAAGAAAATTATGAGAACATTACGTTGGGTGAAATTGAACTTAGTCCTCGATTCATTGGGCCTTATGAAGTACTTGATAGAAATGGCCTGGTTGCACACGAATTAGCCTTACACTGAGTTAGACAAGATCCATAATGTCTCCATGTTTCTATGCTTAGAAAATATTGCTTTGATTGGTCCCATGTTCTTCCCGTTGAATCTATTGAAGTCAAGATTGTTTCTATGTTTAGAAAATATTTCTTTGTTTGGTCCCATGGTCTTCCCGTTGAATCTATTGATGTCAATCTTGACTTGACATATGAAGAAGAATCTATCCATATCTTGACGCGCGAAATTAAGGAACTTAGGAACAAGATAATTAATGAAGTTCTTTGGAGAAACCATTCTATTGCAAAAGTGCTAACATTTGCTATTGAGAGCTTTAATAAGGTAGATAAAAAATGATGATAAAGAAGATAAGTTGGGAGAAAATGACAACTTCTCAAAAAGGGTAAAAGTTGTATGGCCTTAAAGCTAGAAATTAACCTTAAGGATCCAATGGCTAATAAGGAGATTTTGCAAATATGCGCCATACAACACCTCCTTGTTTTAGAGTATGCAAAGAACCAATTCCTGGTCCCAGAAATTTCATATTAGCCTCCACAAACTACTTACTAACCTTCTCCCCAACTAATTCATCCACAAAAAAAAATGAGACCATCTCCACGGTTCATTAATTGTCCACCACCTGGAAGAAATAACTTTAAAACTAATCAAGTAAATATCCTAGAATTTCTATAGTGTGTAATTAATTTGTTACAAATATATACACGGATTATTAAAAAAATCTTTATACAAAAGAGTTCTAAAATAAGTGAATTTTTATTTCAAGAGAGGATGAAAAATGTTCAGACACTATATAATAAAGATATGACCAGTTATAATGTATATAATGTTTCATAAAAATTGGAAGGAGGTGGCTTTGGATGAGTAGAAGTAAAACTGGAAGGATAAGGGTTCTGCATTTGCTTGGTAAGGAGTAAGGATTAAACGAGGATGAGAAGTTAAAACAAAGGATTATTGCACCCCCTCTATTCAGTATTACTTTGTTCGATAAGGACTCTTGGCCTCTTATAGTATACTTCATCTGTCCAATATTATTGATATTTGACTGAACATGAATTTCATGTTAATTTTACTAATTTATTATGATAGTTATAGTTTATAGGAAGCATCATATCAGAATTAAAGTTTGGCATATTTAATGAAGTTGAAATCCTAAAACTTAGTATAGAAATGAAGGTGTTAATACTTTGCGAGGGAAAAAAATTTCATATACATGAGGCCACATGTGGGCTGTTCGGAAGGCCAAGTTTGTTACCAAGGATGGCTTGTAAGAGCAATTACTCCATTTCTCCCCCTACCAAATGTTCGTAAGGACAGACTAATCACCCCTAATAAGATTTTTACTGTCTCCCACAATTACCCCTGCATGATGACTGGTTTATATGGACTGCAACTTCTGAGTCTGATTCAACTTCAGGTTTCCTTGCAATTTATGAAATATCCTGGAGCATTTCTTGTTAAGTATCCCTTACCCTGTAGTGATCTTCTTGTTCTTAACCATACTTAGCTGGTCAGTACCATGCAGGGTATCAAGAGCAAATGTTACATTGGCCAGAACAACCTGTTAATACAATCACAAAATGGCTAAAGGATCATAGCCCTTCATTAATTGTTGCTGACTTTGGCTGCGGTATGGGTCTCAAATTATCAGGAAGCATCAAATTTCGTGCGTTTGTCACTTTTTGCAGTTGTGTGACTCATTCATTGTCCAATTTATTTCAGGAGATGCGCGGCTGGCAAGAAGTGTGAAGAACAAAGTTTGGTCCTTGGATCTTGTCGCAAATGATCCTTCAGTAATTGCTTGTGACATGTCAAATGTATGGGCCTCACTTGGAGTCTTGCTAACAGAGTTTCTTGCTGTGTGATCTGCCTTTAAGTCTAGTATATTGAGTACATTAATGATTAGGGACATTGTTCTAAATTAATGCTGCTCTTTTGGCAGACTCCTCTAGAGTCCTCGTCAGTTGATGTGGCCGTCTTTTGCCTTTCATTGATGGGAACCGACTATCCAAGCTTCCTTAAGGAAGCGCGCAGAGTTCTTAAACCCAGGTTGGCATGCAGTACTTGCTTAAGTTTTAAGTTACGTATCTTGGTCAGATGGTTTAGCTTATGAACTGAGTTGGATGGTTGTTTCCAGGGGGTGGCTTTTGATAGCAGAAGTTAAAAGCAGACTTGATCCAAATACTGGAGGAGCAGACCCAAACAAATTTCTGAAAGCTATTTGTGAGCTCGGGTTTACCATCGAGTCTAAGGTCTCTTCCAACGCTTTCCATTAAGAGTTTGATGAAATCTACGATCAATTTCTAAAGCTTGTCTATTGTTTCTGCAGGATTTCTCTAACAAAATGTTTGCGCTGTTCTACTTGAAGAAAAAGGTTAGATTTAATGCATAAATTTGTTATTATTCTAGCATGTCTCAGAAAGATGTGCTAATTGTATGTCCCTGTCCCAACAGGAAAAACAGAATTCAGTAGACAAAGAGATTAATTGGCCTGAACTCAAGCCTTGCATATATAAACGGCGCTAGGCTTGGCCATAATATGGTTTGAAGACTTTATAGTGCTGATACAATCTGGAGATGGGTTAAAATTGTTGCTAATGTCACTACTCATCACCTAAACTCGAGTTCCTGAAAAAGAAAGGGTAGCTCTGCTCAGTTTTACTAGTTTCTAAAGTGAGGAATGAGATCGTCCATTACTACTTAAAGCAATGAAGTGAAGAGGGGTTACCTACTTGATGGACGAAGAAGCTTACGCTTCAAACAATGGCACACTGACCCTGATGAGAAGTGGTCAGTTCTTTGAATCTCAACTTTGAGAAGTTGGATTAATATCAGTTTTTATCGTATATTGGATTTTGAAATTAGTCTTTTTTAATTGTTTGAAGTATAATCTTTGATACTTTTTAATCTTTCCAAGTCGTGTGTCTCACTTCAATAAAGTATATGCTTCGCCCTTTTTACATCCAAGTCTTGTGGATCCAATTGTGTTTTCGCGCTTTTTGCTGAAAACACAAGAGAGATACATTGAGAAAATTCCAGCTTCTCTGAACAAATGTTATATGTATTTATTTATTGAGATTCAATTCATTGTCTTGATCTGGGATAAATCTACACAAAAGTATATACCAAGAAGAGTTCAAAGAATCAGGTGTCTGCTAGTTGAAGATGTATACATTTTCCAGGTGTCTGCTAGTTGAAGATGTATCCATTTTCCACCGAAAGCCTCAGGACCAGCAGAGGCAAGACAAGAAGCAGAAGAAGCAAACCAGGAGCTGTCGCCGATGAGTTCGGCACCAAAACGGCACTTTTTCAAAGCCAACAAATCAAAACGGTTGTTAAAAAGTATTATACCAAAAAGGAATATTCGCACAACAAAATGCGACTTCATTATCCTTTAAATTTTTATAATTGCGTAAAAATTATTGGCGCAGGATAAAGTTTTAATAAGTTTACCCCTAAGTTTGTTGTTGCATAAAGCCCTTTCAGGAAAAAAAAAAGTAATATTTAATTTTCAGATATTGCATATCTCAAATTATTCTGGATAAGCATAAAAAATTTAATGCCAAGTTAAATAATAATATTATTTAGTGAAATTTTTTACTTTGCAACTTCACTAAAATTTTCTTATAATGAACGTTAGTCGTATATTATATTCATATATTGTCCCTTTTCTCGGATGTAAAGTTGACTTCTTAATTCACAATTCATAATTGCGAATGTTTATCTAACTTATGCTTAACTTGGCCTTAGTGGAAATATGTCAGGTTTTACACTCAACATATTAGAATTAATCCCAACTTAGGCCAGGGGCCCATTGCCCATGACTTCAAATCGTACTTTTCCGACAAAGCATAGTGGAATAATTAGGAAACTTCATTAAACAAAGAAGCAATATAATTCTGTACCACTGTGTTATAAAACTTATAATAAGTTGATTGGTTATATTATTAATTAGGTATTATTACCGGATCTTATTATAATCACCTCTTTACGTGCTATGTTTTAATTTATTAGCACGGATGGAGTATTAATAATAAACTAAATATAGATCTAGTCTAGAGAGAAGAGACAAAAGATGTACATAATGGACAGTGACACCAAGAATTAATGTTAAACGAAATAATCAGCTTAATTCGTAGGTACACAAAAATGAGTACATAAATAAGTGTGGTATGCCACTTAATTAATGCGCAAATAATTCAACCGGACGGTCCTATATATGTTTTGCTAAGAGTGTGTTTTAGATGAATCGATGAATAGTTGAATGACTTTTTATGTGATAATTAAAAAAAAATTAATAATTTTTTCTTCTTTCAAAATAGTTTCTTCAATTCATTTTAAACAATCCCTGGTAAGGGGTAGGACCAAACAGAAAAAAACTAAAATACTTGCCTAAAAGTCAAAACCAAAACCCAATTAGTTAGACAAACAAAAGAATAAACTGTCTTTTACTAGAAATGATTTTACAAGATTTTCAATCTTTTGACTCTTTCTCTCATTGCAATTTCCACACCGACACCTTTTTTTAATATGAAAATTATGTAAAAAGGGTACTTGAGCAAATCACGTTGGTTCTCAAAGTCGTCGACATCTTTTTCATTCAACTGCTTATTAGTCACAAAAAAACATTCTATTTGTTTAAAAAAAAAAATTATTTTATGTTCAAGATTTTTTATGGTTTATTATAAGGTATGAAAATTGAGTTCCCACATTGCTATCGTAATATATTGATATTGGGTTTGTAAAAACTTGAGTTGTTCCACTTCAATAGCTAAATTTTTTGGTGGTAGGGATTGATTCTCCCTGGATTGTATCAATGATATCAAGGTCATCAAACACCTTTTGTGCTCTCATTGTGCCACGAATGGTGATGCCGGCATTGCATTGCTCGTCGGAGGCTAGCAATGTCTACCACACAACCAGCTAAGAGTATCTGAATGCCCGACTCGAAAATAACAAATGTAGAGTGTGGTGATTTGTTATGATTCTTCTAAGATATGAAAATTGAGTTATTACAATATGTTAATATGAGATTTATATAGACTTAGACTTTATTTTTAGGATGTGATTCTCCCTAATTATATCAGGTTCAAATGATGGTAATAATTGAGTATTAATATATTGTTGTTTGTAGATCCACAAAAGCAATGTATAATTGTGAAAAAGGAAAAAAATGCCAAGTTTTCAACATATTTACTAATACGATTTATTATTTGAATTTCTTGAAAAGAGTATATATATATATATATACACGCGCGCATCAACTTGAATAAACGTTTTCTTTATTTTCTTTTAATTATACTTATATTTTCACTAATAATAATAATAAGTTTTGCCATAAACAATACTACTACTATATTAATTTGTGCAATTGTCAAAATGGTCAAGATGGTTCTCTTTCAAAGTCAACCTTCTTCTCCTTGTGCTAACTCTAAACAATATCTTAGCAGTAAAATTTAAAGGCATTTTAGGCAATTAAACAATGGGAGATGTGACCTGCATATTATTTTTTTTTTAAGAATAAAAGTTATTTAAAATTTTAATTGCAAACAGAAAAGTCCAAAACTTTTGACTTCTAAATAAATAATATTTGATTTCGTCGCCCAAAAGAATTAGAATTTTAGAAGAAGAAAAAAAGTGAGAATTTTTGGGCATTTTAAAGAGTCGATTAAATTAAAATCAATTATTCAACTGTTAATATAAAAAAGAATCTGCATTTCTCAATCCACTTTTGGAAAATTTTCTCTTAGGAACTTTACCCTGCCCCAATCCAGATATTTACTTAATGAAAATTTCAACTTTCACATTACCAATAGTATTATAACAAAATAAGATGCCAAAATTGGAACAATTCTCTTTCTTTATAATTTGTTTGTTAAATCACAAGCTTGAAAAAAAAAAAACTAAAACTAATTAAATAAATAACTCTTGTATTTTTATTGTTACATACATATTTTTTGAAGTAGAGGTACAACCAAGGGTGTGTACATGTAGTATAAAAGAAATTGTATGTTTAATATATTATTCACAGAAAATATATTTTAAAAATATTTAAATATAGTATTTTTTTAAAAAAATTTAGGATAAAAGTGAGATATATGTGGAACGAGGGAGAGGTTGTGGGGGTGAGTGGAGTGATTGGATACTCGAATTGATATGAATTCATTAGTATTAAATATTTATATCAAATCAATAGATGCATATCATATATTTACATAGATAATTTTAGTATTTAATCATGATTAAATAATGCATTTTTTTTACTAAATCAAAATAAATTAAATATCAAATGTTAAAATAATGCATGTCTTCACTGAATCAAAATAAATCAAATTGATTTAGAATAATACATAAATACTTATTTGTGTTAGAATTGGGAGGGAGAATATCATGAAGTATTAGTTACGGAATTAATTTTTTTAAAGTTATTATTTTATTGATATCTAAATAACTTATTTTAAAAATATTTTAATTAATTAAATATAAAAATTTTACAAAAATATTTCTCTCCGTGCCAGCACACCCGGAATGTTAAATTTTTCCCAATTTAATAATGATGATTTTCTAATTCCTTGGGAATATAATGAACATGTAAACAAGAAGTAGACTGAAAATATCAAGATATGTATGCGATCCGACCCGTACAGCATATGAGGACAAACATAGTGATGCTATAGAGTAAGTAGTGGTACCCGATTTTCATAGCCGCCTCACTTGTTTTCTGGTACTGTCCCTTGGGACTGGGAAAAAGATGATGACGGACTTCTACTTTGACATGTTTATTATGCCAGATAAAATAAAAATATCGTAAAATATAATTTTAAAATATTTTATGTTATTCATCAAAATAATTAATTCATATATATATATTAATTATATGCAATACTATAACATATATATTATACAAAAAATGAAGGATATAGCCCCAATAGGGTTAATAGTAAAGTAAATATTATTATGCGACAAATAATAATACGTATATGATTTACCTGCTTAAATAGGTAAACTCTAGTTTTCTAGTACGTTTATCTTTATTTTACATCCCGTGATCCTATCAAACTTATAATGTGAGTATTATTTAATTTTATTGATCAAATGTATATTTTCTTATTTTATTTATAAATATGATGCAATCAATTTAAAATTACATTCGCGGTCTGGAAGATCAGAAGAAGGTCATCCTTCGGAAATGAAGAAAACTCACTGTGCGGTTGCCTTTTATTTATTTATTATATTAATATTAAATACTTATTTTTATATTTTTAATTTGAAAAATAGTTATAATTTAATTTATTTATTTTTGTTATTAATTATAATCTTTTTTAATATATTTTTTAAAATATTAAATTTATTATATTTAAAAAATAATATCATAAAATTGTTATCTATTTATTGCTATTTGAAGGTTGTGTTAATTAGTCAATATTAGATAAATAAAGATGAAGGAAGAAAATATTAATTAAAGAAAATTAATTTTTCTTATATAAATAATCATATATTATATTACAATTATATAAAGACTGCAACGATAATATATTTAGTGAAATTTTTAAAAAATAGAATATTTATACGTAGATCTTAACCTTACATTGAGAGATAGAAAAATTATTTTCGATAAATAGCTAATTCAACAAAAAAAATAATTGAAGCAGATAGAGAAATTCCTACTTTTTTTCCTTTTTCATCATCACTATTTTGTGTCTCACCAACTTAATATGTTGACGGAAATAATAGAATTTAGTCGGGGAGGTGAATTCGAAATTTAAATTATAAAATTTTTAAATTAAATTTTATTATAAATTCAAATCTATTATTCACTCTGCATCCGCCACTGTCTACTTGCTGCTTCTTCTTCTTCCACCTTCCATGTGCCAATTCCAATATATTTTTTGATTTAAATTAAAACTCAATATAAATATAATATCCTTTTCAACGGCATCTTGGTATTTTCCCATTCTACCCTTCCCTGTCTCCATTTTACTCTTGTTAAATAATTTCTATTGTCTCCTCAAAATAATTCAAAAGGATAATCGACCCTCTCCCCTCCCACAGTTCTTTTTCACACACATCACCTTCCTTCCTCACACGGCTTTATCTTTTTTTATCTTTGCAGATCAAGAACCAGAGCAACTTATAAATAAAGTATTACCACTAACTAAAGTCTCCTAATTGCTTAACATCCATCTCCATCTTTCATTATCTTTCCCCTTTATTCTATTCAATCTTCACCCTATTTATCTCTCTTGTTCTTCTTTCTCATAACCCCAATTGATCTACCAACCAAACCATTTGATCTACTGCTTGTGAACCAGCAGGAGGTTTCTGGGGCTTCTTGTTTGTGGGGTTCACTTTTCTGTTGTTCTAAACACAGGCGTATGTTGTAGATTCGTTTTGGTTTGTGGGTCTTTGCCAGCAGCAGAGAAGTCACTAAGTTTTCTGGTAGTTGGTCATAAAGTTTCGAACTTTTTGCTTTTGTAATGGTTTTGCTCCAAATGCTTGGTGAACTGTTGTTAGGTGTTTCGATTTTGGTAGTCAAATAGATGTGCTAGTGTTCATTCTTGAAGTTATAGGGAGAGCATTTGGGGTCTGGAAATGGGATCTGCTAATGGGTTCTACTCTGGAGAAGAGTTCAATTTGGAGACGAAGTGGTTGATTGATCCGAAGCATCTCTTTGTTGGTCCTAAGATTGGAGAGGGTGCTCATGCCAAGGTGTATGAGGGAAAGTAAGTTTACTTTCTCTTCAATGTTTGATGCTCTCAAAAGCTAGTAAAATTATGTTTTTGACTGATCTGTAAGAGTTGTTTGTTTATTTGAATTTTGATTTAATTCAGCTAGTTCCGTCTATGTTGCCTCAGTGTTTGATTTAATTCAGCTAGTTCAGTGGTTTGATTTTAGGAAAAAATGTTTGAAGAATTAAGCAGCTACCTAACCGCTTAGATTAAAAATTGCGGTCGATGTATAACATATGCATAACCAGGTATAATCACCGTATAACCTATGTATACGGCTGGAAAATTGGCTATTTATGGAAAAAATCCTCAAAATGTTCTGCTACAAGATATTCTCCTTAATCCTGAAGTGGGAGCCGTTTAGAAGTATGGTCTAGTTAGTTAAATTAATAAAGCCTAAATTTCTGGCCTGATTCAGTTTTGTGCTCCTTTTGTTCTCTTTTATATTTGGGTTCTTCTCAGATACAGAAACCAGAATGTAGCAATAAAGATTGTGCATAGAGGGGAGACGCCTGAGGAGATCGCCAAGAGGGAAGCTCGTTTTGGAAGGGAGGTTGCAATGTTATCCAGAGTTCAGCACAAGAACTTAGTGAAGGTTGCTTTTAAGTCCCAAACTCTTGTTTGGATATGATCTATTAATAAGCTGTTAAGATGGCTAAATGTATTGCTGATGTTGGTTGTTGGTTTTCGTTTTATTTTTCATTTACAGTTCATAGGAGCTTGCAAGGATCCTGTCATGGTCATTGTAACTGAGCTTCTTCTCGGTGGGACGCTTAGGAAATACTTGGTGAGCATGAGGCCAAGGTGCTTGGATACTGGTGTTGCTATTAGATTTGCCCTTGATATAGCTCGTGCAATGGAGTGCTTGCACTCTCATGGTATCATTCATCGTGACCTAAAACCTGGTAACTGATAAATCTCTCTTGGGATTTCTATTTACTTTTAAATTCAGACAATTTCAATTGGCAAGCGATGCTTGTTGAATTTGCTGCACACACTCAAAAGTTTGAACCAAGTCTCAAACTGCTCATTTTAACAAATAAGTTAAGACACGAATTGAGGTCGATATCCATTTCGGTCTTGTCTAAAGTCACCACTGATCTTCTAACCTTTATGTGGTCTTGATCTCTAGTCATGTGTTTCTTCAGTGAGTAAACCTTGGGGAGAATGGAAGCACTTATATGTTTATTGCTGCTGATTTGCAGATGCAGTCTGTTAGCCTGTCCTGTTGAGAATATAATTAAGAAAATGAAATATGCTCTCTCTAGCAGTTTAAGCTTTTAGAAGAGATGGTCACACGCTTCAATATGGTACCAGAGCAAGCAAAGGTCCTTAGATTGAATCTCACCACTACCCATTATAAAAAAAAAAATTCACGTGCTTGGCCGATGAAAAAAGAATCAGGCCCTCAAGTGAAGGGGCGTGTTTAGAATTCAGTATAAAAATAAAAGTGTGTTCTTTCTGACCACTTAAGCTTTAACATGAGGGGGCATGTTTAGAATTTCGTATGGCATATGGTTCCAGATCACTCACAAGCACTATATTTCTTTCTTGTGTCCTCTGCGTCGTGTTGTGCCTTTCCTTTTGCTAACTGTTCTGCTTATTAGGAAAAAGTAAAGACATTTTTCAAGCCTCCATTAGCTTTGCTACTCACTGTTCCTTATTTTGTGTGTGAGTGAGTAGAATAAAATAAGGTAATAATTGATAGGAATCTTAAGATGCTCTCATTGGTGCCATCTTATGGAGCTAGATTCTTGACAATGTTACCAGTAGACGGTCAGTAGGAGCAGCTGAATACATAAGAAACTTTAACTGGAATCAATTCCCAGAAAATGCTGCATAAGAAGATGCTTGCTTTTCATCCTTTGTAATAAAGTGGTCGGGAAAAATTGAATTTTACTTTCCTTTATCTTCTTCTTCCAAGGTTAGAAAAATAATTTCTTTGAGGTCCTAAATAAAAAGTTGTCTTTCTAGTTTTTACTACAATTCTATCTCTCATGAGATGCGTGTAACATTTTTTTAGATACAAGCTTCTTCTTTTTTTTTTTTTTGTAATAAATGAAGTAATGCGTTATATTAAAAAGAATCAAGAAGATGCAAAATTACAATAAGTGGTGAGTTATACTTGTATTCTTTGGCCTAGTAGTGTGACTTATACTTGTCTATGGTTGGCAATGATTTCAAACTTTACTAGTCTCTTCTGCTAATCAAGGGTGTTAACAACATTTATGGATATTTGCTATTCCTTTAAAAATTACAATGCCTTTAGTATCATTTTTTCTCTTTCTAACCTCTTCTGATTTGGGTTCTGTTTGCATTTACTTCCAGAGAACTTGCTTTTGACGGCGGACCACAAAACTGTCAAACTTGCGGATTTTGGTTTGGCAAGAGAAGAATCATTGACAGAGATGATGACTGCTGAAACTGGAACTTATCGCTGGATGGCTCCAGAGGTTGATTCTTGAATCCCCTGTGCCTATTAATATATTTTTGTTCCTTTTCTCTTCTCCTATCGCTATAAAAATGAATTGTCACTCTCCTTTTGGTGGCAGCTCTACAGCACGGTCACTTTAAGACATGGGGAGAAGAAGCATTATAATCACAAAGTAGATGCCTATAGTTTTGCAATTGTCCTGTGGGAACTTATACATAACAAATTACCATTTGAGGGCATGTCTAATTTGCAGGCTGCTTATGCAGCTGCTTTTAAGGTAAATATCCTCTCCCTCCGTATTGGTGTTTGTCATCTAGTCATCTCAATAATTCTTTTGTTGGGATCATCATTGTTATTTTCCTGAACCAAAAGGATGAGAGAGGTTAAGATATGATAGCATTTAGTTGGTTCACATCACACCGCCTCCTTCACTAAGGGCACAACAAAGACTAAATATGGGACCACTGGGACACTTGTATAACTTTGGCTGAATGGGCTTTAATATACAAAGGTTTGTCCCATAGTTGAAGACTTAAAAAAAGTTGTTTTTGTCTGAAAGCACCTAACTTTTGACTGAAGAAACACGAATATGTGCATAATTACCATGCAGAAACTTGGGACCCAGTGCCCCAGGGATTTGGCCTAGTGTAGCGTATGATGTGTGGACGAAAGCCTATATGTAAGTGTGAAATGGTAAGAGGAATGGTCCATCATTCACCGGTTTCTGAACCGTGCACCACCAGAAAAATAAAATAATAAAGAAACTTGGGGCCCATGCTTGGTTTCTGTCACAATGGGAAAGATAGGTCCGGTGATAACTTCGTACAGCAATAAGGTTAGTATAACAATTATTAGCTGTTTGGTTTTGCTAAACCAAGTTTATTCCTCGTTTATTTTGCAGAATGTGAGACCAAGCGCAGATGATCTTCCGGAGGATTTGGCTGTAATTGTAACTTCGTGTTGGAAAGAGGATCCAAACACTCGTCCCAACTTCACTCAGATTATACAGATGCTTCTGCATTATCTTTCTTCAGTTTCACCACCGGAACCTGTAATACCAGCTAGGATTTTCGCTTCAGAGAATCATGTCTTACCACCAGAGTCTCCAGGTACCAGCTCCTTAATGGCCAAGCGTGATGACTCGGGTGAGACCCCTAAAACACCAATGGAGAATCAGCCAAGAGGATTCTTCTTCTGTTTTAACCAATGCTACTGATCCCCAAGGGAAAAGTTTGTTAATTACCTAGAAAAGATACTCCCAAGTTCAGCTATCTTTTAGTAAGTTCACAAAATGTTTAGCCCAGATATTTCACTAGATAACTTAGCTTTCGGTCTTTCTTCCTCTGCCCCACACTAGCAAAAAAGGTACTCTCTTTTGAGTTTTAGCTGCTATAGTAAACCAGCCATGTAATACAGAGGTGAAGCTGTTGCAGGAAGATGCATGATCTAGACTCATTTAACACGCGAAAACGTGTTCTGACTTAATTGTGAGGAGTTTCTGGATGCTGGAGTTGGGTTGCTGTGATGTATATTATAGTTGTAAAAATAAGGTCCATCCAAAGGCCTGTACTCCAACCTTTTGTTAAACCTCAATTTGACTCTCTGTTATTTTAGCTCACTATATGAATTGCTTAATGCAAGCTGTTCCGCAGGAAGTTAGGAACTTGCTAACATTTCCCTTAGACGCTAAATGAAATTTTCAAGTACCGAAAAGATTTTTGCGATCATCAATCCATATTTCAGAAAATTCCCAACCTGTTCGAGTTTAAACGGGCTAGGTTATAAACCGGTTATTGACTTCATCCATTTGAATCCAAAATGAGCTATCGAACTATTGTGTAAAAATGAGTTAAAATGCAATATTTTGACAAATATGAAACTTTGAAGAACTTAAAAGGGTGAGAGATTACGTTATGACCCGTTAATTTGATTTATATTAATCCAAATTCATTAACTCGTTAGGTGTTGGATCTTTTGGGCAGACAGTGAAAGTTAATGCATTTGGTCCACCATAAAAATTACTAAACAGGAACAAAGTTTAGGAGGACCAAGGGAATCAATCAGTACAACAATGAGGAACGCGCCTGTCGGTTGTTGGCCCTACGCCACAAAAATGAAAAATCAAAAATCAAAAATATATAACCAACTAAAACGCCGTTGCCGGGGATCGAACCCGTGTCACCCGCGTGACAGGCGGGAATACTCACCACTATACTACAACGACTTTGTCGTTAGCTTGTGCTTCAATACCATACATTACTAAAGAATATATTTTGCATTTAGATATCTCCTTCAAATAGGAATAGACTCACTATGTTCTTCGACTAAAAATTAGTCAAATTATTGTACTCTTTCTTTCTGTGTGGGGCAATTAATATCAAGAATAAAAAAGAATACGTTCAGATGACGAACGAGACAACTATATTTTGTCTTTCCCTTGGTTTAGTGAGCTATGCATTTTCATTCTTTAATGAGTGAAAATGGAAACTTTAGATAGTAGGTGTTTTGGCGTATTAAATCATTCTATTTTTAAAATATCAAGTAAAATTGTATAGGAAAAAAGATGAATATTTTTCAGGATTTGTTCTTTTTTCTCAAAAAAAGATTAATTAAGGGCATGTAGTAGCCTTTAACATTAATCAATACGTCCAAATGACGCTGCTAAGACTACTTTTAATTTAATTACGTTGTGTTTAAATAATTAGTAACGGGGAAATTGGGAATGAAACACCAAAGTGTGGAGTTTTTGAGAATGGAGTTCTCGTTAAGTTGGGCCAAAATATATTTAAAATGCTTTTAATATTTGGTGTAATATTATCCATTTTGAATCAATTTTTCATATTCTTAATTTTTTATTTAAAGGTAATCATTAAAAATATGCAAACACTTTATAAATAGTTATTTTGCATATTTTATAGAGGCGAATACAGTTTCTTGTCGTTGATTTCATCACAACCTAATACTTTCTATAAATTTTATTTGACAGAAGCTACAAATTCATAGTATACTGCAAAAAAAAAAAAAAAAAAAAAAAAAAAAGAAGAAGAAGAAGAAGAAGAAGAAGATTTTGACTGCTAGAAGAAAAAGAAAATATCAAAGTGGAAGTACGGATGGACCTGATATGGTATTAATAATTTGATTGGATAATTTTGATATATGATTTTTTAAAATATTATATATTTATTATATTAAATTAATTTAATATGATTCAATATTTTTAAAGTTTGGTTAAAATATTTTACAGCATGATAAATTGGTAATTATAATTTATTTGATTTTAGCTTTTTCAAAAAATATTTTAATTATATTATACTAACACCTTATAAATACAGAAATAATCAAAATTAAGTTCAAACAATTTCTTTCGTTAATCAATTATACTAAAAAAATATTGTAGTTAAATTTTGTATTAATATTATTCAATCGATTAGTAATTTGTATATCTTGTTTGAATAGATAATTAAACTTTTTAGTTTTCTAAATAGAAATATAAAAAAATTGTATTATTATACCAAATTCTTATTTTGTCCTTTATTGTACTGTCCTAAATTTTGCAATATAAAAAGTTTTCGCGGGCGAATGTTTACTCTCTCAATCCCTATTTCATTTGTAGGGTTAACTCGTGACTTCTCAGATCTCAGAATACATGAATTAATCTCTGGTTCGTTCCGCCATCCCGACTAGTGAATTAAGATTCCTTCCTTCGGTTAGGATCAATCTAAACCAACCCATCATATTATGTATACGATTCAACATGCCAACTATTAAACAACTTATTAGAAATACAAGACAGCCAATCAGAAATGTCACGAAATCCCCCGCTCTTCGGGGGTGCCCTCAGCATCGAGGAACATGTACTAGGGTGTATGTGCGACTCGTTTAGATCATGAGCTGGCACAAAAGAAAGAAAACTACTTTTACAGTATCAATTATCAGTACCGGTGAATGGGATAGGATGGAAAAAGTTCCAACGGATTTCTTGAGTGTCCGAGTTTATTTATGGCATGAAACAACTCGCAGTATGGGTCTAGCTTATTGATATGTTCGAGAAAACTCTACTTGAATCCATACCAATCCAATTTGTTAAATAATTAGTATGAATCATCTAAATTCTAATATTGATAAATCGATTTTAGTGTTATAATAATACATATAAATGATATATATATATGAATATTTCGACATCTGATACTTTAACTTTTCTAATATAAATATTGTATATTTAAAAAAAATAAAATGCATATTTAATATTATAATATCGAAATCACAATGTTAAAATTTCGATTTTAATACAATAGTTAGTACCTACCCTACCATGTTAAACTGGAAGAGTGAAAATGGGTTAAACATTGTCCTCAGCATATAGATGTATAGGGTCGGCGATGATACCACGTGTCAAGTATCGGCAGGAACAGAATCAAGTAATCATTGATCTGCTCTCTAGTCTCTGCGGTGAATCCTTCTGTTGGATTTTCTTGTAAATAAGCTCCATCTTCAAGACGAGACAATTTCTCAATATATAAAATGAGAACGTACATTAGTATTTCTTTTTTTGTTGGTAAAGACGTATACTACTAACTTATTTTTACGTAGAGGAAGCTATGAGCCAGTTTGATCCTGCGACATAAAATTATAATATAAAAATTATAATTATAATATAAAAATTATATAAAATAAGATTAATATTTTATTTAAATATTTAAATTAAAAAATTTTAAAATATATGCATATAAAATTTTTATTAGTTGTGAAAATTATTTAAAATTTTTTAATATTTATAAAATTTTACTATATAAGTAAAAATTCATAACAAAGTATAATACACTATCACAAAGTAATTATAAAAAAAGAACTACAACACTTATTGATTGAACTTTAGTTCAATAAAAACTAAAATTGAACATTAGTTGTAATGTACTAGTCTTTAATATAATCCTCTCACATATCCAATATAAATGGTTGGCGAAAGTTCGTAATAATACCATCCGCAGATTTGATTTACATCTGAAATAAACGATCGGTAAATATTATTGGTAAATATAAAATGATGATTTTTTTTTTACAAAACATAAACTAGTGGATCAAATATTGTAGTTTAAAAAGTCCATCTGATTATTTGAAATTTCAAATCAAGATTTTTTGATAATTTGATATTTCATCTCATGATTTCAAATCATGAGATGAAATCGCGTATTCAAATGATAATTTCATCTCGTGATTTCAGATCACAAAATAAAATTGCATGTTCAAACGCCTACTAAATATATTGTCGAAGATATTTCAAAAATAATCATACTATCTGAACAGATTAGTCTATGATCCCGTTTGGTTTAGCTGAAAAAAAAAGTGGTTTTTAAGCATAAGTGCTTAAAACACTTTTTAAGTGCTGAAACCTATTTTATAAATAAATAGTTATGTGTTTGAATAAAAGTGCTGAAATTGAAAAAAAGTTATTGATGTGTTTGGTACATAAGCACTTATCTTAGGTCAAATGACTGAAATGCCCTTGAAGCTGTTAACACTTAAAAAATAAGAATTATTGTGATATTTATATTTCTAAAATAATTAAAATTTAAATTAATTTATATTTTTATTTATTTTTAATATAAACTAATTATTTTAAGTTATTTTTAATTTTTAAAATATATAATTTAAATAAAATTAGATAATTCTCACATTTACTTTATTAGGAGTATAGTTCTATTTTTTATTTGTAAACTCGAATATAATAATTTAAATGAATTATACTACCTCGATTTTTTTCTTTCAGATTTTTAATGATTTTTTTCTAATATGCATAAAGAAATAAAATTTTGTCAAAAATTTGAGTGAGGTATTATTGAAATTAAGAAAATATTATTGGATAAAAAGATAAATAGTTTGGTCAAACTTAAATGACTTATAAACCAAAGAATAAAAAGTTGATATGTACCAATTTTTGACTTTTGATTTTCCTAAAACACTTTTTAACTCTTTTTAAGCACTTTTTAATAAAATTAAATATTATAAAAAATTTAAAAATATTTATAAACTGATTTCAACTTATAAGCTAAACCAAACACCCTCTGTGACCTATCAACATCCTTTTACTCTATCTTGATACTATTATTTCAGCATACACGAAATAGCCCCCCCCCCCCCCAAAAAAAAAAGAGCAGTTCTTAAGTAAAAATTCACGACAAAGAGTACTATTACTTAACCCGAGACTTAGTACTTAAACATTAGTACTACTTAGAATTATATATAGTTGAAATTAAGTTAATATATTAGATATTGTCTCATAGTTTAATGTTACAAACTGTCAAAATTTTACATAGCATAATCATATTAGTAAATATAATTTCCCGATTAATAAATGGTGGAAGTTATTATTATTTTTTTTTAGGTAAAAAGACAAATATACTCAACAGAGTAATTAAAAAAGGGAAACGAGGGAAGATAAAAACATTTCCATTTATAGCTTGGGGAGCAAGGAATTCGGGGGCCAGCTAAATTTACCGTCTTAACACCATTACCCAGTTTTCGAAGAAGACATTTCACTTCCAGAGACCAGAGCTAAGACCCGAGGTTCGGTCAACAGTGGGCCCACCCCAAGCCCATGGTTCGGGAGCATAGTTGAACGGTAAGGCTCATCCGAACCTAAGGCTCGAATTCCAAACCTCAGAAGATAAAATTTCCCGCTCATTCACACTCAAGCTTGCTTAGTCCAGTGGAGAAAAGGGGGAAAGTAGAGGCACCATATAACCAGAGCTCCTCTCTTCTTCGAATACGTTTTGGAGATTCAGAAGATTAACATTGAATTTCCGAATAAAGTTTTGTAATTTTTTCAATCCTTTATGGGAAGGTGAGGATGAATTTTTGTGATGAAACTTGAAAGTTCGGGTTTTTTAGGCAAAATTTTGTTCTGAGTTTGATTCGGTATGATCAAAGATGGTCCAAAATTAAATCTTTATAGAAGTGGGGGGAATTTTCTATCTTATCGGTAATCAATTGTAGCTTCCGTTGTAAGATTTGTATTGGCTCCTGGGGAGAATGCTGAATAATACTGTAGTTCATTAAGGATTTTGGGTTATCAAGGGTTTGATTTATTCTTCGTTTTGGGAATGCGAAAGGCCATTGAGTTATATAAATGTCGGGTAGATAATGACATTCAAAGGGGTTTTGTAAAGATTTTGTACTACTTCATCGGATTGTTTAACGCCACTTGAATGTTGAATGTTTAGATTGCTCAAGTGTGTATTGTGTTTGCTGCATTACATCAGACACTAATTTCTCGACTAGTGTTAGTACATATATACTAAATTGCCAATTTTGTTTACAAATGCAAATGTGTGCTTTTACTGGCTGGTTGCTGGAAGTCCCCCACTTGTTCTAAGACCAGTTTGTTAGGCCTATTGTCATTTACCTTTGATTTTCATAAGTGCTCCAATTGCCCCAAATTTTTTGTTGGTATCCATTTTCTCATGTTGCTTGGGGTGAGGCATATCAAAACGGCATGTTGAAATTAGTCTGTTCACTTGTTCAATATGTTAGTGTCATGGAAAGATTTGGATAAGTTGGCTTAAAGTTTGAATTTATCAAGAGTGTTTAGTGAACTAATCGTTAATTGTTAAGTATCTTTGCTTTTAGGGTGCAACGCAAGTTTGTGAATCTATTGGATGATGTTCTATCTGTTGTTGTCACTTATGTAGCCATAAGAAGATTAATCGGTCTAATCTGTTTTTTCTTATTGATTCAGATCTTGGCTTATTGATGGCAGAGGACTTGCGAGTAAAGTTAAGAATGCTAGTGCCCCTGCTGCACATCAAATCAAAGATTGTGGGGCAAAGCGGCAATGCCCAAACTGCCATTACTGTATTGATAACAATGATGTAAGCTAATAAGTGTGTATGCATAATGTACTTACATCTTATAGTCCTCTTAATAGCTTTATCAAGCTGTTTAATCTAGTTGAAAATCTCTCTTCTAAAGAAAGTTCATTTTTCCCCGGGTTCAAGATTAGGCCAACAAATAGTTGTATTATAAATTAGTTGCTCCAGCCTGCTTCAATATTTTGCTGCTTTCTGATTCAGGTTTCTCATGAATGGCCTGGTCTACCTGTTGGTGTGAAATTTGATCCATCTGATATAGAGCTTGTGGAGCATTTAGAAGCAAAGTGTGGGATGGGAAGTTCCGAGCAACACAAATTCATTGATGAGTTCATCCCGACTCTTGAGGTTAACGAAGGGATTTGCTATACCCATCCTGAAAATCTTCCTGGTTTGTAAAGCATCCAATTCTTCAATATACTAGCTTCTGTTTGCTTTCAGCTGCATTAATCAATTCAATAGTCTGATGGGGAAATAAACAGATGGAAGACTATCTTCAGGAAAGGTTCTAGTGCTTTTTAGGGTTGCATTTACCTTAGAAATGAAAATGCAGCAAAAGTTAGTTGTTGTAACAAAGATGTAGATACAAAAAGTACAAGTTGCTCATTCTGAAGTTTAAGCCTTTGCTTTCAATCTTTCCATTTTTCCAGTTGAAACCTGAAAATCATCTATATATTGGCAGATTTTCATTCCTCGATCTCTTATATCGCATTTTTTATTGTCATTCCAAGGGAATTAAGAGTTAGCAATCACCTTTATTTTGTTTCAGGTGCCAAAAAGGATGGAAGTAGCGTTCACTTCTTTTATCGCATTAGTAATGCATATGCAACTGGTAAACGGAAGCGTAGAAAGATTCATGATGATAACAATTTGATGAAAGAACATGTCCGCTGGCACAAGACGGGAAAGACCAAGGTTCTTATGGAGAATGGGCTTCAAAAGGGATGTAAGAAGGTCATGGTACTCTATCAAACTACTAAGAAGGGGTCGAAGCAGGAAAAGACTAATTGGGTAATGCATCAGTACCATCTGGGCACTGATGAAGATGAAAAAGAAGGTGAATATGTGGTTTCAAAAATCTTTTACCAGCAGCAGAAGCAATCTGTCAAGGCCAATGATTCTCGTGACAATGAAGAAGCCAGTGCGGGAGTGAATCAAACTGGGCCTACAACTCCAAAGACGGTTACACCCAATCCCCCTCGAGCTGGAGAAACCCCTTCCTGTGAAGATATTGTGGATGACTCTTTACCCTTCTCTCCTGATCAGGTATAAACAATTTGATGATGCAGTTGCATCTTATAATTTTATCATTGGCTGTTCTGTACATTATTTCTGTTCACAAAATTGCACGTGTTCAACTCACGAACACATTTCAAATCATTCTATCTACTTATATGCATTTTGCCAGATTTTTTCAATACACTATGATATCGTTTTGCTGTTTAGGAAGTGGAAGTTGCTAAAGAACAAGGACAGCTTTCTGATACTAAAATTAAGTGTGAAATGGACTACTTCACATGCTTGGCTGGAGAATCTCAAGCAGCTGATGCAAATGATGCTGATAATTCTCTGCTGTGTGATGAACGTAATGATTCTTATTCATTTCTTGATAGTTTTGGACCCAATCTTGGCCCTTCTGTGGACTACACTCGTAACACCTGCCATTTACCTCAAGGAGATGGTGCCTCAACCTGCGGAATTTCAGAGTTGGATAACTTGGAATTCGATACTCCTCCAGATTTCCAACTTGCAGTAAGTTTCATCAATGCAGGTGCTATTGAGCTTTTTCTTTTATATGCAAAATAACATCTATAGTTGAATCTGATGTTGTGTTCTACCAGGATTTGCCGTTTGGTTCTCAAGAGAATATCTTTAGTTGGTTGGACCGGCTATAGAGATGATAAATACTTTGTTGTTAATGGCAATGAGATGATGCTTTGTGCATTCTGAGATGCAAGATTGTGCTCTTGAACGGCTACAAGATTCTTTCTTCGATTTCAGTTCTCCCGGTTTCAGCATACCTTGTAAAGAAATGCTCATTTTTTCACCAGTCCTACAGACCGCAGAAGAAAAGAAAAAATAGAAAATATTGGTTGTTATATCCTACAACGCTGGAAGATATTCGAGTTGAAGGAGTTGTGGCAGGAACCTACTGCAATCTACCCAGGATGAGTATTTGGGAGTTGGAACTGTTAAAGCTCAGCTTACTGATGTGGCTCAAATTTTGATTTAGTGTTCTGATCTCTCTTGTTTAAGACTCTCATATCCTTTGTGTTCTGTTCAGCATGTTCTGACCCCCAAATACTTTGGAAAGCTTCTAGTTTGTACTAGTAGTTTACTTTTACTTAAAAGTGTGGATTCTATTGCTTTCTAATGCCTCTTTCGTTGTGTCTGATTCCATGCATTCTGATCTTGTTTGACTTTTGCCTTTTCATTTTGCATAGAATTTTTTCAAGGTAAATGCTTGTGGTTTTGCTAAATTTGTGTAGTTGAAGAAACTTTTGCGTATTAAGTCTCTCAGCATGCCTGTCAGATGAACTATGTTGGTAAAGCTATGTAGTATTTGGTATTGACAAAAAAGCCTTAGTAAGAGATATCCAGGCTTCATATACAATGTTAAACAAGGGGTCTGATTTTACTTGTTTATTCAAGTTTAAAAGATAACTTCACATAGGTTAAAATAAGTACCACTATGAGACACCTTTGTCTTTGTGGTTTAAGAAAAAATTACTGTCATGAGTCACCTTTCTGGTGAAAGAAACATCTTGATTAAGTAGTGAACAGCAATATCAAAGTTTCATCTTAAAAAGGCAAAGACAGAAAATGACTTCTTGATTCAAGGATGAGATTCAATTCCTGCAAAAAACTAAAAGGGAAAAAAAGAAGTATATTAACACGAGAACATATGGCACTTCCATCTTAGAAAGAAAAGAAAGAAAATGACTACTTGCTTCAAAATTGATTTGGAATCTTAGGTTTGAACATGGAAAAAATTGTTTGACAGATGGTAATGGGGCGTTTTGCACAAATGACTGCTAAATTTGGTCTGCAAGAAGATATACAATACAACCTATGAAACTGAAAACTGTTTCATAGGATTCAAACTGGAATAAACACCAAGTTAACAACAAGAAACTCAAACTGTCTCAAAAAACATGTTCATTTTACCAGCATATCTTTTGCACTGACTGACTGGTACTTCTTGCTCAATTAACATGGCTAACTAAACATGCATTCGTTTCAAAACTTCCCATCAAATATGAAACTATAAAACCTAATGAAATCTCAAAAACCACAATGACTTGGCTTCTAACTGAGCTCTATTCTTTTCCGCATGCCTTCTATGCAACATATTTGGGAAAACAAGATTCATAAATTGGAATAAATATCTCTAACAGGTGAAAAACAATAAGAAAACCAATTCTACAATCAAAAAGCCCGAGCATTGTCTTTCAAATAGTCTTATCTCAGGTTATGCAATACAGACAGGAAACTGTCAAGTTTCCCCAAGCCTGAATCATCACCGCTAAATTAAATTTTTTACTTGGCAAATGAATGTACTGATACCTCAAATGAACCCAAGACAATATACACCCTGCTGCTTCCCTAAAATTCTTTTACCTACATTTTGTTGCATACAAGGTTTAACAGCACTGCCACACGACCATCATCAATTACCTGATAAGAGCCCCTCATGGTGCAACATAAAATCGGCACATGAACACCTCCTATGTTATGAAAATGCACCCAACTCGGTGGTAAAAACTTAGCCACTTTCTCTTTTGCAGTTCCCAGGCAAGAGATACTTATACTTCTCCGGATTATCCAGCAGATGAGCAGGAAGATGCACGGCTGAGTAAGAATGAGGGACAGGTCCCATGTTACCAATGATATCCTTGAATGAGTACTCCTCAGGAAGCATGTCGTATAAATCAGCCCCTTGACAAATGATATCTTGTATTCTTCTAGGGTTCAGATAATGCAAAAACCTCACTCTATCAGTGTGGCTATAAGCTTTCATCTTGAATATGAAGTCAGAGATGTGGCGGAAACAAAAGCTACAATGCCAACCTGAATCTGCCAAAAGGTAATCAGTCTGACGATAGTGTACATATCTAGTCTTGCCACTCTTATACCTGTGTACTGAAGCTCTCCAACTTCTGTGCTTTATCTCAAATTCAAAAGAGTACAAGTAGTTCCTAAAATGAAGGTGAAGAATCGGAGGAATGTCGTCACACCATCTCAAAAGATTGATGGTGTGCCTGCTAGGAATTTCATCAACATCGGACATTATCAGCAAATCATCATCCTCTATTCCAGCTATTCTCAAAAGCTGGTCGAGTGCTACTCTCTGATATGCCTCTTCAACAAAGGGATTTTCACCTTTTCTGAATCTTCCTCCAATGGTACCATAAGTTAATCGAGGTTCAACAAACTTAAATTGGTCCCGGTTAATAGCAAAAGTAAAGGGCTTGGGCAATCCAGTAAACGTGGAGTTCGACTCGAGAAGAACAAACTGTGTGATGTAAGGATACAATTCTTTCCATCTGATAGTAAGCATGTCCACTTCATTACTAAACAAAACTGCATCATAGACACGCCTAGGATATTCCCGAATTCCCCATCCATGTTGCTTGCAAAGGTTCTCCATTGAGACATTCTCATGATAATAGTGGGTAACTTCAATAAAGGGCTTTGGAGGAGATTGCCATATCGGGCGGAGGAAGTAGGAAATCTTCTGTCCATGAAAGTATATGCCAACTATGCATGTTGGCACAAAAACAAACAAAAAGACAATAGCCTTTAAATCCAATCCGCGAAGCATACACCGTAGTCTTGACATGCTTACTATTCCAGGGGTAGACTGCTGCATATCAAAAAGATAACAACTTTACACAGATGCAAATAGCAGCAAACCTTTGACAACTCAAGACATAAGTTTTTTGAACCCCTAAATACAGTTTGGCTGTAGGAAAATAAAAGAATGCTTTAAAACCATCTACAGAAAACGTAATTGAGGATTCCCAAATATCTTCCAAGACAGAGCAACATATTTTCCTTTTTTTTTTTTTTTTTTTTTTTTTTTTTTTTTTTTGTTTCAAAACTTTTTAGCCACTTATGAGAACCATAAGAAAAACTGAAGCTTCCATCAATTTAGACAATATACAAATGGATAACTAAAATCACGAATTTCCCCAAAATCACAAATCTCCAGAAGCTCATTACTACAATATAGGAAAGGATTTGAAAAATCAACCAAATTGAATATTTTTTTTTAAAAAAAAAACTGCTCCTTGGGCACAACCCACATCACCCCAATTCAAGATTTTAGGGTTTATATGCAATCCATATCGATACCAGGATGAAAAAACACATGTTTCATGAATCCCCAGAAACCCAACAACAACCACACACACACACACACAGAGAGAGAGAGAGAGAGAGAGAGAGAGAGAGAGAGAGAGAGAGAGAGAGAGAGAGAGAGAGAGAATAAAAAAACGATCTTTGCCAAAATTCCAAACTAATGCGCATATAAAATGGTAAATGAGAATTAAAAATCAATTGGGAAAGAAAGGAAAGAGACAAGACAGGTACCTCGCCACAAACGTCTTCACAGAAATCGTCGCTCTTCTTTGAAGGGTAATAAACATCAGACACCATGTGCACCTAGATAATTTTATTCAAAACCCTCCCTCTAAAATGGCCAATGAAACTTTGGCTTCTTCCAATTTTATTTTTTCTCTCTCTCTCACGCACAAGAAATTTTGTCACCTTCTGTACAATTCAGAAGATAACAAATTATCAAAAAGGAGAGATTAATGAAGAAAACCCTGATAGAAAAAGAGAAAAAAAATCAACCCCCTCCCTCTCAAATGTACAGCAATGGAATTGCCAATATCAATGAGAGAGGGGAGAAATTTTCCAATTTTCCTTTGCGATTACTACTTAAGAAATCGCTAATTTATAGCCGTTTGTTGGGTTCTTCTTCTTTTCTTGTAATAATTCAACACTCTTTTCCTCAGATGCCTATATATAGAGAGAGACACACACAATGCACCCCCCCACCCCCACCCCCTGTATATCCTCCTTCACCTATGGAAATTCTATAATGCAGGTGAGGGGAAAAACAAAAGAAACAATCTAACTGGAAAAAGAATAAAAAATATTCCTAATTTTAAAAATAATATAAATCCTACTCCAGATAGGATTGCTTCTATCAATTTTGTATAAAATTCGAATTTAATAGATAAACATTTTACGTGGGGAGATCTCCATGTCATATTCCCCATATTTACAATTACAATTTTATCCACTTCCTTTTAATTTGCTTTTAAGAAATGAAAAATGAAATGTGAATCAATTGGAAAAAAAAAATATTATATACAAATTTAGTATATTCTCCTTTACACTTTTTTCAATAAAAAGGGAATGCGTGTGTAAAAAATAAAATAACAAAAACGAGAGGGATAAACGCATTACATCATTAAGATATAGGTATGGCTTTTTACCGTGAAAAGTTATGGTGGATATATATATATATATATATTTATTTATTTTTAATTATAAATTTTGCGTTTGAGTCATATATATAGATTTATCTTTTATAAAAAAACGTTATATTTTTAAATCTCAATGGTATTCACTTATTTTCTTCTACCATTCTCTTTTCTCCTACTTACATTTCTATCAATGCTCTAAATTAAATAAAAATAAACAAATAAAGGGAAAAAAAATGTCAACTTATGGTGGTCGAAAAGATAAACCTAATATATATAGTTTGTAGAATCTTGGACCAAGTCGAGTAGAAGTTGAACCCTATTCATTGAGGTGTTATTCTTGCAATAAGTGACATAGAAACAAGTGGACATTGATTACTACGATGAGTGCTTTTAATACTACTACTATTATTGACAAGTCATAATTTCATTTGCTAGTTTAAGACTCTTTGTAATATTTTCTTTCATTTTATTTTAATTGCTAGATATATTAAATATAATTATTTCAAAATATTTATTAATTTTAAATTTAAGAGATAATTATTTTTAATTCTAATCTTAATATTTAAAGTTATTCTAAAATATAAAAAAAATTATTATGGTATGTTTTAAGAAAAAATAAAATTATATTAGTTAAATTATAATATATATTAATTTTTTCTTAATGTATAAATTTTATCCTAACAATTAAAATGAACAGAGAGCAACAGCACAGGAAAGATGGACTAGTCAACTGTAATTACTCATTCCCGTGGATGATTTAATTATCATTGATTTTGTATTGACCCGGGGAGGATCAAGGATCTCTTCTCCTTTCATTTCCTAAGCAACAAATTTAATCAAATACTAATTAGAGATTGGGCTTTTTTTCTTCGAATTATCTGTTGTATTTTTAAATTGAGAAATTATTTGATTTATTTAGAAAGTCATGATAAATAATTTGAGATGAGAAATATTAAATTTAATTTTCTCAATTACCAAAGTTAGTCTAAAATAAACTTTAATTTCTCCTGGTCCTAGTATAGCCGTTTTACTAGATTAATAAAGTGCTACTCCCACCCGGTTCATTTAGTTATCGTACTTATTAAAATAACTAATTTAAAATACATTAGTTGTAAATGTAGAAAATTAAGATATTAATTATTTAGATTCATCTTTAAACTTACTCAATACATGTAAAGAGTATTAATATGGTAAAAAAAGAGAGTAATATTAAATTAAAATTAAAGAGTAAATAAAATTAATTTAGTCAAATTATCCTTTTAATTAATATATTCTTAAGATGCGAGAAAAAAAATACTACAAGTAAAATGAACGAGTATGCATTATGTAATTTATAATTTTTCTTGAAATCGAAAACAATCTCTCAATCTCACAGGGTTTATTCTATCCTTTTTAGGTTTCACTTGTGAAATCACACTAAATATATTATTATAATATAATTTATAGTTTTTGACGATGATATTACTAATTTACTAAGCTATATATTATGTTATCAACAAGAGTTGTCTTCAAAAATCATATGCATGATGCGAGACAAACAAAGAAAACAAGGTACAAAATTCCAGCAAAATTATGTTTGTATTCACTCAAATGGCTAAGAGCACAATGTTCAGTCTGGCATATGCATTGGAATCCCCACAATTAGTTTAATAGTTTTTCGTAATTGTCAATTATATCCAAAAACGATCACCTTAATGAACAATTAAATTCTTTCTTCTTTTTTTTTTTAAAGTTCATTTTGGTTGGGAAAAAAACACATAGTAAAATAATTAGCCTTGTGAAAACTGACGTGTGTTTTTGTTCCGTACAAGATAGATATTATTGAGGCGAATAGTTCAAAGACTTTTAAACAGCCTATTTGACAACATTCGAAATTTTAAACGGCATTTCACGAGAATATTTCATGCAATAAATATTTTAATCAATCAAATCTAGTTCTGCAATGTAACTTGCAATTAAAAAAAGAATCAGAACAAGTAAATTATTTCACATAATTAACTGGAAAGTATAGAAAAATATATGAGTTTTAAGTACATATTAAAATATAATGATAGTTGGTGGCAGATTCAAAGTATTATCTATCCATTTGCGCGATCAATAACTTTTGCTCATATTTTACCTATATATATATATGAAAAAATTACTAAATATTCATAAAAATTTAATTATAAACTTAATTATTATTATAAATTAATTTAAAATTACTATAAAAATATATAAATTTTAAATTCTGAATCAAGCTCCACCAAAAAACCATTAAATAATCAAAATATATAATCGAAATCCAAATAAATGAATAATAAAGACAGGGTATTTATTAGAGGGGAAGACGACCTAGTAATTTTATGCCAAATGCTATATACTTTTGACATTTTCCTAGTTTACTTTATGTTTGTCTAAAGTGTTAAAAATTGGAAGATGAGTTTAGTCCAACGACCAAGACTAATTGACCTTGCCAAACGCTGCCGTGTGCTAAATGTTTTCTTGAAAAACGATCAAGACTACTACTACTCCAAAATATACTACTTGCACCATTTCACATTAGTAATTTCATGTTGATTTGATACACTTTTAAGAAAATATTTACTATAAATTTATTTTATTAACTATATTTTAATATTTTAATAATAAAAATAATATTTTTTTAATTTTCTAAAATAAATAAGTAAAAAAAATTGCATACCAATTAACGATAAGAGCAGAAATCTCTTCTCTCCTTCGAACCCTCTATCGTAATATAAAACGGAGGGAGAATTCGCAATTGGTCACATTTGTTTTTCATTCGATAAATGTAGTATTGCCTGTCGCATTCATAACTATACGTTTTCATACCGTGTCTTGCTTTTTTCTTTAAACGAAATTGACAATTTGAAATTTTCTTTCGTTTTCCCTGATTAGAAAGGAAAAATAAGAGTCTAAAGGGTGTGCTTGGTAATGAATACAAATATTTTTTAATGAAAATTAAATGGGTCATTTCTTATTTATTTTTATGTGTTTATTGTATAAATAAAAAAATATTATCTTAAAAAGTATTTGTATATAGTTTAAAAAAATCCTATGAGAAGTGAGGGTTGGGAGTAGGGACAAAGACATATGTATCGTAATCGGTATATGAGTTCAATTGAATCATAATTTTTAACATGAACTGTAAATTTATGTGTAAAATTTACTAAAATTATAATAATTAAATAATAGATTGAACGCATAACTTTAAAAATATAACAGATTTAATACTAAAAAATCTTAGAAAGACTGAACAAGTAGATTGTAAATCTTGAATCCGCTTCTGGGTTGAGATGTTGGGGGGCTACAGGAGTGGCGACGAAGATGAGATATATTTGAGGATGAGAAAAATACAATAAATATGAAATTCTACTTTCCCTAATTTCACTAAAAAGAAGTCATTTTTGTAACTTATTTTCCAAAGATCTTAATCAACTAAATATGAAAAATATCCACACTGAACACACCTAAAATGTCAAATTCTTATCTTTTCCCTTTTTTCCAAAGAAGAAAATATGAGTAACACAAAGCCATGTGTAGTATTTTAGCTTAGAGTCTTGCCGTTTACTTCGTAATATATGGATGTATTGTCCAACACGACCAAATCTTTTTCAGAAAATTAAGGTAGTCGGAAAAAGAAACACTTGGAACAAAGGGGGGGGGGGGGGGGGGGTTCTTGTACATGGTCATGAGGTTATGCCTCAAGCATTCTAAACACGGCCAACGCGCAACGCATGTAGTTCGTCCCATCGTTGGACGGTTTTTTTGATAGCAATCATGATTTGCCAGCATCTTTCCTAATCTTATCTTATTATGTATATATTGATTATATGTTAGATTTAGACACATCTCTCTTTATTAGTGAAATAACGAGTGAAAGTCAAAGAATTAATGATTTGCATCATGACAACAAGCTGGCCTATGTGTTGTTTCCTTACTGTTATGTCGTTAACCTTGTACACCCTTAAAATTGCTTAGCTAACTTCTTTTTTGTGTCGTCAAGAGCTTTCTTCATTGATTACTTATTTTTTTTATGTGTTCAATACGTAAGCAAAAAAATATTATCATAAAAAATATTTATATATAACGTACATATATACTGCAGGAGGTAGGGTTGGGGGATAGGGGTGGGTGTGTGGTGGTGGGCATGGGAGCTATATTGGCGTGAAGACAAGATGTATTGGATAATAGAGATGATACAAATTAAACAATGTGGAATATCACTTGTAAAATTTATTTTTTCTACTTTTACTAAAAAATTTATTTATTTAAAAATTTTTAATTAAAAAAAATATTATAAAAATTAAAAGATAGATTCTGAAAATTATTTTCCTGGGAACCAAACACACCCTCATTCATTTGTGAAGGGAGGTTTGCTTCCAGGTAGCTTCCTAGAAAGTGGCGGACTGAACACAATTGGCCAATTGGGGACCAGAAAACCAAATGACAAGAATGGCATCTATGTTACTGAATCAGAAATGCAACTCCTCTTATACTATTCCTTTTATTTTATTTGGAGCACGATTGAAAGTCGTCTCATAATTGAATTTGAGTGTAATTATATAGTTTGATATATTTGTTTAGCTAGATAATTATATATTATACTCTTTAATTTCTGGAGAGGGGTAGGGGTCGGGAGAGGTTGCAGGTAATTACATGGTGTAATTATAAGGTTATTTTCAATTTATTTTTTTATTTTTTTAATTAATTATTTTTATTTCTTTATTTTAATTTCTAGTTTATTTTTATTATTTTTATTTTTTATTTTTAAACTATTATTTTGTTTTATATTATTTATCATTTACTTCCTTTCTTCTCATTTCACGACCTTTAATTCTTGTAATTTTATGTAATTACTCGTATTTTTTTATTTTTTATTTTTATTTTTTTATCTTAAAAAAATAAATTATTATTTTAATTTTTGAATTAACGTAGAATTTCATTATTTAATTATATTTATAGACTTGTTTTCATTATTTTTGAATTATATCTACTTAAGTTATATTGGAACTTATTTTAAGTTGAAATTTGACACGAGAGTATTATGTTTGTTTTTTTATTTTTACTATTGAGTCTGACTCATAGTGATTATTTATCAAAGAATGACTCTGGTTATCAAATGATTGAACAACCGGGAGCAATTTACTTACGATACTTAAATTATATTATATTTTCGGTTCTAATTTATTTGTGTTAGTAGTATTGACTTGTTATTTCACATGTCATTCATTTTTTAGTTAGAATTGATAGATTATTATTTGTCAAATATTTAAATAATTTTATAATATTATATTTATAATATTAATATTTTCTTTCAAAAATGCATTCTATGATATTATTAAAAGAATATGAATTTTAGTTTTTATAATTAATTAAATTAAATATTTTAATTTAAAAATATGTATCTATTATTTTAAATCATATTATTTAAAAATATATATTTATTAATTATTATATTCTTTTAGAGATAATATGTATCTTAAATACCTGATTTAATATCATTTATAAAGACATAGATTTGTCAAATATTAGTTTTTGATAATTAATTTTTATTTTTAAAAATTAATCTAACGATTATTTTTTTAATCATATTAGTTAAAATATATATTTATTAATTATTGTATTGTTAGAGATAATAATATCTTAAATACCTAATTTAATATCATTTATAAAGACATATATTTGTCAAATATTAATTTTTGATAATTATTTTTATTTTTAAAAAATTAATCTAACTGCATAATTACAATTGTGCAACCAAATAGTACACTTGTAATTACATTGTAATTATATCATGACAAATAAATATGTCATCGTAATTACTATACTGTGTAATTATTAGGTTGTGTAATTATTATCCTATTAATTACACCCATTTTAATTATATAGTGAGTTTCCAAACAGACCCTTAACGTGTCTTGGTTTGAATAAATATAAAATTTAAAAATATATAAAAAAAAGATTTAAATATTGTGATTTTAGAGATTATTTGGTTAGAATTATGCAGTTATTAATAATATATGTACAGAAATCTAGGTTTAGTTATTCATGCATTAGTCATTTTTATCTTTTATTCTGCATAAAATAATATATAGATTCTCTTATAACTTATATATGTATTAGTTATGCGGGATTTAAATTACAAACTAAACATCATATCAATTTTATATATCAATGACTTACCTTGTAATCAGCAACCAAATAAGGTATTAGTTATACATAATTTAATATTTGCATAACTCACCTTCAAATCAACTACCAAGTGACCCCTTCAATATGTCGGATGAGATGTTTAACTTAAAAAATTGCTCCCTCAATTTACTTTTACTTATTCACTATTTTAAAAATAAAATTTCATTTTTACTTATCTATTTTAGCATGTCAAGAGAAAAACAATCTTTTATTTTCTCTTCTTGTTTTACCCTTAATATTAATTACTCATTCCTCAAATTACATCATAAGACTTTTTGAAATACTAATAGTCATGACTGTTATGATAAAATATACACTTCATTTATTATTTTTTAAGATGTGCAAATATGAATAAATAAAAATAAATAAAAAGAGTGCAAAATATGTATAAAGAAAAAGATATTCTTTTAAATCTAAAATAAGACACATAAATTTTAAAAAAGAACATAGTCAAATCTCTATAGTGATATTTCAGTACGACAACTAACTTTTATTTGGAATTAATTTTCATATTACATTATATGTTTTTGACAATAATATTTTTTATAGTAGTTAAAATTATTTAATTAAATAATATAGTTACTCTTTCTATTTTAAAACAACTGATATTTTCATCTTTTTAATTTTTATTTCAAAATAAGTGATGTTCCATATAATCAAGAAGATATTAATAATATTTTCTCAATTTTAATATTATTTACATAAAAAATTATTAAAAATTATATTTTTAAAAAAAAATTTATAAAATAAATAAAAATATTATTTTATTTTATATGAATAAGTAATTTTCATCAGAAGTGTGTCCAAATAAAAAATAGGAAGAAATTTGACTTTAACAACTTATAACTTTGGAGCAATGCATAAGGCAGAAAAAGAAATTTGCAGCCTTTCGATTCTTATTTTATGGATATTTAATTTCACCACATTCTCCGGGAATTTTCGTGGTTGACTTTAAAAAACACTAAGTCAACCATGACAAGAAAAAAGGCAGACTAGACTTGATCTTCACAAATGAATGCAATTTTCAAATTAAATACGCAGCCATACAATTTAATTTTCGAATTAAATAAATAGGTTCCAACTTCCAAGTGGGAATAATTGAATCTTATGTAGCTTTGTCCGATTTGGTCCCCAAAATCTTACTTCCTCCATTTTAAAATAACTTATATTTTTAGTTTAGGCAATAACTTTTTTTAAAAATAATTTAGTTTTATAAAATAAAATATATTTTTGTTAATTTAAATTTTTATTTATATAAAACTCTCTTTATTTAAATAAAAGATAAAATTAGAAGAATATTATTAATATCTTGATTATATAAATATCACTTATTTTGAAACAAAATCAAAAGACAAAAATATCACTTGTTTTGAAACAGAAGGACTGCAGAATAATTTCATTCTAAAAAGAGTCTGTATTTTTGACGAAATGTTTTTGTTCTTTTATAATTTAAATAAGAAAAATATTATTATTATTACTATTATTTTTATATTTTTATGTGTAAAATTGAATTTTTTTTATACAAAGTTATAAAATTTAAAAATTTTGTTTAGTGCTAGAAAATCATTTTTTTCGATATTCCTTTCACTTATTTTATTTGTCCAGTATTGATTTGACACACTTTTAAAAAATAAAAAATAAAAAATAATAAATAAAATAGTAATTTTACTATACCACCTTCTTGAATATAATAAATTTAATATTTTTAAAAAATATATTAAAAATAAATAATACTTAATAATAAAAATAAAATAAGTATAAAATAAAAATTATTTCTTGATCGTTCAAATTCAATTTTTCTCATCTCCGCTTGAATCTATATTTTGGAATTCTAATATATTTATTTTTCTACTTCAATCAGTCAAACTTTGAAACTTGGCTAATTATTTTGATATAACTTACTTTCTCTCAATATATTAGTTGTTACGTTTCTCTTCTATACGTTTATTAAAAAGTTATATTTTATAATTTTCAACATAGTCAATATTATTTACTTTCAAAAATAAAAATATAATAACTAATTTTATTTTAATTTTATAAATTGATAAATATTTTAAGAAGAACGGAGGGGGTACAGTCGTTTTCCATACTTCATTAAGATGAGGGTTTCATAGTCCAAAACTCGAGTGTAAATTTTTAATCAAAGTACTTCACATTTATTTCATCTGACTCTTTTTTTCTTTTTTTTTTTTGAAATATATAGCACCCTAAAATTTTTATTTAATAGCATAATTTTAAGAGAGAATACCTTTTAAAGTTGGTATCATTTGTAGGTACCTTTCTATGAATTTTTGACCTAATTATCCTTCTGAAATTGGTATTTCGAAAGTTTTGACCTCCCCCTCCCTCTCCCCCTCCCCCTCCCTCCCTCCCCTCCCCCAGCTCTCACAAGCCATCTAGCATAAAAGCTGATCACAAATTATGTTTGAGCGCGTGAGAGTTTAGTTTCAAAGTTATATTAGACGCTTTGAAATAATTAAAAAGCTAAATTTTTTTCTCTTTTTTTTTTCTTCTCATTTTAATGATAATTTTTCGTTATCCTCTCTTTTATTTTCACTCTTTCGCTTTTTTTCCTATTTCATTACTTCTTTCATAGCAGCTTTGAGGCGGTCAAAGTTTTCGAAATACCAACTTCAAAAGAGTAATATGGACAAAAATTAGTCCAATAGTACCTACAAAACGATGTCAATTTTAAGGAGCTCTTAAGGTATTCTCACTACTTTTAACTTTTCATAGATGTATATTATGTTATCTTTTAAACCATAAATTCTAATTATAATTTTTTAAAAATTCATATCCAATTAAACATTTACCATATAAAACGAAACTAATTAAGTCTCTAATATTAAGCTTTTAACATGAGTGCACTTGACTATTTTTCAACCAGTAAAAGAAAACGATAATAAAGGGCATAATGTATCATAAATAATTTAGTGGGTAGCCTCTCTTGAAATATTTGGACCATAAAGTATCCTCGTTGAAAAAAGGGTACTACATTTTGGGAGGGAAGTAATTAACAACCACAAAGCAAAATAAAAATATTTTAGGTTTAATTTATTTTTTTTCAACTTAAAAATTATACTGCTAATATTGGCAAGGAAATGGACAAAACATGGTGATTTTTTATTTTTATTATGAATGGAAAGATGACAAACGGAACAAAAGTTGAGTCACAAGTCACATGGCCAATTTTTGAGTGGCTCTACTTAATCGATTTTCTTAGTCTTCAAGTTTTATACCACTTATTATATAATCACACCATTTGGATTACATATAGGGTTTTCATAGAAGGAAAAGAAATTTGAACTTTGGAAATTCTCTCTCTCTCTTTCTCTTTCATTTTTTTTTTCTTCTTCTTCTTCTAAAAAAATTATATTTGTTTGAGTTGTGTTAGTGAAAGGAGATGCCTAATTAACCGTATGAACATTTGTACATGCAATAATAGCAATAACAAAACAATACTTTCACAAGTGTTTTTAAGAAAAATAATATATACGTAATTTTATTCCTACTTTCTAAAGATATAGAGACTGTTTTAAATTCTCATTTATTAGTGCGACAAAAAGAGATAAAGATTATGTTAATTTAGTAGCCTTTTGTTCAAATTCTCATAGGTCCGAATTGAGAGATCTCTTTTGTTATTGTATAACTCATGTCGAAAAATAAATTCAATAATTTTATGGCAAATCATAGTATAAATTGAACGACCGTATATATGTGAAATTAATCCCATGTGCATGCCTGCTATTGAATTTGGGGATCTCAATATTAGATTAGGTTAGTTCATCACACATAGTGTTGGATTTATATGAATGTCCTCTACCTAGTTTAGATGGATTCTTTCGTCTATTTGTACCGATCTCTAACACAGCTCACCTAAATCACCATGTGTCATATAGCAAGCAACTAACTATTACTACTACTGCTTTTTTTCAAAAAAATATTAAATTGAATATATAATTTTAAATTATTCGTACTTGAGCACTGAATATTGAGAATTTTTTTTTAAAAAAAAAAAAGAGAAAAGAGAGACGTTAAAAGGAATGAGAATTGGTTCTAGCTAAAAGTGTTGCCAGTTCTCTTTAATTTTCAAAAGCAGCTTAACTAAGTACATTTAGCAAAAATATCCCTATTTTGAAGCTTCTTTTGCTTACCTACACAAAACCAAAACTACACACATATATATTCTTTTTGATTTTTCATCTGGTGTTCCGTACATTTCGTGGAATCTGATTAATTTGAATTTGCATTCGGGAAATCCCGCATTAACAGGTAAAGTGCTCCCTATCAAAAACGACTTTATACTCAGGGCTCTGACCCGAAACCTCTGATTAAGAACGGAGGAGTACTTCCCGCTCCGCCGCAACCTTGAACGGTAAATATACATATATTATATTACTTCTAACTTTTCAACTAATGTATAGAAAGTTATAAAGAGATGATACTTTATACAAATCTTTCTTTGCCCAAAGCATAAAACATAGAGAAACCGACAAGGCTAAAAAAGTGAATTTTTTTGTGGCAAAAAACTGCAATCGGCGCACCCATACGCAAGCTAATGCCTTTATGTCCCCAAGCTTTTTGGATTCTGTCATCTTTTCTAGCGACATGAAAGTTAAAACCTAAAAGCGGACTAGGAATCAAGAACATAAATCTTTAAACTATGAGTTTTATATTTATTGAGGATTGTATTAGGTCACTACAAATCTTATGTACTGGAAAATTAAATAGACAAAAACAAATAAGTATCTCACATATTTAGGTGTGTTTTTTATCCCTTTTTTTTTCTTTCTTTTGGACTGTTTAAATCGTTTTACACCATATGTAATGAGATTGTTCGACTCAATTAGGACAAAGGATACACTTCCATTTTGTAACCAAAGCTCCATTTTTTTAAAAACCGAAATGATAAGTTCACGTAACCCTCTAATGGGCCAAGAAACCACAGGAAAATGATATTAGGGATCCAAAAACATCGAGAAAGTAAGTGGGCCTTTAATTTCGCTAGAAATGCTCTTTTTCCATCCAGTGGCTCCAGCTGATTTGTAGCGGGTGATTTCCTTATTGGAAAGGAAAAAAACATAAATATATTATATCAGATTCAATATTACAAAATTTAACATGAATTTTTATTTATCAAAATATAACAGTAGAATTTTTTTAAAAACCTTGATAAAAAACTGAAAAATTTGACAAAATCTAATATCTGAATTCACGCTAATAACTTATTCCCTTAAATAACATTTCTTCGATATTAATCCATCAAATTTCTTCTAAATATTGCCTTTTCTATTATCGCCTTTTCATATCCCTTCAAATTAAGTAAATCAGTTTATATTTATCATATTTTATACACAATTGATATCCTAAGAATAATTTTTGTATATGATTTGATATAATAAAAGTAAGTAACATAGTTTGTATATCCATTTCATACATATAAAAAGAACTTAGGCTTATTGTTCTATATGCCCCAATTTTAGACTCTATATTTAAATGTTCAAAAAGGTGAACAATACCGTATTTTATATATCAATTTCATACAATTATTTAATTTTGAAAATTTTTAAGATGCCAGTTGTTATAACAATCTAATAACCCAAAAAGGAGAAATAATTTTGACGAAAGGTCCACGATAAAGAAAGAATTTTGTCAAGAAAATATGTAAAAATGGAGAGTTATGAAAAAAGAGAGAAGTTTAGATTATTTTCTTTTGAAAGTTGAATAATAGAGGGAGACAGAAACGAGTTCAATATTCTGTTATCTAAAAATCAACCAATAAATTTTTACCAAGCCATTTTTAAAAAAATTATTAAGCAAAAACAAAATTTCAAAATCATCCCTTTGCTATAAACATATTTGTATTACAGTGAATGTCTATAAATGTATTTCTCATTTGTTGCCATTAAATCAAAAATGAAAAATTGAGACAGAAATGCTTCTGCTACATAATATTTGGATACGGAAAAGATATGATTATAATATATGAAAACACTCATAAAATGTGTATTTTACTGGATTTAGATAAAAATTATCTACATTTTGCCCTTTTTTTTAAGGAGGTAATAATAAAATTTCAATACGAATAAATAAATTCATATATTAATCAATTAATATATCACAATTTAAATCGCAATATTTATACTTTCATATTATAATGATAAACGCTCTCCAATTTACTTTGGGTACTCTAATTTAAACTTTTCACTGACATTTATCTCACAATCTCATTATATACGAGTATCATTTAGTAATGTAGCATTGCATTTACCATGCAAGTAAAATAATAAGTATATAAGTGTTTTTTTCGGTTAAATTTTTATTTTAATTTGAAGGTTAAAAGAATATCCAAAAGCTGGAATTGCCACGTCACGCTGTGATCACGCTGAATGTATCTCCTCAATCAAATCAGTATTTCGTCTTCCTCATCCAATTACAATTAAAAATCAATTCCGCCATTAGATCTGAAAATGGCGATATTTACTATCCACTGACGCGAAATGCTGTTATCACTTCTCCGGTAACATTAGCCAAAGAACAACAATTGAAGCAGCAATGGAGAAACAGTCGGCGGTGATCGAGCACAAGTCTTACGCTAGAGTTGGACTGCTTGGAAACCCTAGCGACGTTTATTTTGGGAACACAATCTCTTTCAGCCTCGGGAACTTTTGGGCTTCTGTTCGTTTGGAGCCCTCTGTAGATCTCGTCATTGTTCCTCACCCTTCTCATGATCTCGTCCAATTCAATTCCATCTCTCACCTGGTACCCTATCTGTACTCTTCCTTTATTCATCCATTTTACTTATTGTTGATATATGACAACTATTTTTGTTAGAATTATTTTTATACTGGTGGTAAACGTGCCATTGAGATGTAGATGATTGACTTATTGATTTGATTTTGTGTTTACTTGGTTATCCTAACTGCTCAATTGATGATGAATTCGCCAATTCTGATCTGAAATATCGATGTTTTCTAAATTAGGATGACAAATTTAGCTCTTTTTGTTTTTTTAGTTCTATGTTGATTTTCGTGCAGTTTGATTGAATTTGACTTAAACCATACGCTCGTGGTTGTTGTCTGACAGGTGAACAGGTTGCAGAGTGAGGGCTACTATGGAGGGGTGCGTTTACTTATGGCAATCGTTAAAATATTTCACAACTATTGCAAGGAGAACAACATCACATTACATGACGGGAATTTCACTCTCTCGTATGAGACCAACATTCCCCGCCAGGTATAACCTAACATTGCAAGATTTATCTGCACTTAGATGGTTCAATTTTTGTGGTTTGGTATCACGCTAATTGTTGGTAAACTCTTTATTCTGTTACTAAATACTCTTTGACTTGATACTTTTTGCTAGTTTATATCTTTAAACATGTTTCAGCTTTTTGTATAATCAGAAAAAAACCTAGCAATGTGAAGTTTAATTTTAAACAAAAGATTTGAATCTAGATTTAAACTGAAAGATAATAGATAATCAGCTGCAAGCATCTATGATTTCCGTACTTAGTATTAAGAGCTAAAGGTTTTATTTTTATTTTCCCAAGCAGTTGGTTAGTCCTTGCATTATGATTTATAGATTCGGAACCATCACATTTAATGAAAATTGAATCTGTTGTGCTCATTGTTGAGATTCTGAGCCAAACATTTTGGAAGTAATCATAATGATCCTCATCTCTATGTATCAGGCAAAAATTAAGTCAAGTTGAGCTAAAAATTGATATATTCTCTAGTGAGTTCTATTCTAGGTCAAGTTGTCTGTGCAGAGGATTCTTCAATCCAAACAAAGTTCAACTGAACTGGTTAACGGCTTTGTTTTTCTCTTGTATATTCCAAATCGGTTATCCAGTTGATCTGAGCTAGCCTCATTATTATACTAAGACTAAAAGTGTGGTCAAGCTTTAGTTGATTGTTTACTGAATCAATCTCAAAGAAGCTTCAACTGGGTCAATCTGCCAATTAATGAGAAGCACATCCTGCATGCTTAAAGATACTGGAGGTGGTTTCACTATCCATCTCACTTATAGTTTTGCTTGAGTTCCAGGATACTCAGTTTAAAATACAAGAGGAAACAGCTTTAATTTAGAGTGAGTTCTTCTGTTTATATGGTCATATTGTTTAGTGTTGAAGATGTCTTTTCCTAGGTTTATAGTTTACCTAAAATAACTAAACAGAGTAAAACATTTCTTTAATTTCATTCAGGCACAATCAAAACCTACACCTTGGACGTAGACCTATGCATAAAACTTTACATACTACCTTCTGGATTTTAGCTATGCAAATAAAGGAGTGGCACACAGCTTGTTTCAATCATAATTAAAGTTACATCACACTACTTCAATGATCTGGATCTGGATATGTCAATGCTATATCATAAATAAGATAAATAAAAGATTTGATGTATCTCATGTTGAAAAAGTTTGATTGATATATCAAATACTTTCCACATCTCAGACAGGGCTTTCAGGTTCTAGTGCAATAGTAAGTGCTGCACTGAGTTGCCTTCTTGACTTTTACAAAGTCAGACATCTCATCAAAGTTGAGGTAAGGCCGAACCTTGTCCTTAATGCAGAGAAGGAACTTGGAATTGTTGCAGGTCTTCAAGATAGAGTGGCTCAGGTGTATGGAGGCGTTGTATATATGGTATGTATGTGGGATACTCTTGTTTTTCTTTGCAAGTATCAACATGATACTTGGCAGAACTAAACTTGCCGTAGTTGTAAAGTTAACATTGCATGTTCATCTTTTAACCTTTATTTTGCAGGATTTTGGCAAGAATCACATGGATAAATTAGGTCATGGTATATATACGCCCATGGATGTTGATCTTCTCCCACCTCTTTATCTGATCTATGCAGAAAATCCCAGTGATTCTGGAAAGGTGAGTATTTAATGTGCAGAATATGAGTGTGAAAAGTCTTTCTGGTGTCGGGCCAAAGATTCTCTGGACCAAGTGACTAAGTTTTAGTTTTGTATGTATAATTAGACAAGAAGCATTGATGTAGGCTTGTAGTCCACGAGGCAGGCCCTTTATTTTCAGCTTTTTTTAAACAGAGTAGCTGCTTATATTTTTCCGGTATTTTATTGAATATTTCTCAAACAATGGAAGACATAACGATTGTAGCACTTTTTCAAGAAAATGTGAATATCAGTGTCCGGATTAACTCTGTCCCTTTCTTTGTCACCAAGAATTACTTTGAGGGTAGTAATTACAAAATATATATTATTCTTTTTCTCCAATGCAGGTACATAGTACAGTTCGACAAAGATGGTTAGAAGGTGATGAATTAATAAGGTCAACCATGGAAGAGGTTGCAAACATAGCTGTGGAGGGTCGGAAAGCTCTTCTTGAGAAGGATTACAATAAGTTGGCAGCCCTAATGAATCATAATTTTGACCTGAGAAGGTAAATTATATGCAAACATTTGTTGATATCTTTTGTGTGCTTAGTGGCGTTACAACATTTGTTGATATCTTTTGTGTGCTTTAGTGGCATTTCAACATCTATTTGATAGCTTCATGTCTCACTTGTTTTCGTGTTATTAGTTGTAACAATTTATGTCCGTCACAATGCTCCTTACATTCCCTGAAGTAGTTATCCTTTTGGAGCTTATTTGTCATAGTTATGATATGCTCGAATATTAAATGCAGACGTATGTTTGGAGATGATGCCCTTGGAACTATGAATATAGAGATGGTTGAAATTGCTCGAAGGGTAGGCGCTGCTTCCAAGTTCACAGGTAGTGGTGGGGCTGTGGTTGTGTTCTGTCCGGATGGCCCTTCACAAGTGAAGCAACTGGAGGACGCATGCCACAATGCTGGTTTCACTTTCCAACCAATTAAGGTTATGCCTTCGTTTCTAAACGAAATTGATCTTCAAATTCTGGGATCAAAGTGAAAATCCTGACCTACTTTCCAAATATGGAGCCCTTTATATTCTTTATTTCGTTCATCTTTCATGGTGTACGCAAAGTTTATCACCAAGTGCGTAGCGACCATTCAAAGAAGTATTAGTAAAAGGTTTTTTTGTTGCTGCTAAAATCACCGGCTTTAACGATAATTCTTTTGCAGACATTGTAAATCTATTTTGACAAGAGCTTATTTTGCGCATTTGGCATCCATTTTATTATCAGTAAAGTCATTTAAATAGTCATTTAATATTTACATATTTAACGGCAATTGTTTAGCATCAATTATAATTACTATTATACCTGTCATAAAATGATATAGTTTGCTCTTCTAGTGTGCTTTTTCATTGTAAATTGCCAATAAAAACTTGCCTTTTTAGTGGCGAAAATGAAATGTATAATTTATTACCGTGAAATGTTGAAGCTTTAGCTACACATGAAAATAAACACTAGGTTTGATTTTTTCTTTGCCGATCTTTTAACAACTTCGTAATTGTTGTTAAAAATATTTATCGAATAGGCAAAATGCTAGTAAACATAGAACTATATTAATTCATAAAACATAATATACTTTATTACACCAAAAATAAGTACTATTCCATAATAATAACGTAGCAGTGACATAAAATGCATAACCCTTAAGCAACTTCGACAACTGTTTATGCTAAATTTTTCAATATCATATTATATCACCTGAAATAATAAATATATGATGTGAAACCTGATGCAAGAAAAATCAAATGGCTCGCAGCTTTAACCTATTCAAGGGAGTATTATAGCATAGGAAAAAACTGATACTGAGGTCAAATATACAAAGAAAATATGACAGCAAGGTGGGTAAACAAGACCAATAATAAGTTTAACAGACCAATAAAATGCTAGATCCAACATAACTAGACTTTGTTGTATTTGGAGCCAATGTAATTTCACGTTTAAGATATATGTTTGCCAGTCCTTGTACCTTTTTAATACCAGAGAGTAACTAGAATAGTTGATCTTTCAGTTGAAAGAAGACCTGATCTTAATCTATTTTCCAAATACATCTTTGTGTTTTCTCCTCTGAAAGTTAATGTCATGAACACTTCATATTTTACCAAAATCATTCACACAAGTTCTCTCATCTTAAACGGTTAAACCCAATACCAACTAACTGAAGAAGCAATTTTATCATCGATCGTAATTCTTTATCCAAAAGCCCCCATTCAATACATAGAAACATATAAGCTGCACGGCCCCAACCAAGAACGTAAATAATTGAAAATAACAAAGCCAAGTAAAAGGTGCTTCTTATAAACGAGTCATGGACAGAAAGAAACTTACAACAAAGTTTGGAAGGCAACAACAGAGAGCAAGACTTGGTTAGCTTCCCTTCTGAGTAGAAGAGTAGTTGAGCTTCACAGCCTAACAAATTTAAAGAAACTTTTGTTGCTGAATTTAGAGAAATCAATATCAGCTCATCATTAGGGGCAACAAATATAGGATCAACATACATCCCTTAAGAATGACGTTAAACAACCTTAAAGATCATCTAAGATAAAGAGAGCATAAATCTACCAAGTAAAATGGCATATTGATATCTGCTCATATCTCGTTATTTCAAAATGGAACAGAAACAAATTTCACAGTCCACCGAATCTTAAAACCTTCTACATGTAACTATTTGTCTTTCAATAGTTGTCTGTTTAAAATGACAGTTCTTTTAAGATAGATAGCAACAACATGAAGGCAAACGTAAATGCAAGCATTAAGATTTAGGTGGAATTTGGTTGAGTTACGGCGTGAGAGATCATCTAAGCTATGTTAGTATTACTTGGAAAAAAAATTGGCAACTTAGTACAAGACCAAATAAAATAAGAAAAATAGAGCAAAGAGATGGAAGAGATAAAGAAAGTGACAGATGGATGAGAGTGAAAGGTGAATATAGAAGAAACTTAAAATGTGTAGGCCACCCATCGTTTACTTATAGAAAATCATAATTAGCAGCCCGCCCTCATTTATGCTAAGGCAGGTATGTGCTGTGTGCTAACTCCTCTTTATCAGAATACACTAGTCTGTCTGGATAAGCAATTAAATTGTTATTGTATACTATACCCTCGATCACAAAAATTAGCAAGTGAGTAACTCTTTAATAAATATTCAGAAGAATGCTGAATGGCGAGAACTAAACTTGGGATAACACAGTAGATTCTGCACTAACCAGTAAGATCTGTAATTTGGCAAAGAAGTATTTTGAAAAGAATATATTGAGAACTTTCCAAGCAACTATCAACCTCATACTCCTTTAGGTACCTTAAGAAAAGTGAACAAGACTATCAAAAATATTCAGGTGATCACAGAAAAGATGTTAAACATAAGAAAGATGTTCCACAACTACATCTCACTCCTTTCCAACAACAGAGGATCCCTGAATCTAAGTGAGCAGTCATTCTCATCATTTGGAGCTGGAAGATCCAAGAAAAATATATTCAAGACTAGCTCAAACTAGGAAACTGCATAAAGGCAACAAACCCAAAGACATTAGACACCAGAAAAGGAAAGATGAGTCACAAGTTAGATATCATCTTGTCATGCCTTTTCATAGCCATCTTTTTTTTGAACAGGTAAACAGTATCATGTCATAAATCAAAGGCCAAAAATCAGCCGTATACAAGTAGCATACCAAAAAGTAAAGAACCTACAAAAAGATATGGTTATCCACAAAAGACACTCAGTCCTCTAAACATCCGGAACTACATTGGTGCACCAAAAGTAAATAAGGGACCGGAGACTACTCCTCAACTACCCAAAACTCAATTCTACCCCTTCTAAAGCGCTTCTGTTTCTCCCTCTCCAAATGATCCACATCAAAGCGAGAGAAACAACATTCCATGCCCTGCTCTTCCTCCTGCTTCATCCAGCTTTCCAGCAAAATAGCAGATCCTTCACATACTTTGCCATCACCTAAGACATATCAAACCAACTGGACAAATCCCACCAGTCTCGTAGCCAAACTGCAGTGTAGTAGAAGATGATCTACATCTTCACCCCCCTCCTTAGATAAGTAACACTAGCTGATGCAAACAACTTTCCTATTTCTTTTCTAAGGTTTTCCGCTGTCAGAATCACCCCTCTAGTTGCTAACCATGAGAAAAAGCACACCTTCCTTGGCACCTTAGGATTCCAAATCGACTTTACAGGAAAAGCCTCCTCCGCCTTCACCAAAAGCTTCTCATAAAAGGACTTGACAGAAAATACACCTTTGTTCACCAATTCCATCTCATGGTACCTTAAAAAGAGGCTATGTTTTTATCCTTCCAATTAGAAAGCCACTACATCACAATCAAAAGAACACTCACACGGATCATATAAAACATTGGACCAATGAATACAATTTTTTCAGATCTCCTCACTGAAAAGATCTGGGTATATATTGATATCATCCTTGGATTGTGCACAAAATCTTTTAAGATCACAACTCGAAGTATTTTGAAACAGAAGCACCTAAATTGAAAGTATGGTTCTGTATTATTCACCATGATGAAGCGAGTAGCATAGTAATCCAACAGAAATTACTCCAACCAACTTTTCAAAATTTGACTTTCATCAAGATTTTCGTTTCAACTAAAGAGCAAAGAAGAGAAATTAACCATTCAACAATGCTTCTAGTATTGCAGAAATTTGTGAGAAGTGCAGCAGTTTTCAGGCACACCTGCTTTGTTTCAAGCTAATTGGAAATCAAAATGACATGTGTCTCTTTGTAGAGAGATGGAAATTAAATATGAGAACATGAATAAAACCCAAGCAGATATGAATAATCCAAATACAGGATGTGTTGAGTAACAAAACACTGATTTTGAAAACAAGTGAAAGTCATATAAAGAAAATAAAAGATACAAATAAGAATCTCTTTCAGATGAGGTACAAATCCATCAAGCATTCATTAGGATCTTTAGAAGAATATGTACTACAGCTATAAAGCAACATAAGCCTGCTGGCTCCTAAAGAATAGGAGTTCAACCTAGTCCCTCTTCAATGATCTTTTGAGTTTAAGATAAAAGAATTGTGCCTATCATTCCCCAAATTTGACATAAAGGTGCTTAATCAATCAATGTCAATAATTAACATCCACTAAAATGAAACAATGTATCCTAGCACCAATAATAAGAGACAGACAGGTTAGCTTAGTTACTAAGTGATCTAGCAGTCCCCAAAAGTGTCAATGTCAAACACACTCTTCCATACCACGGGAGAGATTAACAGCAAATGATGTATCAACACTTTAATAAATGAGATGTTTCCCAATTCAGAGTTTCATTTTCAACACAATGATAAGATATATTTTACGTCCCTATTAAATTGTAAGATTACCTTTCTCGGTGTCACTTGAGAAGTCACCAAATGAATAAGACTCATTACCATTCAAGATTTCCTATTTGCAATTCTAGCACAAGGCCATGGAGATCCAACAAATATACAGAGAACTAAAGAGTAGATTGCTGGTAATTCTCTTGCAGAACTCACTCTTCACACAAGGAAGAGATAAGTTCACTGGGTGCGTGTGCCCATATCGGGAGGTCCAAGACTGACCGTTTCTTCTTTTCTTCTTGTGCAATACAGAAAGCTTCGACAACGTCACACAGTTTTGATATGTTGCCAATTACAGCCTCCTGTGCTTCAACCTGTACCATGTAATTCATAATAAACTCGAATTTAGCACTTTAAACAAAGTCTAAAGGCAGTGACTCATGAAACAGTCGAAACTGCGGACGATACCTGAGTAAGGAGCTGATCAACAAGTGGCCGGCAAGTCGGATCCGATGAAGTGTCCGTCGGGTCACGCAAATTTGCACCGTCGTTGGATGACACGGGGGCGCTCTTCTGACGTTTTAGCTGTTGAGTGGCATTTTGCTGCATTTCCTTTAAGGTGTTCGAGAAAGTTTCCCATTGTTGGATCTCCTTTTGGTATCTCTCTTTGATTTTCATCAGCGCCCTTTTCTTCCTCTGCAGGCGATTCTTCTCCTCAACTGCCGGATCTGGCAGCTGCGGAGCAGCGGAAGCGGTTGAGTCAAGTTGAGATCTCTTCCGACGCTTGTAGACGAACCCATCCTCGTTAACCAGCTCCAACTCGTCGCCGTTTGCCCAATTCTCTGAGGCCATCGACAGTGTAAAGAGGGAAAATAGCAATCCAAAAGTACTGGCGGTCCCTCGTCCAAATCACAAACCCTTAAACAGCCTTCACCACTGGAGCGGGCAGAGGACAGAAAATTAATATTTCAAAATCAAAATAATGGATGGTCTTTTTTTCAAACCTTCACAAGTTATTTCACTTTTTATAGCCTTAATTTTTATAGAGTGTTTGGATAAGTTTTCGAGGGAAAATAGATATTTTTAAAGAGAGGAGAATTTATTTTTTTAAAAGTTAAAAAAAGTAATTTTTTTCTAAACGCACTTATTTGAAAAATATTTGTGAAAATACGCATTTTATAAAAATTTAGTCAAACATTAATTATTGTTTTAAAAATATTTTTTAAATTTATTGATTAAATACAAACTGTTTATCACACTTTCTTAATAAACACTTTTGGAAAAAACAGTTTTTAAAATAAGATGACTTTAAAATTTTAGCCAAACAAAAGTAACTTTGTAGAAATTTTAAATCTATATTAGTATATGATTATTTATTATTATTATTTATTAAAAAATTATCGAAAATTAATAACAGACACAATATATGATTATTTATTATTATTATTTATTAAAAAATTATCGAAAACTAATAACAGACACAAAAACTATTCATTTCATCTTATTTTGACATTGCTACTAGCTTACAATGCTTATAGAAATCTTGTCGGACTGAAAAATAAGATATTTATCGTGACGAAATTAAATCTCCAACTTTACTTAAATTACGGTATATGTTATGCTCCACCACAACATAATTTTGAGCAAGTTATTTATCATGGACTTATTAAGAACATAATTCTCTACCCCCGATATAACTATAAACAATGTCACACTAATCTAATTCTTCTAAAACTTACTAAAGAGACTAAAATAACAACATGAAATAATCATATTTGTGTGAATCTTCATAACCAAACAAATTGGTTCGATATAGATTTTTATTATTCCTAATGTATTCAAATTCTAGCAGATATTTTTTTTTCAAAAATCTAAATTTCTGAAAAAAAGATAAAAATATATCTGCACATAAAAATTATGTCAAGTTAATGAATAAATGAAACATGTCTTTACCTACACTATTATCAGTGTGTTATGGTGTAAACTGTCAAATTAGTAATGTGTTTTAGTGCAAACTACATGTGTGTGTGTGTGTGTGTGTGTGTGTGTTTTAAACCAAGAAAGAGTTTATACAAAGACGAACAAGCTGTCACTGGAACTCCCACACAAACGCTAAAATGGCGAAGTCAGTAGTAATTCCCCGCATGTCTCTCATCTTCCTCCGCTCCAAATCCATGTCTTCCTTTTCTCAACCTCGCACCATTTTCTTTCCCTCAAAGCTCAATTCGCTTTTGCTCAAATCCCATTCACTTCACTTTTTCTCTACAACTTCAACCCCATACCCACTTCAATACGAAATGATAATCTCCCGCCCTGCAAACCCCCCTTCACCAATGCTAAAATCCCGACAACAACGCTTCCTTCCCAATTCAAAACCTACTGATTCCGGAACCGAACCCGGTTCAGAACTTGGGTTCGATGATTGGGTCGATAGAAAATTGAATTCGAAATCCTCTTCTTCGCAAGCCGGACCGGAGCCTGAGGAACCCAATTCAGCTATTATGAAAATGGACAAAGGAAAAAGGAAGTATTACAATAAGAGAAGAAAAAGAATGTTTGGTGGGTCGGATTCAGAGGAGGAGAATAACAGGGACAAGGATGATGAGCTTGTTGAGTTGAAGCAGGAAGTTGTGGAACTACGTACATTGCACAAGAAGGAAGAAGAATTGTACTTTTATGACAATTTTGCTTATCCTTGGGAGAAGGATAAGCATTATAAGATGGTATATCAATTGGAAAAGAAGTATTTTCCGGATCAGTGTTTTGATAAGGCTTTTCTTGAACCTGGGCAGTCGAATGAGAATGTAAAGAGGAGTAAAAAGAAAGTAGGGAAGAGGGAAAATATAATAGAAAAATCTATTGATGGCGGGGATGGTAAAAATTTGATCTTTTTCGAGGAGGAAGAAAAAGGTGTGAGCGGTGAAACTAAGGAGGAAGCTAAAGTTGATGTATCTGAAAAGAAAGTGGAAGAGTTCTTCAAGTGTTTGAAGAAAGTTCCAAATAAGGAAAATGGTGTTGCCAGTGCCGAGCCATTTCTAGCTACAAGGAGTACCGGGCTTCCTCCTAAATGGGATAGTCCTGGTGGGACGGTGGTATTAGTGAACAAACCAAAAGGTGGGTTTGAGCTCCTAATTGTCATGACACTTGGGTTTATTCTTGCAAAGAAAGTTCATTTTTTAGATGTTGATACGTTTCTGCAAGAATTAATGTGAGAGTGTCAAGTTCTCATGTGAAGTCAATGTTGGGTGTTTTGAGTTTCTAATTGAACAAAAAGCATTACAAGTAGAGATTCTGAATGCAATGCTTGAGAAGCTTGAGTACATTTGGTTGTTCAATTTTTAAAATGGGAGGTGTACTCCCAGGGAGTCTTAGAGTAAGAAATAAGTAAAACTTGTTTGTGAGTTTGATATGTACATAATGAATTCAGCCAGAGTATGGGTAATTAACGTAAACTGCTCAAGAAACTAATCTGTTATAGTGCTGTCCATCACAAAGCTCACTAAAAGGACTTCTATGATTCTTAGGCAAAATATATTCACATAAAAACAGAATTTAGTATCAAAAGCCATAAATATTATTTACGAGTCAGGATCACACTGAGTATGTTGTTTTTGTTGATGTTGTTGTTGTTGTTTGTGATTGTCTCTTATGGTCTAACATTATCAAGCCAAACAAAGGTTTGGAGTCTCTTGCAGTTTTGGGAAATTTTGTTATAAAAGTTTGGTTTTCTTCTTTCTTTGTAACTAGTAGTCTGAGTTGCCTTACAGGTTGGACTTCTTTCACTGTTTGTGGAAAGTTGCGTCGCCTAACAAAAGTGAAAAAGGTACGTATCTCCTAACCACAATCTAGGAGCTATTTGATATGGTCTCGGAGAAGCAGTACTCAAACTCGCTTTAAGAATATCTCAAAATATTTTTTTATGGTAATCTTTTGTATTTGAAAGTGCATTAGCATGTCAGTCTTAGGAAGAAGAATGCATGTTTCAAAAATTATTTGGATGAGTGTTTTCACTTCAAAAGCTGGAGTCTGTACTTCGTTATATCCATGCTGATTAATAAAACTCTTACATTAAAAGGAGCTTGAAATACAGTTTGATATTTGTCTGTAGATTTACTATTTCGATTTTCTTTAAGATATCCATTCCTAATGTAAGATGCTGTGAAAGCTTAGAATTTTAGCATGAATATCAATTCCCCTCATCAATTTCATCCAAAAAAAATAAATAAATTCTCTTCATCAAGGTTTCCGTATTCTTATTGGTGTTGGATGCTCCATTAGATCTAGTCTGCTAGCCAGAAGACTGTGGTGTGTGGGCTGAAGAAGATGTTGGGAGAGAAAAAAGAGTATGTAGCAAATTTTGAGAGAATTAGGGTGCATTTCTAAGCATTTTGTTACCTCCTCCCCCAATTTTTCATTTTAAATTGAAGAGTTTGGAACAAACTTCTGTTTCTAAAAAGAAAAAGTTGCCCCACACTGGTGCTTTTGTCTTATGTATTTGATTTGACGGGGTTTTATGCGTATATTCATGTGGTTGCAAACATGTTTCACTTTCTAACTGAACGCAAACTTAAGTGAGGCGTTTCATGCTTACCACCTTCTCCTTCAAATTAATCTTTTGCAGGTTGGCCATGCTGGAACACTTGATCCTATGGCCACTGGCTTATTGATTGTATGTGTTGGTAAAGCTACAAAGATAGTTGACAGGTAATAACGTTTTAGTTGATTAAACTGAGGGAGATTTCAGGGGTTCCTGAAATTTCATGAGAGTTTCCAGTTCCTGCTAATTTCCCCTTTGTCTTGAGAGAACTTATACATGTCTATGGACAGTTTCTTTTAGTCTCTGGATACAATTATGTGAGAAATCTTCCTGAAGTTGAATTGTTCTTGGCAGCTATCAGGGTATGATGAAGGGCTACAGTGGCATCTTCCGTTTGGGAGAAGCCACTTCTACCTGGGATGCAGATTCCCCGGTATTTTTTTATTTTTTTTTGAAGTTATCTCTTCAGATAAATCTGGACCATTTGGCTTATTTCACCCCCACGAAAGTCTTATCTAATCATCAGCAACACGAGGTGGCAAGATGAGAAATTCATGATACAGTTATCATGAATAAAGTCTACCCACTCGCACTAGTTGATGTTACAAACAGGATCTAGTTATTTGCTTACCCCAGGTTTCATCTTACCTATGAAGTTTGGGTTTCGTAATATTCAGGTTATTCAACGAGAGCCATGGGAACATATCAAGGATGAAGACATAAAGAAAGTAGCAGCATCCTTTTTTGGAGAGATATGGCAAGTCCCTCCGATGTTCTCAGCAATCAAAGTATGTTAATTTTATCGCAGCACTTTCATTCCTCCAATTTTTTGTTTTGCTGAATATAAATTGCTCTCTGCATATTTTGATAATGTACCGAATTATTACAATACATTCTTACCCTGGAGGAATGAAATTATTGATACCAAATTAACACTTCCTCAAACAAGTCATTCTAAGTGTTTTAAACATGCTTAATTTTGTTGAAGTCGTGATGTTTAGCAATCTCATGAAAAGAAAGTGTGTTGAATCAACTTCAGCTAATATCTCCAGTCCATGTAACACAGAGATTATTGCTGCTGATACTAATTGTGTTTGGACATAAGCTTAAATCAAAGAGCATGCTGATTCAGAAAAGATAGGTGCTACTTCTGTAGTCTGTAATCTTTTGAGTGGTATTTTGTCAGTCTGTAATCTTTTGAGTGGTATTTTGTCTTTTCTTTAATAGATTCCTAAGCTCTTCCATTTTCTTTCAGCTTCATCAGAATTTCTATTGGGTGACCAAAGCATGATGAGTTTTACTTTTATTGACATAGGGTACTAGAGAAATCTTTATCTGATTCAACTTCGTTTTTACTCTTGTTCGTTCTTTATATGGAAGATGATAAACAAAAAGAAAATAAAAAGAAATTGTGTTTTACTTATTAGACTCCATCTACTTATGATAGGTTGGTGGTGAAAAGATGTATGATAAAGCAAGAAGAGGAGAAAGCATCGAACTTTCACCGAGGAGGATTTCAATTTTTGAATTTGACGTGAAGCGGAGTTTAGATGACAGGTTATTTTGTTGAAATCTTCTAGTTCTAATCTTGTGCCATATGGATGTCTCAACTCTTGAAAACTTGTCTCTATGTATGTATTGTCAGTGTGTATGTTAAAAGCCCTAGCCAAGGTTCTCCCAAAGTGTCTAACATTCCTTGGGTGCTCCCAAAGTATCTTACCATCCTTCTATACTACACTGAATACTTCAGTGCTAAACGTACGCCGAAGCATGTCTATATTTCAGACATGCTTTCATGTGAAGCATGTCTATATTCCATCCAGTTACTCTGAGGGAAGCTGAGTATTTCCTGAAGCACATGAATGTGTATATGCCAGACAGTCTTTCATGTGAAGCAGAATAAGACATATTTGGGACAGAAATTCCTATTATTTACACACGTTGATGTGAGCAAGTACTTTTGTTGCTGAAGGTTGTCACTCACCACAGTTGGCTTATCACTTTGTGAAATCATATTGAAGATGCTTCTCTTTTCTTTTCTTTTTTTTTTCCTTTTTTACCTTTTTCAAATTGACAGACAGAATGTCATTTTCCGAGTAAGATGCTCAAAAGGTACCTATGTCCGATCACTGTGTGCAGACTTTGGGAAAGCTCTTGGCAGGTACCATATATAGATAATATTTGTTTTAAAACTTAAAAGGTTCTCCTTTTGTGATAGATGATGAGAAATGGCAAATCTTCGAGTGAAGCATAATTTGTTTTTAATTTTTAATGTTCTTCTAAGCGGGTTCAAACCCAAGCTGAAATTTTTACTTGCAGTTGCGCTCACTTGACAGCTCTACGACGAGATTCAATTGGTAAGACAGTGTTATTTTAAATTCAGTTACTCAGATAAAGTCCTGAAAGTCTTGCTTGTCTTGTTTTACATCTGAAAATAGTTGCGGAAAGGGGTTCCTTTATCTAGAACATCAAGAGATAAGAGAGGTCTTCGTTCAATTTTGGATTGCTGTGAGCAGATCGTAGTCAGGGCTTATAACAATGCTATTGTAGTATTGGACAATGTTCCCTGAATCTTGCACCTACTACCGTATATTCCTTTTATCTGAAGTGATCTTGAATTCGACAAGCCGAACACAATCCTGATTCCTGCAAGTACCTGTTAATTAGCTAATTTTGCTCTTTACCTCACAGGAGAGTATACAGCGGACGATGCTTGGGAATTTCAAGAATTGGAAGAAGCAATCACCAAAGGTTACTTGTAAGATTTTTTTGAGATTCCAGTGGACAATAGTTATCGGTACATGTGCTGGTTGGAGGCTGTAGGTATCAGCGTAATATTTGAGGTGCGCACAAGCTGATCTAGACACAACCATTATAGAAAAGGAATTCTTGGAAATTCCACATTTGTTGGTGGCAATTGGAGATCTATACATATTTATCTTCTGATTGGCTACCTTAACCTCAACAAAGGGATTATAGTATCTTCACTTTCTCCTCCACTTTACCTCTTTCCTTGTTTTCTTTCCCCTATTTTGCTTCGTTTCTGGGTGAAAGTGTTATGTTATAACCTTTATAAGATGAAGATAAGGGTACATCTTTGTATTTCAACCATTGTTGGTATCAATTAGACGTATTTTTAATGTTACAATATTTACTATTGCACCTTTCAAAGTGTCACGTGCCGCGAAAAATTGATATTTTCATCTGTTATCAGATCACTTCTGAAACTGGGATCATCCTTTATATGGCATTATTACCAACGAAATAGGCCTAATTGCATTATGGAGTTTCAAATTCACACTATGAGTCAGACGCACGTCACATTTTCCGTTGGAAATTTCAGACCATATCTAGTTGAAGTTGAAAAAACAAAGCGTACTAGTTGAAGTAAATAAAAAGTTGATGAATTGTTCGGACATCACTTGAGAAAAAAGAGGCTAAAAAACTGTTATTTTGCCTGAAATGCTCAAACAAGTTTTTCACATTTTACTAGTATTTCAAGTATACAAGTTCAACACACTTCAAGTATTGATGGCCAAATTTCGACATGTAAATATGACTTTAGCATGAGCAAACAGTGTGTATCTGTGAAGTCAAAGTAAGCATAGAACACAAGTTAGGCTGACACACACAAAAGAATAATTATATTAATGACAAAAAAGCAAGGAGAGTACATAAATTTCTATATCTACCCACACTTGGAACTCTAAACCAGTAGTACTAGATATTTGCACACAAAAAAAGTCTGAAATCCTACAAGCATTCTAATCTAGTGGGTGTGGAATCCTAATTAGTTGTGGAATTAGGGGGATCGATTCCCATTGCCTTGTAATATGCCATCTCTGCAGTAGCCATGCGATCCTGAAACATTGTCCATTCTCTTCGACACCTTTCTCTTACCTGACCCAAATCAAAATGCTGGACTTTAGACATATAATCAGAGATCAACATACTCCCTTTCTAACAAGATTACACAAACACTTTGCAGAATCATGCATCTTTAGGAAGTACGGGTTTGAGTTCACATGCATTAACAGAGATATTGTGTGATATAATGAAAAGAACAAGCATCTTATATTTCATCTACAAACACAAAAGTCTGAACGTGGTTTTGACCATATTCATGTTTTCCTTGATCATCTGTCATTCTTGGAGAAATTTCAGTATACAGGAGAATGAAATATAGCTAACATACCCCTTCCCATGGTGCCTTGCCATTCTCCGATTTACCCTGTTGAAATAAGAAAAGAAGATAATTGTTATAGCCAACATTCATCCTAGTCCCATATACTCCAATTGTGTCTGAAAGTTGGATATACCTGGCTCCCAAGAGATGGAACAGTTTGATGTACAATCCACTGAGCATCTACAACTCCTATCTTTTCATGAGCGGGCTGCTCATCAAAAAGCACTATTAGGAAAAAGGTCATTTCAAAAGGAACATATGGGAATTTGTCTGCACAGCACAACTACTAACCTCCACACATCTCCTAAGCGCAAAATCAAGACCCCATCCATGGACCAAGTCATTCTGCAATAATGAATCAACAATTCAGATGTGCATATTCAAATGGGTATTAATCCTCCTCTCCCCTTTGCCAAATATTGTTTTTCATTTTACTCTACATTTCTTTCTTTGTCAGCTCTACTTTTAAGTTTGTGGGAGAGGGGTCAGGGATGGGGCGGGAGACTGGGGGAAGCTGCTGCAATGAATGGAAAAGCATGAAAGATATTTAATAATTGATACCTGGATCATATGCCAAACACACCGCCATGCCTCTCGAGAGAAAACAGGTGCCATGATCTCAACAAATCTGATTGCAAACAAAATAATAATAGTTAAAATAGACACCAACCCTGTTTTTCATTTTTTATAAAATAAAATTGAGACCAAACATTAAGTGACAAGAGTTTGTTATTGGTAAATATCATGCATAACATACGCTGCACAAGGTGGCAAATGTGGATCAGCACACCAGCCTGGTCTTTCCTCTGTTTCCCTATAAGCAGAAGCAATAAATTGTCTATGAGATCAAACTGTGTGAATGATATACTTTAATCAAGGAAGTTCTAGGTATAATGATAGTATTGCATTCCCTACTTGTGAACTTCAGTGTCATTTCTCCCTTTTGTCATCTGCCATGTCAACCCACTGTTTGGTTCTAAACCAGGCTGGGAAATATCCAAACCATGTTTCGTCACCAACTTTATATATCTGCAGTTGCATTGAGCCTTAAGAGTCCACAAATTTCAACATATTTTTTGATTCACATGGCTCTAATAATAATCACTTACTCCTCGGCATTAAAATTTTCAAGCCCCAAGTCTTCATCCCAGATGAATATATAGTCATATGGTGCTACAATGTCAGGATGTAGAAAACGTTTTGCATACCACCTTTCAATAAAATGAATAAACTTTGCACTTAAAAATCCATCAAAATATGTCGAAGAATTGAGGATAGAAAGAATTCACAAGAATACCATTTAGTCTGTTTCGGTGTACTGACATGGATAGCCCGCGCTGACCACTCAAGGTCATCCCATTCACTTGTTTGGCCATCATAGTGAAACAGCATAACGGTAAAGTTCTCGGAAAACTGTTTACAATACAAGAATAAGCATGAAGAGATACAAAAGTAAAATTTTGGACTTGAATCTTCCCAAGTTGGCAGCATACCCACCCTTAACCTACATTTTCTTTTTATCTGTTCCATTTTGAAATGTAAATCATGAGTGGCAAACCATCTTACTTAGTAATCATTCAACAACCATAAGTGGGCCTCGACAATAAGAAAAAAGCTTAAAACTCTCAAAGAAACAAGAAGCCAAGACTTAGATGGGTAGCAAAGAGCCAATACTGGGCAACAGTAAAATGAAGACCTCTACATGTGGTGCTTCCTAACCTATAATGAGTGCCAATCTCTGGTAATCCTAATTCTGTTTGAGATTAAAAGTGAGATCGGCGATAAGATTGATTCTAAATGATTTGCAGAGATTCATAAACAAATTTACATACATGCAACAGGAACTAAGGGAAACATTATAGATAAGAACAACCAAAGCATTGCAAAAGCAAAAAAGAAAATCAAAAACAAAACAATATATTAGTTACACTTCTGGTCCCTTATCCATGAATCAAGATAAATCCCAAAAAGGAAAGAGCAGTGCTCAAAAGAGTGAGTACAAGGAAAAGGAGATAGAGAGACTTGGGCACAACCTTTTTCACTGCTGCATCAATGTTACTCTTCTGCTTGAGGCCGACTGTGAAGGTCACAAGGTACCTTGGTTTGATGATCAAGTCCTGCATGTCAATTAACGGAGCTGATTATGATAGAAGGCATAATACAGAATCATTATGTTTTCTCATGCCAAAAGTAAAGGGAAGGAAAGGAGAAAGAGAGAGATGGACATCGTTCAGTTTTAAGGCACAATAGCATCCTAAAATCATATTTTAGTTGCCTTGAACCAGTTCTCACCAATCATTATAGCTTGTTTGAGCATTTGAAACTAGGAGACTTTAAGCATGTCTCTATCAGCCCAATTCAGCAGTTCCCTCAAAATATTTTATCCAGATACTCTTGCCCTATCCATCTTACTTCTGAAGCAAAAATACTTCTATTTCTGATCAAATGTGTCTGATTGTAAGATTATAAACAAGGACCAATTAGGTAAAAGGGCATACTAGCAACCAATCCTTTAACATGTGTCTGATATGAACACCCTCCTTCCAATTTTGCTTATATGAAAACCTACCTTCCAATTCGACTTAGCAACTATTGGAGAACCAACTAATATCCAGAAATAAACTTCAAGAAATGGTTAATTCCGTGAGTGGAATCATGGAATAAAGAGAGTATCAGCAATGCATTACCACATGGATTAATTTTTTTTGCATTTTAAGCCACAAATCATGCCATCAATTCGCATAACATGAACTAGTAGTTGTTGACGAAGAAAAAGAATCAATAGGGTACTTCAAATAGGCATCCGAGCAGAATTGACAGACCTCACTTGGCAGGCCCCACAGCCTTCGAGTATAAAGATCAGACTCAGATGCTACGATACCCGGTGGTAGCCTCTCGGCGCCTCTGGGATTTGACGGAACCCAAATCTGCAAGATTGCCAAAAATAGCACAAATATCAAACAGCAGTTTCCAAAAGATGGAATCACGGAAGTGCAATCTTATAGGGAGTATCTGCCATGACAAACAGTGACAAGTAAAGAGAAGCTGATGGAGCCTAAAGAGTGAGAGGTACAATACCTTTGGGCCATTATTCTTGTGTGAACTGCCACCGCGGCCCTTCAGGGTATTCAAGACATTTAACAGAGCTTGAGTTGAGAGGCCTGAGAACTTGTCTTCCATATCAGGTAGATCAATTGATGGGAAAAGATTAGTAGGTAAGGGCAGCTGCAAAATTGAAATCCACAAGCACATTACCTTTATCAGCTCTTATTCAACTGAGACTTAAAAAGAAAATGGCCCATTGAATATGTTTATATTAAGATCAAAATTAGAAGTAGCTCCCCTTGCCTTGGACAAAGAAATTGTAGGAAACGTTACACCTAGGAAAAACCCGAACACAACTCCAATAAAAGTAGTCACAAAAAGCCTCATCGTTTCATTCCGTCTTCTCGAGTTTGAGCTGTGGCAATTCAGCAGTAAGCTAAGCACAATATCACTTTGTAACACTAAATGGAGAAAAATAAATATGAATACTGCGTTTGTGTCAATTTAAAATTTTAAAAACCTGCGTTTCATAGGCGTCCCCATCTTAGTCAGAAGCTCACAATCCGTTTCAGAATCAGAAAACAACTGACATTTGCTTAACCCAAATATGATTTGAGAGATTCCAGTGAGAAATTCCCCTAAAACCAGAAAGCAAAAAAGATCAGTACTTTGCAATTACTAACACTTTTGAGTAAAGTTTCCATTTTTCCATTCATTTATATCTCAAATGTTAACAAAGATTAATTAATTACTTAACTTGGCCTACACTAGTCAGTTCAAATATTCCATAGTTAATTCCTAAAAGACGAATAATTTGCAAATTTGCAATCACAGACAAAACAGTACTCGAATGTTAGCCTACAAAAGAAGCAGAAAATTTACTTACAATGCTCTAAAAACATACTACATCTGAAGAGAAAAAAAGTTTAAATCCTGAATCCGAACCTGAAGTTGCTTGATCTGGAGGATTACGAAAGTAAGAATCTGTGCTCCAACAAATCAAAATTTGGAATGTTTGCGAGCTCAATGTTTCATCGAAATCCTCAATATAGGGAAAATATCCAACCTTGGAATTGTCAAAAGGAAGGACAGATACTCTTTGTCGAGATGTCTTTGCAAGTAAACTCAAAATACAAAGAGAAGAAGACCAGTCCTCTTGAGTTCCTTTTCTTTATTTAAAGTTTAATCATTTAATGGGTAATGATAAATAACTACTCCTATTCGATTTTGAAATAAAAGGTCCGTACTGGATAATAGAAATGGATACTGATGGAAATTTCCTATATATGCACCTTGGTCAATTGGTGGATGAAGTGATCATAATTCTTTAATATCAAGATTCAAAAATATTACTCACTTATTTCAATATATACTACAGTGAGGTAATAGGTAATCCGTGACATAAAGTAATCAAGATTTATAAAAGTTGATTGATGAGGAAATAATAGTGAAAAATATTAATTTAATAAATATAAAGATAGTCCGATAAGAAAAAAATATTTGGTCACTCTAATCTCTATATGTACAAAACTTTAAACGTGTCTTAAAAAGAAAAGAATGTTATTTAAATTGAAGTATATTAGTTTTTAAAATTAAAATTTTCTTAAATTATTACACTAATAAATAACCTGAAAAATATCTATAATTTTTTAAAAATAAGATAATTACCTGGTGCATCGGATAAAAATTACCTAATAAGATAAAAAGTAAATTTACTTGGTTAAACTAGTAAAATAATTAGCCACTAACTATTGTTAGAGAACATGGGATTTTGCTTTTCCGTGTTGGCTTTTCAGTTGGAATGTATGTGGCTACAGATTTGGAAACCTTCGTTTACGCCAAAAGCAAAATTAGCAACGGACCCACATACTAATCATGCTTATTTTTGTCTAATTAACTAGTATATAATTTAAATTGTTAAAACCACACCTAGTTGTATGCATCAAACAAGAGAATAATATAATAACATTACTTTTCCTAATTCACATATTTTAGTGCCTTAAAATAACTTTGTTTGAAATAATTCTTTTTAACTATGTTTTAAAAAGTATTTTTGGCGAAAATTAATTTATGTTTGGCTAATTAAATTTTAAAATAGCTTTTAACAGTAATTAATATTTGGTCAAATTTTTAAAAATATTTTTGAAAACAAATTATTCTTTTATCTTTTGAAAAACAATTCTAGATATTCTTCGAAAATACTTATTTTCTCTTAAATACCTTGCTTTTTAAAAATAAATAAATAAATTTTTTTGGCCTCCTAAAATCTTGACCAAACATGCCATTAATGGTGTTACTTTGAATAAAGTAATGCCTTAGACTTGATATACAATCAAACCTCGTTACAACAATTATTCGTTATAAATATCACTATAACGACCATTCACCAGAATCAATTATTCATGTTAAATTTTAGAAAAAATGGTTAAATTTATCCCTCTACTTTAGTTTAATAGCTAATTTTACCCTCCGACATACTGTAGCGTCAAATATACCTCTACTGTTACCAAAATATTCAAAAATACCCCTCATTTGGATGGAATCCCCAAATAAGGGGTATTTTAAATGATATTTGGATTATGATACTAAAATCGAGTTTGAAAGACTTATATTAATCGAAGTGTGTCAGATTGACCAATACGGTTTGACAAAATAACACATGATATATTTCTTAAATAATTGACTTTTTGAAGTTGTGTTTTTTTTTAATATTTAAAATTATATTAAATAAATTATAGGAAGAAATATGAAATTTTATGAGTGAAAATTTTTAAAATTCAAAAATTTATTTGATATAATTATTAAAAATTTAAGATATTTTAAAAGTTAATTTTTATTATTAAATAAATATTTAAAATTTATCTTTAAAAAATGGACCTCATAAAATTGAACTTTTATGATCAAAAGTTGAAGTTCAATTTACCAAGATAAATTTTAAAAATTTTAAAATTTTCACTCATAAAATTTCATATTTTTCTATGATATATTTAAATATGATTTTAAATATTAAAAAATCACAACTTCAAAAGGTCACATTTTTAACAAATATATATCATGCATTGCTTTGCGAAACTGCATTGGTCAATATGACACACGTCGATTAATATAAGTCCTTCAAATTCGATTTTAAGTGTTATATTCCAAATCTCATTTAAAATATCCCTTAATTGGAGATTCCATCCAAATAAGGGGTACTTTTGAATACTTCGGTAACATCAAGGGTATATTTGACCCTATAATATGACAAAGGGTAAAATTAGCTATTAAACTAAAGTAGAGGGGTATATTTGACACTTTTACCTATATTTTACTTTTCTATAACAACATTTTGCCTTTAATAGCAGTAGTGTTCAGTATAACGGTACACTCTTTGACGGTACACTCTTTATAAAATTACACCTTTATAAAATCATACGCAAACATTATGCAATAATATTTTATAAGAAATATATTATGAATGAAATAAATATTAAAATAGTTATAATTGTCATTATTAATGTCATACATATAGCAAATTTCAAGTATGAATATCTAAAAGAAAAAAATTATATGAAAATAATGTCCACCAGTTATGGTCATAACTTCACGAAAAAAGGTTACTGATGTTTTTCTTTTTTTACATTCATATTCTTTCTATTTCCTTTGATTAAAATCGATAATAAATAAATTCCTTCTTCTTGATACACAAAACCTTATAACAAAAGAGTTTAACTTTTATTATTATTATTATACTACTTTATAGTGCATACTTAGAAAATCAATGGGAGAGATGTAAATACAACCCGCAAAAAATAAATGATAAAAAAAACTTAATTTGTGCTCCTCTGAAATCTGTCTCTTGCGAGTAATTTAAAAAAAAAACACTCTCACCTCAGTTTATATTTTACAATAATAACATACTCATTTATTATTTTTGCAATACGTGTGAAAATTACTCTTATGCGATTTATATTGATATTTTATTTTATATACAATGTCAAATCTTCATATTCATATAAAAAAAGTTCACTTAAATAAATTTTAACATCGGATATTAATTTGTTCAGATCTAAGTTCGAAGCATGACAAATGTATTTCATAAATGAGATTTAATAAAGATATGCCCTCTTTATTCTATTTTGCATAAATAAAGAAATAATTTTTAGAAGACCCTCAATTCATCCCAATTTATAATTTAATGATAAAGAGTAATATAATTATTAAGTGCGAGTGACTTTTAGCCCCCGATAAAACCAACCATTTAATTTAAATATTTTATTACACAAAGGTCAAATTGGCTCCTTTATATTCCATCAAAGATGGTTCACCGTAATGATTGCTACAATATTATTCCTTAGCAAAAATTGACAGTTGAACTTTCTCTGTGGCCTGCCCTCTGCATATAATAAACCAATCAGCTACAGAATACAGACAGATGTGTGGGAGAGCAGGCTGATAAATTAATTAACATTATATAGTACTCCAGAAGATTATCTCAAAATAATTATAACTTTAAAAATTTAAAATTATGTTTTAATTTGTTTATCTGACTTAACACAGAAGTTAAGAAAATAAAAAAGATTTTTGATTTTGTAATTTTAAATTAAAGATATGTAGAATGTATCAAAATGTTTATAAATTTTGTGGTCTTAAACATATCACGTAAAAAGTTAGAATTAAAGAATTGTCGAAAAGAAGAGAGAGTAATTGTTTTTAACTATATCCTAGAATTACTTTTAAAATGGTGATCAATTTCAAGAAACATTAATAATAAGGGGTGGTTTAGTAACCTATACCTTATATTTACTATTTTTCTTAATGAGCGTGAAATGAATTAAAGCCACAGTTATTTTGAGACGGAAGGAGCAATGATCTTTTCATATTAGGACATGGGTATTAAGGATCCACTAATTGGAGTTTGATTACTGCGAATCATTGTACTCAGTGTTTATGACTAATCTGTTGGTAGTATCAGACAGGTCAAGGGACTGAAATGATAAAACTAAGTGTTATATCTTCAATAATTTCTTTATGATGTTGACATTAACTAAGAAATTATACAACGTTGGAGACAAATTGTCTAAACTCAGACAGCAATGCCAGAAAATGCATGTGGAAGAAACAAATGGAGAGCAACAGATAAAGTAATGTCCTAGACTTGTTTTTCTAACATCAAATATTACACCAAGTGATTAGGTGCCAACCAAAAAAAAAAAATGAAACATTACTTTTAACAAAACAAAGAAAACTAGGAGACTGCATAAACTCTTTCTCCTGTAAGTTAGTCAACAGACAATAGATGATTGCGCCCCAATAAATGAGTTTAACTTACTTGCATTGACAGCGCAAAAAATATTCACAAAATCAGGTTACTTATAGGTAATTACGAGTAAATCTATGTGATAAGCATTAATTTATTAACTATTATTGATGGTGTAAAAAATTTAAATGTCGATGTATATAACTAAAATCTATAAAGAAGTGTCTGACATCCTAATCATATGACATTTTACCTAATGAGATGTAGAATTAAGGGGATCAATTCCCTTTGCCTTGTTGTAATAATCTTTCTCTGCAGCAGCCATACGCTCCTTGAACATTGTCCACTCTCTTTTACACCTTTCTCTTACCTAAGCCAAAATGAAAGCTGGACTTAGGCAATATATAATCAATGATCAGCATATTTCATTGAAACAAGATCAAGAAAACACTTCGTCGGCTAATGTAGGAGCTAGAGAATTCATGGAGAAGCTTTATCCAAATAATGCATCATTAGAAGTTCAGATAGAACAATTAATATTGTGTGATACTCATACAATGAAAAGGACAGGCATAATTTTCTTCATGAACCCAAAAGATTTGAATTCGGTCTAGAAGTTCATTTGCAAATTCAAAATGTGATTATATTTTTTTTGGCTATTGCTTATTCATATTACTTTAACATCCGTCTTTCTTGGTCAAATTTCAATCTAGTCGAGAATCAGTTATCGCAACATACCCCTTCCCATGGTGCTTTGCCTTTCTCTGCTTGTCCCTGTTGAAAGAAGATAACCATTACTGCCAACTTATAAACTAGTACGACAAAAACCAAATCTGAAACAGGGATAGACCTGGTTTCCGAGTGAAGGGACAGTTTGATGCACAATCCACTGAGAATCCACAACTCCTATCTTTTCATGGGCTGGCTGCTCATCCAAAAGCATTATTAAGATAAGGCCAGTTGAATAAGAATACAGGAGAATTTTACCACACTGCATAAGGTGGATTAATTACTTCCACACATTTCCTGAGAGCTAAATCGAGACCCCATCCATGGACCAAGTCATTCTGCAATAACAAATAAGAACTCATATTTGCATTCACGAAATGGTTACATATCCTCCAACTCCGCCTCCTCTTAAGGGCAATATTCCTTCTCATTTTTACACTATATTTCTCACTTTTGCTGGGTTGTTTTCCTAGATTTTAGGAAGGGCAGATGGGGGGAGCAACTGCAATAAATGTCAAAAAGGATGAAACATCATTTATACCTGGATCATATACCAAACACACCGCCATGCCTCTCTAGAGAAAACAGGTGCCATGATCTCAACAAATCTGATTGCAGATAACAAAAAGAAAAACTACTAACACCAACCATCAAGTAAGAAAGGTAGTTCGTGGAAAAAATAACATGCATTAACATACGCTGCACATGGTGGCAAGTGCGGATCAGTGCACCAGCCAGGTCTTTCCTCTGTTTCCCTGCAAGCACAAACAATAGACTGTATAAGAGATCAAGTGTTATGTGTGCATGGAATGCTTTAGTCTGCAGCTATAGATAGTAATGTAAGTGTCCCTACTTGTGGACTTCAGTGTCATTTCGTCTTTTTGTCATCCGCCATGACAACTCTCTGTTTGATGCTACACCAGGCTGTGAAATATGCAACCCATGTTGCCTCACCAACTTTATATATCTGAAGTTGTAATAGTAATAAAATATTAGAGTTCATAAAATTCAACATATCTAATTCACAAGAATGTGTGAAAATCCATTCTTACTCCTCTGCATCAAAATTCTCAAGCCCCAAGTCTTCATCCCAAATGAATATATAGTCATAGGGTGCTACAATGTCTGGATGCAGAAAGCGTTTTGCATACCACCTTTCAGCACAATGAATAAACTTTTCTCTTACACATCCACCAAAATGTATGAAAGACTGAGGAACAAAGAAAGTCACAACAGCAGTTACCATTTAGTTTGCTTTCGTGTACTGACATGGATAGCCCGCTTTGACCACTCAAGGTCATCCCATTCACTTGTTCGACCATCATAGTGAAACAACATAAAGGTAAAATTCTCTGAAAACTGTTAAAAATGCAACTGTAAGCATGTACAGCCACAAGCTATGACGGTATGTCTGGTCTGTGGACAAAATTATGGGCAACTATAATCCCACTGAGGAACATGCTGGGATTATTGCTGGAAGTGTCTTATTTAGGGGCACATACAGGATATAATTGAAGGGAAGAAAAATCATAATTAGCAATCACGGCTATTGAAAATATCAAGTAACATAAACTCCATAACGGAAAAAGATGATGTTACAGCTTTTTGATGCATATAAAGAAACGCTAAACAAGGTTTTGTTTGTGACTTGTATCTATAATCACGCAAACAAATTTTATATCGATCGAAATAGTTAATGCTTAGTTTAGCATTAAAAACCAAATATTTGTTGCTTTTATTCATTGTACTGAATTAAAAATTGAATAGAAAACAGTCAGAACAATTAACCCAAAAATAAATATTAGAAAATGGAAAATCTTCCCATTTCCTTTTTTCAAAAGATCAATGTTTCCGGAAACTTTTTGCCTTCCACAACTTGTTATTTTTGGTCCTTTTTGAGAAATATGAGTACAGTTTTGGATCTCGAACATGACTTTTCAAAAGCATTTGACAACCTAAAACATGATTGCAGTTGCAGGCAAAACCAATATGTTAAAATATGTTGCAAGAAAAACTTAGCCTAGGCCTTATCTAGTCCCTTATTCACAATTACATGATCCCCTGAAAGGACAAGCCCAGGGCTCAAAGGAGTAAGTAGAAGGGAATAGAGCTAGAGAACGGTTGAGCCTAACCTTTTTCACTGCCTCATCAATGTTATTTTTCTGCTCGTAGCCAACTGTAAAGCAAACAAGATACCTAGGTTTGATAATCAAGTCCTGCAGATCAATTGATGAAACAGATTCAGATAGAGTGATACAATGTGTAGTCATTATGTTTCTCTATCCTGAAAGAGGAAGGAAAGCAAGTGAGAGAGAAGCATCATTGAGGGCTTCAACTAATAATCGTATATTAAAATCATGTTTCAACTGGCTACACAAGGATTCTCGTCAGTCATCACAGTGGATTATACAAAGTTCAATGTCGAAAACTATATTGACAGCTAAGGCATAATGTTTCTTCAAAGCCCTACAAAACCAGGAGGAGGCAGGCATGTCAATAGCCCACTTCAGCAAGTGCGTTATTTCCAATCAGGCTTTCTTGGTTTCTATCCATCCAAAAATCTGGAAGCAGCCTACTTTAAAGTTAAAAGGGTGTATCACAAGCAATTGTTAGTTTTATATGAACTCCCTCCAATTCCTTTGACTTATAAACTATTAGTGACTCAACCAATATCCCTGAAATCAACTTCAAGATATGTTAGTCCGTAAACTGAGTATGTCATTATTTATGGAAAGAAGCCTTTCTGGTAATGTGTTAACACGTGGATCATTTTCTTTGCATTTTAAACATCCCCCTGAAATCAACTTCAAGATATGTTAGTGCCGTGTTAACACATGGATTGTTTTCTTTGCATTGTAAATCTCATACTATAGCATTGATTTGCATAAAGCAGTTGCCAAATTTGAAAAAGAAAAAAAATCAACTGACTACTTTAGATAGGCATCGAGGCCGAAAAAATACAGACCTCACGGGGTAAGCCCCACAACCTTCGAGGATAAAGATCAGACTCAGATACAACGATATCTGGTGGTAGCCTCTCAGCACCTTGAGGGTTTGATGGAACCCAAATCTGCAATATTGGTGCAAATAGCATAAGTCTTGGAAGGGGGTATAAATCTCCAAGAGACAAATACAATCTTATCTCTATATAACTAAAGTTGACCCTCAATATCTGAATGTAATAATAAAATGAGAGTAAGAAACTTTATAGCACCAAAGTCTCAAGAGAAGCTGCTTGGAGCTGATATAAGCGACAGCTGCTATACCTTAGTGTTAGAGTGCCTGTGTGAATGGCCTTTGTGGCTCCTAAGGGAAGACAAGACATTTAATAGATCTTGGGTTGAGAGGCCTGAATACTTGTCCTCGATGTAAGTGAGATCAATTAACCCAAAAAGATTAGAAGGTAAATTCAGCTGCAATATTGAAATACACAAGCAGATTATCTTATCAGCTCTTATGCAAGGGACACTTAAGAGAAAACTGAGGCATTAAATCAGGAGAGCACTTAGTTTTTTGAGCAAGCAATGAGTTTGTATTTCGCATATGAATGTGTGTTAGTGTGTGCATATGTATATATTTGAATAAGACAACAGTATCCACTGCTCACTTAGTGGCATTTGCTCTTCAGAGACGATTAGAATTCAGGACCCACTGATTCTACATCTTGAATCCACCCCAGATTAAATATTTATATATCTTATCAAATTGAAAAGCCAAAGTAACTCCCTTGCCTTGTTCAATGAAAGTGTAGGAAATGATACACCTAAGAAAATACCAAAGACAACTCCGGCAATGGTTGCCACAAGAAGCCTCATCATTTCATTTCCTCTTCTGGTGTTTGAGCTGTCACAGAAGGTCTAAGTTAAAAGCTTGAAACCATCTTTGACGCTAAATATTCTCTCAATAAAAGGAAATAAAGTACCAATAAATCACTTGAAAATTAAAAAACCTGCGGTTAGGTGTCCCCATTCTGTTCGCGATCCCCTCGGAGCAGTTTCAGATCACAAAAGGAGAAGCTGCAAACAGTTGACTCAAGGAGACTTTAGGTTACCCACAGTATAGTCAAATCCTAAAACCCAAAACGTCAAAATGATTCCTTTACAGTTAGTCAGTTACTACCGCGAATGAGTAAAAACTGAATCAATTTCAGTCCCCTATTCCAAAGGCAACAGAGCAAATTAGATTACTTGGAAAGCACTGATCAATTCAAGCTTCAATAGCTCCATAAATCTATTGGTAAAAAAGGGGATACTTGCCTTAAAAATTAAGCATGAAATTTCTAAATTCTCCGTTAATGCAATATACCTGAAGTGGCTAATCCGGACGATTAACGACTGTCACCAAAGCCAAAGAGTTGCAAAGTAATCAGAAAGTCAATCCTACAAGTTTATATCAATCAGTCAAAGCTATTAATTTAGGTAATTACAGGTTAAAATCCAGCGTTTGAATTGTCAAACAGAAAGCTCAAAGACTTGAAGTTTGTTTGACTGTTCTTCCTAAATATTAGGGTAAAGTCAACCCTGTCGGTGACATGTTCCAGCACGTCTTATGAGCGGGAAATTTGAATGTTGTACTTTTTTAAGCCAAAATTTTGTAGTTTTTCCTGACAAAGTTTTTAAACAACACCGTAAAGCGATGAAATAGCATATATTAATGTAACAGTCAATTTCTTAAATGATCATTAAATTATAAGTTTTTTTTTTAAAAATTCTAACTTATAAAAATAAATTATTAAAGTAATTTTTGAATATTTTAGACAAATACTGATCATCAAATTATGTTATTTCTCTCTATATGTATTATATCAAAAGCATAAAGGTTCTTAAAAGTATTGATTGAATATTCTAACATTCGTTAAAAGACTTTATAATAGACAGAATTATCATTTAACTATCTTCTTAAATATTTAAGATATCCACATCGATTAATATAAAAAAATTTAAAATTGAATGGCTATAAAATCATAATAAGTAAAAATATATGTATTCGATAATGTCAATGGGCGAGGGCCTGCCTTCTCGCGGCTTCTACCCGAGTTAGTAGTACAACATAATTGTCAAATTTAATTATTTTTTAATATTTTAGAATTTAAAATCAACTAAAATTTAGCTTATTAATTTTTTTTAACTGTGTAGGAAATTTTAATATTAAAAATTTTAAATTCAGTTAAAATTTTACGTTTAATAAATTCTTTGGTTATATATTTTTGTACTACTTGTACGTGAAAAAATTTAAATAACTTAATTTTATTTTTATACATAAAATATATATTTTAGAATCTTGATAAATTAAAATATGATTTTTTATTATTATACATAAAAGTGAAACTATACCTGGATCATAATTTATAAAAGTTATCTATTGATTTCAATATATTTATAAATTACAATGATAATAAATAAATTATGTGTCAAATTATAATAAAAATTAAAATGTATTTGTGGCAACATTATTTCTCCATAAATAAAAAACAATATTTTTTTTGTTATCATAATAAAATAGTTAAAAATAATAAATAAAAATATAAACTAACAATATCTTATAAAGCAAGATAAAACTCTCGTATAATAAATAAATAGCAAATTGAACTATAATATTTATTTATATTGTTAAATAAATAACATATTTATCTTGATGTCCATTATTAAATTTTCAATAATTTATATAAAAGTGGGTCATGAACACAATGAGAGAGACAGACGCATTATTTGAAAGAAGGAAGCGTAACCCTCGCATCTTTTAGGAAGGTTTTCCTTACAATTCCCTATTAATTACGGATTGATCGGAGTATAACTGACGGAACACACATTTAAACCTTTAGAATTCTCTCAAACTTTCTTCAAGGGAACTTTCAAAGGTTAGTTTTTCTTCCCCCATCTCTTTATGACTTTTACATTGAACATATTAGTGCTTAATTTTTCTCGGGAACAACATTAGTTTAATTAAGTTTTTAAAATCCGCTTATTATGAAAAAAAAATTCAGCAATTTATATTTAATACATAAATTTAAAAAGCATTTTTATTAGTGTTAAAATAACAATTTATATTTGATCTACATTTCAAAAATATTTAGGAAAAAATATTCTTTCCTAGCTTCTGAAAAATAATTATTTTTATCACTCAAAAATATTTATTTACTCTCCATAAAAATTTGGCCAAATATTTTAGCTCTTTAAAATAAATATATTTTTAATAAATAATTCTAACTTTTTTGGAGCTTTTTCAAATAGGCTATAGGAAGAAACGAGTGGCAACATAACTAACTTAAGCCAAAAATTTAATAAAATATACTTTTAAATAAATTATTAATTTTTCTTTCACCGAAAAAGTTTTAAAAGGACAAATAAAGATGTCAATCTTCAAATTCATTACCTAAATAAATCACTAATAAATATATTATCTACAACAATTCAAAGGTTTATGTAGAAAAAACATAAACATTTCTTTTCAGTTAAGAATAATTCCTCGAAAATCTATTAAGTATAAAATTAAAAAAAAATTGATATTTAAGTTCTTCCTCTTATATTGAAAAACTAAAAATTAACTAAAAAGAAAACATTGTTGTCCACATTTTGCTTTAGGTTTAAAATATGAAAATCAAATGTGGTGTTGCAGCTAGATATGAAAATCAATTTAATGATAAAGGTGCAAAACATCTTGCAACTTAAGCAGGAAAAAAAATAAGCATAGATAGCAAAGATGTTGACATTCCATTACAATAACTGTTAAATTGATGCTTAATAGGTAAATTTTTATTATTAAAAATAAATTCTAAAAACATTGACATGTAAATTTACATTAAAATTTTATTTTTCCATTTGTTTTTACTCTATTGAAAATATGAGCTAATTTGATAATCATATTTTTCAAAAAATAATTTAAAAATTACTTTAAATAAATATTACTCATTTAAACCAACGAAATTAAGATTTAAATTAAATGATATGATTGATTTTTAAAAATTTGCTTGAATTATTATTTTTAAACACGAAAAGAATAAGTAGAAGAAAGAGTTAAAATAAGTCAAGGTTGAGATGGTGTACCACACGATATTCACCTCAAACTGTTAGTGTCACATGAATTGTGTGTCTACTTTGAATAATTCTAACATAGAAAAGGTATATTTTAAATCATATAGATAACTATCATATATTTCACATATAAAATCAATCTATTTCACGTAGTAGAGGAATAAATGTGATCCTTTTTCCTATTAATTATAGTATAATAATCTCAAAATTACATATATTAAAACAAAAAATTCACCAAAAGCGATATAAATAGTCTTCACATTATTTGTAAGAGCGAGAATATTCCATTACATGTTTTTGCTATTTTAAGTTTTATTTATATTTTCCACTACTAATGAAAAGCAAAATATCGTAGGGGCAAACAGGACTTTTCGCAGCGGAAATAAAGCAACTCTCAGGCGAAGTTCTCTCTTCAGTGCGTCTTCTCCGACAACCTAAGACGGTGGTCTAGCTGGAGCTCTAATCAATTCCTTCTGGGTTCGGTGCCGAAGCTTCTGGAACCTATTTTTAACCCGATCTCATCGGAAAAAGAAAGTAGATGTCGTCACCGGACATTGCCGAAATGTTGGAAAAATCGAAGGAGCTTGATCGTTTAAGGAAAGAGCAAGAGGAAGTACTCCTTGAAATCAACAAGATGCACAAAAAGCTTCAAAACAGTTAGTATTTCAATTTTCCCCATTTTAATTATTACTGTTATATCTCTGACAAGCGTTGATGAGGAAAGTGAAAAGCTTTACCATAATATCTTTTAGTATTATTTGTATTTGAGTTAAAGTTCACAACTGAAAAAATATTTTGTGCAATCGGGTCACTTGTAAGGTAAATTCTACGAGAAAACAATAATTAATGACCTGCTTAAATCCTTTGTATTTACTCTTTTTGTGAAGAAAGTAAAAAACTTTTAAGTGATAATTAGGTGCTTCTTGCCGCTTTATTATTAAGTAAACTTGTTTTTATATCTCCTCAATAAAGGCGAAAGATCACTCCTTTGATGTGTATTGGTCCTAAATATTACCTTGTAAAAAAAAAAGAACAGTGTATTGGTCTTGTATTGATGATTTTTATGGAAATGCTAGTAGTGGGTCTGTGTGGTCACGAGTTCGAGCCATGCAAGCGGCCACTAATGCTGTCTACATCACCGGGCCTACCCTGGAACTGCTAGCACGGGATGCTTGTGCACGGGCTGCCAGTAGTGGCACTTTCCCTTTAGGCTTTGTTCATCAGAACTGATACAGTAACCATCACATAAGCTTAAGAGTTACTATAAGACAAGTAAATATCAACACTGAAGTGGTAAAACTAGAGTTTGGCTATCTGATTGTCAATGCTGACATAAGTCTGTGATAAGCAATAAGCCTGAAATTTTTTGCTTTATTGGATGATCAAACATTCTGATGCTAAGTACAGTAGTTGGATATGCCAAGATTTAAGCAGATCCAACTAATCTATTGAAAGACGGTGTAATTTAGCTAACTATATAAGCCTTTAACCAATTATTAAGGTCCAAAACCTAAGACTGAGAGGCTCGAGGTTTTAATGCCACTGCTTTATGGTAGTTATCCAACTAATTTTTGGTTGTATTTTTGCTTCTATATGACTAGTTTCTAAGTAAAGTAGGCATTTACGGAATTCCCTTTAAACAGTTTTTTGGTATTAGGAATCTGCAAAATTGGTTTGAATCTTGCATCTTTTCTCTGATAAGTTAACCATCAGTTACCTCCTTGTTCCAAGTTGAGGTAGTAATTGAAATCACCAATATAACCGACGGAATTCTTTTTGCTGATTGTAGTGATTGTACTACAATCAGATAATTTGTCTGGTTCAGTGTTGGTTATAAAATTATTTGTCCTACTTACTTCTGATAAGTGATAAAGTGAGTGTTCTATCTGGGACAGCTTTGCTTTGTTAGCTCCTTTGAGTGTGTTTTAGATTTCTTATCTGCATCTAGGCAACATTAAATGCAAATTTATCAGCTTAATCAGCCACCATTTACCATCTCTATTCTTACTGATTCACCATATACCAGATGTTTGTAAATTAATTTTTCTACCAACCCTCAGGACAGTATCACGGTAAATGGGCCTAACCTGATTCACATCAGTACTATCTAACTTTACTTTATGACTGTTCTGTAAGTTACTTGCTTAGTTGCTTTGGCCTTATTTTTCCATTCTCATCTTTTATTCTAGCTAAAAGAAAGCAACTTCTGTTTTAAGATTTTTGACTGCTTGGAAGTCACTTTCCAAGGTACTCTTCCTTTTAGGCTTCTTTTGCCTTGTTGGAGAGAACAAATTGATGATGTAACTGATCTTATTTGTATATTTCTTTCTCAGTTTACTGTTTCTTGGTAGAACATATTCCCTCAATGTTGGAATTTAATAGATTCTATTTCTTTTCCTATGATTGAATCCAAATTGAGGATATAAAAAGAATATCATGTCCAACAAAGAATTGGAAAATTCTCATAAACTCGAGTTTGCGTGATTTCCCCAAAATTCAAAAGTCTGGTGATAAAATTAGGCGCTTGACACAATACTTAAAATTCCATTGACATTGACAATGACTATTGGAAAAAAATGGAACTTTTACTGGCGAAGATCATTGACCTGTTTGAAGTAGAAAACTTGCATGTGACATGTACCTACGTGGAGTTATAATGTAAATATTATGGCACTTACCATTTGGGCACTTCCCCATTCCTTCTGCAGCTCCAGAAGCGGTTGAGAAACCAGGTGACAATTCCCTGTCAAAACTTAAGATGTTATACACTCAAGCCAAAGAGCTTTCCGAGAGCGAGATGAGGTATCTATCTTTGCACCATTTCTTTGCTTGGAGGATGGTTAAGGGTGTGTGGTGATTTTTGACTGACAATTTTATATACTGTCCAAATGGAGCTACCTGGTTTTAGTTTTCTGCAACTCTTTGTTTGACTGTTTAGACTTGGAAACTCTACGATGATTGTTCTTACAAGTTATGTTTTCATTTGATACTTTCTATAATTTCATTTTCAATGAAATTAATTTCTTTCTCCCCCCTGGTCCTTCAATTGTAGTATCTCCAACCAGTTGTTAGGCCAGCTGGATGCAATAGTCCCCGCTGGAGGTGCTGGGCAACAGAGAAGAAGGATAGGTGTGTGTACAATTGATTAACATAACAATAATTAAATTTCTAGTTTTACGCTCTTTAATATTAATACCTGACTTACAATTTATTTGATTTCTGGATGTTGGTTACTGATTCTTGTTACTCTTGGTACTTGAACGGTACCTCACCTGTGTACTTTTGAAGTACCTTTAAGTTGTATATGTGCCTGCCTCCTCTAAAGAACTTGAATAGTAATTATACCCTTTAACTTGAGTCTATGATAAATCGAGCTTTAGAAAGGACAAAAGTGGCAGAACACTTTTGGATATTGAACAAAAGACAAAATTTATCTTGGCTGCTAATTTGATGGCGGAGCCTTTTGTCTTGTGGTGTTATTAACTTGTTTTGAATAGTGTAGATTGGGCATAAGTACAGAGTAGCTAACTTCCAATGACGTTTCAGGAAAGCATTTTCTGTAAGGCAAAAATGTTTCCAAACTTCTCTAACTTCCCATTATTTGCCTGTTGAAGTTTGTCTATTAAATGGTAAAAAGATGATGTAACAAAAGGAGGATAAGGATGAGATGAATATCAGCTTGGCGGATAGCCCAAACTGTCAACAAATCAAAGCACAACACACATATATGCTTTAGCTATATGCATACATAATCAGGAACACGAGGAAAGGGAAAAGGAAAACCTCGAAAAGCAAATTATCATTGAGCCTGTTGCATTAAATAGCTATTTTATGAAATTTTTTAAAAAACTTATGCTCTTTCTTGAATTATTATTAGACTCAATTCTATTTCTGATCTTCAATTTTAATTGCTTTCACCTTGGTTAATGCATTTGGATTTGCATGGATGACAGAAGGCAACGAGCAGAAAAAGAAGAGGATGAAAGGTGACTCTGACATTCCCAGGCTCTCTCCTTCCATGCGAAATCAGCAGGAGTTCTTTGCTAGCCTGAAGGGTGAACAAGTATGAATAGATTTCATGGAAGTGAATCATTCCTTCCAATGTTTCATAATATCATTCAAGCACCTTTTTTAAATTGTAAATGATCTTTTACTTTTGTTGTGGGCTTGTGGAAATAACATAGTACTTTTTACCACTAGGTGGCTGCTAGAGTCGCGCAAGAAGATGGTGAAAAGGATGAGTGGGTCATTGTTAAAGTTACTCATTATGATAAAGAATCAAAGGAGTAAGTTTTGTGACAAAGCTTCATAGTAAAAAATTAATCAACACTGGATTCATTTACATGTATTTTGCGTTACCATTGCATCTTTCTCTGCAGATTTGAAGTTCTAGATGAGGAGCCAGGCGATGATGAGGAAGGTGGTGGCCAGAGGTAGCCTTACTATTAATCTTTGGACATCTGTTGATGTTTTTGCCTATTTACATTTTGCTTGTGTGCTTTGCTTTCAATTGTTTGTGCATTTTATCTTGGGTTGGACTTACTAGTTTGCTCATTGTTCCGGCAATCACTATATCCATGGATGCAAGCCTCAGAACATTTGACACTTGGATTTTGGAGATTATGACGCTGGTGTTCTTTTCAAAACATAAAATTGTCTAAATTTAACCAAGTGTGGACTTGCACCAAAAAAAGTGTCGCAGACTGACTTGATCATATAGTCTTAGTTGTGGATGAACTTCCTTGGATCTAAGTGACAACACTATTGTTATGTTATAGATGGAACTTCAAATTTACATACTTGCTGTTATGTAATCTTCACTTCATAAAAACTCACCTTATTATTGGATTTCCTACTTCTATCCAGCTCCTGAATGAGTAAATCTATTCCCTGCTTGATTGTTGGTGGAGAGCATCTTTTGTCCAAGTGTTATTGAATGCTTTCCATAACTAAGAAGCTGCGCAAGAATTACAGAGACTTGGGAATAGAAGGTAAAAGAATTAGGGATATTTAAGAGATTATCCGGCTCCTTCTAGGACCTTGCTAAAACTCTATTGTAGTTTCCCATGAGACTAACAAATCATATGCATCAATTGGAGGAAAAGAACACTAGAAAATCAAAAAGGTAACATCTTGTGCCATGATGTGACCTCCTTACACAAAAAAAACTTAACCTCACTTTTTGAGCTTCCAATTTTGAACAACTCATTGAGGAACTTTGGTGACTTATCTTTCCCTCTTCTAGTACTTTGATGGATGATACAGATGAATTGAATTTTCTCCTTTTTGCGACTTGTTGGTGATTGTTGTTGACTGGTAACCACAAGTAAGTAGTCCATAAGTTACTCTCAGCTGTCTGGCAAGTTACTGAGATTGCTGTACAAAAATCTGTCCTCAGCACCTTCTTGTGGATATTTGTGATTAAGATGCTGTGACATCTCATTTCCTCTAAGCTTAATATTGCTACTGAAGAATTTGATGACTGATAACTGATTACAGCATAACTGTGGCTCTTCACTCTTTGTACTTTGGGTGGCTGTTGTTCAGCTTGTTTATTGATATCTAAGTGGCTTTTTTTTCTGCAACGGCTTTGCTTACTAGATGTTTTTTGCCCTTCTTACAAGAACTACTGGTTCTATTATTTTTGCCAATTGCAGAAAGTACAAGCTACCCTGGTCACATATTATACCTTTTCCCAAGATAAGTGATCTTGCAACCACTCCAGAATTCCCTCCTGGAAAACAAGTTTTGGCAGTTTACCCAGGAACCACAGCCCTGTACAAAGCCACAGTAGTCCAGGCTCGCAAGGTAGTTTTCTTTTGTCATAGTTGGTCTGGATACTCTTTATTGATCTGTGCAGAATATCATAAGTATTGAGGAACTGATTGATTTTCGACTACAATGCATGTGATGGTCCAAATGGTATATTGATTTCCAGAGGAAGACCGACGAGTAAGTGATGTTCCTTTTCATTTCCTTACTGGGTCTCTTAGATCCGCGATGAGCTTAAGATTCTATAGTACTCAGTAATTGAGCAATGACTTCTGATTAAACGGAAAACTGGAATCAATTATTCCAATCTGTTGCAGTCATCTAGCTCAATATTTCTTTTTTCTTCTTTCTTGAAATTGACTGTTGCATTTCCAAAATTTTGACCAATGAATCATGATATTTTTCACGGGTTTAATGCATTATGTTCCCCCTTCTGCAGTTACACATTGGAGTTTGATGATGATGAGGAAGATGGGTCTCTACCTCAACGCTTGGTGCCCTTTAACCAGGTTGTTGCTCTTCCAGATGGACATCGCCAGTGAAATATAGTTATTTATGACTCTCAACACTTCCAGAGTTGCTACTTTGGACTTTCTGCTGTATGTATCTAGTAGTCTTATAAGGGTGAGCTGTGAACCTATTCACGTTTAGTTCATGGCATTGTTACTTATCTAGAAAAAGAAAACATTATCTTTGTCTTACAATGTACTTATCAAAAAAAACCTTTGTTGTACGATTTGTCTAGTGTTCTTGGTGTACAGTAGTTGGACATGAAAATAAAATCCTAGTATTTTGAGTTGTAAATTTGTACTGTGTTTAGTAAGGTCCCTGAGTTTATCTGGAATCTCTTTTCTTTGTTAACCAATTTCTCGACGAGGGAGCTTGTCATCCACTTTATCTGGACTCGCAAGTTTTTTTTAATAGTAAGTATGAATCAGGAAAGAAACAAGTGATTTTATGCTTTGACATAGATATAAAACCACTTGTTAAGATGCATATTATTTATAATACTACAAGATTCCTAATAGTGAAGACGTTTATGACAAGCATGTGTGATGGGAATGGGAGGATCAGAGAAACTGCCGTTAAGTATATGATTGGCAATCCATTGATTAGCAGCCTGTGTATAATGTACTCCATCCCAGCTTATGTAACTTGAAGGGTTGGCACAAGCCCCTCCAAACACTTCTGCACCTCTCACTATTCCTTTCTGCCCACACCATACATGCGTGTTCCCCTCGTGCAATCCACAACATATTTTCTGGGGTTCCACGAAATCTGTCCAAAATTTTAAAGCTCACAGGGTTAAATGATTTCTTTTCATCTGTCTAATCCTTGGTAGAGTAACTCGGCAACTACAGAGTTGGTAAGAAATAACAAGTGTGCGGTAAAACTATTGTTGTGTGTGCGTGTGTACCAACATATACCTTGGCTCTTGGCATTGCTGATCAATTCATACTTGGCAGCATAGACATCCACATATGTTATCGCAGCATGCCCAAGCTCTGCCCTCAATGTTCTTATCCTGGATTTCAGCTGTCTATTGAACTCTAAGGCCATACTATTATGGCTCTTTAAGCATCCATAGTTATCAAGAGCACCTGGTTTTGGATTTCCGAGGTATAACGTGGCTGTTGGTAAGCAACCAATTGGACCCGTGTTATGTATCCAAAATGCCCTTGCTCCTTGTTGATATAGACGCTGTCAAAACAAAATTACAAAACATCGGTAAGTGACCTGAAAGCATAGAAAAATGATGAAAGTTGCATATACTACCGTTACTGCTGCAGCAAACTGGTTTATTATGTCTGGTATGACTGCCCGAAGTTGTATATGACTCATCTGGCGGAAGCCAACAGCTAGATCAGTTTGGCCTATGTCAATTGTGTAGAGAGAATTTGAAAATTCCCGAGGTCTCGGGAGTTTGTTCTTCTCTGAGACATGGTCATGTAAAATTAGCTTAAATAACAAGTCAAGAATAATTGATAGTGTTGCTTGAATTAAATTTTTACCCCGTCTATAGAGCTCTTCAGTTCTGGACATGAAACGATGGAATTGCACGATTTGAACGTCCAGGGAAAAGGGGCTTATACCACTTTGGAATATAGTTTCGTTCTGCCTAGTAATGGCGGATCCTCCTGTTGCAAAATTGGCTCCGTGCCTGAAATTCGAGCCAATGGAATCTAGATAGGCACTCAAGTAAGGTAGTCTCATGTGCTCAGCTGCAGAAAAGAAAACAATCCACAATCAATCAATTTAACTATGAATTTGTAAATTTCAGTAATGAGTAATGATAATTGATCCCAGTTATGTTTACCGATGAAGTCAATGATAAGTCGGCCATCTGAAAACCTTCCGGCAGGTCCCCGGAAGAAGCTTTCACCGTAAGGTGATTGTATTGGTTCAAATGCAGCAGAGATACAGCCGGTGTCTGAATTCGAGTCCCCGAAATTGTATATAGCCGGAAAATCGCACGGTGGGGGCAAAGCATTACTAGTGATCTTCAAGGGGGCCAGCAGTAGTAGCAGTGATAGTAATAGGAACATTATTACTGATGTTACATATTCTGTTATTGCTCTGCTCCTCATTATTTTTTTCTAAATGGACACTGAAAATGAAAATGTTCATGCCAACCGTGTGCTCCGTGGTTTAAATTTTATGAAGTATTCGGGGAAAATGCAAGTGAGCAGTGGCATTGTCCTCGTTACTTCTCCTTTGTTCTTTTCTGTTGCAAGTAATTCAAACTAGAAAAAAGGCGTGATGAAATGCTTTTCCAACTAAAAACAACCGGACCATCAGGCTGAAGCCATTATTATCTTTAGAAAACAAACAAACAAAACGTTACTTTTTGTAATAGCAACGCTACTAGTACTAGTAGTAAATATCTAGGATCCCAATGGGATGTCGAGGGTTTTAAAAAGCAAATGCGCGAGGCGAGACATTTTTCTTCATACGGGATGAGATGTAAATTTCTGAGGGATGGACATAAGTCTATAGATCTTTAATATTTTATAAATTAGTATAATAAAAATTATAGAAATTTGAACAAAATATAAAATAAGTGAAAATGTATCTGCTTCATCTTAAAATGTTAATCAAAATCAATAATTGACTAAAAAATTAATCAGAACTTCTCATCTGGAAAAAATAATTAGACCTTTTTTTGAAAAAAAAAAAAACAACTGATATAAGGATGATGTGTTTTGATTTGTAGTTTGCCCATTGATCATTAAGACTGAATGAGCAGCTTAGTCTGCACTGAACTGATATTGTTTTTTCGACCATAAATTTTTTTTATCAAACTGCCGATTAATGCGTCCGAGCAGTGCAATTGGAGGTTGCAGTAACTTTATCAAATATATCTATTATCTTATCAGTTCATCAATTAATGGGTAACATGTTTGCTTAAGTTAATTTAATCCAGTCTTTAAAATCTAAAATTGACGAGTGATAATTATTTAAGTATGTATTTGAGGAAATGGAGAGGAGGTCTAATGAAGGAGAGCCAAATCTTTTTTCACAGAATCAACATCCCAGTTTCCGTGTCAATCGTTTAGTATATAAGTGTATTTGATTGGATATGAAATTAAGAAATAAAGATTTTCTTAAAACACATAATCTGAATATATATATATAACATGTTAAAAATAAGCTTAGAATTTTGTGGTGTTAAATTTGTTATATTACTTTCATTTAAATTTGTTATTTTGTTAAGTTGGTACGAAAGAACTAATATATCATAGAAAATCCTTCTCTATACAAGTATTCAAATGAGATTTTTAGATAAAACTTTGGCGAGAGGTGTAAGCACCACGAGATGCAAAGCAATCCACACTAAATTAAATGACTCTCACTTTTCATAACAAAATAAAAGAAATTTAACCTATACAATGTCCCACTAGCTACCTCTCTAATTGTCTTTTGAAATATAACGTTGAGAAATCATCATGTTCATAGATATATGTTTAAATATAATATTCAGACTTTAAAAATAAAATTTTAATCTGACTTGATTACTAAGAAGTTCATTGCACAAGGAACATGAACATCGTCACGAAGAGCTGTCAATTGACATAAATATCTGTCGGAATTTGAGAACGGTCAATCCCATCATTATGGATCTATCCTACCGCCTAATTATAAAAAGATAATAATATTTTGAAATATCCAAAAAAAAATGTATCTTAAAAAATGGAAAAATGGGAGTATATAGGAAATATAAAGCTGTTGTTGCCAAAAGAAAAGAAGCAACTGTCGTCTCCTTACTATTCCAATAATTGAAAAGAATATACGAAAGTCCATTAAATTTCTACTCCAATCCCTAAATACTAAGATAACAAAAAAATTAAAAATTTGGGAAAGCGGAGGGACTTGATTTCCTATTTCCTTTTCTAGTGGGGTTCAAAAAGAATATGGACATAGTTAAACTCTCTGCTTTGCCCTAACGGAAACTCAACTCTGCGAGCTTACGCTCTACAAGCTAAAAAGGCTATGGGGAAGAAAGCAAGTGGAGGAGATGGGTCCAATGGAAAAGAAGGTTTCAAGCTGCTGGGCGATCCGACTTTCAAAAAGTTGGAGAATGGCCGCTTCAAATGCGTTCAAACAGGCCATGAGCTGCCGGAACACGCCAGGGACTCTTATGCCCAGAGCAAGCACTGCCGATTGGGTCTAATTGATGCTGCTCTTTCTAAGAATAAACCCCCTCTCAATATGTTTAACCAAGATCCTATGAATCGGTAATTGAATTATTTCCCTCTTTCCTTAATTCTTCTACTAGGGTTTTATAGACAAACACCTTTTAGCTAATTCATTGGTAGAGTCAATGTATCCTTTGTTTGAATGGTATTTGTTTCATAAAAAAAGATTCTTTTGAAGTAGTACTGTAGTAGGGATTATATTATATCCTTTGAATTTAGCGTATGACACTGGTAATAATTGAACCTTTGGAGGAACTTATAGAATGGGTGAATTTCTATATGACAGAGGAGAAGGGTATTTAATTTGACATAGGATCGCAGGGTGTTCACAATAATCTAGGGAATATCATCTTCTTAACGATCGGATAGCATAAAGTAGACAATTTAATCTCAAGAACCACTAGAAGAATAACTTTTAGTATTTCCTTTTGTCCTTATAACTCCGGACTACCTTAGGATATGGTCTAACCGTCAAATCTCAATAGCTGATCAACTATGTGTGCATTTCAAACTATAATCGACAATTGAATGACCTAAGAAACTCTTTACTTCTTTCATTCAATTGTCCTGACCAAGGTCTTAATTAGTCATTTATAAGTCATGACAATATAGAGTTTAAACTTATTACTAAGAGTTGACAATTTCCATCTTGATCAGTCATTAATTCTACAAGCATTTAATCATACCCAATACCCAATATCCTTTCAACTATTTTCATAGGATCTGGGTGTTCAGTATCAAAGTACAATAAATAACTTGTTAATTACTATGATGATCTCAGGTCAAAGGAAACTCTCACATCACATTCTTCAAGATAATATCTCAGTAACCGTTTATGGTAATTCTAACCATTAGAAACTATCCAATGAGTTTTTTCAATGATCATATCTATATATGTATCATCTATGTATGTGATTTAGTTAATGAGATCAACTAATCTTTATTAAAATCACCACATACATATTGATCTAACCAGATCACTAATGTCCTAATTAGTAATCCTACTCTCAAAAACAATTTTAGATTAAGTTATAAGAGACGTGACTCTAACTTAGTCAAGGACTTTATCATATTAATAGTTTGATAATAACTATGATAAACGAATATTAGATGTCATATATTATATCAAATAAAGTTCAAAAATAAATATGTTCAAATCATCATATGTTAGATTGGATCTAGGCCATATCAGCTATATTCCTAACATTTGAAAGTGGAGAAATTGGAACTATTGAATAAGATTGCACTAGAAGCAGCTACAGTTTGTTGTTCGCTGCTCCTTCCTCGCGAGATCTCAAGCTTTGTCATTGTAAAAGTATCTTGTACTCTCAAGTGAGGAAGAAGCGTTTATAAATATAAAGGAAGATTTCCTTTCGCCTGATCCACAGGTATATATCAGGGCGGTTCATCATTTCTATTAGCACATAATGGGATATACTCATGGTGGGAGGTGATAGGTATCCCGTGGAATTAGTCGAGGTGCGCGCAAGCTAGCCCCGACACCACGGTTATTTAAAAAAAAAAAAGCGATATACTCATTGAACATTGGAAATTCAGTTTAAAGCATATATACATCTTAAGACTTTAGTATGACATGTTCACTTGGATTGTGAAAAGCTGTAGCAATCTGCTGGAATACTTTTGATGTGCAACACAGAAATTGGTCATTTGTTGCATGCTAGGAGCAAAATCTGTTGGAAATTTTGGAGGAAAATCAAATATATATGTACTTTCCTCTTGTTCTTCTGCTAGTTTTAATCTGTAGTGTAATTTAGTGTGCAATTCTTGCAGGTCAAAATTGATATGTAAATTAACAGGAGATACAGTTAATAAGTCGGAGGAGCACATATGGAAGCATATGACTGGAAAACGCTTTCTCAGGATGTTAGGTTTGTTATGAACTCCCAGTTGTTTATAGGGAGGTCCTTATATGTATATTATGTTCTTGTGCATTCTACTGAGTACCACTAATGATACATGCATTAATTTGAACAGAGAAAAAGGAAACTGAAAATGAAATGGAAAATGGAGGGCTGGAAAAGCAGGGAGAAAATGAAGCGACTAAGAAGACAGAGAGCAAAGCTAATCGTCGGGACAAAAAGAAAAACAAAAAGAAAGAAATAGAAGATGCTGGCAAGGTTATATCCGAAATAAGAGATTCTTCTGGAAAGAACAGTGACTCAGAAGAAGATGACGAGTTCTGGATGCCTCCAGTTGGTGCTCGCTGGGACTATGATGATGGAGGTGATCGATGGGGATCTGGTTCAGAATCAGGACTAGAAGATGATGATGCTAATGTGGAAGGTATTCATTATAGTAAGTTTAAAAAGGAATAGGGTGGAAATTGCCAAAACCCCCATATATCTCTGTATGTATGATAGATTATAAATACCTACACAATGCAACTGCACAAATTTGGCGATGGTAAGACAGAAGCTTAACGCTGTTCTTGCACAATTAACCTTTGAATTGAATGTGCTATCTGCCTATTTTTTTTTCTGTGCTAAACTATATTCTATTCATACTGCCTGGCTATGAATTGCAACTCATGCTCTTTGAATATGATGGACTTAAATCTGATGGAGCTCAACATTAACTATTTTACCTTCTTCTAGGTGTTCCCTAAATATTTGCTTCTCAATTAGAGAAAACAGCTATATGGACGAAGTTATTCCTTTTTCTCATAAATATATTTCATGAATAAATTATTCTGTTTTCTTTCTAAAACCAATTGTTATACAACAAAATGTATAAGACCATACTGCATATGGTATAGAGCTCTGTGCAACAATAAGCATATATATGGTATTGAGGTTTCACTTAACAGCTTAAGGCGACTTGGGGTGTGCGTCTTTGTCAGTATCAGTGTCTACTGAATTTGTATTTGGTGGTGAATGCGTGAAAGATCTTACCTCATTTTCTGTCACCAGATGGAGGAACTGAAGAGGATAACCATAACACCGGAGAGCTTTCTAAGAGGTATGCTTACTCCGTCGAACTTTTGATGCCTCCTGCTACACGTTTTGTATTGACAACCATGCTCTTCCTTTCTATTCTTGCACCATTGTTTAAAAATTATATGCAGAAACTGGGCCAATTGTGGCAGTGGGCATGGCTGCATAAGCATTTAAATTTAACATGTGAACATCAAAATTTTGTTTCCTGGCAGGGCAAAACGCATGTCCCTTGAGATTGGACCCAGTAGCTTTGCCTCAAAGAAGAAGAAGAAGAAGACCAGTGCTACATGATTCTGTCCTCCTAAAAAGCAGTACAAATTTTGTTTATCTTCTTTGGTTTTGTTGTATACTGCTTGCTTGTTTCATTTTAGCATCTTTATTTTGCTTATTATTATGTTACTGAAGGAAAACATTTCTACAGCAAATAGAGCGTCTTTTCTTATATTTAAAGCTCGTTTTCCATTGAATTTAGGATCAGAGGACTGTCTGAACAACTATAAATTTTGTGGCATCATTCATCTAAATAAGTGAAGATTGAGAACAGAGAAAATAATAAGAAAGAAATCAATAGCTTTATCAAACATGGAAATTCACAATACACAACATTCTGCCCCATAAGTATTGCTTTTTTGCTTTTTAAGAAAATAAAATTTCAAAAAACATACGTAATACATACTGGTATATGTTCCAAGTTTTCCATCATGCTATCTTACAAACAGATTTTGCTGTGATCTTACACTGTGTATGCATGTTTTCGGTAGTATTAGATACTTGAAACGCTTTTAAAGGTTAACTTTTGGCGAAATACAACGACAATCTTTAAATATGTTAGTTAAAATACAATCTCTATTAATTTTTTCTTAATGGGTGTGCGAATCTTATCCTACCAATTAAAAAGGAACAGATAGATTAGTTGCTAGTTTTAAAATTCAAGAAATAATTAATCACATTTTTTCAACTTTACCTTTACTGTTTAAGTCACTTTAGAATGTGAAAAGAATGATTATTATACGTTTTCAAAAAGTACCTATCAATTAATAGAGTTATATTAGTCAAATTGTAATCCCTATTAATTTTTTCTTAAAAAGTGTGTAAACCTTATCCATTTTAGAGGGAGCATATTTTATGTGATAAAAACTTATTTATGTAATAGGCTCATTTTACTCACTAAATGCCTATATTTTATGTAGTTAATTTATTTATGTAATAGTTTTTTGAGAACATCGTAAAAGATTTTTCAAAATTTAAATCGGGAGTGGTTAATAAAAATATTGAGATGTAATTTTTAATAAGAAAGAAATTATTGATGTATTCCGCTTTAATTTTCAGAACAACATCTTTAGACATCGAAACAACCATGAGACGGAGAAAGCAGTAAATTAGTTAAAAAAGAAGTAAAAAGTACCAATGTGGTGGAATACTTGGGAAAATACTTATTAAGTATTATTCTATAATTATTATTATTATTGTAGTTTTTTGCTTTTCTATTTTTATTAGTATTTATTAATTTTTGTACTTGATTATATTTCTATTTTATTGTAGTTTACTGCTCAAATTTTTTCTTTTCGGAATGTTTTGTCAATATGCTATTTTTGGTATATTTATCGTGACTTCTTCACTTATATTTTTTTTTTTTTTTTGCAAACTGTTTTGATATATTTTTTCTTTAGCCGAGAGTCTATCAAATATAACCTTTCTACTTTTTAAGATAGGAATAATATCTATATACATATTATTTTATTCTAATTACATTTATGAGATTATATTGAATACATTATTGTCGATTTTTTGGGAGGGTCATATGATAAAACGGTGATATGAAAAGGACAAACAATTCACATGACATTAACAAAGGTTCTTTATCACGTGCCTTCTCTTATTCTTTGGACGAAGACGGTTCTTCAGAGACACGACAATCATAATCAGCTGTATTTAGTCTCCTACTATAGATTTGAATTTATTTGAATAAGTTCTGTCAAAATAAAATAAAATAAAATAAAAGAGAACAAAACAAAACAAAAAGTAAGGTAGCCTGGTCTAATTAACATAATATGTTTTTTTTTTTTCCAGAAGTTTCATGAACAACATTAACTCAACAAGAATAGTAATATATTTTTGAACTTATTTGAATAAGTTTTGTCAAAAAGAAAAATAAAAATTAATGTAGCCTGGTCTAATTAAGATGTAGTAATATGTTTTTTTGCAGAAAGTTTCAACAACATTATTTGAACAAGAGTTGTGTAATGAGTGCATCTCATGAATTTGAATTTCAAGTGTAAAAATTATAAATAAAGTAATACTCTCTTCGTCTCTCGATTTACGTCACGTTGTTTGGCTTAACATAATTTTTTTTTAAAAAAAAAATTGAAATATGTGGTCTTAAAATAAAATTTAGATACTTACATAATTATAAATTATTTAATTAAGGATAAAAAATAATTTAAAGTTAAATTTTAGAAGACAAATTTTTTTAGATAAACTAAAAAGAAAAATATGTATATCTCAATTTAATTTAATGTAGGTATTTACTTTCTCCTTTTCAAAATAAGTGGTGCTTATAACTCATGCATACCCTTTAAAAATACTATTCATTCCGAAAAAGCAAAATGTAATATTATCCACTTATCCCTAATAAATATTTTTAAAAAGATGTAACTCTTTAATATTTTCTTGATTATATAAAACTCTCTCCATTTAAATAAAGATAAAATTGAAAGAACATTCTTAATTTTTTTCTGATTATATAAAACACAACTTAATTTAAAATAAAATTAAAAAAATAAAATATTACTTTTTTTAAAAATAAAGAAAGTAATAAATAGAAATAATGAATTTAATTGATTCGAATCAAACCATGAATCCCTCCATCCGCTTTTTAAAGTGCGCAGCTTCTTTGAAAGATCACATATTGTTAGTATTATGTGCACGGCAAGGTATATGTTTTTCTTTTTTCTTTTTCTTTTTTTTTTTAAATTATTATGTTTAAAATGAGTTTCCTTTATATCTTATTGACTTAGCAAATCAACAAGCTGGAAACAGCAAAACATATTTTTCTTCATCCCATAATTTCTTATTATTATTGTATTTACGAAAAAATAAAATTTGAAAAGGGGCATATGTATAAATTATAATGCTTAAATCATACTGAATGTTTCAAGAATATAATTATGATTGTATTAGAAGATTATTACGTTGTTATTGGGCTTGTTTTTTTTCTTTTTTGGAAATATAATATATATTTTGAGATCTTGTTTCGTGATATTATACTAAATATGTTATTATAATTGAAGATAAAGTTAACAAAAATAAATAAATTAATATCACGCCGAGGCTTGAATATCTCGCTTTGTTTAAGGAGATTCAAGTCCACTGCGGTATAATCTCTACCTACCAACAGTATACGCGAACTAGCCTAGTAACATCGTATAATTCAAATAACTCCAGATTAGTTGAAAAGTTCAAAAACTCCACAAAAGAACATATTTCCTCAACATAAAGATATTCTCTTTCTTATATTGAATTAGTAGAAGACTTCAAATATTTTTCTATGTCTCTAACTCTCTCTTTCGCTACTCTAACCTTAATATATACAACATATTTTTTCACAGTTCTTATATTTCTCATGTCTCGTACATAATACAATAATTCTCATGTAAGAATTCTTCCTAGATTAAATAACAAAATGGTGGATTAATAATGTTGTAGAACATGCACTGTTACAAAATCACTATTGTTCAATTAAAAATTTTCACCGAAAAATGTTAAGAGGTTATTCAGATATTTTGATTGAATTGATAGAGAAAAGAAAAAAATTAATAGTGTTTTCACATTAAAAAAGTCATGAAGTTTCCCACTATTTCAGTGAGAATCTATTTTCTACCATGCATTTTTCAGTGAGCTGGTTCGGTGGAAAAATCATATTTTGTAACATAAATTTTTCATTGATTCAAGTGAAAAAAGATCTCTATTTCTAATAGTGATGGTTGGTTGTGGATAATTAGTGATAGATTATGACATTAGTGGTTACATAAGTTATACAAAATAATGATCGTTTTTTGTCAATTTATATCAACTAACACCAGAAGATAAAGCACTTTAATATTATAATTTCATTATTTAAATGCACATAAACTCAAACAGAATGTGTCTAGTACAAACAAAAATATTTTTAGAAAAATAAGTAGATCTCTTATATATTCTTGTGTTTAGTATATCATTAAAAAGTACTATCTTAAACATATTTGTATATAATCTAAATAAATACTATAAGAGGTGAGATTATGGGGATGTGACGAGGTGTGTTGGAGAGTGGGAATAATACAATCAATATAAAGTGCACATATTTTTCATATTTCTACTAAAAAAGTCATTTTTCTCATTTTTAAATTTATTCTCCTAAAAAAATATTTTAAATTTTCTAAAATCAATCAAATATGAAAGAATTTTAAAAAAAATTATTTTTCTGGGTAACAAATACATAAGAAGGAAGTTACTAGTGAAAACGAAATATTTTGTAGAACTTTGAAGTTATTAATGATAAAATATGAGTAGTATTATTTTCTGAACAAGTCGTAACAAAACAATGATATTGTTCCCAGAAAGGAGGAAAAGGATGGCTTCTTGTAGAAATTAATATGAATAGACGGAAGACGATCTTGCCTATTCATAAAAATTTAGGAGGAGAAGAATTCAAATTTTGAATTAATGGCTCGATTGGTTGGAGAGATAAGAATAGTAATTTTAGAATATCTTATGAGATTATTTTATATGAGTATTATTTAGTTTCAACAGTATTTCATTTTATTATTTTGGTAGAATAAGTTATTCCATATAAGGTGAGGTATGAGATATTACAAGTACTCCGCCGTTTTAGTATAAATGATAGGATAATTTATTTCTATTTTATCTCATTATTTGTACTAAAATGGTGGGATAACTAATAGCCTGTTTGGCCAAAATTTTTGGAGGTCAAATGTGCTTATTTTTTCTAAAAAGTGTTTATTTTAAAAAATGAGGTGTTTGACCAAGCTTTTGAGAGAAAATAAGTGTTTTTAGGGAGGATCAGAAACTGTTTTTCAGAAGTTAAAAAAAAAGTAGCTTCTTCCCGAAACACTTATTTCAAAAAACACTTTTGAGAAAAATACACTTTTCAAAAACTTGGTCAAACACTAATTGTTGCTCAAAATTGTTTTTTAAATTTATTGGTCAAATACAAACTGCTTCTTATCAAAAATACTTTTTAAATAAGCACTTCTCAAAATAAGCTGCCAAACTTAGAATAAAGTAATGAAATATTTCAAAAAAATTATTAATTTTATCACAAACTTATTATAATTTGTAAATTGTTAAGTGAGTATTATTTATACTAAACCTTTAATTCACTTTCATTTAATATCAAAATGAGTGGATATGGGCAACAACATTTTGTGGTTTTATTCCTTAGATGATGGCGGGTTTTAAGCCTATGAAAAAAGAAGAAATGATTGGGGAGAGAATCATAAACAGCTGTTTAACTAATTAATTGTCTACTCTTTTACACAACTTTGAGATGCAAAGTCATATACAATAATACAATGAAGCATCTTTCTTTTTTTTGATTTGACTTGCAACGAGAAAAATATGGAAAAAAAAAATTATTGGATAGGAAAAAGATAAGAAATTTTCCTATCATTACCATGAAAATAAACGAGTGTGAATGCTTTACTATATACCCTGATAATTTTTTAAAGGATTATATTATTTTCTAAACCTATCATACTAGGATACTGCATGACAAGTAGTTATAATTATTTTTTTAGGTGACATAATTGTATAGGAGTTTTTTAACTCAAATAATTAACGACATATAACGTTTATCGCTAAATATCAAACCTCTCTTGCAAATTTTATTTAACAAGTGATTGAATTACTAAAGAATCAATCATGTTAGTTAAGTATACTATTTAGCAGCGAATTTTATAGTTAATTTGTATTTTCGTTTTAGTGTTTTACACCTATAGTAACTCTATATTATTATTATTATTATTATTTTCCCCTGCATAATTATTACTCAACCAAAACAAGACAGGAAATAGTCACGCGAGTTAATACTGTTGCATTTCTTTTTTCTCATTATTTGGGAACATACTGGGAAGAAAAAAAAGAAAAGAAAGACCTCATCCATGAGCCACGGAGCAAAAATCATTTCGTTTTATTTTTAATAAAATAGTGAAGGATATTAGAGATAGTCATTTACAGATAAGATGCAATAACTAAGACCTCGTTTAGATTAACTTAAAAAAAGTAATTTTTAAGTTAAAATATTAAAAAAGTTAGAAATTTTCAACTTACAACTTTTAGCTTATTTTAAGTAATTTTTAACTTGTTTTAAGCGTTTTTTTTTAATTATTTTGTCAAACACTTAAAAAAGCTAAAAAAAAAGAGATTAAAAGAATGTTAGTGGTATAGTTGGTCGTACTGATAGTGGTGATTGAAGAATGTGTGGTAATTGACGATGTGTTGGCGATATAGTTGGCGATGGTGCTGGTTGAGATGGTTGGTAATACGGATTGACTGTAGTTGTAGTAGTAACTAATAAATGTGGTGGAGGTGGCGGTGGTGGTAATGATGGCAGCGGCGTCAGCAGTGGATATAATTATAACAATGAAGTTGACATGTATAGTAGTGACTGACAGTAGTGGTTGGCAGCAGGTTGGTTGGTGATGATAATGGTGATTGACAAAGATGACAAATATGATTGGTGGTTGTTGCATAAGGCCAACATCCTACCTATGGCAAGACCCATGAGGGGGCTGGGGGCCCGGTAGGAGTCATAATCGAACATGACACTTGCTTGGTGGATTTAATTGAGAAATAAAGTTGCGTCGTTTCTATAAGTTATAGCTTTTGGCATGATGGTAAGTACTTGGTTCTAACAAATGGTATCAAAGCCAAGGTCATGGATTCTCCAAGAGCAACATTGTTATACCCCGTAAATTCACTGCATATAGATGGCCTATTCGCGTGTTGGTTAAGAGTATTTGAAAGCCATACATGCTAGAAAAAGGCCCGAGGAAAGATCGGACAAGCGCCAAGTCGGCGCGTCGCAAGGCAAAATGCGACTTATAAATTGCATTTCAGGAATGCAACTTATAAATCGCATTCCAGAATTGCGACTTATAAATCGCATTCCAGGAATGCGATTTATAGTTTACATTATATATATAAGCCCAACTTCGATTTTTTATTAAAATTCCTTATAATTTCCAGTAGAAAACAGAGAGTAATTAGAGAGAAGGGGAAAACGAAGATCTCCTACTAAAATTCGTCCGATTATGCTGCCAAACGCGGTCCAAACTCGAATTAACCTCAGGTACCGAGGTATTTAGCAGCAGGGAGCATTCCTACGGATTTTGTTTCGCGAAATACGACCGACGAATCGTCGAGGTATCGGACTAAGGTAAGTAGAATTGCTCCAAACTAGTGTCTATGTGCTCCTAGCCGTAAAGTGAATACTTCTCCCTTCTGGGCTTCTGAAAAATAGCAAGTTTTCGATCGTTTTTCGATAAGCCTAAGTTTAGGCTATAATTATATCGAAAGTGACGTCGTCCTTCAGAATAGTGTTGTATTTAGTACTAATTGACGTGTATATGAATGCAGTTGGGAGAAATAGTTGGAGTACTGACCGAGCCTTGTCCGACAGACGGATAACTCGAGGTTAAGGTATGTAAAGCTAGTTCCTTCGGCAAGTTAGTAGCTTTAGCCTTGTATAGTACCATAAACTCCGTAGTAGAATTCCCGGAAGTTGAATGTTAAGTATTGTGCAAGTTCATTTAAACCTAGTTTGCATTGTGATATCATATTCAGTCTGAAAGTAGAAAAGCATGTGCCCAAGGGCAAGTTAGTAGTTCAGATTCAGTACAGCCTATTATGTGAATAGCAAGCATGTTGTAAAATAAAAAGGAACAGATTTTCATAATAACAGTCAGTAAAGAAAGATCAGATAGACAGACAGTTTTGGCTACAGATTAGCCATTCAGACAGATAGTATCTTGGCTACAGATTAGCCGTACAGTTAAACAGAGAGTACAAAATCAGTATAGTCAGTAAAGAATCAGTTCGGTATAGAAACAGATCAGAATAAGAAGTTAGATTCCAGACAGTCTTTTCAGTTATACATGCTTGCTATTTTTATGTGCTATTTGTTTGTTGAGACTTATTGTAGCATGTGGGTGTCCCTTTTAGCATCCCCACCGCCCCTGGGTTATAGCTGTGTCGATACCAGATTCAGATACCGCCACCAGCTGGGCGATGCCATCCGCCTAGAGGACGATGATGGCTGACCACCATGATAATACGGTCCAGACCACCCTGCTTGCAGGGGTAGTTCAGTTTACTCTGCGCAGAGCCAGTCCACCCTGTTTACAGGGGCAGAACACTCTGTGTGCGCTTGTGGCCGGGGGCAGTTTCAGATACAGATTTTTATAAAATCACCCTGTTGCGTGCTTGCACCCAGGGGCAGTTTTTATTACACACCCCGCGTGCACCTGCGCCCAGAGGTAGGAGTCTTCGGACTCAGACACAGTTTATTGTCAGAGGCCAAGGCCTGAGCTACGTACCCAAGGGGGCCGATAGGAGGAGCTCACAGTTATCAGATGAGTGGAGTGACTTATTTTTGGTTGGTTTTGACCCGGGTAGGGGTATATAGATTGTTTGCTTGCTTGGCGCCATCCAGCTTATGGGGGTTGGTATTGGCTCTTGCTTGCTACTTGTATATTTATTTATGTGCTCTATATATTATATACTAGCTACTAGACAGCAGGCCGTCGCGTCTACAGGTACGCCTCTGCCTTATCAGTACAGAAAGCTTGAGTCAGTTTATATCAGCTTCTTCAGATTCAGCTATCTCCTGCTATACAGAAATGTTAGTTATGCTATCTATATTCAGTTGTTTTCAGTTGTATTACTTCAGTTGCTTTGCATACTCAGTACCAGTGGTACTGACGCCCAGTAGGGCGCTGCATTACTTGCCTGTAGGTACTCATAGACGAGGAGGCGATCCCTCGTGATTCCAGTCAGCTATTGAGTATTCAGCTCCTGTCATCCGGAGTCTGAATTCCAGAGGTGTATTTTGTTTTCTTTTGTTGTACAGTACGGGTAGGTCGGGGCCCTGTCCCGATCATTTCTATTGTTATTCCTAGAGGCTTGCAGTCTGTATATGTTTCCCTGTGGTCAGTTGAGCCGGTCGTGTGAGGCCGTGCAGTTTGTTATAGTTAGTTAGTATTTCAGTTCCTGTTGGCCGTGTGTGGCCATAACTAGTCAGTAGTGGTGACCTTGCCGGTCACGTAATTATTTAGCATGCTATTGTTGAGTTACAGAGAACTAGACAGTATGGTGGCCTTGTCGGCCCGCATAGGTTTCCCCTATGGTAGTATGTTTCTGGTTAGCTGCTATTACAGGTACAGGTGGCTATAGGCCAGTTGGCCGGAGGCTGTGTTTACAGCCGTTATATAGCCCTTTGTTTCCAGAAATTTGAGTTAGAGTCAGCCAGGCACCAGATGTGCTTTGGCTCACCAGCTAGCAGTCTAGGTCCTACTAGGGCACCAGGTGCCAGTCATACCCCCCAAGGCGGGGCGTGACAAACTTGGTATCAGAGCAGGTCGTGTCCTAGGGAGTCTGCAAGCCGTGCTAAGTAGAGTCTTGTCTATGGATGTGTTGTGCACCACATACTATAGGCAGGAGGCTGCGAGGCATGATAGGATGGTTACCCTTCCTTCTCAGTCAGTCGTGCTTTAGAGCGGTACAGTATAGGGTGGAGTCTCTAAAAATTTACCGTATTCTTTGATTACAGATACAAAGGCAGATCAGCATTACCCTATTACAGGCTGAAGATCAGATATAGCAACAGAAGAGGGCATCAGCCAGTTACAAGATACTTACGGCAGCAGGAGGAGGTACCAGAGACCTCCCAGAGTGATACTTTTATCGGTACTATTCCCAGTATACGTTGATAACGTCAGAATAGGAGGTCAGAAGTATAATGTATATACGAGTTGATTTATTTATTAGCTATATAAGATCTGATTAAGATTACAGACAAGGTCAGACCACCAGGTAAGTATAAGAAAGAGAGGGAAATGCAGGAATCCCAAATACATCCTTTCGGATATGGTACAGTTAAATGTTTCTATTTGTTGCAAAAAAAGGGCTATTCCTACCTCTTGATTTTGATTCCAGTATAGTAAAAGGGCATAAGACTTGAGATGGGGTTGCCAAATCAAGCAGTAAGTAAAGATGGGCTGATTGATCCTAGTAAGTATTAGAAAGTATAAAGAGCAGGTACCTTGAACCCCAGAGTTCAGCTTAAGTAAGATGAGGGGAAGAAGCAGGAATATCAGATCTTGTGGGGAAAATTAGAATTACCCCCGGATTGATAAAATATCGTATTAAGGATTAAGCCTCGGGCTGACAGTAAGATTGCGGTTCAGAATACCGCAGTATGTCTGCTATGGAGAAGTTAAGAAGTTACCGATACAGCAATTCTAATCTAGTGTGACCTAGAGATAAGGCCCAGCAGACAGTCATGGGCTCTCAATATATGCCAGGTAAGGCCACAAGATTCGAACGTTGACCCCACATCGCAAGAGTGGCAGAATTTCAAATAGCAGACAATAACTAAAGTGTTATGTTTGTTACTTTCAGAATGGGGTGACAATACAATGAAATGTTAACAGAAGGCAGGAGGTATTATTAGACCATAGAAGCAGTACATCATGTACAATATGAAATTTAGCAAAGTGTGTCAGAGATTACGTATCACCACAGAATTCAGTATGTATTGTACGTATTTATTAATATATATTTGTGTAGATAATAAATATGCTGTGAGCAGCTGCTAATAGGGGTTACAATCACACAGATGTATATTAGTGCTGGGAAGTATATACAAATTGCATTGCAGGACCCCTTGTCAAAAATAAAAAGAGAAAAGAGAGGAGAAAAAAGGAGAAAAGCGAAAGAGAAGGGGCAAGTTAAGTGTGATTTACGTACGAATCCATAGAAACTGTCTCAGCTCTCAGTTATTAAGTTAACAGACTTATATGTTGTTGTCAGATCTAGGTTTTAGAAGCTTACAAGAGTTAGTAACCTGAATCAGATGGCTAGATGATAAGGGCACAGTTAGACGGTCTAACGACTAGCTGACGCTTGTACTGGTAGGGAAGCATCCCTAAAATTTATTAGCATTATCGCATATGCCAGAACCAGAATTTTTCCAGTATGTTAAGTAGTCGTACATCGTTTTCCCAGCCTTGTAGGTGAGAGTCAACCTTAGTCAACCTAGCAGTTATTACAAGGAATACCCCGCAAGTTAGACAAGCCCGTGGGCACCCCAAGAAAGGGGTCCACATCAGTAGTCAGTGATAGACTAGTACTTCAGCTGGTTCTCGTAAGATATTCAGATACAGAGCCCTAGCAGAAGGCCAGTATTTACAGAATAGCTCATAAGACCGAGAATTCCCCAGAATAGCAGTATAAATCCAAGTGGATACACACAAGGCATAAGAAATGGATAGTACCCTGCTAGCACAGTGTTTATTAAGACCAGGAGATCAGTAGACTCCCCGTGAAGATCCAGAGATTGATCGCCTGGGAGTAAGTTTGATTAAGCCCAGCCTTACAGTGGTTCAAGCAAAATAACAAAGCAATTAGATGCCCACAAGTCTGCAGTTATGCATGAACTATAAGTACTCAAGTGGAACAGTTAGAGCATTGTTAGACTACTGCCACATTCGGGTCATTCAACCCGACCATTCAGTTATTTAAGGTTATGCAACTAGATCATTAGAGGTCATGATCAATATCAGGATCCTCTGATCAGATAAAGGCACAAGGTGCGCAAACGGTCATTCAGGTTATCCTAGCAACAAGTAGCCTTAGCATGTGGCCGGAAGGCCAGATAAGCTCTAGCTACGCCTGTAAACTACTTGTCGATCTCTTTGGCAAGACAAGCCAGTATGACCGTCAATTTTATGCCGAGCTCTCTAAGTATGAAAGTGTTATGTCAGTCAAGAAGAGGTAATGGAGCAGCAAACGCTCTTAGCTATAGATCTATTAGGAATGTGGCGTATGAGCAACCCGAGCAACGGGAGTTGGTCAGGGAGATACATCAATTGGTCAATTTAGCCGTTCGTGTGATAGAAATGAAGGACAACAGAGCGGTAATCTAGAACCCCGCTGTGTCGTCCTTAGTTGTGGAGGTAAGAGAACGACAGTATGCAGATCCTGACCTGGTCCAGCTTAAGGACAGAATCCTGCAAGGGAAGCGCCAGATTCACAAATAACAGAGGATGGAGTGCTGCGTTGTAAAGACCGTCTATGTGTTCTAGATGTTTCAGGCCTCCGCCATCAGATCATGAACGAGGTGCACTGCGCCAGAAACTATTTTCTCCACCCTGACGTGACAAAAAATGTTCCATGATATCAAAGAAAACTACTGGTGGCTAGATAAAAAAAAGAAGAAATTGCTGAATTTGTAGCCCGGTGTCCTAACTGCCAGCAGGTGAAAGCAGAACATCAGAAACCAGGCGGTTTGACTCAGGACATAGTTGTGCCTCTCTGGAAGTGGGAAGCAGTAAATATGGATTTTGTGGCAGGATTACCTCGTACCAGACGCAGACATGACTCTGTATGGGTGATAGTAGACAGATTGACTAAATCAGCTCATTTCCTGCCAGTAAGAACTACTTTCTCGGCTGAAGATTATGCGGAGTTGTATATCCGAGAGATAGTTAGATTGCACGGAGTGCCAGTATCCACTATTTCAGACAGAGGAGCGCAGTTCACGGCTAGGTTTTGGCAATCATTCCAGAAGGGACTGGGGACGCAGATTAATCTAAGCACAACTTTCTACCCTCAGACAGACGGACAGGCTGAGCGCACTATTCAGACACTCGAGGATATGCTGCGAGCGTGTGTGCTAGACTTTGGTGGTAGTTGGGACGAGCATTTGCCGCTGATAGAATTTGCTTATAATAATAGCTATCACTCGGCTATTCAGATGGCACCTTTTGAGGCTTTATACGGGCGAAAGTGCAGATCGCCGGTTGGCTGGTTCGAAGTAGGGGAATCAGCGATAATTGGGCCAGACATTGTTCAGCAGTCAGAAGAGAAAGTAAAGTTTATCAGAGAACGCCTATTGACTGCACAGAGTCGCCAGAAATCATATGCAGATGTACGGCGCAAAGACCTGGAGTTTAATGTGAATGACTGGGTATTTCTGAATGTATCTCCAATGAAAGGGGTGATGAGATTCGGTAAGAAGGGTAAGCTCAGTCCGAGGTTTGTTAGGCCTTATCAGATTCGTCGAAGGATAGGCCGAGTAGCATATGAGTTGAACTTACCTCCAGAATTGGAATCCGTTCATCCGGTCTTTCATGTATCTATGCTGAGAAAATGCATAGGAGACCCATCCAGAGCAGTCCCAGTCCAGGATATCTAGGTTACCGAAGAGCTGGCCTATGAAGAGGTTCCAGTAGCCATCCTAGACAGGCAGGTTCATAGATTGAGAACTAAAGATATTGCGTCTGTCAAAGTATTGTGGCGTAACAGAAACCGAGAGAAGATGACATGGGAGGCGGAGGAAGATATGAAAACTAGATATCCTCACTTATTCCAGGCCTAGTCAGGCGACAGGTATGTCCGTATTATTATTTATGCAGCACCTTATAGTTGTGTATGTATGAAATGAGAAAGACTGATGTTAGCTATTAAGTGAACTTATAGCACTGTGTGGAGTACCTGTATTGGGCTTTTCTGCTTTTCAGGAATTTTGAGATAGTCCATAATACAGGGAAAACTCTACCGAAATTTTTCTAGAAACAAGTTGAGAAGTCCTCTAGACAAAATGTCATTCGAGGACGAATGTTCTTAAGGGGGGGAGAATGTTATACCCCGTAAATTCACTGCATATAGATGGCCTATTCGCGTGTTGGTTAAGAGTATTTGAAAGCCATACATGCTAGAAAAAGGCCCGAGGAAAGATCGGACAAGCGCCAAGTCGGCGCGTCGCAAGGCAAAATGCGACTTATAAATTGCATTTCAGGAATGCAACTTATAAATCGCATTCCAGAATTGCGACTTATAAATCGCATTCCAGGAATGCGATTTATAGTTTACATTATATATATAAGCCCAACTTCGATTTTTTATTAAAATTCCTTATAATTTCCAGTAGAAAACAGAGAGTAATTAGAGAGAAGGGGAAAACGAAGATCTCCTACTAAAATTTGTCCGATTACGCTGCCAAACGCGGTCCAAACTCGAATTAACCTCAGGTACCGAGGTATTTAGCAGCAGGGAGCATTCCTATGGATTTTGTTTCGCGAAATACGACCGACGAATCGTCGAGGTATCGGACTAAGGTAAGTAGAATTGCTCCAAACTAGTGTCTATGTGCTCCTAGCCGTAAAGTGAATACTTCTCCCTTCTGGGCTTCTGAAAAATAGCAAGTTTTCGATCGTTTTTCGATAAGCCTAAGTTTAGGCTATAATTATATCGAAAGTGACGTCGTCCTTCAGAATAGTGTTGTATTTAGTACTAATTGACGTGTATATGAATGCAGTTGGGAGAAATAGTTGGAGTACTGACCGAGCCTTGTCCGACAGACGGATAACTCGAGGTTAAGGTATGTAAAGCTAGTTCCTTCGGCAAGTTAGTAGCTTTAGCCTTGTATAGTACCATAAACTCCGTAGTAGAATTCCCGGAAGTTGAATGTTAAGTATTGTGCAAGTTCATTTAAACCTAGTTTGCATTGTGATATCATATTCAGTCTGAAAGTAGAAAAGCATGTGCCCAAGGGCAAGTTAGTAGTTCAGATTCAGTACAGCCTATTATGTGAATAGCAAGCATGTTGTAAAATAAAAAGGAACAGATTTTCATAATAACAGTCAGTAAAGAAAGATCAGATAGACAGACAGTTTTGGCTACAGATTAGCCATTCAGACAGATAGTATCTTGGCTACAGATTAGCCGTACAGTTAAACAGAGAGTACAAAATCAGTATAGTCAGTAAAGAATCAGTTCGGTATAGAAACAGATCAGAATAAGAAGTTAGATTCCAGACAGTCTTTTCAGTTATACATGCTTGCTATTTTTATGTGCTATTTGTTTGTTGAGACTTATTGTGGCATGTGGGTGTCCCTTTTAGCATCCCCACCGCCCCTGGGTTATAGCTGTGTCGATACCAGATTCAGATACCGCCACCAGCTGGGCGATGCCGTCCGCCTAGAGGACGATGATGGCTGACCACCATGATAATACGGTCCAGACCACCCTACTTGCAGGGGTAGTTCAGTTTACTCTGCGCAGAGCCAGTCCACCCTGTTTACAGGGGCAGAACACTCTGTGTGCGCTTGTGGCCGGGGGCAGTTTCAGATACAGATTTTTATAAAATCACCCTGTTGCGTGCTTGCACCCAGGGGCAGTTTTTATTACACACCCCGCGTGCACCTGCGCCCAGAGGTAGGAGTCTTCGGACTCAGACACAGTTTATTGTCAGAGGCCAAGGCCTGAGCTACGTACCCAAGGGGGCCGATAGGAGGAGCTCACAGTTATCAGATGAGTGGAGTGACTTATTTTTGGTTGGTTTTGACCCGGGTAGGGGTATATAGATTATTTGCTTGCTTGGCGCCATCCGGCTTATGGGGGTTGGTATTGGCTCTTGCTTGCTACTTGTATATCTATTTATGTGCTCTATATATTATATACTAGCTACTAGACAGCAGGCCGTCGCGTCTACAGGTACGCCTCTGCCTTATCAGTACAGAAAGCTTGAGTCAGTTTATATCAGCTTCTTCAGATTCAGCTATCTCCTGCTATACAGAAATGTTAGTTATGCTATCTATATTCAGTTGTTTTCAGTTGTATTACTTCAGTTGCTTTGCATACTCAGTACCAGTGGTACTGACGCCCAGTAGGGCGCTGCATTACTTGCCTGCAGGTACTCATAGACGAGGAGGCGATCCCTCGTGATTCCAGTCAGCTATTGAGTATTCAGCTCCTGTCATCCGGAGTCTGAATTCCAGAGGTGTATTTTGTTTTCTTTTGTTGTACAGTACGGGTAGGTCGGGGCCCTGTCCCGATCATTTCTATTGTTATTCCTAGAGGCTTGCAGTCTGTATATGTTTCCCTGTGGTCAGTTGAGCCGGTCGTGTGAGGCCGTGCAGTTTGTTATGGTTAGTTAGTATTTCAGTTCCTGTTGGCCGTGTGTGGCCATAACTAGTCAGTAGTGGTGACCTTGCCGGTCACGTAATTATTTAGCATGCTATTGTTGAGTTACAGAGAACTAGACAGTATGGTGGCCTTGTCGGCCCGCATAGGTTTCCCCTATGGTAGTATGTTTCTGGTTAGCTGCTATTACAGGTACAAGTGGCTATAGGCCAGTTGGCCGGAGGCTGTGTTTACAGCCGTTATATAGCCCTTTGTTTCCAGAAATTTGAGTTAGAGTCAGCCAGGCACCAGATGTGCTTTGGCTCACCAGCTAGCAGTCTAGGTCCTACTAGGGCACCAGGTGCCAGTCATACCCCCCAAGGCGGGGCGTGACAAACATGTTGCATGAGGCAGGTGTTGGGAGGGAGATTATTCAGTAAGACCAACATCTAAGCCTATGGCAAAGCCCACGAGGGGGCTGGAGGACCGATCGAAGTCATGATCAAACATGACGTTTGCTGGGGGACTTAGTTAAGAAATAAAGTTGCGGCTTTGCTATAAGCTATAACTTTTGGCATGATGGTAAGCGCTTTGTAACAGCCCAGGTCGCCGCTTGTAGATATTGTCCTCTTTGGGCAGCTAGTCCCTCACGACTTTAAAACGCGTCTACAATGTAGAGGTATCCAAGCACTTATAAAACACTCTTCGTTCCCCTCCACCACCGATGTGGGATTTGCCTAAGGCAAGCCTCACACTCACCCCCCCTTGGGACTCAGCGTCCTCGCTGAGGTTTGGATGGTAAGCGCTTGCTCCGAACAATGGTGACAACTAGTAGTTAGCGATGATAATAGTAGTGGTGGTTGTGATGACATAGGTGGTTAGTAGTGATAACTGGTAATTTTGAACACAATGATGGTGAAAATAATCCACATAAACATACATTTTAATGATATTAAAATTTTATTTCATATCTTAATCAATAAGACTTATTCAAAAATAAATAAATATTTAAATTTTAATAAAAATAAATATATTTAATAATCTAAAATTTAAATCATTCAAATTCTGAAATTCATACCTCTATTCCATTAAATACAAATAAATAAGGGCTAATTGAAACATCACGTTACATAGGGTATAACAACATACTCCAAATACTTTCACACTTATGGAACGTCAGTTTGACCATTTACTTCAATTAAATATTTTTTGCATTTAATGTAAGTTTTGAGTTTTCAAACACAGTCTTACTTTTTATTCTCAAATTTCTGCTCTTTCACATATCTTTGAGATGGAAAAGTGGTTGCAATCAAAACATCCTTCTTAGATTTGACTTGCAAAGGAAACAGCGTGGAACGACAATGAAAGGATACGGGGTACAAGCCACTAGGAAAATAAGCATACAATGGACCATTTTCAAAGAGATTTAACTTAGTACATATCGGTATCATCTTACATAATTAGCAATCAATGAAGTAGGTGAAAATTTTAGAAATTCAAATTCCAACAATCATGCATGCAAACTGACGTGAATATCATCATTTTAACAATGCAACTTAACGTGAACACTATTATAATTAAAAGAAAAGAGACTAATTAATTAACATTTTCGTGGCAAATAAGGATTTTGATATACCTTCGGTATCTTCAGATCTAATTATTGGTCATGACCAGTTAATTATTTACCCCTATATCTACTATACTCCATAAATTTTCACATGTAGTGTGGGATTTATGATGAGATGGCAGTAGAAGAAAGCATGGCCAGTAAAATATGAGGCCCTAGAGCCTAGAGGGACATTGGACCCTATCTTGCTATCTAATTGATAATGATGGAATCTAAGGAAAAGTTAAAGTCACCAAAAACTTTTATAATCATTTTTCCACTAATAATAAAAGAATACCCAACTTTTAACCCGTGACCTAACACGCCGAAACTTCCATGTGCCTACCCAAAACTGCAAACTAACTTCAATAAAGTTGTTGCCTTGATACTTTTGTATTTGGTTTTATATTTTTATAAATAAGTTATATTTTTTTTTTATTATTTAATTTTAAAATTATATTATTTAAAATCGCATAAATTTTTACACATTTTTTTTATGGTCCTAAAGTTGAAAGGTAGTAATAATTATATTAAAATAATAATAATAATTGGCAAATATAATTTATATAGGAAGAAACAAATCTAACTCTCTTGATATTTTAATTGTGGAAAAAGTGCATTTCCTTTCGACTTAGGGGAAAAAAAAGTGTGTTTCCTTTATCATAAAAGTCCCTTTTCCCTATTATACTGCATTTTTTTTTTCAAACAGATTCCACTCGATCCACCATTAGAATCCAATAATCGCAAGTTTTTAAACCCCACAACTCCAAATGATGCAGAGACTCTATTTGCCGATGTTTTTCAGGTATGTGGTTTGTCGGGCTCTCTCAAGTCTCAAACCCTCTGTCCATTTACCCTTTTTGTCCGTTCTATTTTTGCGGTCTTCGATTGAAAAATGTGAAAACCGTTGCTTAAATTGATAATATTTGACTATAATTTTCTGGGTTTTTTTACTTTCCATGTAAGTTATTGGTCGATTTTACGTCTTGGGTTGGTATTATTTTAGTGTTACGTGTCTTCTCTCTTGTTTCCTACTGTCATCTGCTGTCGTAATTGCGTAGCTATTTTGCCGGTAAAGGATAATGTAGAAGCCAAAGACCATATTGAGTCGGTCTTGTATGATTACAAGTCTCAATTTGATACTCATCTCTGGCCGCCTTTCTCTTCTTAACCCTCGCATCTTCCATTTTTGCACGCGTGAAGTTATATTCAAGAATCAACATTTAGTACCCGTCTAGAAACTTCAGTTGTTTATACTGCATAAAAGCCCCTCTTTTCCTCTTTCTGTAACTTTTGATAACAGATCAGATCCTTAGTACCGATTGGGTTTTCCTTTCTGATTGATTTTGACAGGCCTTTTTGATTGTTGTGGACAAAGAAAAGTTCTCTTTTTGGCTTAAGGGATTTGAGATTTTTGTAGATAGTTGACTTTGATGGGTGGAAAGAGTTCAAGAGAGGATAGTTGGAGGCAAACTTCGTCGTCTCGATCTTCTTGGAATCAATACGATTATCATTCATCTTATCCTCAAGATAGTTACAGCTACTCATCCCAGCAGCAGGCTGTTCCTTCCTATGCACCTCCACCACCCCAACAGAATTATCCTCCACCGCCCCAACAGAATTATGCTTCTCATGACCATGGAGCTCGGCCTCATGCTCCCCGACCAAGGCTTGACCGGAGATACTCGAGGATTGCCGACAATTATAATTCCCTGGATGAGGTATGAATTAGATTTGTGTAAATATTAAGTAATTTGAATGCTTTCAGCAGTTCTCTACTCTGTACCAGTTTATTTTCTGCCTACCCTTTTAGACTTTACTATCTACCTTGTGATGCACTCCATCATAATTCAGAAATTGGTACTTCTAGCGCCTATATATTATGCTGCATGCCTTTGCATTCACCCAATAAGTTAATAAGGGTGTGTGTGAACTGAATCAAGACTATTTTGGAGTGGGGTTACAAAAATGGGATGCATGGAGTTTTACTTGTCATAATTTTCTATGCATGTGCAACCAATAAAACGTCTAAGAAGCTGTTTTCAAGCTGATTTACTCATCTAAATTCCTAACTTCCAAGGGGATGCTGGAGATAAGACTGAATAGTGGACCAGAGAACTGCAGGAAGATGCTTCCTCTAAAAAGCTTTCCTTTATCGTTTCTAAAGGCAATATGAACCTATTATTAACTGACACAATTTTTAGCTATTGAGAATCACATCAAATAGGAGTAGGCCTCTAAGCTTTTAAAGATTTCCTGTATCAAGTAAAATCTATTTTTACAGTAAGGGTCATATATTTGGATGGTGACCTGAAGTATTACACAAGATTTAGAGGGGCAAGGATTTGGGACCCAAATGAAGAGGTGACTTCACCGTATTGGATGTCAAAAAATCATTTGGGTAGCAAGAGAGAGTAATAATATAGTAACCGGCTTGAATTTGCTATTTGTAACTGCATCGTCTGGCCTGCTGCAGCTTTCTTGCCTTATTCTCTTATATCTTGCAAGTGCTCTAGCATGTTGATTCTTATTTTGCCTTTTTTAGATTTACCTAGATAAGAACTAAAAATACTCTACGGGCATGTTGAGGGAAGTTGCTTCTTGGAGGCTTTTCCCCATATCTAGTGTGGAGCTTCAATTTTTTAATACTTTCCCAACTTGAAGAATTCCTTTGTCTCTGTATGTTATTGGAGGAGGATCTCTGGCATGCCCAAGTCTAGAAGAAGTGGTACTCTTTCATAAATGTCTACGCCTTTAGTGGAACATGACTTTTCCATAGTTTATGAAGTAGGAAACAATTGACACGTCAGATATGTTGTAGGAAAATGGGAATGATCAATGAATTAGAATGTTTTAAATTTAGTGGATAGTGCTTTTTTTGGTAATGACAAATTAATCTGTAGGAGATGGTATTGAGCTGGTATGATAGGGTGAAGAGAGATACGAGTATATGGTAAAGTGGCCTTTGGAGCTTGTTTTTCAGTATTTTTGAATTAAGATGGATAATGCTTCAGTATCTGAGAGAGGCATATGTTTGGAGTCTTTTGAAAGTTGATAAGGCCATCAAGAAGACCGGTTGATGATCCCTGCTGCAATTTTTTGGAGCCTTTGGAATGAGAGAAACTGAAGGTGTTCTGATGGCATCTCAACTCCGAGGGACTCCCTTAAAGCTAAATGTTTAGTTAATCTCTTTTGTTGGACAATGTTGTGCCCACTAATTAGTTCAGTAGAGCTTATTAGCACTTTACTTCTTGATTGAGACATTGTATTTGGGGCAAACAATATTCTCCTACACTTTTGTTCTTTTGTAATTAGCCTCCTGTAGCTTTGCATCTCGGTGATGCCTTTTTATGAAACACATTGCTCCATCAAAAGAAAAAGAAAATATGACCTGAGAGAGATGTTCCAGAAATGTTCTTACATGTCTGCTAAATACTAATCTTGGGCTAATTAACATGAGAGACTTCTGTCAGTGCACTCATTTTTTTTGCCACAAGCTCATAGATGAGTGGTAGTTTGACTTGTGAATATTTACCAAATGGGAGAGAAGTATGTATTAATGCCTCCTTTAATGTCAAACTGGTTTGCCATGGCCACCAGTTGTTTAGATATGTTGAATAGTGAGAAAAGGCATCAATATCTCTCCTATTTGCACTGTCTTTAGGTGATCATGACGTTACATTTAGGTGTTCTTTTTTTTTTTTTGTGTGTGTGGTGGTGGTGGTTTGGCCTTTATCTGTCTTACTCCCCTGTGAGGGGTAATTTTGATTATTGCAGATCTTAATGTCAGTAGATTATTTAACAAATCAAGAAAAGTGAATGCTATAAGAACCATAGAATTTCTTAATTTTTAATGACCCCCTTTTAAGGACATTCGCTCCTGCTTTTTCACCTCTTATGTATGGTAATCTTTTTTATGAAAACTATGTATGCTAAAAATATGATGTATTTTAACCAGGTGACTGAAGCCCTTGCGCGGGCAGGCTTGGAATCTTCTAATCTAATTGTGGGCATCGATTTCACCAAGAGCAATGAATGGACAGGTTAAGCTTTGTTCTTCCTTTTCCTGTCTCTCTTTGATTAGTTGCATGCTATATTTTTCAATTGAATATTCTAAAGTGGGCATACGCTCTTTAGGTAAGAGGTCTTTTGGTAGTCGGAGCTTACATCACATTGGGCAGAATTTGAACCCATATGAGCAAGCAATTTCTATAATTGGAAAAACCTTGGCGGCATTTGATGAGGATAACTTGATTCCTTGTTTTGGGTTCGGAGATGGTAACTCTATGAGCCTTCTTCTTTTGATCCATAAAAAACTTATCTTTCGGATTTTCTCAGTACGAGATTAATGTTTTGTTCCACGTGGATAAATTTTTTACAGCATCAACTCATGATCAAGATGTGTTCAGTTTCTTTCCCGATGAAAGATTTTGTAATGGTTTTGAGGAAGTTCTGTCTCGTTACAGAGAAATTGTCCCCCAGCTGAAGCTTGCAGGTGTAAATTCTACTACAGCCAATTCTACTGCTTTAGACTTGGCAATTGATTGGGTTTACTTAGAGTACCTTCTCATTTTGTTGCAGGACCAACATCATTTGCCCCAGTCATTGAAATGGCCATGACTATAGTTGAGCAGAGTGGAGGCCAGTACCATGTTCTATTAATCATTGCAGATGGGCAGGTAATATGTTTATCAATCTACATCTATGTGCTAAAACAAGACAAGAACAATTAAGAATAGCACACTAACAAAGATTAACATATCTTTAGTTGTATAGTGCATGAGTAGTTGGACTTTCTTGTTGGTTGTCATATTTTAGTGTATTTGAACTGTATATTATAACTTGCCGTTCCATGTCTGCTCAGGTAACTAGAAGTGTTGATACTGGACGTGGACAATTAAGTCCGCAGGAGCAGAAAACGGTGGATGCAATCGTACAAGCTAGGTACTGGCCTCTAGTTTCCTTGTGCTGACTGCTGTTTGTATCAATAAAATCTTTTGGTTCCGTTACATGCTTCTTTTTCATTTTTATGCTCAAATTCCGGAGTGCATTCCCTTATTTCGTACAGCAAGTTTCCCTTGTCAATTATACTGGTCGGGGTTGGCGATGGACCCTGGGATATGATGAAGGAATTTGATGATAATATTCCTGCTCGGGACTTTGATAATTTCCAGGTTGGTGATGGTGGTGTAGATTGTGGTATCTCTTATTGCTTATCGAGGAACATTTTCCTTTGATGTGGTTTAATTGCTAATTTCTTTTGCTAGTTTGTCAATTTCACGGAGATCATGGCCAAAAATGTGCCGCAATCTCGAAAGGAGACGGAGTTTGCTCTTTCAGCATTGATGGAAATCCCTTCACAATATAAGGCGACGATGGAACTTAACTTACTGGGGTCAGATTTCACGCAGCCTGTTTCTTCATCTATTTGCTTGGTTTCATTTTGCTATACGTCTCTCCTGACCTCCCTGTCAAGTTATAGGTGATGACATCTTCTAATTTCTTAATTGCAGTGGACAAAGCGGAAAATCTCCCAGTAGGGTAGCTCTTCCCCCTCCTATGTATGGGGCAACTTCTGTTGGTGGTTCAAAGCCCTCACGTGCGACGAGTTTTCAGCAGCCTGGAAGCTCTTATTACGGTTATGGAAGCCCAGCAGATGCAGCTCCGCATTTTCAGCAGACTTCAAGTTCTTATTATGATCGCGCTCGCCCAGTTGACACTGTTCCGTCTGCTCCTAGCTCCCCCTACACTGCCCCCAGTTCTACGTATGACAATCAGGTAAACCATAAAACTACCATTTGCTTTGTGCCGCTGCATTTCAATTTGTTTTAACTTTTTGTTGCTGGTGTTTACTAATAAACAGCGCGAGTTGTCTGAAATGAATGTTTTCCGTTATGGTGCAGGTTTGCCCCATTTGCCTTACTAACCCAAAAGACATGGCCTTTGGCTGTGGGCATCAGGTACCAGTTTTTGTTTTTCTCCCATACTGTGAAAAGCAGGCAGATGTTTTGAGGAAATTACATCTTGCTGTGGCTTAACAATTTCGTGTACTTGATGCAGACATGTTGTGAGTGTGGGAGAGCGCTTGAGAATTGCCCAATATGTCGAAGTTCAATTCAAACCCGAATAAAGCTCTATTGAGCGACTTGTTTTGCCCCGATTCCTTTCGCTGCTCCAACCTGCAATTCTTTTGGATCAGTTTGGATGTGAAACTTGTGGATGAAGCTGATTTTTTTATTTGTTGGATATGGCTTTGGCATTGCGCCGATGCGATTTCCTTCTGTACATGGTTTGGTTCTTGTTTGTGCTTTACTTTTGCCAAATTACTTCCAACAATAGACGCTTAAGATCCCTAATATCAGAAGATTTGTAAATCAACTGTTTTTTGTTGCATGCAGTGTCCTTTATGAGTCTTGTACTGCTACTAGACCTAATACAGTTTCAATATGTTGTACTGACAATTGATCCACCAGGGCGTATGTGCAAACGGAAAAAAAAATGTGTTTCAGGTACAATAATACAAGAAGAAAGAACAATGACAGGTGATTTCTTTCCATTTGTTTAAGTCTTGATAGACAAAGGTGTTTGGTATTTGTTGCTGATGGGAGGTTAACAGATATTACATGAAATTAGTTAAGCACCTAAGAGTGTGGCTTAGTGTTATTGATCAATGAAGTGGAAGGAGGACCATAAGGTTTTAAGTTTAATCCCAATGAAGATAAAATATTAGGTGATTTTTTTATTTTATTTGGTTAAACTTTTGTGGATGGAGTTAATCTGTTTCTGGTTGGAGGAACTGACACAGACACTACGATTATAAAAAAAAGAAAAGGAAAGAAAAAGCAATGAATTTGGCGGTAAGTCTAATGAACAAATAAATAAACGTTGTCCAAGTAGAATTTCTTTTGGTTAGTAGTTAAAAATATGATTGGAGTAACAACAGGCCAAAGACAATAAATGGAAATATTACACAAGTTCGTTCTTTCTTTATTTTTAGGTTACTCCATGTCTTTCGGTTTTGAAATAAGATTGGGCTGAACAAGGAATAAAACAGCTAAACTTTCTCTTTTTTTTCGTTTACTCCGAGTCAAAAGTTGAATTCTAATAATCTCTCTTTTTGTTTTAGTAGTAGGAAGATTGAATCAATTGCAAATAAAATAGGAGTGTCCAACTCTTTATGTGCGCGCGTGTTGTAATAACCGTGTAATGTTATAAATATGAAAAGGATATAACCCTGTCATTATGGGATACATAGGCTTATGTATGTGCACTGCACGACAAATATTTAATTTGCACTAAATGATAGTGGGTAGGGTAGCAAGAAAAATGGAGCATGGTCCATAGTACAAAATACTTCTGTATATCCATAAGTACTACAAACTACTACTACCCTAGCATATGTCATGTGTTTTTTTTCTGGGTGATGCAATCAAACCCAATCATAATGTGACGAATAATCATCGGTTTATAGTAAAAGAACCTTAACCCCAACTGGTGCAAACCCAAAGAGGATGTTGCTTTTGCCGACTGCTGTGAGCTATAATATACCTTATGAATTCAATTGAACATACGATAATTTTATATTCATTTTATTAAAAACATTATATACATTAATTTTAATTTTAAACTCATAAACTTTAAATTATGATTTCGCCTCGGCTTTGACCTCTTTGTTTAGGTGGGTAGTTGTCTTCAAGTGCCACACACTTGTCCGCAAGCTCCGCTTAAGTGTATGTTTCAATTGTATTCAATGCACACAACAAACTGCACACCTACAAACCCACAATGCAGTTGCGCGTTAATGACAAACATACATCATGTATTTATTTAATCAGCAATGACAAAGACAACTCCCACAAGCTGTATCACCCTCTATTTTTGGTACGATATACACGGATCCTCTAAATATTCTTTTGTTTTATATTTAACTTTTTTTTTCCTGGATATAATCGTTCTATACTCCAAACACACTCACGCCACCTAGTAAAAGAAAAACGAGCTCTATTATTCGGTAGGAATCTCATTCATCTCATCGCATTGCATCTTTTGGAGTAAGAAGTTACTAAATTTATTTATTATGGTTAGGCGATAGGGTATTTGGTGTATATAAATTAAAGAGTTTTCCTTCTAACCTTTTCAGTAGTCTGTTCTTTTCTATCTGTCAGACATGGCATCCAAGCAAATTCCCTATCAAAAACTGAAACAAGAAAGCAGCTACTTCGAAGATGAAGACATCGATTTAATACACCTGAGGGAAAAGGTAATTGGGAATATTAGGAAAAAGCCCTCTTCGTTCTGGAACATCAAGTTCAGAAAAGTGCACCTGAGGAAGCGATTGAGGATTAAGGTACCCAGCTTGAAGAAATTCGTTAGGAGAAAAGCTAGATTCATTGTGGCCGCATTGTCGAAAACTATGAAGAGATTGAAGGAAGGTCGGTCACATTTTGGGGATCTTTTCGCTGGGAATTACATGTTTATGCAGGTCACTCCTACTCCATTGAAATTTTGTGCCCAAAATACCAAATCTCCGAATCTCAAAGCCGTCGCCGGAGCCGGAGCTGATAGTGGATTCTCGTCATTAGGTTCCGCTAGGTATTCGTTTTAGCATCCATTAATTAGCTTGCATGCGCTTTATTCTTCAATTATCTCTAAATCAGCAGATTATTTTCTTAGATTTTATGGTAAAAGGTTCGAATTTGCCTGATCTCTATGTAACTATACAAAAAATATAGAGTACTAATTTTACCCTCTGTTGTACTTGTGGAGTCATTTATATTCTGTTTAGTATTTGTTATTGATTTTAATTGACCTCCATCGTAGATCGGGTGATTACAAAGCTCTCAGCTTGCATGGTAGTAGTACTAGTTAATTACAATTCAATTTAAGGATACAGAATCATAGTTAATGGTGATTAATTAAAGCGAGCGATGGAACCCAGGCAGCTGTTGGAAGTTGGCAAAAGTAATTACAATACTCTGAGAGCTTACCTGGTAGCCGCACTCTTGCAGCCAACAATTAAAGATTTACACACTGTTGTGACATCAATGAAGGTCTGATGAGTTAAATATGGGAGTAGCTACAAACTGTTGGAACACAGGCATTATGATTACGATGATCATTTGAGAACGCTAACAACCAAGACAAGCTTTTGCATTTTAAATTCAACAGATGCCATCTCTTCACATATGAGAATGACTTTTCCCAAAAGTATTTCTCTTAATATTATAATAAATATTTTGACTAATATTCTTAGCAAAAAACATATTTAAATAGTATATAAAATTTGTATAGAAAAAATAAATACTTAACGATTTTTTCCTTCTGTCTAATTAAATTAAAATATTCAACTATCATAAATATTCTCAGCGATCAAATTACGAGTTGTCATCTAAATGTTAAAGGGATACATGTTTTTTTATTTTACTTCTTTTTTGAAACTTTCATATTTTGTGTTATCAATAGTATATTTTTTTAACTCTTAAAATCAATAATAAATATCTTAGAATATAGAAAAATGGGGGAGAATTTCATGCTTTACAAAACATTTTGCAGCTTAATTAATAGGTGAACCTCGAGGAAAAATTTATCTTTATTTTGCGGTTGATTGTAGATGTCATATTAATTACAGTATGTTTGTTGTTTACATGTTTATATATACACAGATGCTAAATTTAAATCAATTGATGCATTTCCCATGGATCAGTGTGTATGAATCATAGTAGCAACAGCTCTTAAACTGCTAAGGGTATACGATTGTGCAGTCTCCGAGAAGTATTGAGCTTATCTATGATTTTACCTGGCATATAAATATTGGCAAACTCACGATATCACTTCATAGCTGTGTTGAATATTTCAGCAATTGTTGGTGCTTGCTCGTTTCAAAATTGTGGAAATTTATCCAGTGGAGTTAAAGTAGCAACAAAACCTTCATATTTCTTCCTAATTCTACAGAAAAATCTACGCTCGAATCTGTATAATTATACTATCTGTCTCTCAACTTGATTTAGTGTTTGGAGTTCAACACTTCTCAAGTTAAACCAAGCTCTTTAAACACCAGTTTTCAGGGCTTGGAAGAAAAGCCCGCCCACTCTCAGATGTAATAAATAGCAAGATCATTACATTCTGCATTTAAGTTCCTGGTGTTTGGTAACATTAATTTAAGCTCAACAGATGATAAATTTATAGAAGAGATAACTTGATACTCCCTCCGTTTCAAAATAAATAGTGTTTTGGCTTCTTGATTTTATTTCAAAATAAGTGATGTTTTACATAATCAAGAAGACATTTATGATGTTCTTCCAATTTTACTCTTATTTACATGGAGAGTTTTATATAATCAACAAAATATTAAAGAGTTACATCTTTTTCAAGATATTAATTAGGCTAAGTAGATAAACGTGCATTTTTCTTTCTAGGAATAAATAGTTTTCTTAAAGGGTGTTCGTGAGTTAAAATCACCACTTATTTTGAAACGGAGGGAGTAACAAGTTATAAAGCAATGTGAAATGGTTGTGACGAGATGCTCTTATCAAAACAAACGTAGCTCAACTCAATCCATTTACTATATTGACATTGAATGTAACCCAAACACCACCACATGTACTCGAATCAACAGCTCCTTAAGATTAAGAACCTATTTTACTCTGAATAATATGAGTAAATTGAGTCATACGGATGAAGATCTGAATTTGAGCTGTACAAGCTTGTCACTTAGTTGAGTGAGGACCCAAAGCAAGTTTATGAGCATCATTACAACGTGGACCTATTGTACACTAGCCGCAGCATCCACCTCTTTGAGCAACCGCTCCATCTCGTGGACCAGCTGGACCTTGGGTACGCCCATAACCAACCTTGATTCCAGATGACTGCAAGAGTACGAAGTGAGATATGTTAGAAAATGCACCAATAATAACATTCATCCCAAGGGAATAAATATTTTTTTTAAGAAAAAGGGATAACTGTGTAGAGATCGAAAACAACTCCCCAGTTTGGACACCAAGTTAAGGACCACCAAAACTTGCCCCAGCAATTATAGGAAGTTATCAACCAACTAAACAATGATTCCACCCATCTAGGCTGGCCATATCCAGAGCTTGCAAACAAAAGATCTTATCCTATTTAGTTACTCACACAAATTCTAAAACGAGATGCCCATGAAAGCAGTACGATTAGCAATGATGAAATGCCTCTTCATACATTTCTGTGAAAACTAATTGTTTACCTCGTTGGAGACATCGAAAACACCTTCTTGGATCTTTGAAAGTATCTTAGCAGCAGTCTGTATAAAGGCCTGCCAATTCATTGCATTAGTTTAAGAAACAAGCTTCGATGGAATTTGATAAAAGCGAGCTTTGTAGATAAGAGATATCATGGGCTCTGGCTAAAATGTGTACCTCCTCAACATTTTGAGCAGTTCTAGCAGACGCCTCAAGAAACAAAAGCCCGTTTTCTTTTGCAAATTGTTCTCCCTCCTCTTTACTGACAGCTCTTCGGTGCGACAGATCACTCTTATTCCCTACCAGCATTATAGTCATATTTGGATTTGCATGCTGCCTAGCATCTTCAAGCCAGCTGGCTAGATGATTAAATGTCTCTCTCCTAGACAACAGAATGATTACTGGCTTCGACAAAATGCTAATGAAAAATCATACTAGGAATGAATATCAGAATGAAATACTAGAACCATTGGAGACGGTCATTCAGCAAGATGTGTAAATGTGATCATATAGGAACTGATATACTGAGCTAGTGCTCTGCTAGAATCATCACATTGACTTAACTAATTTGATGGAAAATCTTCCTGTCAAGTTACCAGTTCCCAATTTATCCAATTTCTTTTTTGATAATTGGTAACTACTCCAACACTCTGAATATTCAGGATGAGAAACCTCAAACATACTTCTCTTATTACAATCTGCTAAAATATGCACATGATACACCAATGCTGCACACTTCATGAGTTCATGCAATTAATATACTTCTAGTCATAATTTCCATGTCCAGCTAAAAAATTCTGAAGATATTTGTCACTTTCGGGTAAACTACAACCAATTGGGATGATTTGACTTAACAATAAAGTTCATCAACCAATGTTGCAACAACAAAAGTTTTCCCGTTAGTCCACAAGATGTACTAGAATAAAGGTGTGTTTGGTAGGAAGGAAAATGTTCTCTATAGAAAATAAGTGGATTTCTTACTTATTTTCTTGCATTTGGTACATAAGCAGAAAATATTATCTCAAAAGATTTGTATATTATCTAGGAAAATACTATACGAGGTGGGGCTGGAGGGGTAGGGATGGGGGAATATGGGGATGGGGATGTTGGAGGGCAGGAGGAGCCAATAAGTATAGAATGACATTGGTGGAACTTGTTTTCCCCACTTCCACTAGGGAAGTCATTTTCCTCATTTTTAAAGAATTTGTTTTACAAAAATTTTGACCAACCAAATATGGAAATTGGAAAACATACACACCCTAAGTTATGGTTTTAAATATCTGATTTCTGCATATTAATGACTTGGAAGGAAGCAGAATGTCTACAAGAATCCTCAATTAGTGTTTCATACGATCAGAGACCTGCTCAACACCTCAGACAATTTTTGCCTCTATAATAAGCAAGGCTTCTGCGGAAGAGGACTTGACAATTAAAAAGGCAACAGGACCTCCAAAAAATATTTTAAAAGGGAAAAAGAAAAATCTTCTGTTACAACAAGTTTATCCACTGATAATAACCAGATTATTCAAAGACGTAAATGCAAGTTTACTTGTGAGCTATCATAGGCCGTATATGTAGAAATGCAAACAACAATGAGATTATACCTGGTGATGTCATAAACCAGAAGCGCACCAGCTGCTCCTCTGTAATATGACCTGGTGATGGATCTGAAAGATTCCTGCCCAGCCTAGAGAAAGAATGGTGCATGGAGAGAAGGAGAGAAAGTTATAGATCACTGTAATTGAATTACTAGATCAAAGTTCAAATATAATGCTCATCGATGAAGAAATGAATTTGTATAAAAAAGATATAGTGTGCTCCGCAATTATCAATGTATTAATATGTATATCCCCTCATTGCATAACGTTTGTCCCTTTCTTCCACAGTCCAAGAGTCGGAAAAAGCAATATTTGACCAAGAGATCAATGTAATATGACGGCATTCTGAAGCAGGAACACCTCATAATACATATACATAGTTTCTTAAATCCAAATTTTATTTCAAAGAGCAGATTAACTTATATCCAATTTAATTCCAAACATTGATCAACTCGACCATCATCATCAACAACAACCCAGTGTAATCCCACAAAGTGGGGTTTGGGGGAAGGTGGGGTGTACGCAGACCGTAACCTACCTTTGTGGGTAGAGATGTTGTTTCTAATAGATCCTCAGCACATCAACTTGACCATCAACAAGTGAAAAAGGACAGAAGTTAAAGTATCAAATAGGTTGTCTATTAACATAGAGATAATAGAAGTTGTTTCTAATAGATCCTCCGCACATCAACTTGACCATCAACAAGTGAAAAAGGACAGAAGTTAAAGTATCAAATAGGTTGTCTATTAACATAGAGATAACTAGTTAGTTTAACATCAGTCTATATTAAGTTGATTGTTTGAACAACGAACAACCTACGTTAGACAGGAAATATGTAGCATGATACTTAAATTTGATCATATTTGACGTGGTAAAACTTCCCCATTCAACCCCCCCTCTTACCCAAAGAAATTCCAACCAGGGAGTACCAATGGCGCTTTCCCACTTTGTCCCTTGGTGACTCAAACCCCAACCCTGTATTCGCAGATGGAGAGTCCCCTCCTTGGTCTGATTGTGTAACTTATTTATGATCATGAGTTAGTGTATGGCTTCTAACTTGTTATCACCTATACGGAATGTGTGGAACAAAGTAGAATAATTCGATGGAGTGGAATGAATTTTTAAAGGATGCATTTCTTTCAGTCAGTATAGCTTATTTCGGTACAAATAGCCATCTCAAAACATGGCTTCCTACTCTTAATAAAAAGGGACCAAAGAACCTGAGAACCTAGCAGTTCCCCCTAAAACTATGCAGGACCAAGATTAGATACTCAAGTCTAGATAAAATGAAGGAAATGTAATTAACTCTACATAGGATGATCTATAACTACTATTCATTGATAAACACAAACAAAACTTATGAAATTACATACTCAACTCCAATTCTTCTTTATAAGATATACTTAATTGCAAATTAGCCACTCAGCCTTAAAATGCTTGCACCAGCATCATGTACAAGCTAAGTGATAAAGAAAGTGTCACTCGAAACATTGTGTGCAGAGACTGCCACTCGTGCGGCACTTGTTGGACAAATTGTGCATCACCTAGCACCTAGATTCCATTTCTTCAGATACATACGATAGTTTAAACTTTTTGTCCTTACATTTTTGGCATTAAAGCGTCATGGGTGGTGCTGTTTTCACCAAGTTTGACCAGGAGTGAAGACAGAGAGAGTTGATGTCAAAATGTTTACTCAGAGTTGAGGCCAAGAGACATGGTCTGCAAGTTTGCTGACCCTTCTACTAATGTTAGAGGACTCAAAACGACTGTATCTAACTATAGAATTTTTGATGTTCAGTATATAGTTAGTTTTCCCTTTGTCTATTTAGTTAGAGGGAAGAGTAAGAAAAATGAGAGCAATCCGACGTGGTAACTGCAGAGGAGAACGAGATCGATGGGAAGACAAGGAAAAATTAATAAGAGCAGCACCAGGTCAGATAGAGACTTTTGATCAGTGCAATTGATATATTGAGGCTACTTTTCTCAAGTGTTATTGCATTTGATGACGTATGATTCTAATTTTAAACATTTCCACTATGTGATACTCGAAATCGCTACCACATACGTGTACAACGACCAAGTATTCAGAAAAAAAAAAAATCAGTAAAATTGAGGTCAATGCGAGACGGAGAAAGCGATCAAACTGCGAAAATAGTCAAAATTAAAGCTAACTGGAGAGGGAGCAAAAGGAAAGTAAATTACAGTGTCCCAAATTTGAAGTTTAATTGGCCTGCCATCAATGGTGACCATACGAGCCCCAAACTCGACTCCAATGGTGAGATCATGCACCGGCTGAAACCTCTTGTCTGTAAATTGCAGCAGCAGACACGATTTTCCCACTCCTGTTCAAATAAAGTAATCCGTACGGTCAATTAGGGTTTTCAAATTAGACAAAAAAGCAGAGTAAGCTAGACCAAAAAAAAAAAAGAGATGAAAGAGACTTTAACCTGTATCTCCGATGATTATGTACTTGAAGAGATAGTCGTAAGACATTTTCCGATGAAGAGGACAACAGGAACGGAGATACGCCGCCGGAACGGAGTTAAGACAGTTGGAATGGGGTCAAAGAGGAGCAACGTAAGTATGAAGAAAAAGAAGAAAGCAGAAATATAGAGAGGGAGGAAATGGATAGCACTAAAATAATGTAATGTAAGGGGTGACGTCCAAATTTTGTTTAAAGATTTCCGAAGGAGACGTATACAAGCAAAGCATCTTTCGGGAACATCCCCCGTTTCCCTTCCCTTCAATAAAATTCGCACCCACTTATTTTTATGTTAAATCAATAAATAAATATTTATTTTATATTATTTTAATTATTACGATAAAATTTATATAATATTTTATAACATTAATTAAAATATAATTTAATTAATATATTTTTTATTAATTCTCAAATGTTTATCTATCTATATATATTTTAATTGTGATTCAATTAATATTAAAGATAAAATTAAAAAAAAAAATTCTTAATTTTTTAAAGTAATAGATATTTTGAAGTAACTATTTTAAATATATATATGACAGTTAGAAAAAATGAAGAGAGTAAATAATATAAATAAATTTTTAGCGCTTAATTGTAATTAAATTTTTATTTTTAAATATTTTGTTATCACTATCATGCTACTTTTTATCATTCCTATTATTACTTTTAATTTATTTTTATTTTTAGCAGAACTTTAACATTTCAATTGAGTAGATTTGTATCAAAATGTTTTTCAAAGAAAAATTCAAATTATCCTATTTTTCACTATGATTTATAATTATCTTCCGTTTTATGGAAGTTGAAACTCCTTTAGAACTGAGGACAAATGTAAGATAATTTACTAATTAAAATACTCCGTAAATAAAAGATTTATTTATCCCATTACCTTTTTTAATTGAAAAACATCCAAAATTATATGTTGCAGTAGTAGTGCAGTCTTTGAACACGTTTACACACTTGTCATTTAAAATTCGAATTTAATCTCCACCATTCAATCTGTAACAGCAATAGATCACAAAGACATTGATGTTATGTGGTCTAAGGACTTGATAATATATAAAATAACGAATACACCTTCCAACATATTAATGTCGTCTTTGTACCATTATTAGGTTAGAAATGTGACTGCCAATATATAGACATATTTTTATTTCAACATTTTATTCGACATAACTTATTGTATATTATTATTATTATTATTATTATTATTATTAAAAAGGTATAAGGAAGGGTAAAGATAAAAAAAAATAAAAATTCTCAAGAGTACTGAAATAAATATGAAACGACACTAGCTAGCTTTCATATTTTTCTTAAAAAAACAAAAAGATAAAAAAGGAGAGGTAGATCGGGTCATGTTATCGGTGTTTCAATTATGACTCATTATTTGGCATATATGGAGCCAAGTAAAACTCAGACGAGTTAGGTTATGATTCATTATTTGATTCATCTTAATTCAAACACGCACCTTAGACAAATTTGATCATGATGACCTCGTGAATGATTTATAGTCTGTTTGGTTAAATTTCTAAATTTAAGTTATTTTCAACCTGCTTTTCAAAAAAGTATTTTTTGCAAGAAGCAATTTGTGTATGATCAATATTAGTATTTGGCCAAACTTTTTAAAAGAGTTCTTAAGTGTATTTTTTTCAAAGTGCGTTTTAAAAAGGTGTTTTTGGAAAAAAAATACTTTTTTTATCTTCTGAAAAATAATTTTCACTACTTCCCAGAAACGCTTAGTTTCTTCTAAAAATTTGGCCAAACACCTCATTTTTCTAAAATAATCACTTTTAGCCTTTTCAAGGTTTGACCAAATAGGCTATAATCTAGAGGTAATAAAATTGTCCCATGAAATCATAAACGGCCTAGTCCCTCCAAATTTAGGTTGATTGTTGACCCACTCATTTATTATATCAGAGCCTCCGGCTATTTCAATCTACCCCATTTTAGGAAATCAAAATTTGAACTAATATCTAGTTCAAACTAATCAAAACAAAATCTTATCAAAATACCTATAAAAAAATATTTTTAAAATTTAATTAAATCAATATGTTACATAGTCGTAGTAAAGAAAAATAATAATCTATTAGATACTAAAAAAATTATTAGAGAATAAATAACACAATTAAAACTTAGTAATAATTGACTGGTTGGGTTTGACCGCGTTTTAGTCAATGTTAATGCAAGTAACTTTTAAATAAGTCAAGAACCCCCTCATTTATTAACTCAACCCATTTTAATCCGCTCAAATTCAATTCAATCCACTTATTTAACATCCTTAATCTATCCTCCCCCGATTAAATTTAATCGAACGCGCCAATTTTCCACATATCATAACAGAATTGACATTCTAAGAGAGACTGAAATTTAGCGAAGTGTACATACCTAAAGCGATGTTGTTGCAAGAAGTTGGCAATGGAGAATGATTTATGAGGGGTAAAGAAGCCAAATGTTTCTCCAATCAAGGGCAACCCCATGCTCCCACTAGGTAAGCCTTTAGGCTCATTTTTTTGAACTAAGAAGAATAGTTGAAAAATTAAATTTAAGACAAAAATTAGAGTACCAAATAAGAAAGCTAATATCACAGGAAGGAGCAAAATCATGTTGATGAATTGATAGCCCAGAAATATTTAGTTTAGAGTCATATGGGCCTATCCTGCCCAGTGAATCATTTACATATATATAGCCCATGTCCAGAGTTGGTGTCTAAAACATATATCTAAAATGAGAGATTATTGCCAATCCGTACAATCCTTGTGTGATTATGAACTACAATTATTTATTCATAGAAATAACTTGCCTTTTATGATCATTTTAATTATCCTTTCCCTCTTTGTAATTCTACCCTGCTAACAGCTAGTACGTGTTTTCCCATAATATTTGGAACCCAATTTCAAATTTTGATTGTAATCAAGTTATTAACGTTTATTTATGAAACCCGCATAAAATTTCATTTTTAATATCAAATTTTAAAATTTTTAAAATATAAAACTTGATCTATAAATTTATATTTTGTAAAAAAAAAAAAGAAATTTTATCATTTTAAATTTTGTAAAAAGAAGACTCATACTCGATATGAATAGATTGTTTGTGACATATGGGAAGAGTGTATTAAAGATAGCTAGTTAAGAGTATTGTTGATTTTTTTTGGATCAGCGAACTTATGTAAGATTATATATATTTGAAAATTTATAATAACATGTAATCGCAAATATTTATTTATAAAAAAAATGCAATTTATTAATGCAACGTCTTAGGCTATTCTATATCTTGGTTATAAACTATATAGGCAAAAATTGTATAAGAATTGATGAATTTTTATAGTTTTCACAAATTATGAGATTTATTTTAATTTTTATTAGAAAAAAATTTAATAATTTAAGAAAATCAAATTATATGTGCAAATAAAATTTCATGTACAGTACTTACCGGCTAAAATATTATCACTTGAAATTTTAGTTGGTTTCCACAAATAAATCACCTTTTTATTAGCACATACATGCGTCGATAATCTTTTTTTTTTTTTGGAAACACTACGAAATTTAAATTCATATCTATTATTCTTCGAGCATGCACCAAATAAATTAGTTATGTGTAATAACTAACTCATAAATTACAAATATATATAAAAATCGTATTAGATAAATTTGATGCGACCATCCTGCTTGAAAAGGCACTGATAATTTAGTTTGAGAGCAGAGAGATTTTTATGTTAAAAATTTCAAGTTCATTAATTTCATGTTGGAAAACATTAGTCACAATTGGAAGAGTGTGTATTTCAAGCATTAACGAAAAGGTTCATGTATTTCATGATTTCTTAATAGTCTTTCTTTTCATACTTTTGAATTTAAAAGATGAAGATAAAGACGTATCGATACGTGTATAAAATTACCGGTGATCCGTAATCATATTTTATCATAGGACTCTTTCTAAAATAATTATGTATTTATTTTAATAAGTTTACTTTTAAATAGTATATGTGTAGTTATTTGTATCTCCTTTACTTATATAATAATACATGATTTAGCGTATAAAATTTTATTTATATATAAAATTAAATTATTATTTTTTTATAAGTTAACTAGCCAGTTGAGATGTAACTTTAATTAACTATGTTAGAGAATACATGCTTCACTAATTAGTAAGTCATTATCGTCGTAACGATCATGAACTACTCCATTATATACTCTTAAAAATTTTGATTGGACGCTCATTCATAGTGAGGATTGACTATAATTTAATTTTTTGATTGGATTACAGTTTAATGTGTCTTAAATCAAATAAAAATTCTGACTATAAATAATAGTACTTTTGCATTCCATCAAATACCTAAGATACAACAGAAAATAATATTTTATTGAAGAGAAGAAGTGCTTATACAATATTACAAATCATGAACTTTATAAAAGTTGTATTGACAAATTTTTCTGATTGTGACTGTTTTGACAAATGTTGAAGTTGTTGGTGATGAAAAATTGTCTTGCAAAGCAAAATGCATACTTGCATGTCTTTTAAGTAAAACACATGGTTGTGTTAGCGACTGTATGAAACAATGTCAGAGACATTTCTCCTGAAGAATTAAATTGTAATTTTGCTTGTTCAATAGAACGTTGCTCCAAATTTAAAGAAGGCGTAGCTTTATTTATTTTGATAATTAATTTTTTATCTTAATAACTTTTGTATATGTTAATATCACTTAATTTATGACGTATATTTTGATAAATTTTATGTAGATTCGAAACTAATGAAGAGTTGTTTGGAAGAATGTTCAACAAAACATTGCATCAAGAAAAATATGTAATCTTATGCTTGTTTTTGCAAAAACATAAACAATAAAAATAAACTAGGATAATATTTATGCAATATATATTATTGATTACTCCAAATATATTGATTTATATTTACGGCTAATGAATGGAGTATTATTTTTATAATTCTGTCTTTTATTTATTCACCCTCCATTATTACAGACTAGGATATTCTCTAGGTGCTCTTGTTCTCATATGAGTTGAACTTCAAGAAATGCCAATAACATTTAGACATGACGAAACTAATCTATTCTATTCAACTTGCCAATATAATGCCAATAATATTCTATTCAACTTGCCAAAATTTTAATAATGTTGAATAACAACCCATTTGCTAACTTGACAAGATGGACAAATTCAAAAATACTCATCAAATTATTGGATAAAATTTTTTTAAATGGAAGTTACATATTTGCTTGAGAAATCAAGCTTCCGACAGCAAATACAATATTTCAATAGTTATTTATAACTTTATAATCGTCAAATATAAATTTCTATACAACTCGTTCACGAACCAAACGAATCATAATTTTGTTTCTAAATTTTAGATTTCTATAGAAGTATTTTCAGTTTTACAATTAAGAGGAGTATTTATTGTAAGATTCAGCAATAGAATATTCTACGAGAAAGTAATTAGTGCTTGAATGGATGGCACAGGGAATGAGAGAGTATAATTTATGGTGCAATATTTCTAATGTGTTGAGGGATTCATATATGATTATAGATGATTTGTAAATTACCGGTTGGTGTTGATCAAGAAAATAAATCATCTCTGAGTTGAATAATGCAATTGATAGTGTTGTGATCGGCTTGATCTCATCCTTTTTATGCAATTACAGCTTATAGAAACTTTAAGCTAGTGCATAAACAAATTTGTATTAATTATACATGGGTATTATATAAGAACAAAAAACAGAACTTACTCTGTCTGACATTTGCTCTAAGTTGATGAGTTCATGTCAATTCTCTTTTATGTACACTCGGGGTTATACTCATGTGAAAGTGATGGGGGTGTACTTGCACCTGTTAACTTTCGGATAAAAAACATATATTTTATTGTGTATCCTAAAACACAAAAGCTTATTTGGTGCATTGGTCCAATGCTTCTCTTTGGCTTTATGCATGAGAAATGTGACATAGGTTCAAATCTTTGGATCGCATTTTTCTTTTTATTAATTCGACGCCTTAGGATTTTCATATCTTAGTTATGATCATTTGGTAAGTGTTTAAGAGTTGGAGAAATTTTGTTATAGTTTTCATAATTTGTGGGGTTTTTATTTTCGTGAAGAGAAAAAAATATATAATTTAAGAAATCATATCAAATTATAATTCGACTTCAAATCAAATCATGTCCAAACGGGTTGTAGAATAACGATTTTATTTAATTTGTAGTTGTGAAATACTTGCAATTAACCATGCTTGTATAATTTCCCCTTTCACATATCAAAAAATCACTGGAAAAACCATCTCAATCTCAATTATGTGATATGACTTAAATTTTGATAGTTAAATTTTAAAATTTTGATCTTAACTTTAGAACAATTTTTTCAACTTCATTAAAATAAAATGTACATATTTAAAGACCATTTAAAAGAAGTACCATAAATTATAATGTTTGACATATTTAAGAGACATAAAATTATGATAATAAAATCATTTTCTTCCAATTAAGTAGACCTACAGACGTTCATTATCACTAATATAGTTTAATAATTCAGGTGTACAAGTATCATGCACATCGAGTGTCCAACTTGATATTATGAATACTTTCGTCAACCATGAAATCCCATATGCAAGGAGAAAAGTCAGGGAATCCTCTCCCTATTTAATTGGTTATTCAAGTACATTTTTATAAAATATAGTCTAATTGCCTATGGCTTAAAAATTTATTTGGATATCATTATGTATTATTCAATTCTGATTGTGACTGTTTTGACAAATGTTGAAGCTGTTGGTGATGAAAAATTGTCTTGCAAAGCAAAATGCATACTTGCATGTTTTTAAGTAAAATATCTGGTTGTGTTAGTGACTGTATAAAACAATGTCAAGATCACATTTCTTCTGAAAAATTACATTATAGTCATGCTTGTTCAATTGAATGTTGCTCCAAATTTAAAGAAGATATAGCTTTATTTATTTCGATAATTAATTTTTTTTATTTTAATAATTTTTCGTATATGTTAATATCACTTAACTTGTGGCGTGTATTGTGTAGATTCGAAGCTAATGAGGAGTTGGCCGAGAGAATGTTCAACAAAACATTGCATCAAGAGAGACATGTAATCTTATGCTTGTTTTTGCAAAAACATAAATAATAATAAATAAATAAAAAGATTGTTATGAAATAATAAAGAAAGAACAAGAATATTATAGAGAAAGAGGGAAGGGGAGAAGTTCTTATTTCTCTTGATGGGATTAAATACAATGAAGGAGAACCCCTCTATTTATAGGGATAATTTCTCCTAACTTTTCTCCAAAAGATAGACTTTCACAATGATATAAACACATATATCTAGTACAATATAAATACCTTTATAGACATTCACTACAACACAAATATGTTTATAACACTCCCCCTTGAATGTCTATTTGATAGATAATGTGCCTCGTTAAAACCTTACTAGAAAAAACCCAGTGGAAAAAAATCTAGTGAAGGAAAAAGAGTACACATATCTAATAATACGCATTTTGGCTGCCTCGTTAAAAACCTTACAAGGAAAACCCAGTGGGACAAAACCTCGCAAGGGAAAAAGAGTACAGCGCGTATTAACTCCCCCTAATGAGAACATCCTTGAATCTTTGCATCCTGATCTTGTGCACCATCTTCTTGAAAGTTGCAGTTGGTAGAGATTTGGTGAATAAATCAGCCACATTATCACTTGAACGAATCTGGTGCACATTGATATCACCATTCTTTTGGAGCTCATGTGTGTAGAAAAACTTTGGCGAGATGTGCTTCGTTCTATCTCCTTTTATGAATCCTCCCTTTAGTTGTGCTATGCATGCAGCATTATCTTCATACAAAATTGTGGGTACTTTGTCACAATTCAAACCACATTTTTCTCTAATGAGATGTATCATGGACCTCAACCACACACATTCTCGGCTTGCTTCATGAATATCTATTATATCAGCATGATTTGATGAAGCAGCTACCAGAGACTGCTTTATAGATCTCCAAGATATGGCAGTACCTCCACATATGAACACGTAGCCAGTTTGAGATAGAGCTTTGTGTAGGTCAGATAGATACCCTGCATTAGCATAATCAACAAGATCCAGACTTGCTAACAAATTAACCGAATGTTATGCCTTATAGTATTAGCAAGATATATTAGTGCAACAATCACAGTAAGATATGGTACTTCAGGACCAAGGATTTCCTCATATAAGAATTATGAACAAGTTTAAAGAAACTTGTAAATGCTTCAGGCATTTTGAATCCTTCATGATTTTCATATAAATTTTATCAAGTGATAGCATTCATTAGTATTTAAATGCGTGACATCTTCTAGTGTCTGGACTACAGGTCCAATAAGCTTTATGCTTACCAATACGCATCATTTCACTTGATAATTATTCCTACATCAGCATGCTTTAATAGATGTAGTATTCAGATCCTCACAATCTTTTACAATATTGCGCACTATATTGTATCAAAAATATCGTAGACGATAAGTTCCAATGCGACATAACTTATTGAGATCTCTTCATTTTTCATCATTTTCAGGTACCTGAACCTTTGCCAAGGTTTTATGAAGTGTTATGTCGTGGTGCTTTCTCAAAGCACTTGCCTCATCATTATGACCATCTTAATCACTTGCTCCTCTACTTCTTCAAGAAGTTCTATATTTGGAACCGTTTGGTCTATCACGCTTCAGGCGTCTCATAGACTCTATCCTTCAAGGACTTTCCATTGGAGCATTTGCAACTGAATTATAAAACAGAGTCAGCAAATACATCTGACAATTGATGTGCAATATTTTGCAAGTGAATTATCTCTTGAACTTTAAATTCACTTTTTCTTTTTTCCGAGGATCTAGATAATTCATCCCACACTCAATTTTCAGTTGCTAATCACTTCTCCCCCTAATGTTAGAAAAACTAACATTTACTCCCCAGGTTCATTTGGGTACCCATCTTTGTGCGTTATGGTGGGGCAATTGAATCATATATCTCACATTCAAATTTTAGATGGAATTATTTGGTCCCTGACCCTGAACCAATTATGATAGGGGAACCTTGTTGGCTTGATGCATTCAAGTGTTGCTATATGTTAAATAAACATATCTCATACCAAATTTTATTTGGGAGTTTTATTCTCATAACCAATGATTTAGCTTTAATTGGAGGCATACAATTTTCGCTAAACCAACATATATATGAATCAGCATTATCAACATGATTTTATAATTTGGAACTATGCTCTTAATTTAATAATTCGAGCAACAACCTTACAAAAATCAATTGTAAGTTGATATCAAAACACATGTGACCATACCATGGATGCATCTATTAGCAAACGGTTCACATGGTAGGTGAATGGGCCCATATTCACCATTTTATAAGTTCCCAAATTTCAGGAAATATAATTCCAATCTTAGCTGATCAAGATCATTCTATCACGAGAACAAGCAACACAAGAGAATTCTTGAAGAATCTTTTATTTCTTCAACATATAGCCACGTGAATTCTCAATTATTTTTGCATCACATTTGAACCGGGATGGCCAACCGGTTATGCCAACTTATTTCAGTAAACTTCTAGTTTACTTTCGTATGTGATTTCATCATCATACCCATATTTATGTACTACAAATTAAAAAAAAAACCGGCGGGTAATCTTTTACATAAATATTTATAACCCGCTTCAATTGTAGTAGCATGAAGATATTAGATCTTCCCATAATTTATAGTCTCATTTTTTTTTCAATGTCATTGAAACTTATAAGTTTCCTTTTGAGATTTAATACAACAATTTCATTCCTTCAGGTAGTAATACATTAGCTCTTCCGGAGCTCTCAATTAATTTTGTATACTAGCACATATCAATCATATCAAAATAGTTTCTCCACATAGTTTCAACTTTGAAACAATTTTGAATGTTGATGAGCTATACTCATGAACAGACTTATAGTCTTGATGGATCCCATCATATCGTGCCTTTGGGTGGATGACCATCTTCAGGTGGTCATACCTTTCTTTTAGGCTATTCCACAAAACAAGTGGATCCTTGATCATGAGATATTCAATTTTAAGAATTTCATCAAGATGATGACGCAAGAATATCATAGCCTTAGCACGATCTTGATTTGATGCTTTGTTTTCACTTTTAATGGTGTCTCCAAGACCCATTGCATCCATATGCATTTTTGATGCTTTGTTTTCACTTTTAATGGTGTCTCCAAGACCCATTGCATCCATATGGATTTTTGATGCTTTGATTTCCCTTCAGGGACTAGATCTGTATTAGATCTATATTTGTAACATTTATCAAAGTTCTCAATTTCTCATTCTTCAGGAATGGAACATGATCATCTAAATATGCCTTAACCACATAAGGTATGATAACTTAAAACCTCTTTTAAGATATTGCTACTTCGGGAGCAAATCGAGGTATGCATAGATGATTTCTCTTACATATTTTCACAATATTGTTCTGCTGGAATAAATATATTTTCACAATATTGTTGTTCTAGAACAAATATATTTTTCACAATATTGTTCTTCTGGAACAATTATGAGGCATGAATTGTCAAGTGAATCAATAAGTCGTTCCTCAAGTTCATATACAAAATCGATATTGTTATTAGTAAATACATAAATATCAAGAAATACTAACCTTCATCTTTCTAAGAAAACTTTGATTTTTCTTACCTCAGATCTTTCAAAGTGAGTGCTCAAGGCAGAGACTCGTGCTGATAACGTGTTATGAAATAACAAGAATATTATAGAGAAAGAGGGAAGGGGAGAAGTTCTTATTTCTCTTGATGGGATTAAATACAATGAAGGAGAACCCCTCTATTTATAGGGATAAATTCTCCTAACTTTTCTCCAAAAGATAGACTTTCACAATGATATAAACACATATATCTAGTACAATACAAATACCTTTATAGACATTCACTACAACACAAATATGTTTATAACAAAGATAAATATTTATGCTATATATCTTATTGATTACTCCAAATGTATTAATTTATACTTACATCTAATAGATGGGGTATTATTTTTTTATAATTCTCTCTTTTATTTATTCAACCTCCATTATTATAGTCTAGGGCATTCTGTAAGTGTTCTTTTCTCATAAGAGTTGAAGTCCAAGAAATGCCAATAAAATTTAGAGATAGACAAAATTAACTTATGTTTTAGTATTCCATTCAATTTGTCTAAATTTTAATCAGGTTGAATTATAACTCACTTGCTAACTTGACTAGATGGACAAATTCAAAATTACTCATCAAATTATTGGATTAAATTGTTTCGAAAGGAGCTTATATATTTGCATGAATATCAAGCTTCCGATAGCAAACGCAACATTTTAATAGTTATTTATAACTTTATAATCCTCAAATACGAATTTCAATAATAATTAAATTTCAATCAGTAAAAATAACTGAATTTCATATAAAAATACCTGAATTTTAAGGAAAAATAGCTAAAATTTGAGTTAACAATAATTAAATTTAATCGTATAACTAAAATATTAAATTTCGACCATATATGTCTGAATTAAATGGTGGTCCCAAAATTGATGTCCGTGCACTTCACCTCCAATATAGACCAACCTAATAATAAGAAAGTGTTTGAGCTAGTATAAAGATAATGATGTGGGCTGAATGGCAAACAGCGTCGTGTTTGACGGCCGTGGGCTACCAGTCCAATTTCCTATGGGCCAAAAATTAATTTGGACAAGAGGAGGAACATCAAAAGCCCAAAGAGAAAAAGATAAATTGATCTGTATGTTCCTCAACGGCAATTAGTCATGTTGCTTACCATATCTCCAAATTCCCATCCCAAAAGATGGAAGGAATCCACCAATTCCTCAAACTTACAATTCTTTCCTCTTCCATCCAAAATCAAAACACAACCCTCAACAACGATAATTCCAAAAGCCTATAATAATGGAGATAACAATTCAACAGAAACAGCAGCAGGCAAAATTAAACGCATGGTTCTTAGTGAAGAAGGAAGAACCAAACTTAACAATTTACCAGACGGGGAATTTTACGCCTACCCAAGATTCGTGACACACGTCGACGACAGTTTCATTTCTAATTTAACGAATCTTTACAGGTAAGTCCATATAAAAATATAACCCGTTCAAGTTTGGATTTAACCCGTCCTGTATATTATAGGAAGTGTTTGAGGCCTGAATTTGAGATGCTTGACCTGATGAGCTCATGGGTGAGTCATTTACCACAAGAGGTGAAGTACAAAAGGGTGGTGGGTCATGGACTTAATGCCCAGGAGCTAGCAAAGAATCCCAGGTTGGATTATTTCTTTGTCAAGGATTTGAATAAAGATCAGAAACTTGAGTTTGAAAATTGCAGCTTTGATGCTGTTTTATGTACTGTCAGTGTGCAGTATCTTCAACAGCCTGAGAAGGTCAGTATATCTTTTCTTTTTGGAAATCTTAATCCTTAAAGCGTCTGATTATTGGTTAATTAGCCTATAATCATCCCTTAACTAGATGATAAAGATAAAAAGCTACCACAACCACATAAACGTTGCTGCAAAATGTGTGGTTCATTTATAAGACACGCAAACATATAGTGATGAACCAAAACTATATAAAAGCGTTTTTATTTTAAATTGAATTCAATTTGAAATAACAATATATATATATATATAAATGACAAACTTTCTACATACACAACTCGTTCCCGAACCAAACGATACTCGTAATATAACTGTGTTATTAAATTTCAGGTTTTTGCAGAAGTATTTCGAGTTTTAAGACCTGGAGGAGTGTTTATTGTAAGCTTCAGTAACAGACTATTCTACGAGAAGGCAATCAGTGCTTGGAGGGATGGTACAGGTTATGGCAGGGTGCAACTTGTGATACAATATTTTCAATGTGTTGAGGGATTCACACAGTCGGAGGTAATTCGTAAATTACCAACTGATGCTGAGCAAGAAAACAAATCACCTCTGAGTTGGATAATGCAATTGATAGGGTTGTCTTCGGTTTCATCCGATCCTTTTTACGCACTTATAGCTTATAGAAACTTTAAACCAATGCATGAATAAATTGTACTCATACTTAATTAAATTCAATTTGAGAACTAATCCTGAGTTTATGATTGTGTGACATTTTAATTTGTTGTACAACACAGTCAGTGAATCTATCATAAATTATAATCGAAAAATAAAAATAAATAAATATCTATTCAAGCTAAGGCGCGGATATTGTTTAAGGAGATTTAAGCCTATTGTGCAATAATTTTCATCGGACAACAATATAACTCTTGACTTGTTCCTTTCAAGATACAACATACAACGTTGTATAACTCAAACAACTTCAGATATTGAAGAGCCCAAAATTCCACCAAAACAACATCTTCCTTCAGCATAAAATTACTCTCTTTTATATAGTGAATTAGTTGAAGACTTAGAATATTTTTTTTTTTTCAACTATCTCTTTCACTACACTAACGTCAATATACAATATATCTTTTTCATTTACAACATAATACTTCTCATCTATTTCTTATTTGTACAACACAAGTAAGAAAGCATTTTTTATATAGGTGTTGGATTTCTTCCGCAAGTAAATATCAAGAAAGTTGATAGTAATTTGAGGTGTAGTGGGGTTATTAGTATGAGATAATGAGGAAAACATGCTATAGTAGTTACGTAATTTACAAAGAATAACAACACTACTTTCTCTACTTTATGTCCACTAATATATCATGCATTTTAATATTTTAATTATGATATTAAAATACACATAAACACCAACATCTTTCTACTCATTTTAATATTAAAATAAAAAATTTCACAAACTTAATTGAAGAAAGACTATTATAAAAATGAAGGTACGCTCTATATTAAACCTTCACTTAGTAAAACAATAATTTTTACTCTAGAGTCAGTAGTGGTGTCAAATTTGAATTATGACTGCTTAGAGAAAATGAAGTATCACACACATTAATCAAGGTGTTGACATAAACTTTAACAATCAGCATATTATAGCATTGTATTATCTGGATTTTCATGAATGTATTTCAGAACAAACTCAATCTGATAGAAAATGACCTATTTTCACACTCATATAGGTGAAATATGTCAAGGGTGCTCTTGTAATTACGACACCACACTCATTCGAGATAAAAGCTTTCATTAAGAGTTCATGGACTCAACTTCCATAAATTATTATAGGCTAAGTGCACTCACATCATAGGAAGAGAATAAAATAAACACAATAATACATTTCACAAAGTCGACATTGATCTCACAATATTGTGTTTTCTTCTTATAGATCTAAATTTACCGTTGTAATAATAGTTTGTATTGTACCAATAATATTGGCGCTATCAGAATAAATTAAAATAGGAAGAATTGACTTTTAAAATAAGATATTTGGAAATAATAATTTTTTCAACCATTTCTCTTCTTGACTAGCTGAAGTTAAAACAACAAACCCAACCTCCATAGTAAAGTTAGCAATATTTTTTTTAAAAAAAGAATTCCAACAAAAAGAACTAAGTATTCTCATCTACATTTAAAAAAAAAAATTGAGTACATCAGGATATTTTTTTATAAAACAAGCCATATTTTTTTTTACAAATAAATATACCTGACTTGTTTATACTTTGCTACGTACTTCTATTGACCGCTCTACTTTGATTAAAATATTTCTTTTCTTTTAATTGATTAATAAAAGGAATAGCTTGTGCTTTTTTTTTTTTTGAATATTTTCTACAGTGCAAGATGTTAGTAACTTAGTATGATATAATTTAGTCATTTCGTGGTTTTTGACTTATTTTTATTCTTTTACCTTAAAAATAAATGCTTAAAAGCATTTTTTTTTATTTATTCAAACACTATAAAACTGCTTAAAAGTTATTTTGGCTTAAAAGCACTAAACATAAGTCAATCCAAACAGGCTCTAAGTCAAGATAAAACAAAGTACAGTTATAATTTATCGTACCACAAAATATCAAATCATATCAAAACAATTTAACTTGATAATAATATAATATTTTTAAAAAAACTGAAAATTAGAATTATCAAACTAAAATTTCAATATATATACCATATCCACCCCTGATCCGGACTATGGCAAAACAAAACCTTGGCATTTAATTGAAGAAGGGTAAATTAGTGAATCTATTATTCACCAAGCTTCGGACCGTGTGTCACTGCATCACAGAAATTTCTTGGTTATCAAAAAATATATTTTTGCACTATATAACAATGGATGACTTATTTATTGTGTAGACATCATAAATTTGAAGCTAATACAAAGTTAAATGGTGGTCGCAAAATTGGTATCCATGCACTTCACCTCCAATGTGGCCAACTTAATAATAAAATAAGTTTGAGCTGGAGTATAAAGATAAGAAAAAATTATGTATCATAGCATATTTAAAAAATTATTTATATATACTGGTTATAATTTTAAAAAATTAAATATAATGATTTTATTTTATGTAATGTACCATTTTTTATTGTTTTACTTTTTTATTATGTAACTTCCCACTCAACCTATTTCTTCTTCTCTCTCTCCATCGTCTTATCTTCAACCTCATATTTTCCTCCTTTAAATGGCCACAAATCTCACAAAATCCGCCGCAATTGTTACATAATCTTGTTAAATTAAGTAAGTTCCATTCATGATTTCTATTTTTTTTAAAATTTTAAATATATATATATATATATATATATATATATATATATATATATATATATTTATTTATTTATTTATTCTTCTTTAATTCGCTAAACTATTTGTTGTTTTTTTTTAATTTAAATCTTTATGATATTTTGAAATCTCAAATTGATTTATTTTTTGATTTTGAAAATCATATTTGTACTTTTTATTATTTATGTATTATATGTATTTAGATATTTAATTTTGTAATCGTGTATATTTTTAAATTTTAGAATTTTGTATTTTAAGGATTCAAAGCTTCATCAATAGCCGAAAATACAACACTCAAATGATTAACAAGAGGTATATATTCATAAAACATATAAATATATTTAATTGTATCTATGGATAAAACAAAATCATACATTACAACACGATAATGCTATTATGTTATACATATATATTTAAATATTTCAGATATATATTTGTTGGAATGATTATGTATTTACCTTTACAAAATATTTATTTTAGCAGGAATATATATTAGTTCTATTTTTCATACATTCAAATACATATACATTTAAATATTTCAGATATATATTTGTTGGAATGATTATGTATTTATCTTTACAAAACATTTATTTTAACATGAATATATATTAGTTCTATTTTTATACATTCAAATACATAATCATGTATGTATTTTGTTTGTATTTTATGATACAAATTATTCATTTATTATTTACTTTTTCTTATTCTGTTATTTTGTAACAGGAAATAAACTATTTTGTTAATTTTTTTTTTATTTCATAAGTTGTTATGGTAAATAAGAATTCTGTTCTTTATTAGAATCCTATTATTAATAAAACGGAATAATTATCACTTGAGTTATTTATGATAACTGAATTTTTATTTGAAACATAATACAAAAGAAAATAATATTCTATTTAAGAGAAGAAGTGCTTATATAATATTACAAATCATGAACTTCACAAAAGTTGAATTGACAATTTTTCTGAATGTGACTTTTTTGACAAATGTTGAAGTTGTTGGTGATGAAAAATTGTCTTACAAAACAAAATGCATACTTGCATGTCTTTTAAGTAAAACACCAGGTTGTGTTAGCGACTGTATGAAACAATGTCACGTTCACATTTCTTCTGAAGAATTGAATTGTAATTTTGCTTGTTCAATTGAACGTTGCTCCAAATTTAAAGAAGGTATAATTTTATATATTTCGATAACTTTTTTATTTTAATAATTTTTTGTATATGAATATCACTTAATATGTAACGTGTATTTTGATGAATTTTATGTAGATTCGAAGCTAATAAAGAGTTGTTTGGAAGAATGTTCGATAAAACATTGCATCAAGAAAAATATGTAATCTTATGCTTATTTTTGCAAAAGCATAAATCATAAAAAGAAACTAAAATAAATATTTATGCTATATATCTTATTGATTACTCCAAAATGTATTGATTTATATTTATATCTAATAAATGGAGTATCATTTTTGATACTTCTCTTATTTATTTTTTTCACCCTCTATTATTATGACTAGCACATTCTCTAGGTGTTTTTGTTCTCGTATGAGTTGAACTTCAAGAAATGTCAATAACAATTTATAAATGATAAAATTAATTTATATTTTGATATCCTATTCAACTTGTCTAAATTTTAATCAGGCTGAATTACAATCCATATGCTAACTTGATCAGATGGATAAATTCAAAACTATTCATCAAATTATTGGATGAGTATAGCACACTATATGAATTTTCACACCGTGAATTTCAGCCGTTAAAGAAAATGAATATAGCAGACTTTTTTAGTCCATTAAGCCTATTTTTGTTTCAAATTAAAAAAGTGACTTATTTTTGTACTTATTTAATTTTTGGGACCTATTTTGGTTTCGGATTCCAGGTATAACTCATGGAATTTGATTAAAAAATATTCATATAATCATTATAATTATCATTTTAGTCTTAAACTAGTGAATATGTTTGCGCTTCACACGATAATAAAAATATTATTGAATCTGCCAAATGATCAATAATATAATTATTAATTTAGATATTATTTATCTTTTCTATAAGAAAGAAAAAATTCATAACAACGTATGAGTTAATTTATATATTCGGATTAATTCAACCATTTGAGTTCTTAGAAAAGATTCAAAAGAATCACTTTTTTTATGTTCTCAAATACACGCATGATGTGATTCATATATAATTGAGGATTTAAAGCCTACATAACGTCATTCTTCAAATGTCAAAATTAGATATTTTAAAAGAGAGATTTCAAGTCTTAAAATTCCGATAAATTTCAAAATTTATTAATTTCTTTTTCCTCATTGAAAATTTTAAACGTAATTAAATATTTCTATTAACTTTAGATGTGGAGCTGTATTTCTATCATTTTTTTGACTTCTATAGAAAGAAGAGAAACATCATTTTTTTTATTTTTGTAAATAAGTAGTTTAGTATTTTATTTTTATATTTGTTATTTTTTTCTTGATGAGGTAGTTAGATTTTGGTTTATAAATATTTTCTCTATTCCATTTAATTGTTAAGATAAGATTTGCATATCTATTAAGAAAAAATTAATAGAGATGGTAATTTGACTAATATAACACTATTAATTGTTTGAAAACATACAATAATAATTTTTTCACATTTTAGAATGACTTTAAGTACTAAGGGAAGAATTGAAAGACATGGTCAATTATCTCTTGATTTTTGAAACTAGCAAGTATTTTAAAACAGTTATTTTTAGTATACCTAGCAATTAAAATGAAACAGAGGGAGTATTATTTAGAAAGAACTCAAAATTAAATGAAAAATCACATAGAATAATAATAATAATAATAAAATCTTTAAATACAACTTCTAATTCAATAAAAATACTTATTTTCTTTTTGGTAGTATATTAAGTCCTCTTCTCCTCTTTCAGGTCCTCCATGTTTGATCGAGAAGAGAAGAAAAAAATTCAATAATTTAACACTGCAATCATATAAAATTTCTATCGAATAACATATAATAAATCAAATCTGAATAAATATTACAACTAAAGTAACAACATAGGAAATAATAATTTCAACCTTTAGTTCTTGAAATTCCATGTAATTGCTTGTTTTTTTTTTTTAATATAAATGCATAATTGTTTTACTTTTTGAATTAAAATAGAATTTCATTGTTGAATGATATTATAGATTTATATTTTTTTTTCTTTTGAATTATATTTACTTAAGTTATGTTGGAACTTATTTGATTTATGTTGAAATTTGCAATAAGAGTATTATGTTAATTTTTTTAAAATTATTGAACTTATGTTATATTTTCGATTCTAATTTATTTGCTTTAGTAGTATTCATTTATATTTCACACCGCATGTCATTTATTTTTCAGTTAAAATTGATAGATCATCTTTTATCAAATATTTAAATAATTTTTATGAAATTATATTTATAATATTAATATTTTTTTTAAATATGTATTTCATGATGTTTTTAAAAAAATATAAATTTTAATTTTTATAATTAATTTAATTAAAATATATTTAATAGACTCTATAATTAATACTTTAATAATTACATCAATTCTAATTATCAAGTGACTTCTCAAATTGACTCTAATTGTTTTCAATATTGGTACACATCAAATGATACTTTAATACTTTTGCTGAAAAAGAAAAAAATGATTCATGACTTTAGAATAATTTCGAAGCAAGAACCACAGCCCCTATAGCTCAGTGGTAGAGCGTCAGTCTTGTAAACTGAAGGTCTGTAGTTCGATCCTGCATGGGGGCAGACATTTCTTCTTGAAACTTTTAACCTCTTTCCTTTTTTATAAAAGAATATTAAAATATCGGAAACTGTATATAATTATTTAGAAGGTTAAATTTTGACTTTACAATTTTAATTGAAATGTTTTTTTTTTTAACTGATTAACGAAGAAAATATCTTATATCCTTATATGTGCAAGGAGTTAGTATGAAATTGAGATATTTCTTAAAAAATTGAAGTTATAATTTTTTTATTATTTAAGTATATATAAGTTGAATTAGAACAAAATATAATTACCGATTTACCATAAAAAAAGATATCAAAATTAAATTTTAAAATATCAAATCATACCGAATTAATTTAATTTATTAAAAATATAATATTTTTAAAAGCCAAAAATCAAAATTACCAAATCAATATTTTAATACTTATATCATATTCACCCCTAATTCAAAAATCAAACTATGGCACAACAAAACCTTGACATTTAATTGAAGAAGTATAAATTAGTGATCTATTATTCACTAACCTTCAGAGCATGTTGGCTAACAATGGATGGATTATTATATTGTGAATGCTAAACAGATGAATTATTATATAGTGATTTATAATTAGGCATCTTAAATTTTAGTAAATTTCATCTGTGTGTATCTATAAATATACAAATATTATTCACATGTTTACCGCATAAAATATTTTATATATTCTTGTATAATTTATATCATATATTTGTGTTGCTTGATATATCAACTAAATATTATAAAATTGACGAGGGCTTATATTTTTTAGGATATGTGTGTGTCTTTTAATTTTGCAATTTAGATAGGATGTATTTTTCGTTAAAAAAGTAGTGTATGTATATCTTTATCATCTACTAAATGATATGTATATATATTCTCGTTGTATAACAAATGATGCATATAAACTATTTTTATTAATAGACTGAATTTTACAAAAAAATTACAAAATTGGTTTTTAATTTCCGAAGATGCAATGTACCTTTAAAAGATTACCTCTTTTTTTTTTTTTGCCCATCACAAAGAAGATCCCTATAAATTAAGGTCTTATTTGTAACTTTAGCATCCGTTATACTTATTGATAAATCATGCCCTAGCCCTTAGAAATATGTCTCGCATTTATCCTTAACCCCATTAAAATTCTAAACAAAAATATAAACAAAGAGGATAATTTTAAATTATAATTTTATTGAGGGGAAGCTAATATCAGGTATTATACATAAGTATTTTTATCTAGTGCTGTCAAAATGCGCCAGCCGAACCCAAATCAATCCAAGCCTTACGGGTCAAGAAATTTGATGGGCTAGAAAGAGCCGGCCCTTCATTTTAAAGGGTCTTAAAATGGTCGGCCCAACTAACCCTTAAAAGGGTCGCGGGCTGGGTCGGCTAGCCCTTCATTTTTTTCTATTTTTTTTATAAGAAAATTTCTTTTCAATATACATTTAAACTTATACGTATGACAATTTGTTAACATTTCTAACATATAATTATATGAAAATACATAATTCTATGATAACTTATAACGTATTCCACACCCACACATCACCAAGCATATTTAAATCCGCTTATAAAATTATTTTAATCAACATATTTATTTTCATCTACATTCATATGCAAATTTAATTAGTTAAATGTTATGAAAAAACTATATATCAAAAATAATAATATTTAAATTCACTTCACAAATATTACCACTTTGAATATGGGTAAAGTCGTGTAACTCGATTTTGATTGTAACAAGTGTTTGAATATTTTCATGATGGATACAATTTTTATACTTACCGAGTAGAAATTTTAATATTAGAAATTTAACACTAAATGAATAAAGTATTGTGTAAGGTATTAAGACTTATTCGGTAATCATTATTCTTAATTTTTACTTCTTTTTTCACAATTTTTTTAAATTTAAATTTAAATTAAATGATCTTTTGGCCCGCGAATCTGCCTTGGTTCATCTCAGTCAAGCCTCAAGGGATAATTTAAATGAATTTAAAAACGTTTAACCCAACTATACCCTAATAACAAACTAGCTGTATTGAGCTAGTCTGAAGGGCCAAACCATTTTGACGGCTCATTTTCTATCTTTCAGTTGTTAAAAGTAATACAAACATTAATTTGTATGAGTTGTCAAATAAATTTACATAATATGACAGTTAAATATTTAATATAAATAATAGTTTGTATATTATGTAATATGAGTATAATCTAATTTTCAAATTCTAATTTTGTCAAGGGGAAGCTAATTGTAATTATGGTATATAAATATTTTTATCTTTCAATTGGTGAAAATAATTCAGACATCAATTAGTATGAGTTGTCAATTGAATTTACATAACATAGCAGTTAAAATATTTAATATAAATAGTTATTTATAAATTATGTAGTTTGACTATAATATAATTTTTTGACTAGATTACATTTTAATATGTCTTAAATCAAGTAAAAACTCCGACTATAAATAACAGTACTTTACATTTCATCAAACACTGAAGATACAAAAGAAAATAATATTTTATTGAGGAAAAAAAGTGTTTATATAGTATTACAAATCATGAACTTCACAAAAGTTGTATTGTTAATTTTTTTGACTGTGACTGTTTTGATAAATATTGCAGCTGTTGGTGAGGAAAAATTTATCTTGCAAAGCAGAATGCATACTTACATGTCTTTTAAGTAAAACACCTGGTTCTATTAGCGACTGTACGAAATAATGTCACGATCAGATTTCTCCTGAAGAATTGAATTGTAATTTTGCTTGTTCAATTGAACGTTGCTCCAAATTTAAAGAAGGTATAATTTTATTTATTTCGATAATTAATTTTTCTTTATTTTAATAATTTTTTATATATGTTAATATCACTTAATTTATGACGTACATTCTGATAAATTTTATGTAGATTCGAAGTTAATAAAAAGCTGCTTGGAAGAATGTTCAACAAAACATTGTATCAAGAAAAACATATAATCTTATACTTGTTTTTGCAAAAGCATAAATAACAAAAAAAAAAAGATAAATATTTATACTATATTAATTACTCCAAATGTATTGATTTATACTTACATGTAACGAATGGAGTACTACTTTTTTAAAAAAAAAAATATTTTTCTCTTTTATTTTATCATCCTCCATTATTATAGACTATAACATTCTTTAGGAGATCTCGTTACTATATGTGTTGAACTCCGAAAACATCAATAATATCTAGACATAGTAAAATTAACTTATAATTTAATATTTTATTCAACTTGTCTAAGTTTAATCAGATTGAATACAACTGACTTGCTAACTTAATTTGATAATAAATTCAAAATTACTCATCAATCATTGGATTAAAATAGTGTGACTTGTTCAAATTTTCATTCAATTCACAATTTTGCTATCGGTAACGACAATCATTATTATGAGAGTCGACTTATTCTAATTCATCTATATATTTTTTAGTTAAAATTTCACTCAAATTATTATTTTTTAATTTCAACTTTAAATACTTTTTTTTCAAACATTTAACCCAAATATTATCCAAAGACATTTGCCGTTGTTATATGAGATATCTCAATATTTCAGATTATTAGTATTTTTTGGTAGATGTTCTTTGCTATTTATTGATGTTGAACTTGCTGACATAACGAAATTATATATTTCAGTTTTCACTGTATGTTTGCAAACATACATGCATAGCTTGATATACCAACTAAATATTGTAAAGTTTATCAAGGTTTATATTTTTTGGGATAGACGGGCAAATATATTCTTCTATTTTGCGATTTAGAGCGAATATAATCTTTATTAAAATATAGTACATATATATACCTTTCTCGTCTAACAAATGATACATATTTAATCTTTTTTTTTTTTTTAACAAATTGAATTAATAAAATCATAAGTTTTATTTTTTAATTTTAAAAATGTCACGTGGCTTTAAGAAATTACCTCACCTATTTTTTTTAAAAAAATTACATTAAACAATTACCCACTTTAATCATATACTTTATAATTAAAAATTTCATTGTTAGAGTTCTTAAAAGTTTGAAAACTCACAAATGTATTTTGAAAATTTATTGTAAAATTTAACAAATTGATGATTGTTGTTCGTTGGTGACGATATTTCGAAGTTGTCGTTAATATCTGAAATTATTTGAAAAAGATTTTTGACCCATTTCGAATGAAGTTTTGTAGTTGAAGTTAGTAGGAGATCAAATATAATTTTTTTTGTATATATTTGTGTAATTTAAATAACTGTGTAAAAGTATCTTTATACTAGGTTTATGCATTGTGTAGAGTAAATATATAATATTGTACATCGTGTATAAGCACTGTTGCGAAAAAAAGTATTATGGGGGTGTAATATAAAAAAACGAGCTATGTGAATATAATATTTTATATTAAATTATATATTTTTGTAAAAGTCCCTTTTTTTTATTCCTCTAGATCCCATCCAAAATCGACCCAACTAAAAAATTCAATTTCACTTTTATTCAGACCCAATCCAAACCATTTGTGTCTGAGTAGAAGAGGGATTGGGTTTTTTCTCCTTTGAGTTGGGCCTAAAGGGGGTTAAAAAAATGGGGTGAGGTAATTCTTTTTAAAGCTACGTGACATTTTGAAATTTAAAAAATCAGTTTTAAAATTTTTTTAATTCAGTAAATATAAATTTGTTATAGAAAAAGGTAAATATACATCATTTGTTAGACAATAAAAATATATATACACTATTTATTTTACTAAAGGATATATCTGTTCTAAATTATAAAATTAAGGGATATATTTACCGTTTTCACTTATTCTTATAGGACCAATCAAATTTGTATTAGTTATGTGAGAAGTATCACTTATTATTCAACCAATTTAATATTATTATTTTATATTGAAATTCTTTCTGAAATCCCTCGAACCAAACGACCTGAATATATTAAGGTCTTCTCTATAATTTTAGAATCCACGATACTTTTAGGTCAATCATGTCTTAACTTAAAAATATGTCTCATTAGAGTTCTAAACATAAGTATAAACGAAGAATAATTTTAAATTATAATTTAGTTGAGGGGCCGGGAAGCAAATTGTAGTTATTGTACATTAATATCTTTATTTTTAGGTTGGTAAAAATAACTTAAACATTAATTTGTATGAGTGGTCAAGTGAATTTATATAACATGATAGTTAAAATATTTAATATAAATAATAGTTTGTATATTATGTAGTTTGACTATAATCTAATTTTTTATATTAGATTATAGTTTAATGCATCTTAAATCAAGTGTAAACTTTGATTATATATAGTAGTACTTTGCGTTTCATCAAACACCTAAGATACAAAAGAAAATAATATTCTATTAGAGGAGAAGAAGTGCATATATATAATATTATAAATCATGAACTTCACAAAAATGGTATTGATAATTTCTCTTATTGTGACTTTTGACAAATAACGTATATTTTGATGCATTTTATGTAGATTCGAAACTAATGAAAAGTTTCTCGTAAGAATGCTCAACAAAATATTGGACTAAGAAAATCACGTAATCTTATGCTTGTTGCTTTTACAAAAGCATAAGTATTGATTACTCCAAATATATTACTTTATATTTGCTTTTAATGAAATGGAGTATTACTTTTGATAATCCCCTCTTTTGTTTTTTCATCCTCCATTATTATAAATTAGGGCATTCTCTAAGAGCTCTCGTGTGTGTTGAATTCCTAGGAACATCAACAATATCTAGACATGATAAAATTAATCTATCTTTTAGTACCTTATTTAACTTATTTAAATTTAATCAAGTTAAATTATAACCCGCTTACTAACATGACTTGATAAATAAACTCAAAATTACTCATCAAGTCATTAAATTAAAATTACCGTTATAGTTTATGCTAATATATTATAGATCCATGTTCCAATTTCCGGTGGTGTGGTGGAAGAACTATTTCTGGAATTTGGGAGCTCCTTATTTTAAGAATTTTCTCTTTGCTGTAAAGGTGGTAAGTTTAATTTCTGAGATTTAACTATTTATTCTTAAAATGTTTCCTATATTTTATTTGTTTCTTTCTACGTACGCAGTAATTGGCATTATATGGATCCTAATACTTCTAATAGTTTTTATTTTTATTTGTCTAATATTAGCGAAAAATAGAGCTTAAATAAAGCTATATAATCGCTGACAATCTCAACTTATTTAAAATTAATGCGTAGTAATAATAAAAATAAGCTACCGCCATGAATTAATGACTCGCCCTTTACCACGGAGGAACATATAGTAATAGCTTTTGCGCCCATGAATTTTCGCGGTGCGTGGTCAATATGTTTACTGTTTACCGTTAATTTTTTTAAATCTGCTAATGAAATTTGGCCTAACACCTGTAATTCATTGATCTGTCCTTTTGTCCTTTGAACAATAACCACCCTATATAACTCATTCCCTTTCAACTCCTTCATTGTCCTCATCCCCTTATTAATTTGCACAGTTTTTCCCTAAAAAAAAAAACTACTGCAAATCCTGAAGGATCATTATTCCCTCATCAATTCTTCTCCATCAATTAACAAAAAAAAAAAAAAAAGGGGAAGAAAAAAAACACTAAAAAGGTAATAAAAAAAAAGAAAAGAAAATGGCACGTCAAGTTATTGTTTTGGCTCTCGTCTTTGTTGCTATTGCTGGGTTAGCTTCAGCGGATAATTCCCCAAGCAGCTCCCCGTCGTCATCCCCATCATCATCCCCATCGACATCACCATCATCATCATCATCATCGCCATCATCATCTCCCTCTGCATCCACTCCTGCAGCAGCTGCACCAAACAGCGGTGCCAGTGCACCCGCCCCGGCCACCCCCAAATCATCCCCCGCCTCTTCTCCTAAGGCAAGTAGCCCAACATCACCATCCCCATCACCATCACCGTCGTCGTCATCCCCATCATCATCTCCCGAATCCGGATCTGTCCCCACTTCTTCTCCAACTTCAAGTGCAGAATCTCCCGAAGAGGAAACCGCATCACCACCATCTCCCGACAGCGACTCTTCTTCCTCAACCACTACCTCTGTGGCTCCCACCACCGACAGTGCTACCCCTGCTGAGGCACCCGCGGACGACAGTGGGGCCCCCACTATGAAGGCCGTCTCCTCCGTTTTTGGTGTTGCAGTCGCTGCCGCGGCATTCTTCATCTAATTCATTATTCATCTGACGACGTTACAGAGTAAGAGTGAAAAAAAGATGATATAAATTCTGTGAAAAATTTCACGGAAATTAATTTTAAAAAAGAGAGAAGAGGTAGCCAATTGGTGGTGGGTGATTCCTCTAACTTTACTAGTGACTTGGCTCTGTTACGCGGGCAATTCGTTGATTTAGTGACATGTACTTGTAACTACCTTTGTTGATCCATCATGTATATTCTATGTTTAAATAATTATCTTTAATAAAATGATCAAATGAAAAGATCTATGTGTTTCAATAACTTTTTCATTGGCACGTCAAATTTATTTTTTCTGCATCACTAACATAGAAAATAAAATCATCCGGTATGATGTGTCTATATTAGGTTCAATTGAATTCCAATTCAAATGAAAGACTGCTCCATTAAGGATAAACCCGTTGACTCCTTGACAAATAAAATGTTCAAGTATTAACTAATTGGAGGATGAGATGACAATAAAAAGAGGAAATTAGGTCTCTTCGCATTTTACGATTTGAATAGAATAAAATACTTTTTTTAAATTTTTTACGTATAAAAATAATGATTTTTTGTGTCTAAAAATAAAGATATCTTATAAAAAGGTCATAAATTTTTTTTTTTTTTTTGTAAAGAGTTAGAAAACAATTTGCCAAATCTATCTTTTGTTATATTATCCGGTTATATCTACCCCATCATTATGAAAGTTTTTATATATACTCCTTATTTAACAGAAAAGTCCATATCTAACATAAATGACCCATTTCTTAATCTAACCCGCCCGCCCTATTCGTTTAGTATACTAATACTAACAAAATAAATCATTTATTTTGAAACAGAGGGAGTAGTAGCTATGAATCGAGTCCAGCACCAAAGGGTAAAGAAAATTTTCAAAAGTTCCAAAACGGACAATGCAATCTGATGATAACCAAATAGGTAACTTCGTTGAACTTCCAACGAGGTTCGATTAATGGTTAAAAAAATAAAAATTAACAACACTTCGTTGGAAGCCCAACAAGGTTTCATTAAAAATATTTTTTTCGTTGAATTGAAATATAATTTTTTTAAAAATAATTTGAAGTAGAACCTCGTTGCACTTCCAACGAGGTTCATATATATATATTAATTACTATTATGAACCTCGTTGATAGATCAACGAGGATGATTTAATTTATTCTTTATTTAACTAACTGAAATATATAAAAAAATTAAAAGCAACTCGTTGGATAACCAACGAGGATTTGATTGATTAAGATTGATTACAAAAACGTCTGGCACCATGCATGCACGCCTTTCTTAATTTCATCAACAATACTAAAAAGATTTCAAAAAATTTCCAGTCGTTTCTCGTCCTAACACTATTATTACTTCTTATTCTTTACCTCTTTCCACTCTATATGCAATAAAAACAACACACTCCCAACAACTTATTGTTTTTCCGTGATCATGAAAATGAAAAAAAGTAGCTAGCTAGATGGTTCTAAAACTTGGATTTATCTTATGAGTTTTAATTTGAGTTTATATGAAGATGAAAAAAGTAGGTGGTTTTAAAACTTAGATTTATGTTGTGAGTTTTAATTTGAGTTTATATGTTTGAAGAGTTTCTCGTCGGATAATGAAAAAAAGGGATTGGTGATTTTCTTTTATAAATTTGGAAAATGCTCTCCTCTTAAACTAGTTTTTGAGATTGAATTAGGCCCAAACTTTATTTTTTTACATGATATCTATTGCAAAAATGGAAAAAGTCTCATATAGATGATTAATAAGATAAGTGATCCAAAATCTATTTATTTACAATATCATAGTAGGACTTGGCTCAATTCTTTAACTTATCTTTTGAGTTTATATATGCACTATTGATAAAAGAAATATTTATAGCATCTAGTTAATCATCTCAATTCTTGGATTAAAAAGGGTTATATGTTTAATCAAATCCCCGTTGGTTATCCAACGAGTTGCTTTTAGTTTATTATTATTATTTTTTATATATTACGGTCAGTTAAACAAAAAAAATTAAATCATCCTCGTTGAGCTATCAATGAGGTTCATAATATTAATTATATATATATATATATATATATATATATATATATTAATTCAAATTATTTTTGACAAAAATTATATTTCAGTTCAGCCAAAAAAAAAATTAATGAAACCTCGTTGGACTTCCAATGAGGTACTGCTAATTTTTATTTTTTTAACCATTAATATGAACCTCGTTGGAGGTTCAAAGAAGTTATCTTTTTGGTTATCATTAATTTGCATTGTCCATTTTGAAACTTTTGAAATTTTTTCTGACCCTTTTGGTGCTGGACTCCTATGAATTCATCTTATCTACAACTTTATCTTGTTTATTAATGTAAAGATAAATTCAAAATTTAAATTTTATGAGATCCAATAATCTTAAATTAAAAGATAAAATAAAATAAAAGAAAGACTTGCGTTATTATTTTGTTTTACAAAATAAAAAAAAAAATTATTACGGTGCCCAAGAAATTCAAACCCTTTTAACAGAGGGCACAGTAATATTTCATTGGATTACACCTTTGCCACCGAACCAACAATTCACTTGTGTACTGGATTCCCAACTAAAAATTTGTTATATGCTTAATTAGTTCTCAATATAAATATGAGATTCGCGTAAAAATTATTAAAATTTTGAAAATCGCGGCTGAATACACCAACTCTCCCCCTTATTAGCCCGTTCGCAACATGTCTTAGTGATTGCCGCGTTATTTCAAATCTTTATGTTGATTAGATTGAGTTCCCCGTAACAGAAATATTGAACGGGTTGCCTAATAGAGTAATTTCCAAATTCAATTGTCAAAAAGATGGAATTATCAATAATGTCGAAAGTGATTGAGACTTGAGATAGTAATTCCTTTTGTAGCATAGGGTCATTTCCATGATTGACGGAAAAAACCTACCTAGAAGGAGGAAAAAAAAAAGAAAAAGGGAAAGTGTATTGGAATGGTTGACAAGTTGTGGAAATAAATTTCCTTTATAACACAGTGAGGTGTAGTGTACTACCAATAAATTTGCACCCTTTTCGGTTAATGTGCCTTAAATTGACCATTGCAGCAGTCGTAGAAATCCCATGCATGTTCACATTAAACATCCGATGATACCCAAATACCAAAAAAATGATAAAGTGATTTATTATATTTGGACAAGATTTAAAATAGTTCAGTAGACATTGAACCACTCTATGTTTAGTAGATTAACAGGACCCTGTCAAAAAAATGACTTCAGCGAAAACTCATATTTAAGGATATAACTTTTATAGTGTCTACTATTTTTATTTTATTGTTAGTGTCTGATACGACTTTATTATATGCAATTTCAGCTATATTTAGTTCATATTTTTAAATAACAAGAGTATATAATTTGTTTGTGTTGTATTCTTAGGATTTGAAGGTCTTTTCTTGTGTTTGTGGCTTAATTTTATTTTTCACAGTTCTCATTAAATTTAACAAATAAAATTTATTAAATATTTATTGAAGATCAAATATATTCACTTTTAAATATTTGAAGAACCAAAATTATTCAAAACATACTTTAAAAACTATCATGAACCTATTAGGAAATATAAGGGACCATTTTGTCATTTTATCCCCAAATACACATGCCTCACATTAGACGTCACTGATGATGATCCTCAAATTAATTAAGGCTAAGCATAAACATGGTGCATCTCGTCTTGAGGCGGATGCAACGTATATTCAAATTGGATTCAATATTTTCGGCCCAAACATAAGTTAATTATGTAAAAATATTAAAATATCAGTTAAAAAAATAAAATTTAAATTCATAATCTTAGAAATATAATGTGTTGAGCAGAATTAAGAAATATAAAGATTGAACTCATTAATTATGAATCTAGAATCAGCAGTTGTATCGATCATGCATTTGTGGAAGACTATATATACAATAGTCGTTAAGCATGGAAGAAATCGTGATATTACCAGTGAACATACACTTTTAGTTGCTGTTTTAACTAACACATTAGGGGAAAACCAAGATAGTCACTCTATTGGCAGCGTAATCAAGGAACAAACTCACAAAGGACAATAATTAGTGCACTAGTAAATAGTTTGTCCTCGAAAAATTAATTCAGAAAAGAAACGGATCGGATGAAATATAAGTTTTGCGAAATGGTACTCAATATGCTTTGGAACTCCGTACCATTTTTAGCTTAAGTAAAAATACTACTCTCGATATCATCATAATATATCTAGTACGTAATTTATGATTCTCCCTTTGAAAAATAAATGTAGTGGCCGAAACATTCTCTCGGCCACTAGATTTAAATTCACTAGCAGCGGGACCTTTTTTTGCAGCTGAGTGGACCGGCGTTTGTGGTCATTGATCCGACCAAGGTCGAAGGCCTGGCGCTTAAGCTTGAAGCCCTGGCATAAGTAGATGATGATGCACCTGCCCCAGTCTGCCTGAAATAGGCTCCGTTTAACATCAAATCACCTTCTGACCTCCAGTTCCAGTTTCTCCACTCACTTTCTGGTGCATCCTCATGCTTTGTCACCTGTAAAATTTTCAATATAATTTAAGGTCACATACAAGATAATTGCAAATAATAAAAAATGTGGACTTAATTACTTCTTCTATTTCAATTTATGTCTTAGTTTTTATTTTTCGAGGTTCAAACTATATAAAGTTTTAACCAATATTTTAAAATATGTTTTTCATCATATTAATATACGAAAAAATTAAAACTTAGACTACTTATCATATAATTTTTTATTATAAAATTTAAGTTTAAGATATTTAGTTAGATTGGAATATTAGTCAAATCAACTTTTAAAAAACAAAAACTGTCATATAAATTGAGACGAAGAAAAAAAAAAGCAAATTAAGAAATAATATAGGTTAGCATAGAATCAAAAATTTATACAAGAAGATCTAAAAATAGCAATTGTCGAACCCCTTACTAGATTTTTCTTTTAATATGAATAGGATTCAACAACTTATAAATAGAAATAATTTTTCAACCGACAGTTACTATGAAAAGTCTGTGGTCAAAGAAAAATTATTTGAGTCTATAACTAGCTACTACTAGTAATAGTATGAGATGAAGTAAAAAGTGAAGCAGTTAGAATACCTCTTTGCGGAATTTTTCATTGGGAGCAAGAAACCTGTTGCCTTGGCTATTAATGATAGGGGCAGCACTACCACCAATTGCGTACATTTCCCAGTGGGTATAGTCATTGTTCACCACATGGAAGTAACCATGTCTACACCTTGGCATCCTTTGCACCAACCCTTCACCAAAATGATTAAAGGCAACTGTGACTTGCATGCCTTTGTCCTGTGTGTATGCATCACTATGTCCCAATAGCATGACCTTATCATGATGAGTAAAGTAGTTGTTAGAAATCGTAATTGCTGTAGATCCGTGAATTGCATCAATTAGACCGTCGTGACAATTTGATAACGAACAATGGTCCACCCAAATGTTCTTCCCACCGAAAATAGAAATTCCATCTCCGTCGGAAATATCCCACCATCCGGCATGGTGCGGTGAGTCCCTGATGTTGCCGTTACCACTCTGCTTACAATCGTGTATATTAATTCCGTGTATAATAATGTTCGTTTGCTGGTGGATTGTAATGCACGGACCACCTGAAACAACAGTCGCAAATATAACATTTAGTCAAGGAATTTTTAAAACATTAATCAAATTTTAATTCTAGATCTGCCTCTAACCCGAAATATGAACACTAGTGCCTCGACCGTCTATGGTCTTGAAAGAGTTCATGACGAGCTCTTGTTTGAGTTGAATGGTCATGTCCCTTTGGAAAATGATCCATAAAGGTTCGTCCTGTATAACGGCATGTCTAAGGGTGCCGGGTTTGGGGTTCACGGGGTCATCGTTACCCGAATCAGTGACCACGTAAATTCGACCATTTCTTCCTCCAATAGCATTCTTTCCAAAGCCAATGGCGCAGTCAGCTAAACGCTGGCGATTCTTCTCCCAATTGGGATCGCATCGCCAGCAGTCATCAATCGGATTCCCTGTTCCACACGACAAATACCCCAAGTTCCTCCTCGTCAATGACGCATTGATGCTTCTGTTCAAGATAACAAAAAGTTATTAATTAATAAGAGAAAATTGAACAAAAATTCAAGTCGATCACTAGGTGACTTTTGAGTTACCTGTGAACGTCTTGCACGACAAGTTCTGGATCTTGGATTGAAACTACTAGTGGGGTTAGAAGAAGAAGAAGAACAAATGTGAAGAAAAGACTTGACATCTTTTTAATGGGGCTAGCTAGCTAAAGCAGAGCCCTATAGTATAGTGTAGCAAAGAGAAGTAGTAGTAAAGTATTTTTGGTTGAGGTTGAGTAACAGATGAAGAAAAGGGCAGGGCTTATAAAGCAGGAAAGTACCCGGGATGAATGGCGTGATTAAACTAGAGGTGGGCCTCACTTGATTCATAATTTCGGATGATGTTTTTTCGGATTCCCACTTGGTAGTTTTGATCGTTAGGTTAGTTTCTACCTATCCCTTTTTTTTTAAAAAAAAGTTATTGATGACATTGGTTTATGTGCATTTTTAGTAATTTTATGGGTGCAGTAGCTCTGTTCACGAAAGTTTTAGTACATGTGAAGAATTTATTTTTTCTTTCGTCACACACATATTTTTGCCTACTAGATTTTCAATCTGCTTTATTCATATATCATTGGTGCTTCGACTTATACCCTTTATTTTATAATGATGATATTTTGGTAAGTTTATGCATATTAAAATTAATTTCATAACGTATTTGCTATTTGCTGTTCGTACAAATATCAGTTAACTAGTTTTATTCGTTGAAATTTTAATAAGTGAGGAAAAATGTTTATCGCAAATAAAACAAGATCATTTGATATTCATATATTTACTAAAATTTGGACTTAGAGATTTCATTATCTAGATCCTTAATTCACTTTATTAGACATATCTTTGATGGTTAATGCTTAATCTACCATTAGGAAATGAAAAAAGATTTTAAAAAAGATCCTTAACTGACCATTTTCTTCAATACTCAAAAGCCAATCATATTATGCAATATATGATCCCTTTGGAAAAATGGATACATGCACATGACTAAAAGATTAATACTTTCGCCCTTTTAAATTATCCGTCCTCTTTTTACTTAACATGGTCTTTTAAAAAATATTAATTATTATAATTTTATTTATATTTTAATTATAATTTTTATTTATTAAATATTTATGTAATAATTAAGGACTTTACAATTTTTTTAAAAAACTAATTCATAAAAATAAAATAAAGTAATTAATTAATTTTATCTTAGATAAACTATTAAAACAATAAATAATCTGAGATTTGACTATTTTTAGAACAAATAATTTAATACAGTGGGAGTTTGAAATTAGAAACAACACTGCATGTGATTACGGCGACCATAATGGTAATTGGTAAACGAGAAATTTGATTAAACAGCTAGCGTGCTTTGTTCTAAGCTCATGCCGATTAATTAACAATAATTAATTTTTCAAAGCATTTTAATATCGAATATTCTTATTTTAAATAAAGGGTGGGTTTGATATGGAGGAAAATATTTTTTTTTATTTTTTCGTGTTCGATGTTTAAAAATTTTAAAAATATTTTTTTTAAAAAAAAAATTTCCTAATAAAAATAGAAAAAACAAGTCATATTGTTCACCTCCCCCCTTACAACTATCTACCTCTCTCCATACCCAACCCACCCCACACTCATGATTCCCCACCCACAAACTCATCGTCTTGCTCCTATCTCATCCTCATCCTCATAGTTTTGTTATAGATATACATAAATATTTTAGGATAATGTTTTTTATTTGCATATCAAACATAAAAAAATGTAAAAAATAACTTATTTTCCTAAAACATATCTGCTTGAAAAATATTTTTCTTCATACCGAACACACCCGATATTAAGGTTTATTAGCTGACACACTAAATTTTTTCCACACTCAACGTAATTTAACCGGTTTCAAAATGTTATACACCCTTCTAAAAATTATTATATTGATCATCACATCACGAAATATTGTTCATATTTCACTTTTCGAGAATCAGTTTAACTTAATTTTGGAGTTAAATTATATTAGATTAACTCAATATTTTAAAATATATATTGAAATATTATATCAATATTCATGTAAATTACTCCCTCCATCTATATTTATTTGTCCTATATACTGAAAAAAATATTCATTTTTTATTTATCCAATTTAAATATAGACATAATTTATCACTTAATTTTTAATTTGCCCTTATAATTTATTTTAAATATATTTTTTAAAATATTAAATTTATCACATATAAAATATAATGTAATAAAATATTATTTTTATTTATTACTTTATAAATGATTATGTTAAATTAATATTAAAAAAATAAAAAAATAACTCCCGAAAACTAAAACGTGACAAATATATTTTGAGAAGGAAGTAGTAATATCTACCCCAACCAAGTATATACACTTACCTCTACGTGGTTTTAAATGATGTGAGTGAATAATATTGTTCACATCACGAGGGAATCTTCTTTTTTTTTCAAAAAAAAAAAAAAAAAGAAATAAAAGAAGAAGTCTTGTGAAACCGATCGATTTGATTTTACAAATTAAATGCCAATAAAGTCAGCTGCCATGCTATTAGGATGGAAAAAGTATTCACTCCATTCTCTTTAATTTAATAGATATATTAAAAATATTTATTTTAAAATAATTATTAATTTAAAATTTTAAAAAGTAATTAAAATTTTTAAAAATTTTATTATTTATTATTTAAGTTATTACACAATTAGAAAAATAATAATTATCTATTTTTAAAAAACATATATTAATTAATATGACTAATTAGTTAAATTGAAATTCCTTATTAATTTTTTTAAAGAATAAAAAGTATTATCCTGCCAAGTAAATGACAAGGAGAGAGTATGTCTCTGTGTGATTATTAATTAGATGATGAAGTGATTTCTGAATTAGTCAAAAGAAAAAAGAGGCAACACAATATGCATGAAAGTTGATTTTGGACAGCATTCCCAGAAACCTTCGGTGCTTTCTGAAAAAAATAATAATTAAAAAGAAGATCAATATTCTGTACTATGTGACAATGCCCAAATATTTGTCAACATATTATATAAAAATATATTTTCCTCACAAAACAAGAACTGTAACTCCTTTTTTATTTTTCAGTACATTTTTGAACTCTTGTAAGTGGCATGTTTTTTCCCCATCAATTAAGGAATGGTGCTATTGAACCAAACTCACGACAAAAGTAACATTTCTTGGTCTGATTATTGACTGCTTATTTTGCTTTTTTTTTTTTTAACACTCGTGCAACCGTTTAGTTATTTTATTCTATAGTTAATTAATTCGGTATCATTTTAGTGAACTATGGTTATTCAAAAAACATTATGGTCTTTTAAGCCATGCCCTTTAATTTGTCCTCATTAACTATACTTTTTTTTGGTATAGTTAATTAATACTAAAACATCGGTTTAGAATCTAAAGTCATCTTCGTTGTTCTCATTCTATTACTATATGACTCAGATATTAATTTCAATTTTTTTTTTGGTTAAAAAGATTAACTTATATTAACATTAATCAAAAGCAACAGAACAAAAGTTTGGATTTGGGTCGGACTAGACCTGATAAATAGGAGCCAATAGTTAACACCTAAGTCACTATTAAATCATAAAATGAATATTTTGGCATTTTCAACTCCCACAAACGTAACTAGCTAGTCACAAAGGCCAATCGCTGATGTATCACACCAAAACCTTAAACTGAACAACAAACACATAGTATTATTTTATATAAAACACAAAACAATCTTGATTCATTGTGCTGTATGCACTAACGCATTTCCACAAATCTAAACTTACCACAAAAAAGAAAAAAGAAAAAAAAGAAAGAATTCTTTTGATGAATAATAGTTAATTATTAAGAAAACATTATGGTCATTTAAGCACCAAATAATCCCACATAATAATGAAACTAAGTTCACTATGGTCAACATTAACGACAACATGATAAGTTTTGCTGACTTCTCTTTTCTTTTTTGGTTAATTTCACGGGAATTGGACGGTTCTGTTATTCTAGTTTCCTTCCAGCAAGTTTCCAAAGGTCAAAAAGGTTTTATTTATTTATTTATTTATTTGTTATCTAAAATAAGTACAGTATAATAGTTAATACAGTTTAAAATTAAAGTAATAGCATAAGTCAAAATTAACGGTTGGTTGACATGCACCAATTCTACAAGCTCATGGCCCACTAATCTTTTCACTAATAATCGATCCTCCTCCTCGGTTCCTCTATATTTTTTGACAATCTTTTTTAATAAGTCTACTTACATTATTTGGAGGATTCAAATTAACTCAATCCATTTAAAATTAAACAAATTGAAAATTATATTTTATATTAAATAAAATTTAACGTTACTGACAATGTATCGAGATAATGTCATGAATTATGAAAGTAAAAAGTCCATCTATGCCAAAATTAAAAATGTATCACTCATCTACGCTTGCCGATGTGATAATTGTTTCTGTTGATCTTGCCAAATGAATGTGCCAATGTGTCTCGATAAATTCAGAAAGACACAAGTAGATACAGATGAATAAAACTTTGTTAAAACCTAATTGGGAAAATAACTAATTCAAAGTGTAGAGTTATCATTTTCCCCCACAGGCCACAGGGAAAAAGTTTGATTTGGACAAGTAATTGCAGTTTAGATTACTATTTACAGAGTACATAACAGATTTGTAATTAGATAGTGTTCCTATGCATATGTAGTGTCCTACCTAACTCTTTTCTAGACGTTTAATCCGGAATTGCAAGATTTTATCATCATATCTTGCTACTCCATCAATTTACTACGTGATATTTTTTGTTAATTAATTTTTAAATAAAATTAGATTAGATTAACTCAATATTTTAAAATTTAAATAAATTTTGAAGAATAAAGAATACAGGAAATAGCTAGTCCTTCTGCTCTCTCTACCAGCACAAACTCAAATACCATCCTATTGTAGCCTTATAGATGTTTGAATCGTGAAGGCAATACTTACAATCAACTAATGGGCTGATGTTTTATAGCTTTAGAAAAAAAAAAAAAAAGCCTTATTTTGTACTGTATAAGAGCCCATATTATAAAATCTAACACGAGTTTTCACTTTTTAAAATATAATATAATTTTATTAAAATTTAACAAAAGAGTTAAAAAATTTAAAATACGGTAAAAACAAAAAAATTATTAAATGGCGTTATTTGGGGAGATCCATTCCCTTAAATAACATTACCTTAATATTAATACCATTAAATTTTCTCTGATTGTTGTCTTTTCATAAAATTATTTCTTATTTAAATTCACATTCTCTCATTAATTATCTCATACAAAAACATAATAATTATTCCCCAAAGTTCTTCCAGATTGTTTCCTTCCCATATATTTCTCTCAAATTATTGAAATCGATGTTCTATCCTTAAATTTTCTATACAAAGATATTTTTCCCTTTCTTGTTTCTCTCCGCAACAAGTTTTATTGAAAAACCCATGTTATATATATAAGTTGACGCGATTTTTATACTTTCATCCATGATTTTTTCAGTTTTTTTTATTTTTATTTTTATATAAAATAGTGAATTTAGTGAATGATACTCTTCATACACTATTGATACAAAATAATTGATTGAAGTTTTATTGAAGAACTAAGTTTTATACCCTTTTTATGTGTATTTATTGACGAACAATATAGGTCGATAAACAACTAAAATGTCAAAAAGGTGTACTGATTTCTATATAAATTTCAGACTCCACAAAATAAAGGCTACACCTAAACTAATTAAATTTACATACTTTATACATAATTCAAACACTAAAACATATTTGCATATATCTATGATTTTTTTTCTTTACAAGATAGAGAATTCAGTGAACAATTTCATATTCATGATCGTATCAATTCATATACAAATTTCTTATATACAAACATGTAAAAACAATAGAAAATTGAAGATACACCCCTTTTTATACAAACTTTAGACACCTAGAAAATAAAAGCATACCTAAACTAATTAGATATATGGAAAAGGGCAAAAAATACCCTTATGAAAAATGACCCATAAATATCCTCCTTTCACCTTTTGGTCTAAAATTACCCTCAACCTTTGCTTTTGGCTCAAGAATACCCATCCGCTTCCCCGTTTTGGTCGGAAGATACCCTTAATCTTAAAATTTTAATATTTAAAGGTTTGAAAATTTATTTTTTTATTTTTTATTTTAGAAATTAATAAAATCGATATAATTTATAAATACAAATAAAAATTTTAAATACAAAGAAAAATTAGATATTAGGAAAAAAAATATAACTATAATGAGTACCTTTCTTGATCACCTTTATTAGAAATTGAGAACTTATTTTTTTTTCTTATTTTAATTTTAAATATTGATTTTGTCAAACTTAACAAATACAGGGTATGCTTTCTTGCAAAACAAAAATGTACGATTGAATAATACATTAAACATTCACATTTTAATATGAAGAACAACCTTTGAATTTTATATTTTCGAACGTATATGTAAACTATATCAATTTTATTAATTTATAAAATAAAAAATAAATAAAATAAAATTTCAAATCTCAAAATATTAAAATTTTCATGGTTGAAGGTAATAACCTTATGATTCCCATTTGGGCTTCTAAAGTTTTGGGCTGGAAACTGGGACCAGCTAATGGGTTGATGTTCTATAGCCTTATGATTGACCATATGGGTTTCTAAAGTTTTGGGCTGGAAGCGGGAACCAACTAATGGGCTGATTTCAACAAATATCCCTTATATTTTATATTTTAAATTAAATTTTATCCCTATTTTTAAAGTTGTAGAAATATAGTCCTTGAAAACATCAAAGTAGGGCTATTGTTCATCGTTTGCTCATATATTTCTACTTAGATGACAAATTTATAATATTTTAAACTATAGTCTAATATTTATTTATAAGATTTTTAAACTGTCTATGATTTTAAAAAAAATTCATCTTATTGATCACTGATTATCAATGGTTTCTTAGTACCAAATTTGAGAGTTGCCATTGATTAGGTGTGATCTTAAATTGAATCACGAGAATAGTTATATTATTGTTACAGTACTCCATTATTTTGCATAAAAAAATCTAAGGCACCCGCAACGCAATCCAGATAACAACACAATCTCCATACCCATCCAATCACCGAGTCCCACGTGTCAAAAAGCGCAACATAATATCGACACAGACCTTTCTGCTGAGGATCAATCACCAAAAGCATGATCAAAATATTCAAAGTCTTCCCCACAAAAAAGAACACTACACTTTTTCCACACACTTTTTGCCACTCAGTATTGTGAAAACTGAAAACCAACAGCAAAGGCCACAGTGATCAATTAAGGGATCTTATCATTATGCGTATGTCCGATATCGAGTGCCGATCCGTCGTCCCTCCAAAACATCGTATATCCAAAACCAGAAACAAGCTGAAGCGCAGAAAACCCAAGTTCCTGAGTCTTAGTCTTGAGCTTTCCGAGAAGAAATCTCAACCGTCCAATCATATGGTCGTATCATCATCCAATTGTAGCACCCATGATCATCATCATCATCAGCTCAATCTCTTCCCTCTCCACCCCGAAAATTTAGTGGATGATAAAGACACTAGTGCCCAAGAAGAGAACGTAGCTCTCTTCTTTTCCGGCGCTGAAAACAGCGCCACTATTCTCAACGAACTTCTCGTTTCTTCCAAGGATGAAATTGACAGCAACATAAGTACTAGTGTTCCAAATTACATGACGGTTTCGTCGTCGGAGGCCAGCCTGACATTTGCCGACACTTACAGGTAGGTAGAGTTGCCAAATAGGCTATTTAATTTGTATCATTAGACTCGTCCAATGTGACCCAAGTTTCCTCATTTTGGAATTTATATAGTTTCAAGATTTTCAACTTCAATTTTGTAAGTTAATTGGTTGAAATTATATTTTGACCCGTCAGATTTATAATATTTGATGAGTCGATTTAGATTTTAAGTCAAAGTTAACAAAAGTGTGATGTCCCAATTTATAATTGAGCAGTTACTAATTTTGTTTTACAGGGGACAACAAGGTGAGCTTGTACGGACGGCTCTGAGGAACAAAGAGAGGGAGCACAAGGAAGAAGAGAAGTGGGTTGTTTACTCCGACGTTGTTGATTTCGATCAACATAGTGAGACGACGAGGAAGGAGGAGGAAGTTAATAGTTGTCCGAGGAACAAACATCATCAACCGCAACAACAATTGTCGCTAAAGCTTGATTATGATGAAATACTGAATGCGTGGTCCGATAAAGGTCCGCTTTATCTTCAGGCTGACTCCCCCCAGATCGTTCCAGATATCCATGACGATTTTCTCGCCTATGAAACGCCTTTCTCATCACACGTTAGTTTTTCTTACCTTACTTTGAAACTTTAAACCATAATTACAAGTAATATTAATGTTAACATTTTTTTAGAGAACTTATAGTCGGTAAAAAGCTGAGAAATTTACATATTGGAAAGGGATGCTATCTTCAGGTTGTTACGTTGTTTAGGTTTGGTCAAAATTGAGGAAAGGATAACCTTTTAGAACCAAACATGACCTAATGTTATACTATCTGACTTGAATCGAGGTAAAAGACTGTTTCCACACTTCTAAACATAACAGTAGTTATGCTAATGCTTCCTTTTAATTTATTTAATAAGCAGTTGATATCTAACCGGCCAGCTACAATATTGAGGGTTAAATTATACAAAATTAGTGTACATAACTTAAATCTATTGATATATTATAGTTATTGGTAACATAGGTTAATTTGATCTAGAAAAATGTTGCGTTAGAATTTTAATTTTGCAAAAGAAAAACTCAAAATTGGCTGAAATTTTCTTCTGCTTGGAAGATAAGATAAGATATTAAATCCATCCATGTCATTAGTTGCATATCGTCGACGCAAATTCAGCTTTGCATAAGAGTTTCTCTTTCTTCTGGCGTGTGAGAATCCCTAGATATGAAATTTCTCTTTTCCCTTTTTTTAAAATAACTTTTAATTTAGGTACTATAGCTTTGGCAATTAGGTGAAAATATTTCACTTGTATGTTTTCTAGGAAGCCCGAACGAAAGTAGATTGTTTTTTATATTTATTTTGCTGTTAATTTGCATCAAATAGAGTAGAATTTCTTTTGTATCTAAATTATTTCACCAAGTATTTGTTGCCTCACAAAACTAAAATCTCCCTGTATTGTTCTGTCTTTGTCATCTTTCATAATTTTTACTATCGTTATGTCGCAGAATAGAGTAAATTCTACAATTTTCTCCTTAGAAATTATTGACAAAACGAGTCCACTAAATGTCACAACAATACGGTACTGGCCTTGGTAGAGACTGGGTAAATGTTTAGGTGGAAGCGGTGGGTCGATAGATGTTAGTGTTGAAACCGTGTATATATAGGACTGACTATATTTAAGTACTGAGCACTTGAATTGTCCTGAGCCTTTGGGTGGGGGGGCCCCTCTTAATTTGGCTTTTTCATTACTAGCTGAAACTTTTCTTGTCTTTAATCGTCTGTAAACTGTAGGCGGGGGCTCCACGAACCATTCAAAAAGGAACTCTACCTCTCCGTGAAAACATATGAAAAACATGTGAATATTGTCTCACAGCTCCTTAATTGTTTCTTGGAGCAGTAGTTAAGCACTAGTTTCAGTCGCTCAATAAATTATTGGTCTAAAGTTAAAACATACAGTTGAAAAGGCCTTTAACTAATTTCATGTAATAATGGAGTGTGACGTGTTCATTAGGCGCTCCTCATAGTTCAAAATCACAAAAACATACTAGTATTTAAGTTGAGAAGGTAGAGTGACAGGCTATTGTGCACAGACAAGAGTTTTGAACCTTTGTATCACTTGGATATTATTTTCATTGTTGGTGTGAATTTTGCAGGGGTTAATGAATAGCAGCGCGGTTGTGTATAGAGTGCCAGAAGTTAATGCAAGCGAACAAAGTGGTGGCAGAGCTACAGAAATAGAGGAGGAGGAGTTGAAGGCGGGACGAAGGGAGGCAAGTGTAATGCGATACAAAGAGAAGCGACAGAACAGGCTCTTCTCTAAAACCATCCGCTATCAAGTTCGCAAGCTCAACGCTGAAAAGCGCCCTCGCGTTAAGGTACTTCACTCACATTTTTCTTCATTATTATCCAGGTTGCTAATTGAGGCATAAAGGTTCAAATTCTTACTTATATTGCCCGAAATTGCTCAATTTTTGGCTCCCCATTAAACTTTTACATCATTCATGCTTTGGCGTTACTTAGCAAATTATTTCGTAGTTGCCCTTGTTATTAACGGAGCTCTAGTGTGAAATGTGGGGGTCTCAACGTGGCCAAAAATAATTCAATCTTATCGTCTTTAACTTAATATTTAGATCTAAATTCGTTAAGGGAAAAGTGCAAAAATTTGAGACTTTTTCCCACTAGTGGGGAAAGACTAGACCAGAAGTCTACCAAATAACAAAGTTGCTTAATTTCGAATAGTATAGAAACAAATTTGACCCTTTTTCCAAATGGTAAATATCAGGTTCTTGACATCCATGCTAATAATTTTAAAACTTTGCTACATTTTGCTGATTTGCAGGGGAGATTTGTTAAGAAGGATTGAAGTGTGTGTTTACCTCAATGGGAGCAGTTAAATGTGTAGCGAATGGAAAGCAGTATGTGTGTTGTAGTTTTCATATATCTTGATATAGATACTGTTTAAAAGGAGAAGCATGCCCAAAGGAACTCTTGTCAATCAATGAAATAAATTATAAAAGCTCTACTAAAGTGCAAGTGTCAAGGCACATAAATGATAAATGGGAAAATGCCGAGATATGTGAGAGTTCATTTTGTTCAGACATATACTACTTAACATTCTCAAAGTGTTCAAATAGCAAAAAGTCCTATTTGTAGGTGGAAGTAGCCATTTCGAAATTATATTGTACTAATTGTATTTTTTTTTCCTTGTAAAAACTAATTGATGGGGCAAAGAAATTAAATCAAGAACCATTTGCGAGCATCTACTTTTATATAATTAAGTTTTCACCTATAGTCTGTTCATTTTCTTTGTTTTATATTTCTCGATAGAGTTAGGATTCAATACATCCCTTTCTAGAAATTCATACTTTTCTCCTTACACCATTTTGCGCTATGAATTTATTAGAATTCCTCTATTTTGTTAACATACATGTTCACCGTTACATATAATTAATTTAAGTATTATGATATCAAACACCCACGCTCCTTAACATTCAAATGTTAAAACCATGGATCTGGATTTGATTTTTTATTGATCTGAATCATAAAAAGAAATGTTGAAGGTGCGAACAAAGTTTTCTCTTGAGTTAAGTTTTACGTGGCCATCATCACGATCCACCGGTTAATTTTTGAGGTTTAGTGCGCTACCCATATTGTTGAAGTATTTTATGTCAATCGAAATCCTCAACTAGCTTTTTTTTGTACACGTGCGTCTCTAAGCTTGTGAAGGAAGTAAACTACCTCACACTATCATCTGCTTTCATTACACTCTTCCGTAAATTTGAGTTCTGATACTAATTGTCGGGCTCAATCAATCAGCAAATTTTTTTAACATGATGTAATATTATTTGCTTTGAATCAAGTCCACACAATTTTTTTCAAAAAGACCTCACACCATTAACTTAACTGATCATGCATCTTTTATTTAATTTTTCAATCTTTTCGATTATCACTCTCGTAGGATTTTGTTGTCCCACCCAACCAAATAAAACACAGGCATGTAAATTTTTGTTCTTATTCAATTGGTTAATAATTTGATTAAAGAATCACTTCTTGAGAACTTTTACAGGTGGCAATTTAATGAATAAAAAAGAATAAAGTGGAAGTGCCTTCTAGTCTCTCCTAATACTAGACGAGAACACTAGTAGACGAGCGAAGCTTGTAGAAATATCCAAATAGTGCTAGCTACTGAAGTTAAAGTAATTCTTTTTCTTTAAAAAAAAAATTATTTTTTAAATAATGAACATGCTAGATGTTTTTTTTCTTCCCACATTAAGAAGATCGAAGAAGTTTCAAGACCAATTTGAACACTCTTTTCTCTTCACAATCCGTAGCAAGCTGTTGTCTATATAAAGTTGTGCAGAGTACAACTTGCTCCACTGACTCAGAAAAATAACTAGTTGATTTAAGTGAAAAAATATACAATAAAAATGTCAAAGATGAAGAGCTTATTGAGCAGCAGCGACCCAATGGTTGCCATGATGAATATGTGTCCGGTTTTGACTACTCCAATTGACTGGAAAGAAACCCCTGAAGCTCATTGCTTCTTCGCCGACCTTCCAGGTATTAAATTTTTCTAACTAAAGCGTGATTGATTTGAATTTGAGTATGTTAAAATAAATAGATTAATAAATAAGTGAGTAATTCATTCATTTAAAATGAGTTAAAACACGTGTCATAATTAATTAATGCTTTCATAGATTTGGTGGTGATTTACAATTATAGCTTTGAATTTTAATTATATCCCAAACATGCCTTTTTCACATACATTTTTGACTTTAAATGTATATACAGCCACCACAACTTGTAGGTGTTTAATTTGTTGTTGGTGAAAATTGAAACTAGATCTTTAATAATCTTAGGAGGAAGCACGGTGAAACATAAAAATTTTATATATAACCAAACCTCATCAAAGTAAAAATTTTTAAATTAAATTATTTTGTCATCTAAGTATAAATTATTAGAGAAAAGAACAAATATTTTATAAGTTACACTTTGATTAAATATTGTGCCTTTGGTAACAGGGCTTAGCAAAGAGGATGTAAAGGTGGAAGTGGACAACGGCAGAGTACTGAAAATTAGTGGAGAGTGGAAAGCAGAAGAAGAGGCGGAGATGAAGTGGCACAGAGTGGAACGTAGCAGAGGGAGTTTCTGCAGGAAGTTTAGGCTTCCAGAAAATATAAAGGCAGATCAAGTCAAGGCATCCATGGAGAATGGTGTCCTCATTGTTACTGTCCCTAAACAGGAAGTGAAAAAACCCTTCTCCAAAGTTATCCAAATTGAAGAAAAAGAAACACTGAGCTAATAATAATTATTTTAATAAGGAGATCAGTGGATGCACTGCCAATAAATTGTGTGTGTGTAATTTGTAAGGTTGTATATTGTGAGTCATTGCACTTCCATTTTCTTTATATATGTTTTTCTGTAATTTTAGTCCTTTGTGAATTGTGACTAATAAATGAATATTATCTTCTGAATTTTTCTTTTTGGGTGCAGTCTAATAGTAAAAATAATGAACAATCTTAATCAGATAATAGGTGAAGGAAGACACAGAATATCAAATAGTAATGACATTAAGATATTATTGGGCCATTCCGATGGTGACAAGTCTTTCATCTTTGTGAACCCAGAGAACAACAGACAGGATAAAATGTCAAAACACTTTTGGTGTCAGCTGCCTCATGACTGATGACTAGCACGTAAGGGTGTTAAATTGACGGATAAGATCAAATATATACAAATTAAAAATAGCTAGCTTAATATTTCTAAATGAATTATTAATTCATTTAAAAGTTATTTATCTTGAGATAACATATGTCAAAGATTTACCTAATTCTTTATTTCCAGAATACAAACAGTATATTTTTCTTTCCGCAAAGAAAAAAAAAATAGGAGAGAAATTGTAGGAGAAGATTCAAGAAGAAAAAGTTTTCATTTGATTGATTAGGCAATAGAAAACTTGTAAGGTTTGTCACTGAGAGGAAATTGCAGAATTAAGTTATTTAATTAGTTAGAAACCGACATACCAAACAATGTCAAACACCAAACTCTTATCTAAATAGAAAACAATTAAGACTTACTTTGTCACTAAATATATAATATAGTGTTGCTTTCCAGATTGTCAAACATCTCAATAATATTACCAACTTGCAATTTGGGGTCCCTCCTGCTTCTTTAAATGAAGCATCACGCGTGAGCTTAAAAAATAATACTATCTTTCCCTAGTAAAATAGCTGCGACTCATAGAAGATGTAAATTTTACTCCATTCAGCTTCTTCTTTATCAATCCTCCTCAAATAAGCAAATCCATATTGGATATTTTAAAAGGAAAAATAAAGGTGAATATTCTCTGTATGGAGGGAGGGACCTTTTTCCTTTTGGCTCAACTTTTCATTATTGAATGATGCACGCCTGTACCCATATTGTTTACGTAGCCGGCCCAGAATGAGAACAATCATTGTTTTTTATGGAATTTTTATATTGTATAATTTTTCAATAAAATAATATTATAATTATTTTGATCCAACGGTTAATATGTTGAAAAATCCCTTTTTCGTTTCCAATTGGTCCGTCAAATGGTATAACGTAATGGTAGGAATATACTCCCGCTATTACTGTTAAAGTCTCTTTTAAGTTTTGAAAAACGAAAAAATATCGAAGTAGAAAGTATTTTCTTGTGTGACTCAGAGTTTATCAACCCAGTTACATTAAATTTAGATAGTAAATGATTAAATTAAGAAGGAAAAAGAGACTTAAATTTATACATAGTAGATGGTTAAACTGAAAAAAGAAAAGAGAAGAAGATAGAAAATAATATCGACAAAAATTATAGTGAAACTTACAAACTCGATAACCTAATCGAGATGATGCAGACATGTACCAGTGCGTCACACATTAAATTTCATATATGCCGCCATGGGAACACCACTTGGGCTCGCATATAAAATTTGCTATTACACTTGATAGAGAAACAAGAACCACCTAGCTATTCTAATTTTGGGCAAGTTGGTGACCATATATTTATAATCACCATTCTTGATTCATCATCACTCATTTTCTTGATGAGGAGGGGGTTAGTTTTTTTAGGCAAGAAATTACACATAATTGCACACTAATTAATCACAGTGTTAACTAGGAGTAGTAGCTAGGATGTTTTCATTAGACACAAATGGTGCGGTAAGTGGATCCTATGACTTGGACACGTCCACTTGTTGCAGCCAAATTAACAAGTTTCCTCTCTTTGATAGCTGGATCTTCAAAGAGCAACACTTTGTCCTTGTCTTTTACCCCCACCATGTGCAAGTATTCACAATCCTCTCTTTCTTTCCCTCTGTATAATAGCCTTTGCTCCTCTGGTTCTAAACCAGTTACCATTGCCAGTATCATCTTTAATTCTCCTGTGACCAATAAATCACACAATCAGCTAAGACAAAGTCCTGATTCAAAATAATATTATAATAGTGCATAGTGGAGGTCGAAAACTACAACACATCTTTTTAGTGATTAATTCATCCAATAAACGGATTGGTTTTAATTGGTTTGTTGACTTGGCAAACAGGTTGAACTCGTAAAGTTATCGAGTCATGAAAATGGGTCAAATTAGGGTAACTTAATGAGTTAAAATGCCATCAAAACTCAGATATATAAAAATCAAATTTAAAAATTGGGAATTATAGTTGGAAGAAGTTAATAAAACAAAATTCACTTTAACATTTTAGAAAGAGGACCTGATTTTGATCCAATCCATTTTTCTTAAGCAGGTGTTGATCATGACCCATGTAAATTTTTTAATCTATTTTGACCCAATCCACCTATTTGTGATTTTTAGTACTTACATAGGAAAGTGACTTACCAAAAGATGAAGTGGCTTGTATAGAAATGTCATGCCAGTGAGTAACAGTAGAGACTCTAAGGGTGATGATTGATTCTCCATCCTTGTCTGCACATTCTCTCTTTTGTACCAGCATACCTCCCGGACGCAATTCCCATTTTATTTCACCACCTAATTTGGTGTCGCCGCCTGATGCCGCAGCAGCAGCACCAGCGGCGGCGTTAGTACTACTTGCAAGCTTTGAATTGCTTCTGAAGAACTTCTTGCACCTCAACTTGATCATTGTGTAATTGGCTTTTTGGCTTAATGTTTTTTTCTAAAATAAAGATTGATTAAAACGGGCTTAGTGGGATAAAGAAAGTGGAGGTATTTGGGATAGTTATATAGGAGCAATTGGGGGGCCCGTATGGGGACAAATAGCAAACTGAGAAAGACATAAAAGCAGCCAAGAGTTACAACATGCTTAACAATTATTTATTACTAGTTGATTATCATAGCTAACGATAAACATATGTGGGGCCAAGAAACATAAACTTGCACCCATCAAATAATTTATATTTGCAACTTAAAGTTAATATATACTCCCTTAACGATATTTAAGAATGTAAAAAATATTTTTTAAATATATATTTTAGTTAATAATAATAACAATAATAATATATTTAGTGTAATTTTGAAAGTGGGGATTCGGTTAGTAGGATAGGGTGTATTTATCTTTATATTTATGGGGTACAAAAGTTGTTTCAACTCAAGAGAAGCGTGATTAAAGTAGGATTGAAAAAAAATAACAATAACACAATAGCAAGATAAATAAACCAAAAGAAAAAATATGTAGTAGTAAAATGAAGAATAAGATGCTATGCGAATACTAAATAATACTACGACCTTTTGCCTCTCCTACATAAAGGTACGACAACACTCGATTATCTACTATCCTTCTACCTTGATCCTCAATCTTCATATTTTCCTATCTAGGTTCATGTTCTCAATAAGCTAAAGATATGTCATATTCTGTCTAATCACCTCCTTCGGTTCTTTTTCGGCCTACCTCTACCTCTCATAAAAATTATTATATATAGCAAATTTCTCACACTTCCTTATTGATGCATATGCACACCTCCTCTTCACATATGCAGATCATCTCAGTTCGCTTCCTTCATCTTGTCTGCCATTAAGGTCACTCCCACCTTGTCATAAATAGCTTCATTCTTAAACCTATCTGATTTCCTAGCTAATATGCTCACCAAAGGAGGACCACGTGGTGAGCGGGAGCGTTTACATGCATCATTAACTTTGAAAAAAAAAAATCTATCTCTCTCTCTATATATCTTGAGATATAAACAATATATTTTATTAGATATTCTAAGACTCCAAAACAAATTAGATGCATTGGTCGACATTGCCATTTTCCTAGACTTTAAGGATCTGAATTCGAATCTTTATTCCTGCTTTCTTCTGGTGAGTTTTTTATTTTAACTGATTATGTTAAAAAAAGCTCAAGTAACAAGTTTCAAATACACGACCTCATAGGCAAAACGTGGCGTTTGTGACCATCACCTCACATAGCAAGTTTTATTAAGTCACTTAATTCATATTTATACCATGATATATTAGTTCATTTAATAAAATTATCGAATAAATTGATATTGAGTGACACGTTAATTGATGTGCATCTATTTTTAATGATGTTTTCATCATTTTTAAAATTCTGAATTCATCTATAATATCCATACATCAGAGAATCCACATACAAAATTGAAAATTTTAAAATGTTGTTATTAATTTTTTAAAAAGACAAACCGAAAAGGAAGAAATATCATACAACTAAATAAAATAAATATAAATGTTAAATGGGAATAAATTGTTTAGGGATAAAGGTGGTTATAAAATGGTAGGGGCGCCAGTATATATGCTGATTTTGTGGCACATGGGTGGGTGGCACATTGGCAGGCCCTACTTTACTCTCACTCTCACCAAATATATATACAGTCGGTGCCTCATTTTCTTTCAACTATACAACACTATCATAACGCTTCTAAATTCTAAAATAAAAGGCGCTATTTTTCAATAGGATTTTGTCAATATAAATTTAAATTTATTAAATTCTGATATAAATTTCAAATAACAAATAAAAATTATTTTCATCCCGTAATTTATTTTAAAAATCAAAATTTTCTTCAACTTTATACAATAGACATTGTCTCTTTTTATTCTTATTGAATTTCTAAAATATTTATTTTACCCTTGTTATTTTCAATTCTCCATTTATGTAATACATTTTTATATCATATATAATATTTATGTTTTAACCTAGATATCTATATTTTCTTATCTAAATCACTAACATTATAAGTAGAATAATACTCCAATGAATTTGTCATAAAATCTAATGATATTTAGTATTTTTTTTAATTATTGTTATTAAAATATTATATGCATTAAATGTGTATATATGTATGTGCATGCATGTGTGTATATTTATATTTCTCCTCTTTATTATTCTCTATTATCTATATAAATAAAATTTAATTGTTATTAATAGAATATTTCGTAAATTATAATTTAAAATTAATTTATATTATAAGTAATTAATATTTAAATTTATCTTTATTTTATTGACTTTTTAAATATTTCATGCATTAAAATATATTTATAAAATTATTATTATCTTTTATTTTCACTTGTATAAATAAATATTGTAGTTTTAATTATTATAATAAAATTATTTTTTTATTCTGTTAATTTACTTCATTATAGAATGTCATTAATTGATATACTTAATTAGTATTTTTTATTTTATTTTATCCCAAAGTTAATATTTATTTCTTTTTTAGTTAAAAAATTGTTATATAGATTAAAAAAATATATTATGATTTTAAAGAAGTAAAAAGAAGAAGACAAAGTTGATAATATAATGATAAAATATATATTTTAGAAATTCAATTAGGATAAAGGAGAAAGAATATCTATTGTTCAAAGTTGAGAGATGAATTTGACTTTTAAAGTAAAGTTGCGGTGTGCAAACACACTCTTAAAATAGATAACCTACCTATAAGGGTTCTTATATGTTTCCCTCCATTTCATTTTAATTGCTAGACATATTAAAAATAATTATTTTAAAATACTTAGTAACTTTAAAATACAGAGATAATTGATCATACTTTTTTCAATTCGATCCTTAATACTTAAAGTCATTCTAAAATATAAAAATAATTATTATTATATATTCTCAAAAAATTAATAAAGTTATAATAATTAAATCATCATTCAATTAACTTTTCTTTAATAAATATATAAATTTTATTCTATCAATTAAAATTAAAAAAATATATTATTCACCACATGACTTTATATATACAACATTATAGTAAACTTTATTTTCTAATATAAATTCTTTTATGTTATTATCTATTGCATAAATATTTTTAATATAACTAAACTATAAATCAAATAGTTGCTTGGAAGGTGTAAAAGCTAGAGATAAACGCAGTGCCACGTACTGGGTTTGCGTTGAATGTTGACCTTATCTCAATGGCATTACGACCTTATTTATTTTTGGAGAGAGAAACTTGGTTTAGGCTAATAATTTTCTGTCTCAATTATTTATGATAATTTTTAAAAATAATTATATTAAATTTTATTATTTTTAAAGTAAAATTAATTTTTTTTAATTTTTATTTTTAATAGTAATTCTTCTTGACAATTATAGATATTTTAATAAAGTAAATAGTTTAAAAAACTTTCTAATTTAATATTTTTTTAAAGTACTTAAGTAAAAAAAAATACGATTAATAATTTAAGACCGGAGGAAGTAATTTGGTTTTCCTTGATTTCTCCTTCCATTTTTTGGATACAATTTGGACACTTTTAATATGCTAATATTAAAGTAGTAGAGTTTACGTGTTCTTAAAACTTGGAAGGAATATAATCTAAATCCACTTATTAGTTGGATACAGGTAATAAATTGGAGTTGGGTCTAGCTTTAGATTGCTAAAGAGAGAACATAGAAAAGATCATTTAATTAATTGTCAAATGAAATATACTTAGTTAATTGACTATGAAACGGCTTAACTACTTTCCTTAGTCATCTAAATTAATCATTCCTCCAATTTCTTTTCGAAGTTGAATATTTATCGCTAACAACATTTGAGGGTTATGATTTTAACTAATATTATAAAAATTATAATAAATTGAAATGCTTTTAATTTGGTCTATTTATAATTTATGGAAAATTCGGTGGTTAGCTAATCCTAAGGTATCTTCCCATGTGGGAGAAGAAGGTTCGTTTTTATTCTCTAATTAATTAGTTCCTCTTCCAACCACCACTACACTATTTTTTTTTCCATTGAAAAGTTCCTTTTATATGCATAAAAAAATTACTTCCAAAGGAATTAATAAACAAGTTTTACAGTTAGTTGAGATGGATCTAGAGCGAGTTTAATGAATAAATAATTTATAATTTTTATTACAGTTGACATATAAAATGAGTTAAGAAAAAATATATACATTTCATATATATTCTGAACTCGTAACTTTAATTTTAAATCTTTCAATCACATTGATCTCGTGCAATATACTATTATTTTGTGCGGAAAATATTTTCTAGACTAATGTAAATCAGCTCACTTTCCTACACATATTTTATATTTTTCTAATGTTAATTGGAATTACCCATAATTCAAATTAGCTAAGAGATAACAGTGTCTCCATAGTGCGTAACAATTGCTTCAAAAGCAACACCCAAATATAGATAACTGTATATTTTATTAAAAGATGGAATGGGTGTAAAAGAAAAAAGGGGGAAATAAATAAAAACAAAACCCAGTAAATAAATCTGTTAGGAGTAGACAGTCTCCACATGTTCGTTTGGAATATGCCATGAAATGAAAAGAGAATAGTAATAACAAGAAACATTTGAATGGGTTTCTGGGAAAATTCATAGGACCCATAATCCCATGTCTGAAAAAAGAAGGATTGTTGTCGGCCCATTATTTAATTTTTCCTATTCATTTTCTTTCAATTTGGATTTTACAACACAAAGTATGTTGGCTCAATAATGCGTCCTTCAATTTGTTTTTTTTAATCTTATTATACACGTCAAGGAAGAAATGATTTAAGATTTCTATTCATATAATAGACTACTTTTACGTAGTTGTCAAATTTAAATTCTAAATATAAAAAAATAGTTATTATAATTTTAAAAAAAATATGAATTCAACATTTAATCAAACTCTATTATATATACTGAACAACCCCAAAATAAAAACGATGATGGTTCCTGATAGCATTCTTCCAACAAGCAGCATCAATAAAATCTTATTTGTCTCGTATTTGCATGTTACATGAATGGCATTATTTTGTTCCTTTGTGCCCCCAATTATTGCAAAATGGAACTCAATGATGTAATTAATTAATTAGAACACAACTTATGTATTCGTCAGATGATATGAGATGACATAACCACACAATTAATCAACCAGCAGCAGCTCCTCGATCTCCAAATATAATTTAGAGATTCTCCATGTTCGTTTTGTCCCTAATTTGAGCCTGATCTTAATCTATGATATATAATTAATTATTAGTAAAATAACAAATTTGGTAAGAGAAATTGGAGAACAAATATTGTTAAAAGTGGCAAGTTAACTCAATTATGCTGATGTTTCAATATTCTTTGAACTTTAATTTATCTTCATCCTACTTTGGGGTTTAGGTCAAGGTATTAATGTTAAAACATGTGGTTAATTAATTTGCTATACAGTTATCGTAAACTCACATAATTATAGCCACCTTATCACTAATCCAAATTTATCCACATGAGTGATTAAAAAAAAATTACACGTTAGGTCTAACTCAATTCTAAAAAGTAGTATGTGAGATAAGAATTGTTCAAAATTGTAATCAAATCACTCCGCCACAACCTAAGTAAGAATTTTGACACTAATAGTTGTTATCTTGCCTTGAGATGGTAATAATAGTTGTATGGTGGAGGTTCATGGTGATGAGTGATAGTAGTAATTATGTAGGTTGGCGATGACAGTTATGAGTGATGATAATAATTATATATCAATAAAGAATAATATTTTAATAGTTTTAAAATCAAGAATTTGTAAAGACTCTGAATCAATGAAATTTATTTCGAGAAAATAATAGTGATATCTTTTTTCAAAATTTTTTTAGCTTAATGAGATAGAGATATAGACTATTTACATTCAGACTGTAAATGGAACAAATTTAGGGAACTTAGTGGCCAAAACCTAAAATTAAACTATCAGACAAAAGACCTTTTTCCTCATGACCAATGACAATTCTTTCCACACTCTCCTACTCATGCTGACACTTAGTTTTTTTTAATTTTAAAATTACCATAACTGTAAATGGAATATAAAAAGAAAGATTCAAAGTTTAGGTCAATCTTGTTTACTAACAAACATTGTCAACTTTAGCAAGTGTCAAGTGTTGAAATGTCTAATTCAATCTAACGAACTCAACTAACGTTAGGATACGTGAAGTGGGACAGATCAATAAGAGATCGAGCAAAGAGTTTAAATTACAGATTCAATATATATAATTTAATATTTTTGATGAAAATTTGTATTTGTTCATATATAAAAGTAATTAAAATAAATATTAAATTCAGGATTTAAAAATAGCATGAGCATGCAAGTTAGACGAAATTCTTAATGAGATCAGATATAGATATGATTCGTTTTTCCACGCCTCCGAAAATATTTCGATATTTGCAGATTCGTTCGTTGGCAAACTAATTTCAGTAAGTGCATGGCTTTGATTCAACCTATCATCATTAAAATAATAATAATAATAATTTTTTAATAGACACTCCTTTCTTGTTCTCTAGTGGATTTTTCTTTTTGGTAGCACACTGTACAACATAAAACATGTGGAGATCCAAAGAATAAAATCCCTTCAAGATTTTGGCATGCTTGCTGCAACTTAGGCTGAATAGTTTGGTGAGAGTGTAAGAGAAAATTAATTAAGGATCATAGAATTAACTATATATAGAAGAGATTAAAGTATAAATAAAATATCAATTGGATATACGCAGGTAAATGTTTGAAACTCCATCACAATATGCTCAAGTTTCACATGAAGAGATTGAAATTTTCAAACTCTAATATATTATACTGGAATAATTTTCTTATTTTATTTCAAAGTTCCTCTTTTTGGTCCTAATTTATTTTCACCTTAATAATTAACTATTTTTCAATTGAATTTACACGACGGCTGAATATTTAAAAATTGGCTCAAAAACTGGCCATCCTACACAATTCTTATTTGTAGATCGAGGCAGACTAAAATGTTTATGGCCCAATATCTCTCACCACTTGTGGACCGTGAGGTTAGATATGTAAATTTTGATTTGAATATTTTAGATTTTTTGAGTTTTTGAAATAGATTAAAATAATTAATAATTTCAATTCACGTAATAGTTTGTTTTTTAGAATGTATAATTTGACGTGAGAGTGAGATGTGACAAAGAAGAAAATCTTATATTATATTTGATTTAATTGAAAATTTTATATTAGACTTAATAATATAATGAGCACGTTCGTATGGTACTAATCTGTTGAATCTTTAAAAATAAGAACTATTAGTAGTTATCTCCAGTCACCAACATTGGCATAAAAAAGTAGGAATGGATAAATAACACATAAATCGAGGGCTATACGGATCCTAAGTCAGGCTCGAACTGATGACTTCCACCACGTCAAAGGTGACACTCTACCGCTGAGTTATATTCCTTTCCCGTCCCATCGAGAAATAGAACTGACTAATCCTAAGTCAAAGGGTCGAGAAACTTAGGCACATATGATACAAATAGGGTTGAATATAAAGTATAAAATATTTGCCATAATACTAAATCTAATATTTAATTCAAAATTTAAAATTTTAAAAAATAAAGTTTGAAATTCAATATATAATTCAATAGTACAAATAAAATAAAATAATTCAAATTTCGATTGAATTTTGGATTGGTCTAAACTATCCCAACCCCTACTCGCGTGTATGGATCATTTGAGCCCAAATTACTCTTTAAGTAGTCCAACGAGTTTCAAACCCAACTAATTTCTTACAGCCCAGTGGGTCAGTTTAAGCTCCTTACGACACTCTGTTTCTTTGTCAGCACAATTTTCCCAGCCTCAGAATTACTGGTACACCTCACTAACTTGCAGTTCACAGCAAATTGAATGGCTACGAGCCTACGAGAAAGCAGCAATAATATGAATGGTCTAGAACCAAATTTCCAAAATCAGTAAGACCCACTTTTGAGTTCCTATCAAGTTCAATTTCGCAAGAATTTCCTGTTTACTATGCTGTTTTGTCTTCTTCAAGGTGTGCGCTTCTGATTCTTGGCGTCCTGTTGAACTCTGAAGATTATAATGAGCAGCTGCTCCTCTGTTTTATCTTTGAAAAAGCAAGAATCTTGAGGTGTTATTCAATCATCAATGTTTGGTTAAAATCTGACTTTTGGGTTTTTATTTTTCATCCGTTGCTAAGTTCCTCTGAACAAAATGCCTTATCTAAATGTCTGGTCTTCGAGGAGTAATTCTAGTATGTTACCCCAGATGGAATCAGAGTTGGCTTCATCTTCTAGTTCAGTTTTTACATGGAGGAGAACCGAAAGTGGCTTTCTTGCATACTCTCTGTCACATAATTCGAGCTCTGATCATGTATCCAGAAGTCTTAGGTGTCCAAGGAATAAGACTAGGTTCAGAAAACAAGATTTTTGTCTGAGAACGGAATTCTTTCCTTTTTGCCGTCGAAAGAAGGATTCTTTTGGCCCATCTTTTGCTTTGACACAGGCCTCTGAAGAGCATGCTATTGATCGTGATGTAATAAAACAAAATTCACGTTCTTTCAGCAGTGGGGAAGGTGGGGTTGAGGGTTTCAATTGTGTTCAATTGGAGGAAAAGGGGGTCTTGACTCATAATGTTGAGTATGATGATGATGTTGGAAGTGAGGAGGAAGAGGCGGGGAGAGTAAAAGGTGAGAAGGTGGATGTTCGAGCTCTTGCACAGAGCTTGCACTTTGTCAAAGCTGCTGATGAGGTAGATGAAGTTCTCAAGGATAAGGTTGACTTGCCCCTACAGGTATACTCATCTATGATTAGAGGTTTTGGTAAAGATAAGAAGCTGAACTCTGCAATGGCACTTGTTGAGTGGTTAAGGAGGAGGAGCAAGGATAATATTGACTCCATTAGCTTAAATGTGTTCATTTATAACAGTCTCTTAGGCGCCATAAAGGAGGCGGGGAAGTATGATTTTGTTGATAAAGTCATGGATGATATGGTCTCAGAAGGAGTGCATCCTAATGTTGTGACGTACAATACTTTAATGAGAATTTATATAGAACAAGGTCGGGAACTTGAAGCTCTCAATCTTTTCTGTGAAATGCCAAAGAAGAGACTCTCTCCTAGTCCTGCATCCTATTCCACTGCTTTGTTTGCTTATCGGAGACTTCAAGATGGATTTGGTGCTGTTACTTTCTTTGTCGAGACAAGAGAAAAATATCAAAATGGTGAAATTGGAAATATTGAGGAAGAAAATTGGGAGTATGAAATTGCCAAGCTCGAGAATTTCACAATTCGAATTTGCTACCAGGTAATGCGAGAGCGGCTGGTAAAGGGCGAAAACTCGAACACCAATGTTCTGAAACTACTAACGGATATGGATAAGGCTAGGCTACAACCTAGTCGTTCAGAATATGAACGCCTAGTTTGGGCGTGTACCCGTGAAGAACACCATGTGGTAGCAAAAGAACTGTATAATAGGATAAGAGAGATGGATACAGAGATTAGCTTATCCGTCTGCAACCACATCATTTGGTTGATGGGAAAGGCGAAGAAATGGTGGGCAGCTCTTGAAATTTATGAGGATTTGTTGGATAAGGGGCCAAAACCAAACAACATGTCATATGAACTGATAGTTTCTCATTTTAACATACTACTGAGTGCAGCCAGAAAAAGAGGTATTTGGAGATGGGGTGTTAGGTTGCTGAATAAGATGGAAGAGAAAGGGCTTAAACCAAGCAGTAGAGAATGGAATGCTGTGCTCGTTGCCTGTTCCAAGGCTTCAGAAACATCTGCTGCAGTACAGATATTTAGGAGAATGGTAGAAAAAGGTGAAAAACCAACAATTATCTCCTATGGAGCATTGCTGAGTGCTCTAGAGAAAGGCAAGCTCTATGATGAGGCCCTTCAGGTTTGGAAACATATGATCAAAGTGGGCATCGAGCCAAACTTGTATGCCTATACTATTATGGCATCAATTTACACTGCCCAAGGGAAATTTAACATTGTTGATTCTATCATCAAGGAGATGGTTTCCAGTGGAGTTGAGCCTACAGTTGTTACATTCAATGCTATTATCAGTGGATGTGCTCGGAATGGTATGGGAAGTATTGCATACGAGTGGTTTCAGCGCATGAAAACTCAAAACATAACCCCTAACGAGGTTAGCTATGAAATGCTGATTGAGGCTCTCGCAAATGATGGCAAGCCGAGGCTGGCATATGAGTTGTATGCAAGGGCTATAAATGAAGGCCTGAGTCTTTCTACAAAGGCTTATGATGCAGTCATTTTGTCTACAGAGGCATATGGTGCGAGTATTGATCTCAGCATTCTTGGCCCCCGTCCACCAGAAAAAATGAAAAAAGTGCAAATCAGGAAAACCTTGTCAGAATTCTGTGATATAGCCGATGTTCCTAGAAGAAGCAGGCCCTTTGACAGAGAAGAAATTTTTACTGCTCAGACAAAAGGAACATGATAAGCACAACTTTATATTGCTTGTGTGTGTAGGTCTGCTCTTGAAAAGCCAACTCAAAGGTATACAACTCATTGTCTATATGTGTGCTGATTTCAACAAAAGAGTATATGCTTCCTCTTGTGTAAAGCTACATTAGTAAGATAACTCTGATTGACTGTAGATGCAAAATCAGGCCTTTGTCATTTACTTTTTCACCTCTATCCTGGATTGAAGCATTCATCTTTTCTCTGGCACTTTCCATATATATCACTCCATTATAACGCAACGCCTTCCTCTACTTTGAGATCTCAGAGAAGGGCCCAACTGTTACCTAAAGAAAGAAGCTGGATGCCTGGAAAGTGTCATTCCTGATCCACTAATATTGTTCCCTTGTACTAAAAGTTGAAAACTTTACAGTCTTTTTGAGTTTGTTTCCATAGAATTGCAGCTGGAATTGAAGGAATTATGCCACAACTAACAGGTGGTATGAGGAAGCTGGAAGCATATTATATTATGTTCTTCTAGTACAAGTTGAACCAAAAAGTTGAAAATGCTTAATTAATTAGTAGAATCTATTCCTTGCCTAGCTTTAGTTGACAAATGTTTGATGTAGCTATTGAAGATAAAGTGAATGATACTATAGAACAATTGGTAATACACTAATATCCCCCCAAGAATAGAATAAAAAGAGATCCTCCAGTGGACATGAAAATGTTAATCAAATGGATTTATCTTTATATAAATCGATTGCATAAGGTTGTTTATTTTAACTTGTTATTGTTATTCACTTGACGTCTATATTATATGTTGTTGTCGGTCTTCTTAATCTGATGGTGATAGCTGTAAAAATTCAAAAAACACAAATTAAATATCAATTTGGTTGTTTGGTATTTCAGGTTCCCTTTCAGTAATCTAGTCTTTTTAAACTATTATTATTATTAAAAAAATATTTTTTTCTTTAAAAGATGAACTAAAAGAAAATAAGTTAAATAAATAGAATTGAAATGGAGGAAGTAGTAATTTTTTTCTTTCTCCATTCAATATCAAAATGTTTGATGTTTCCACACGCTTAAAAATATATATTCATTTAATAATTTAAATATTAAACTTTGATACCGTAATGTTGATATTAGAATCTCCAACAATGACTATAATTCTTGTCAGCATCACTAGTGTTAAGAGAGTAGAGATGTGAACGATGTCCTTTTAGAAACCAACAGCCACATCATCAAACATTTGCATTATTAAGTATGTTTTTGAGTGAATTTGAAGTCTTATGAGTTTCACCAAACAAAATGTGAAACGTTTAAATTATTTAAAATAATTTTTATGTGTAAATTAAACTAATAGTGAAAGGTGTAAAATTGGTCAAATACAATAATTATCTATTTATTGGAATATATACTTCTCAAACGTAATTGGTCAAACATAAAAGAAAAATATTTTTAATAAACTGTTTTTCAAATTTCAAAATAAGCGCTTTTTTTTGCTGCTCGGCCAAACAAGCTCTGATTAATTTGCTACTGACAAGTGAAAACTGTCTCAAATCTCAAATCATAAGGCCGCAGTGCTGCAACTTTCAGCAAAGCTGAAAATGATATACGTATATCGTATAAAAAAAGGATAATAAAGTTGTGTATTGAAAAGAGTGAATACCTTGCTTCCAAACGCTAGCAAATTTGTTTTTTCCTCCTTTTTTTTTTCTTTTTTCCCACAAACTCCAAACGCTGTTGGTAACTACTTTATTCCCAATAATTTGACAGTTGGCCAAATTTTTTGTTCATAAATCCTCAAAACCCACATCTTTAATCTTCTTTTCTTCTTTCCATTTTACGTCCTGATTTCAGAAAGACCCAATTTTTCGCCAGAAAGGCGCTACTTTTCCACAGGAAGTCTTGTTTTTAGATAGCAAAATCGGAGTTCTCTGGTTGCATTATCGAAGTTTCATTGCTTGTGAAAAGGGGTTGTAGTGATTGTGTAAAGATCCAGTGGTTCTTGATTTAGCTAAGCATAAGAATGGAACCCCCGAGGGGGTTTCTGGCTTCTTTGTGGAACTTCATCTGTTTCTTACCTTACTTCATTGGCCTGCTTATTCTGGGTGTCTTGAAAGGTTCTTCTTCAATTACACTCCTACTTACAGTCACTGTTATCTCTTCTTTCCTTTTCTCAATTTCAATCAACATACATATTTCCTTTTTTTTTTTCTTTTTGTACTGTTTCAAAGCTATTCTCCTTGATTATGAATAGAAATGACAGGTTTGTGCTTCTTGCTCTTTGCAGGTGTCATTTTGTGCCCTTTGATCCTCATTATAGTCACTGTCGGAAACTCTGCCCTTATTTTGGGTCTTTGGCCAGTGCACCTGTTCTATACATTTTACTGTCTATGGAGGTGCATTCTTTAGCTATTTTTATCATTGGTTAACCTCATGTGTCTAAAGATACTCTTTAGTGACTTCCACCTTGTTGATGAATTGCAGCACAAAGCAACTAGGTCCAGCTTTAAAACTTGTGCTAAGCATATGTGTTCTTGTTATTTTACTTTTCTGGCCGTTGATTGGATTTGCAAGCAGCGTTGTTGGTGGGGCAGCTTATGGCTTCCTTTCACCAGTGTTTGCCACTTTCCAAGCTGTGGGTGGAAAGAAGACTAATGCCTTCTTTCACAGCATATATGTATGTTTTAATGGTTCCTATTTCCTACACTGTCGATATCTCATCTCATTTTGCCTTTGAGTTTGTGAACTGCTTTGCTGTGATGGTAGGATGGGACTTGGGACACGGTGAAAGGAAGTTTTACCATTGTTAGGGATGTGAGGGATGTTTTATTCCATTCCTACTTCTCAATCATGGATGATTTGCGACTTCAAGGACCTCCTGGTGGAAAATACTATGAGATCAGGTTTTTGTTGAATCATCTATCTCGAAGTTTGTTTTCCCATCTTTTGTCCAATTTGAAGTTGGGTAATTTTCTATATGCTTCTATACCTGATATCTTTCATTATCAGAGAGTTTCAGATAACTAGTCAGTATGGCAACTCAATTAGTGAATTGTATCTACACTTGTACTGGAAAATACAACAAGGCAGCTTTCTATTGTTTGAGAATTGCATGCTCTACTTTTATTTCACTCTGTCAGTTGAAACCTACACCTCAAAGCTTTTCTTGCTCATTGCAGAGAGGATTTTTTAGGAGGTTATTTTAGCTGCTGAAACTTTCTTGACAACCCCTATCATGTGTGAATGGAACGACAGGGAGAGGATCTTGTATAGTGGTGTAATTTTAGCTAAAGAAGCTTGCACGGCATTCCTTATCATCTGTGAATAACAGATGTGAGAATATCCCGTATGGTGGTTAACCTAAAAGAAAAACATAAATGGAGAATCTAAATGTCCCCTATTTTCCTGGATTTTCTCAACATTTCGTCTATTTAACTTCTGTTTCAGAAGCATTTTCAAAACTTCATCTTTCCCCTTCTGTTCGATCTATTTTTGTATTAGTTCATTCCAAAAATATATCCCTGTTAGTAAATTTGTAAACTATATAAAAAGAAAGATAAGGAGCATATACTTACCATTTATAGAAGCTTTATATCTCTTTACCTCTTCCACATATTCTGCTAACATATATCTACCAAAACAAATTCAACAACACTGTCGAATAATTTTTCTGAAAATCAGTAATTAGGTCATACAACTCCTCAAAACACTTAGTTTCTCTTAATTCTAACAAAACAAAAAACATCAACCCTCGGGGTTTTCTAGCTATCTTATGACCAGGATGAGGTCAAGATGTTATAATACTTGTCCAGCAGTCAAAATCTCCATACTCTTATGTCAGAACAGAAATAATGATGCACTATACGTTACTCTACTTGTCAGCAAGTCAGAATCTCCTTCTCGTGAAAAACAGAAACACAGATGCATTTTGCTTTATAAATTTTCAGTATTTTGCTACAATTCTTTAGTCTAAGGGTGTGTTCACTATGAAGGAAAATATTTTCTAGGAAAATAAGTGGTTTCTTACTTATATTCTTGTGTTCGGTACATAAGCAAAAACTAATTTCCTAAAAGCATTTGTATATAATCTAGACAAATACAATGGGTGTGGGGATGAGGTGAATATGAGGTGTGCTGGAGGGTGGGAAGACACAATCAATGTGGAATGCCTCTTGTGGAACTTGTTTTCCCTACTTCCATTAGGGAAGACATTTTCCTCATTTTTAAGGAACTTGTTTTCCTTAAAAAAAATGTTTTCCAGAACTTTTAACCAATGAACATGGGAAAATTAGAAAAAGATCCTGTTTGGATTGACTTATTTTAGATTCTTTTAAGCCAAAATAGCTTTTAAATACTTTTATATTGTTTGGGTAAGATAAAAGAAAATACTTTTAAAACACTTTTAAGTTAAAATAACAAAAATAAGCCCATCCAGACAGGCTCAAGGTCTCCTGTTTTCCTCAACAAAAATGTTCTTTTATTTTCATGGATTCAACTTATGTTGTTTACCCGCAAGCATATGCTGGGGGTTTGGCTGGGTAATTATTCTTCACGAGAGATTTCCTTTTTTGCTCAGAAGTTACTTTGCAATCTATTGTAGGTTGCTTTATATTCCTTTGGCGCTTATAGCTGTGGCACTAGGATTCTTGGTTGACATACCGATGATCATAGTAATTGCTGCTTGCAAATTCCCTTACATGCTTTTCAAGGGGTGGCGTCGTTTACTTCATGATTGTATAGGTCGAGAAGGGCCTTTTCTAGAGACAATCTGTGTGCCATTTGCTGGTCTTGCTATCTTACTCTGGCCAATGGCTGTTGTTGGTGCATTCATTGGATCAATGTTAGCAAGTATCCTCCTAGGTGCTTATGCAGGAGTAGTTGTATATCAGGTTAAGTTCCTTTCTTTCTCCAACTCCTTACTTCAAGGACCTCAAAATTGCCTCATGTGTTTTATACATTTCCAGAACTGCTAAAGTTTTACCCATGCCTTCTACTTCAGGAGTGTTCTCTTTGGTTGGGGCTTTGCTATATCGTTGCTTCCTTGTCCATATATGATGAATATAGCAATGATGTGCTAGACATGCCAGAAGGCTCCTGCTTCCCTAGGTTCTGATAACTGCAACATTTTAACCTCTATACCTGTGATAATTGACAAACATATATTAAATTTCAAATAATTTTGATAGCTGCCATATATCTGTGATATTCATACAGGCCTCAGTACAGAAAGAAGACTGCATCAAGGACCAGCTCTCGTGCAGCTTCTTTCTCAAGGCCTGATTCTTTCAGAAATCCACCGTCTCGTACAAACTCCATCAATGCCCCCATGGTCGAGTTGAAACCCCTCGAGGTATACTCTGATTGTTTGCTTTTGTGATGCTTCACCAGTACCTGGCTGTGAATTTTGGTGCTAATTTGCGCTCAACATATATTACTACTGTAGCTTCTTGATGGCTTATTCAAGGGCTGTCAACACCATGGTGAAATCATGGTATCTAAAGGAGTAATTACACAAAAGGACATTGAAGATGCCAAGTCTAATAAAGACAGTGGTCAAGTAATTAGCATCGGTTTGCCTGCCTATTGCATCCTTCAGACCCTTATACAATCTGCCAAAGCCAACAGTGCTGGTATTTTGATAAGTAAGTCAAATATGCAAGTTTGACCTTCTAGTATAGAATTGGGATTATAAAAAGAGACTGATCATGTAAACCTTTGTTTAATGCAGACGATGATGGTACTGAAGTAACTAGCACAAACAGGCCCAGAGACACCTTCTATGAGTGGTTTCTCAATCCACTCTTGATCATCAAAGACCAGATAAAAGCTGAAAATCTTTCTGACAGCGATGAGGAGTACCTTGGCAAATTGGTTTTGTTTAGTGGTGATCCTGAGAGGTTGAGGAATTCCAATATTGGAGCACCACCCGAATCTGAACTGAGGCGAGCTGAGTTTGAGGCGTTAGGTCGAAGGTAATAATCCTTGTTTTCCCTGAAATACAGAATCCTTATTTCGTTACTGCTCATGGCACTCTGCTTTTTGTATTAACTGTCCCGATTTTGTCATTAAGACTACGAGGCATCACCAAATCTATATCAAGATATCCAACATTCAGGCGCCGGTTTGAGAGTAGCATCAAGACAATCTTAGAAGAACTGGCCAAGAAGAATGGTGATAGTAGAAAATCAGAAGATTCAGGACCTCAAAGAATTCCTAGGTCAAAAAGCATGTTTGCTCGTATGCTAAGCGAGAAATCTTTCAGGACCAGAAACGGCAAGAATGGATATGATCAAGAGGCTCAACTGGTAGATACTGACAGAGATGTTGAAATTCAATGATAATTATATGTATAGCATTGAACACTGCAGCTTTGGTATACGTGTTTAAATCTTTTTTTCCTCTTGTTTACATGATTGGATTTGCTCGAAAATCCTGGTAGGAACGATTAGGATGTTGTAAAATTGGCCTAAAGAAGTAAACTTTTGCCCCTCTTTAGAGATAGAAACTAGCATGCTTTGCTTAAGCTCTCTCTATACTTCCATTCAACAGGTTTAGATTGAAAAAGGATGGGACACGAATTTGACAGCTTTATTTACTTCCTCCTGCTGCAATTGAAACTGTATATTTCTTGGATAGAGTTTATTAATCTGTGTATCAGTTGATTAAATATTTGCGTTGAAGCTTAGATAAAACTTTCTTCTTTTTTTGTCCTCTTTTAAGGTTGGAACAAGGCCGATGACAGGGGCAGGCATGGTATGGTATTGAAAACTTTGGTTCGACAATTATGATTTTCACTAGTTTGGTATGATTTGATATTTTAAAGTTCGGTTTTGATATTTTGGGTATGTAAATTGGTAATTATATTTAATTTGACTTCAATTTATATATACTTGTATAAAAGAGAATTATTTAGTTCGACCTCAATTTATATATACTCTGTATAAAAGAGAATTATGACATTGGTTTTTCAAAAAACGTCTCAATTATATCATAGTAACACTTTATACATATAAAAATATTCAAAAAAAAGTACAAGCATTTAATTCCCTTTGTTAAACAATTACACAAAAGGACATCTCAATCAAAATGCAGAAGTCAAAGATTCAACGTCTAAATAATTAATTTTGTACTAATATTATTTTATATATTTTCAAGTAATTCTAATAATATATATGAATTGTATATATATCTATATACTATTGTAAGTGGATAATATTCGATATTTCGTTATTCTTTTTATAACTGAATATCGTACCAAATATCAAAATTTAAAAATTTACGTACCATATTTCATATCAAATACCATAATATCAAAACTGTAATATTAAAAATTTTGATTTCGATATATGACATTCGTATCTATCGTACCATACCCACCCTGTGAGGATGTACCATCGCAATAATTTAGCCAATGTTTTCAAAACAGCACTTGTAGGAAACCTCAGTCAATCTTCAAATGATCTGATAAACCAGAGGAATAATATTTTGATCTAGTTACGGAAAAATTCAAATGATCAAACCCAGATCATGCAAGGCTACTTCATTGGTTCATACTGAAAATTCATTCTGCAACATCAAAAACTCAAAGAATAAATACAAACAGAATCATTCTGATTTACTTGCCTGTAATGTAGAATTGAGAGTTCAAATTTCTTTTAGACTGCTCTTGACTCAAACAGCCTACAACTAAAAATGCAACAAGGACACTGCGCCTTGTTTAATGAGTAGAATGAAATCAAGCTTCTTGTTGCAGTACCATAACTAGTATTACCCAATTGGAAACAGAAACAGAAAGAAGATGAGAATTCAACTACTCAGATCAAGATATGGGATGAGGCAAGAGAGATTCTTCCTATTCCTTCTTCCTGGAGTCCTTCAGCTGCCCCCTCTTCCGAATTCCAATGCAGAACTTCAGACGCCAAGCATCAACAATCGATTCTGGCAATGAATATAGCAAACCCCACAGAAGAGAATGGGGCCAGTAAGGTGTGCACCTTGGCTCATGACCAATCCATCGCAGGGCAGCCCGAGCATAACCATCAGTTGAGGGAACAAAAAATGAAGATCTTTTGATCGATGCCATTTTTGTAGCCACATACAACGGCACCTATATTTGGAAAACCAAGAATGATGTTGCATCAGTGGAAAATTAAAAAAAAAATGTAACAGAGGATGTCCTCCGACTTTATAATCTTATTCAATGCATTTTGTTCATGAAGTTGAACTAGATGCCAACAGACAAATTCATTCACTCCAAAAAGTCACTCCAAATGCTTAATGATAACAGAAGGGCAAGTTGAAAAAGTAAAATTTAAATTTATACATATCAACAAAACAAAGAAATTCAATGTCATAATATCTGTGAGCAAGGCAGCATTACTATCATATTCTAGCCCCACAATTCCAACCCCCTCAACACACACTTCTCCCATATTAGCCTCACATGTTCGTCCATAATGAACAACTAGCAATAGTAAACTCTACAACCAAACACCCAATACTGGTGTCGTTTTTAAGATTTTTATACAAGACTATTTTTGTATGCTCCTAAATTATGTGCTTCATGTTGTAGATTAATATATCAAGAAGCAAAAGACAGAAGAATCCAGGGCATTAGGACATAACACAGTAGGAACTTCACATGGGACTTGTATAACCCAGCATAAAAAGATTATGATTACAACTTTCAAAAATTGACAAGAAAAATGGGATCAAAAGCCAGTAGACCCAAATGATCATCACTTGAGGCATCTAGAGAACTGATTAAAAGCCAGTAAAGCCAAGGGCATAACATATACCTGGCATTGCACATCAATTCCACTCTTCTTGTACTCTACATAGAGGCATCTGGAGAACTGATCAATGTATCTGAAAAATAGATCCAAAAAGTTCAATGCAGCACAAAAAAATATTAAGGAACAACTACTATTTTATGCTTAAACATACAAAACTTGCTGAAAGTCTAAAACATTTTCATTATTAGAGGAACCAGCGGGAATGTAAAACTATTCTCAATGCCTCAAATTAGCTTGAAGGTCAGAATGAATTTCAGCTGATGTGATATCAAGCTTTGTTCAATACTGGAAAACAATTCCCTCCACCCCCTTTCATTTTCAGTATAATTATTTTCTTTATATCACATTCTGCCAATTGATCAGCTAAAGCTATCTTTCATTGGTGTAATCTTCCTGCTGCATTGCACGGCTGCAACATAGACTGTTTGTCAAGCTATTTTTTAATGAAGCATTATTTTCCAATTTCTTAGGTCTGCTGTCCTTCAAACTTCAAGGATGCCCTGGCTTCCAATTGCTAACTAATACTCTACACTTTTAATTTGTGGGGAGAGGAAGGCCAACAGTGGGAGTTGGTGGGTCATGTTGGCAACTATTAGGGGATGCAACCACTGTGGTGTTCTGATTAATATGATTTTCGGATGTCATTGCTTTGTGGCGTACTTAAAACCCCATAGCCTATATCCAGAATCAATTCAGTTTTTACAGAAATTCATGAATCTTCGCCCGAGGAACAAGTTGACCTCATTTTAAAAATAGAGGATATCAAGATTCATGTCATCCAATGATGCAGTAAATTTCTAAAAATGAGATAGTCTCAATAAGCAAAGTGAACTAATAAGGAACTGCTAAGTAACCAAATAATCAGATCTCCACTCAAATTTAATATTTGGAAATCTATCCACATGCACAGAAATTTAGTTTTGCATGTGTGCATTAAAATGAATATCAACTCTTATAATTATATGCAAGCTTTTTTTACCAATCTCTAATTAGCTTCAAGTCTATCAACTTATGTATAACTTTTACTTTTTTTCTAGCAAGTTCAGCTAAGGTGCAAACATTCAATCCAAAAGGACCTCAAAACAAACAATAGACTAAATTCCTACAAATTAGAGAGGGAAAAACAGCTCAACTTACGCTTTAGTAGCGGCATAAACAGCATACAGGGGATCAGAGGGGATGACAATGGCCGCTCCAGAACCAATATTAACAATGGCACCCCTTTTCCTCTGAACCATACCAGGCAAAACAGCTTGAGTAACCTTCGTAGTCCCTTCAACGTTAACTTTTATCAAATCAGCCAACAGCTTATCATCCACCTCATGGAAAAATCTAGCATAAGGATATGAAACCCCAACGTTGTTAATCAAAACCCCAATATCTAATCCTTCAATTGTCTCCTTAATCTTCTTGACCCCTTCATCCAAATCACCAGAGAAGTCAACGACGACGGTTTTGATCTGGGTCTGGCCATATTTAGCCTTAATCGATTCAGAAACGTCCTTGAGTTTATCAGGGTTACGACCCACAAGGACTAAATTGAGTCCCTTGCGAGCTAATTGAAAAGCAAAGGCCTTTCCAATACCATCTGTAGGTCCGGTGACAAGTGCCCACGAGCCATATTTCTTAAGATTCTTGGCAGGTCTGAGGAAATTGACATAGACCCATTTGAGAAGGATGACTGAAAAGCACAAGACTTTCAAGGAACCTAAAGCAACAAGCAAAAGAAGCCATAAAGGCTGAGATTTGAGCTGATGGTAGATGCAAGCCTCCATGTGTGAGTGGAACAGAAACAGTAGGTTTGCGAGAGAGCGAAATGAATATAGAATATATATACAGAGCTAATGTATAGATCTAAAGATTTGATTTTTGAGCGTTACGTACGATGGGTTTTGAACATTAACGCAATCTATTACTCCCGCACATGGATAGGCACAGCTGGGAGAATGGAACAGAGCAACCCAAGTGTAAAAGATAATTGGATTATGGTTAGGCAGATGCGGCTGGTCATTTAATAGGGTGGCCAATGAAAATTGATGATACAAAGTCAATACTCATTATTGTTTGTTGAAGTTAGATGAACAAAATTTAGCATGGGTTAGACTTAATTAGGTGATCCATAGAGAGCTACCAAATCTGACTCCTCTAATTTATGATTTAAAGAATATCTTTTAGTGAAAAAAAGTTGAGTTTGATCAATATTAATTTTAAAAAAACTTTCTTAGTAATAATTAAAATAATAATTTTTGCTACTCTTCAAAAATATTTATTCTCTTAAAAGTTTGGCTAAATATATATTTCTTAAAATAAATATTCTTAACTTTTCAAAAACTTGATCAAACAAGCCATTACTAAAAGTTATTATAATTACTTGATAACTATTGGAACTTACAAATAGATCCCAATAGTTTTAATTACTAATTTAGTTGTTTAGATGTATTCTCCTCGAATGTAATTTCTTATTTTTTAGTTCAGTCCTCTCCTTCATGCAAAGCAAAGGTATTTGTAGTCACTTTCACCTCATTTGGAACTTATCAATGTAAATGTCTCTTAGTTCTTAACTAGAATGTCCTCTCAAATTCTCAGATTGTATCATGTATTGCCAAAAAAAGAGAGTAAATAATGCTTCGATCGATTATTTTTATTTGGTGCTTAGTTTTTTTTTCCCTTACACCCTTTGTTCAATTTTCGTGTTCTCATGATTCATTATTTATCTTTACACTTATTCTATTTATTTATTTATTACTATATTACTCATAAATCATACACTATTAAAATAGTTTACATTTTTTATATTGAGGTCACAGACTCACAGTTGTGGATGAATAAATAAATAGACTTCTCTTGAAAATTTAAAAATAGAGGTGGCAAGTTGATAAGTTAGGTCAAATTAATAAATATGTTGGTCATTCAATCCGTCTAGAAAGTTTAACTGGATCCAAATCTATTAATTAAATTAAATTTGATTTGATTTTGATTTGATTTGACTTTAAATTTTAAAAAATTGATAATAATTTATTTGGTTTGATTTTATTAAAATAAATTAAATAAAAAATTAAATTAAATCGATAAAATTTATAATTATATATATACTAATATTAATTTTTATAAATAATTATAAATACTTTATATATATTTTTATGAAAATTTTATTCATCTCTAATAGGCTAATGAACTTTATGCCCTAACCTTATTCTTCAAAGAAAGTCATGAATTCTGTTAAATTGTAGCCGCCACAATAAAAAAGGTTAATAACGAATTATAAGTTGAAAAATTTTAACAAAAAATCAAACCATGAACACTCCTCGTAACCCAACTCGTCCACCAATGACTCAATGTCTCTTCCGTTCTTTTTTTTTAAATTTTTGAAAAGAAAAAAAATTGAAAGCAAATGTATTTTTCTTAAGTCATTAGCTTAATTTCTTCTAAATTTACATAATATTCAATCTCAAAATTTGATTTCATTTTTGAGTTTAAGTTACGTTTGATCAGTTGGATTACACTATTTGATTTGTTTAATTGATACAATAATATTGATAGATCATCTCGAGTTAAAGCTGTCAGGCCTAGTATAAAAAATAGATCATAATCCTGGTCATTTAAAAATTAAGCAAGTTAATTACTGAATTAAAAAAAAAAAAACCCGAGAGAGATATAGTGGGGGATATCGCGGCCACTACGGCCACAACCTTCACGTTTCTCGCCCACGCTAATTTGATATGTGCACGTATTCTATATAATAACTGTTTCACTAACTGCTGTCCTATCATACTAAACACAAAATTAAGCATTTTTTATCCTTCTAAGTGATCAGTTTCTCATTATCATCACCCTCTGAAAAAGTTGTTTTACTCTTTTCTCTCTAGCAGAGCTACCCAAAATTTCTCTGAGCTCTTAATTTAATTAATTGCCTGTGATAACTGATGATGATCATGGGTTTCACATGTTTTAGTAACGTGTTCATGTCAATATTAATTATGTCGACGGCGTCTTCTCTTCAAGACGTGCCTGCCTCATCATCCTTGGAATTCCAAGTTGGTGACACCACTGGTTGGGCAGTTCCTCCCGCAAATGACACCAATTTTTACAACAGCTGGGCTTCCTCTATGAGGTTTAAAGTTGGTGACACCATCCGTAAGCCACTTACCTACATCTTTATTACTTAATAATTATAGCAGCGTAGGCGTAGCACAAGAATTTAAGTTATGACGAATTCAAGTTTTGTACACTGAACACGGTATAACATGTCTCATTAAAACCTATAATTATAATTCTTTATAATGTTAAGGTTTGAAAAATTCTTTAGATCCTTACAAAAAGAAGGGATCTTGGACTTAAATTTCTTTTAAAATTAACATCAGTATAGTTTAATTGCTAGAACGTAACATGTTACTTGCATTCTTTTTTATCATGTTATTAGATGGTTTAGCTCTGGTTCAATTTTGTGTAGCAAACGTATGATAGTACAAATTCTTCACACAGCCAATATATAAAGATTAAAATTTGATGGTTATATAAACGTACTATGCATGAAGTGGCATTAGAGTCTTCTACTAATAAGTTTGTTTGGCAATGGATTTAGGTTTCAAGTACAAGAAGGACTCGGTGATGGAAGTGACAGATAACGAATACAAGAGATGCAACTCAACGCGCCCCCATTTCTTTTCCAACAGTGGGAATACGATGTTCACGTTGGAGCATTCTGGCTATTTCTATTTCATGAGTGGAGCAGCAGGACACTGTGAGAGAGGACAGAGGATGATCATAAGAGTTATGGTCCAGGATGTCATCAATGAAGCTACTTATACTTCTGCAGCATCAGCCCCAACATTACTCTTTGAACAACTTTGCCCTCTTCACTTTCTCTTCTTTCTTCTCGTTTCACTTGTCTACTAGCTAATCTAGATCTTTAATTTCATCATTTGTTGCTGATTTAATTTCTCGCACTAGTTTAATTTATTATGTTGAACTGCATGCCTTTTTGGTTTTGTATTAGTTAATTACTTAGTACATTGCTTTTCTTCTGCATAGATACATGCATTAGGCATGTTGGAATTTCTTATATTGAAGTATTCCAATTTATATGACGTTAATTCCTTTTTAGTATGTTAAGAAAGTATGACATGTTCCTATGAGAATTCCTTAATTTTGAACTTTATCTTACCTTTTTTCCTATGCGTGCCAAAAGTCTTTCTTTTCTGTATTTTATGCTGAATTAATCGGGCAGTAATATATAGTTAACCATAATTTCATCACCGCAAAACCATAAGATTAATTGCTACGTGAAGCATCGCTAACAAAGTATTGATAGTTTTCTGAACAATGTTTGACCACGCACTATTGGTGAGCATGACAAAAATCTTGAACTTATAAACGTGTGGAACTAAATATCCTAGAATCGAAAAAAGTAGCATCTTTTAAGTTCCAATTTTTAATATCTTCTTTAAATCTGCTACCAAAGAATTAAAGATCAATAAATCAATAATGAAATGGAGTTCACGACAGGAAGACATGGGAGCAATTTAGGAAAAATGAGAGAGGAAAGGCCATTCAAGTTTGAGGAAGAAAAAACAAGATATAATCTGGAATATATGGGACAATTGATCGGGTCTCATGAGGTTAAAAGGCGTACATTTTTTTTGTTAAAGTTGGTCTATAAATGAAAATTCTAAACTATGGAGTGCAGTATTGGAGCCAGGACAAATCACCTTCATGTTCTGACGACTCAATTTTAGGAACACGAGCTACATCTTTTACAGAATGAGCAAGCGCTGCTGGTCCGCTCTGATCTTTAGTGCCTCGTCGTTGTCGTCTCTGATAAGTAATTTCATAGTGACACGAAAATTGTGCTGTAGTATTCAGCTCATGGTCGTGATCATTGCCCGCTTGCACTGTTACCTTGTCAAGAAAAATTGTATCAGAAATTAATAAGCCATGTTTAGCAGCATACACTTCCCATGCTCCTCCAAGATGGTATTGATCACCTTTCTCAGTATGCAATAATTTCATCTCCACCAAATTGTTCCCCACAGGATCAAATAAAGGCAGAGCAATTTCTCCGCCTGCTGCAGGAAGAGGAAGATCACGGCCCAGATTCTCTTCTACGTCTTTCTTCGGTAGCTGTATGAACATTACACCATGAGTACGGCCCCCATATCTGTACACAATTTGCGAACATAATTTCATCTGAACAACTGGTTCTATCTCTATTAATCCGGTACTGCCACAGCCATACGAAAAACGTTCACACAATTTTTTTACATATAGGCCTTTTACATCAGCTGTAGACAAACGCCTGAGGAGTACAGGGTTATTCATGTCAATAGCTTTCTGGTCACAAGTGTATCCGATTCGAAGGCCCAATTGCTGCGAGATCTCAAGTAGTACCAAATCCTTATTAGGTTTCAATTGATTTTCCTTGACGAAATCCCTCCATTGTCCCGTGAAATAGTAACATTCATTTTCTCCATCATCACATACCAAATTGACTTTCCTTGTTTTTTCTCCAGCATCAACACGCCGTTGTAATTTCAAACTCTGTATATAATGCGCAAGTCTCCTGGGAATCTCTAAGTGATCGTCAGTTATGTCATCTTCGCTTAATTGCTTTTCGAAATATTGTTTTCCGTTTTCATCTCTGTAAACCCATGCGGTCCCCGGGTTACCTCTGCAATTAAAAGAAGAAATTAGGATATTTACCGGTCAGCATTATACATACGTACGTTCAGTAGTCAGGTACTCGTGATTTCAATTAAGCACTATACATCAATATCCCTTTAAACTTGTCAGTGAATTTCATTTAGACATTCGCATCATAGATTGTTTCAATTAAAGCACTTGAACTTCTACACATGTACTTTTATCATCTGTTTAGGTGCTTAATTGGAATATTGCTACCGTGTAAGTGTCTAAAGAAGGTTTACCAATAATTTTAAGGATTGTCAATCACCCTTCAATTAACTAGTTATGGTTCTAGTATAAAGAACAGGGAATAATGCACATACTTGGAGTGTTTGGTTTCCAGAGAACCACTCCCTGAATTTTCAGCGTCACTGGAGATTTCATTGTTCTGTCCCTCCATCATTGAATCACTCTGCTGATCAACTTCAACATAACTATCGGAGATTTCATTCTTCTCCAATAGTTGATCACGAAGCCCTGAATCGTCTGACATTTTCAACTTCGTTATCTGTTTTTAGTTTTAGCTTCAAATTCTTTGAGAGTATATATGTTATGATATAACCTAATTACAAAGCAGATAATGGAAATATATTGTTGTAGTTTCACATAACATATTTATAGCGATAGCAGTGAGGTGTTCGTGCACCCACGCTAGCTTATTCAAACAACATTATCTTCATATTTCCCAAATTGTTACATGTCTTGAATTTGACCAGTATGTGACAATAACCGTTATAGTACTATATATAGTTAGTAGCGCCCCTTTATTAGTTTTTTCCTAGTCAATTAACTGGAAATGGTAAACGGCCTACTTTTACTATAACTTCAAATGCATGGTTTCTCATTTTCTGAGTTATATTACCAAATTTTATTTGTGAAAGTTTTTTTACACAGTTTGAGAAGTAGTCTATCAAAATTTAGGTTGGTCAAAGTTTTTTTTTTCTTTTAAAAATAGATTTTTAGAAATCGATAACGCTGAAAAGTACCTTTTCTCAAAATGAAAAAAAAAACAAGTTAAGAAATGCTCACAAGATTTGAAAAACAAAAAACAAACAAACAAATATTCAGATAAGTTTTTGGTTTGCAGAACATTTCTTCAGAAAACCTCAAAATATAAAATTCTTCAAATGCCATCGCATTCATAAGAAAGTAAAAATAATTGTATATAGCATTTCTTTTAATGAATGGCCGACGCTGGCCATGTTAAATCCAGTCAAGTCATTCAATAAATTTGATAGTAAACTGTCTGATATTTGTTTGGATAAAGATGAACAAATTGATTTAAACTAAATAATGAATCATAATTCATAATTAAAACACTCTCTCTGACGCAAAGTTATTTTCATGTATCTGTTTTTATTTTGTAATCTTTTATTATCAAATTAAATTAATAAAAGCAGCTTTTTTTCTAAATTATTTATCATCACTGTAACAAGCAAATTACCTAAAAACAAACTTATTTTTCTATGTAATTAATGACTATAAGTTCAATTCATGTTGTATATGTAGCTAATTATTCCAAATTTTTAGAATGACTAATAGTTTGTTTAGGTAAGCTTTTAAATTTGTTTATTTTAAAAAATATTTTATATTTTTTAAATATATATATATATATATATATATATATATATATATGGAGAATAACAATTTATGCTTAACTAATTAATTTGAAAAATACTTTTCTCATCATAGGAGCAACAATTTCTGCTTGCCAATGTTCTCAAAGTGTTTATGAGAATAATTATCTTTTAACTTGTGAAAAATAACTTTTGTTATTATTGAAAAATAAGAGTGGGCATAATATGGTATGATATAGTATTTAAAATTTCGATATGGTAATTTTTGTATTCAATTTTTAAAAATATTATATCATTAACATACCAAATTAATTCGGTATGGTTCGATATTTTAAAGTTCGATTTCGATTTTTGCGGTACGATAAATTGGTAACCATAGTTTATTCAATTTCGGCTTACATATATTTATACAATAGAGAATTATGACTCCGACTTTTCAAAAAATATCACGATTATATTATACTAACATCTTACATTGTAAATATTTTTAAAAAACATATTAAACAATTTCCTTCTTGAATATATTATACAAAAAAAATATTTCAATTAAGATAGAATAGTCAAAGTTCCAATGTCTAAATAACTAGTTTTGTACTAATACTATTTTATATATTTTCTAGTATTAAAATATAATATGTATGAATTATATATGTACCTATAAACTTCGATATGGTATTCGATATTTTGGTATTTTTTTTATAAATACCAAAGTATTTTTAAAACTATACCAAATACCATAATGTCAAACCACGGTATCAAAAATTTTGATATCGATATAATATTCGGTATATACCATACTATGCCCACCCCTATTGAAAACACTTATAATTTTTTTTAAAAAATTTAATCAAACACTTTTTAACTCTTTATAACAAGTACTTCTATAAACTTGGCCATACAAACTATAACTTAAATTATAGCCAAAATAAATTTATGTCCTATTTAAGCCGCCCAAATTTGATCTGAGTTGAACATGTTATATTTTTATGGCTAAAATTAGCACCCTTAAATAATTGCGTACTAATTTTAAAATTTCCATGCCGTCCAATGCTCTCCTTTTGTTTTCAATTTGGATTACTACGAATCTCTCCCTTTGGGCCACAAAAGAATAATTAAAAAGAAAAAAAAAAAGAATGCAATTTTCAAAGAGGAGAGAGAGAGAGAGAATGAAGAGGGTGGACTTTCATGAGAGCTATTTGACATTTTGGGTTTGTGAGACTATTTTCATTATTATTGAATTAGAAAATGGGGGTGTCATGGGTGCAACAACTAATTTGCAAATTGTTTTCCCACCCCTTTAATTGTCCCTCTCCCACAAGACTCGTTCTGATCATCCTCTCTCTGCTTTCTTCTTCCTTTCATCCATTAATATTACAAACACCTAAAATCTCATATTCATGAATTCTGTAAGTTTTTCTCTCCCTTCCAATCTTTTTCCAGTTTTGTATTTTTATCATGAATTCCCTATGCTTTTGAATGTTAACCTTCAACATAAGCTATTGAATAAGATGGGGGACAAAATGAGATTCAAGAATCCAAAACCCCAACCCCCCGCATTGCTTATTGGATGAATTAGACGTTGGGAAAATTTGTTTCGTTATGTATATGCTTGTTCTGTTAATATATGGCATGGGCCAATCTTATTCGCCTTTATATTTTCAATTGGTTTGATGTCACCAACATTTTTTTACTGCATGTATTTTTGCTTGATTTTTATAGCTAGATGGACCACCACCAAGTGATTAATGCTCTTAGAAGACATAAAGATTGGAATAAAATCATATGTGTTAGAGTTGTTTGACTTATGGAGAAGTTTTAAGGAAAAAAGCGAAACTTTTGACAGATATCAAAGTCATGTCATTTCTATAGCTATAAGAACATGCCATGTTAAGAAAAATGAGAAACTTTAGTTTGCTTATAATGGCTAATTTACATGTCTTGATGATTTTCTCTGTTTTTGACACCATTTCCAGCAAGAGAAAGGCCGGCCATTGCCGAAATTCGGGGAGTGGGATGTAAACAATCCGGCCTCAGCAGATGGATTCACTGTCATATTTGCTAAGGCTAGAGATGACAAAAAAGCCAGTGGCAGTGCGGCACCAACACAAGCGCCCTCGAATGACTATGCATTTGGACAACCTGACCCTTTTCAGCAAGAACCCAGGGTAATGTTTCTTCCTTTTGTGCTACAAGCATTCAAGAACATTACATTTTGCAAACAATCCCTTGGAGTCAAGGTTGTTGTTATAACTCCTTTTTAGTTAGGTTCTAGACTTGACTGACAATGTAGAAAAAAATTGTGAGATTCAGACCACAATTACTCTAGATTATATATAACTGTCTTGTGGTGACATGATCTTACATATCTTGGAAACTAGAACCAGATAATCTTGGAGGGTTGGTTCACATCATGTTCAATGTTTGTTAGGAGTCTTTTTGTAATCTTGTCAATAGGAAATGTAAAGAACTTGTGATGTTTGATAATCTAAAAGAACTCAGACTCCAACTAGTAATTTAGAATTGATGGTAACTGAATTGACTCTTACATTTGCTGCTATATATATGCAGAAAAAAAGGTTCTGCTGTTTCTGAAAGCAGGATGTTTCGGTGGCTGTGAATTATGAGACTTAAGGCCATCGTCATAATTATGTGCAGTTCAAGTCTGCCAGTGTAGTTTACAGAGGTGGGAGAACGGGTGCTGCAGCTTCTGTTTGTATTTTCGTGTATTGGTTTTCTTAAAGTCTGTCTCTCTGAAATAGTACTTTACTCCTCCCCAATATGTATATTCAGGGGAAATATCGCCGACCAACTTTCACAACAAAACACGCTAATGTATTGTACTCGACAAGCATAGATCAGTCTGTCGATTTATATTACTTCTCTCATAGAAAGAATTACATGATCATCACTATATATCTTTTACGCGAGCAAATAACTGCTGTTTAGAATTTGAACCCTTCAATCCATCTCCAGCAACATTGTACATTATAATGATGATGAAAAACTTGCCTCCTCAGTCCATCAAGGTTGGCTGTTACTTGTTAGTAGAGAAAGCAATAATTTCTCATTTATGTGTTCATTGAAATACCACAAGTGCTTCTAAAATCTCTATATATTAAGCAGAGGATTGAGGTAACCAATGAGAGGCTGGGGGCTAGGCACGGTGTTTACACTGGATGTGACAACTTTTGTTTAGATTTTGAATGACTCGGTTTTTCAAAATTTGATTTCAAATTAATGGTTTGGTTATTTTAAATTTTCCATTTTGAGCCTACATTGAGTTTCTTCTTCTCACAAAACAGTGAACATTATAATAAAATATTCATGTCAAATTGTCTTAATAATTTCTCAATTTCACCACAATCATCTAAATAAAATGGTCAATTCAAGCAATGAACCATTATCATAGATCTTCCTAACCTAAAGAAAGTAATGTTATGTCTCAATAAATTATACTACTAAGAATTAATATTCAAGTCAAACATTACTCAATCCTTATAAGTCATATGCGATTTAATTATCAATTAATTAACCTTCTTAAGAATTTAGCACAACTCGTCAAATGATAACGAAAAATATGATAACAGTGACTGCATCTCATTTTACATATTCATTAGCCCAACAAAGTATATCGAGTGATTTTATTAGACTTAATATTAAATATATGAGGTTATGTCTAATCAATGGATGTAAATATAAGATTTCAAATTTTCTAATATCCAAAATCGAGTAGTTATCAAATATGGTTATCTATGAGAGTCAAGATGGTCAATTTGAAATGTGAATCCCCTAATGACACATAACATAATTAAACACTACTACATGTTTTGTGGAAAGTAAATGATCCACGACCGCGAGACTATGAATGAACTTCATTCGGTCAAATATCTCCTTCCACTAAAACGATGTCGTTTCCTGTGCAAAAAAGCGAAAAGTAAATGACCCACGACACGAGCCAACCACGTTACTTAGAAATTATCCAACGGTTATCAATTCGCCACGTCATCAATGTTCCACACAGATCCCGACTCGTTCACGACAAAGCTTTTTCGTCCCCAAACTAACCCTTCTACATCCACCCTTTCTTAAACACGAAACCCCTCGATATCCGTTTGTTACATTGCCCATATCCGTCATTCAATTACATCTTCATAGCAATATTCTTCCGAATATAAAATCCCTCTCTCTTGGCTTTCTCCTAGCAACCTATCCAATCACTCTGTCTTTGATTATTCATCAATGGCTACTGGTTTAATCCGACGAGCGATTTCTAGAGTTCATTCATCATCACCGGCGGCGAGGCTACTTGTCGCTCGAGCTCACGCTTCGGACGCCAAAGCGCAGCAGGTAGAATCTAAGCCTAACCTCAAGACATTTCAAATTTACAGATGGAATCCAGACAACCCAGGGAAACCCGAGCTCCAAGAATACAAAATCGATCTGAAGCAATGTGGTCCTATGGTTCTAGATGCGCTAATCAAAATCAAGAATGAAATCGACCCTTCACTTACCTTCAGGAGATCCTGCAGAGAAGGGATCTGTGGGTCCTGTGCTATGAACATCGACGGCTGTAACGGACTCGCTTGTTTGACCAAGATCTCGTCGGATTCTGAATCGACGATTACGCCGCTGCCACATATGTTTGTGATTAAGGATCTGGTGGTGGATATGACTAATTTCTATAATCAGTATAAGTCTATTGAGCCTTGGCTTAAGAGGAAGACACCTGCACCAACGCCTGGGAAGGAGATACCGCAGAGCAAGAGCGATAGGGCTAAGTTGGACGGCATGTACGAGTGTATTCTCTGTGCTTGCTGTAGCACATCATGTCCTAGCTACTGGTGGAATCCCGAGTCTTATCTTGGTCCCGCTGCACTCCTCCATGCCAATCGGTAATATTTCCTTGATTCTTTGTTTGATTTTTTTCTTCATGTCAAGCTCTTCCTGTTTTGCCTTTACTCTCTATTGATGTGCTGTATTTTGTTGGTTGTTATGTTATGGTTTGTATTTGGATTAAATACGAAGTTACATATACCTATAATTGGTGGGTAGAGTTAAACTATAGAGTTGCCCGGTGCCTGTACTCGGTAATAAAGATTGTTAACTTTTTTGGAAGTTCAGCAAATATATGGTACTTTTAAATGTAAAAGGCTGGACATAAATTTTATTTGAATTGAATATATCCGATTAAGAAAGTTGTGCCTCTTAGATACCAAATGAATCTCATTTCTGTGAGGTGAAGGTATATGTTATGCAACTTCTTGTAGAAGTTGGACCAGAAAAACTTTTTGTATAGGTTTGATGAATCATATGCTGAAGGATCTTATTGTGTGGTAAAACTGTGCAACTTCCATGGTAGTTTTGGTCATTGGATCTTATCTTATCATTAGACAACTTTGAAATATATCAATTTTCTCAATTTACTAATCCTTAGTTGGTTTTTTCCTTTGTGCTTGTTTCTAACCTATGGCATCTTTAATTTTGACTCGAACTTAAGATGTCCCTCCAACATCTCGTTTTAGACAATATATCTTTCAGTTTTTTGACTGTCGCGTGATTAATTTTTTTGCCGTGATCTCCGTTGGATATAAAATCTAACTAGTATGCAGAGAAAAGTTAGGTTTTACTCTCCTTGCATAAACATTATGTACATCTCTCTTATTCCCTCTGCTGCCTGCACAACCAATTGACAACTAACTGTTCTTCTTGGACCACTCTGCTCCTATTGTGTTGATCCTTCCTCTTTAGAACAATCAGTTATTCAACTCTCATATTAGCTGCAGGGATAGCCTACATTATGTCCAGTGGGTGCTCAATCACCCATTGTCTCAACATATAGTCTGTGTTTTGAATAGGAATTTAATTATATTTTATACATAGAGGCACAGTGAGCACCCAGAAGGGGTTGGGTGCACTCGTTTAGAGTGTGGAAGGAAGGTCACCACATGTGTTGTGTTAGGGATTGATCTTACTATTAGCAGGGGTTTGTTTTTGCGTATCCTTTTATGTTTTCTTACTTTTTTTCTCTCTTTTTTTCCTTATAGAGTTTTCCCTTTCTTTTTCTGTTTTTCGCTTATCTATACATCTTTTTTTCCTTATTTCTGAATTTATACTTCTTTGTTCCTTCTCTTTTTCCTTTCCTTTTTGTTTTTTGCTTACCATATTTCATTTTTCCTTATCATTGAATATGAATGGAAGAGTCCTACTAATGAAGTAGGAGTATCAAAAAGATTCTCTTTAAGAACTGTGAATGTCTTTTCTATAAGAATAATACTCATGGTCATAAATTTGCTACTCTATAGTCGGTTTGGGTTGTTCTTTCAAATATTAAATCAAATCAGATAGTCATTTTTTAAAATTTAAAAACAAACCAAATCAAGTCAAAGGATATGTCGATTTTTTTATTTTTCTTGAACGCTTCTATTTGTAATGATATTAATCATTTTTTCCCCACTAAATCACCTTAAAATTTCAAGTTTGTCGCCACCTACATTAAAAGGCATTAGAGCACCCATGATACTAAAATCCTGGGGCTGCTGCTGATTAGCTTGTAAGGTTCATAGACATTAGCAAGTGTTAGGAGTCCTTTGTTATTCTTTCTTGGTGTGGAACATGAGGTTGTCGTGGAGGTGAGGCTTGATACACAGAACATCCATAAGACAAAAAGTTTCAAGTATTTTTTGTCTATCATCCAAAGTAATGGGGAAATTAGCGATGATGTCCCACATCATATTGGTGTAGGGTGGATGAAAGGGAGGCTTATATCTTGAGTCTTGTGTGATAAGAAGGTGTCACCAAAACATAAAGACATGTTCTATAGAGTGGTGGTTATATCAACTATGTTGTATGAAGCGGAATGTTGGCCAATCAAGAGTCCCACTTGACTCTCACGGTAAAGGTGAAAGTTGCAGAAAGGAGAATGCTGAGATGGATGTGTAGGCATACCTTGAGAGATAATATTAGAAATGAAGATATCAGAATAAAGTATAAGTGTCCTCAATGGAGGACGAGATGCAGAAAGTGAGGTTGAGGTAGTTCGGACATATGAAGAAGATAGATTCAGGGATGCCCCAGTGTGGAGGTGTGAGAGGTTGACTATGGATGGTTCCAGGAGAGGTAGAGGTAAACCGAAGAAATATTGGAAAGAAGTGATTAGACAAGACATGACACAACTTTAGCTTACCGAGGGCATGAGCTTAGATAGGAAGTTATGGGTGACACGAATTAGGGTAGAAAGGTAGTTAGGAAGTTGAGTGTTGTCTCACTTATCCTTCCATGCTAGTAGTCATAGTATTACTCTTGTAGTTTCTTGTTATTCTATTGTGTTACTACATTATGTTTCTTGTACTTCGATTATCGTATTATTTTGTGGTAGTTACTATTCCTTAGGCAGAGTCATGCTTTCTTTAGTATTTTGTCTTGGCTTCTTTACTCCAATTTTTTTTTCCGAACTGCTTTGTAATGCTTTTACTTGAGCCCATGAAAAGGGTTTTCTTCCCATACTTGACATATTTGATTGAGGTTTATCTCTTATTTGTTAAATGTAGATGGATCATGGATAGCCGTGATGAATATACACAGGAGCGTCTGGACGCAGTTAATGATGAATTCAAGCTTTATCGCTGCCATACAATCCTGAACTGTTCTCGTGCTTGCCCAAAGGGATTAAATCCTGGGAAGCATATTCAGAACATCAAGCGTCTAGAGATGGCATCTTGAGACTCTTCTGCTAAGATTGATTTTGAAGGACCAGTAGGAGGTTGTTTCTCAAAATAATGTATGCACAGATTGTAATTTGCTCTCTGAGATCTTTTTAATACTTGAATTTGAGATGAAAGGTGCATCTCTCCTAAATATAATACAGTTATCATTTTAAGTACATTGCTCCATAATGCTGTGCAGGAAAGGCGTGTTGTTTGTGTTTCCTTATAAGTTTCGTGTAGCTAACGTCTATGTTCTTTCAAGAGGAGGATTGTTTATGTTATCTATTTGTCGTTCCCTTTGTTTGCCTTGTCAATGTTCATATTTAGTAAGAACACTATCCCTTCTGCCTAGGGATATATAGTTCCATGTGGTGTTGATGCTCGAGGATTGTTCTTAGAGTCGATTAGTTTAATTGTTGGAGCTGACGAAGTTATTTGCTACAATCACTAGTGTGTTTGAAAATTAAATGTGACTTAAGACTGTTGGTTAATGCATTTATAAGTACATGATACATCGATATGCATACACTAACTTAATTTGGCAGGCAAAAAGGAAGTGTTCATCAAATTTCAAATGAAAAATAAGCACTGTAAAACTACCTGATTGGCTTCCGTTTATTGTCCAAAGATTCGAATTTTCATAATTGAATTGAGAGAAATACCAACTTCATTTTTCAGAATTGCATTGGACGCCAATCCTAATTTGAACAAATAAAAGATAGAAGAGAAAAAGGGCTGGGCACTCTCCAAAAGTTATAGTTCCTCATATGATAAGTATGACCCATTGATTATACATTAGATTGAAGATTGAAAACGGTAGATGTAGTACTTATATTAGCACAAGCATCGGATGATCTGCATTAACTCAATAGTTTTTATCTTCACGAGGTTTGCTCAAACTACTAAACTAGAATTACTACTAATAAAGAGATGTTACTTGTAGTACTATATAACAACCCCAACCACCTAGCTGTAATCAGGAGAAAAAGGAATGAAGTTGTTAGTAGTAGCTAGCTTTCTGGTTTCTATGGTGACTATGAATACAATTGTTGGAACAAGCACTCGCCTTCCCTTTCTCATAGATACTAAAACTGTGGAGGAACCATCCCAATACATCACAGTAACAGGTATCCATATTTCTTTTTACCTTTTTTCCCACTTCACAATTTAATCTTGCTACTTGATTCTTCTCAATAATATAATAGGGTGTAATAACAACTGCGATATAGCCTGTTGCTATTGTGATATCACAAAGCAACCACCTCTCTGCGTCCAGTGCTGCCGTGAAGAACGTTGAGCCCCTATTTGCAGGTTATCTTACTGCTCTCCTCAAGCAAATATTGCGCATATATTTGATACTTCTCTCAGATTTGTATTTGCCCAACCTAGTGATCGTAAATTTAATCATGTTGCCAGAAAATTAATCTTAAAGCATGTGAAGTCACAGCTTTTCTTTTAGCTGACGAAAGAAACAATATACTATATGTTCTACACATTAATTTGTTATGCTACAAATCTGAGGTCTTATTTTCTTAGCCTTTGCATTTCCAAACAGGAAGCTCTGCTCTCAAGTTACTCAGCCAAAACGGGAAGAAATCTACTGATCATTGAGTGGAACCAAACTCTCTTTTAATTTTGTTTTCAAATAGGTTAGAACTTGGACTGCATGTAAGAGTTGCAAAAGAAGTGTTGTGCAGGATTTTGTTTGCTCTCTTTATTTACAGCATACATCAATTACTATCAAATGTCACAAAATTAGAAACATTTGGTACTTGGGATTCTTAATTCTTTTGTTGGAGAGCATGAAGCACCTGAAGTCACGGGCATCGAGAAGATCCGTGAATAAGTATCTATATTAAGAACTACCTTACACTATTCCAGATTTACTTGCCTCAAATTTGTGAAATGGGAGGGAATTATGGATTTCCAATGTTTCTCAAAATACAATCAAGAAAAAGAAAAAAAGAAGAAGCTAGAAAGTCGTTTAGTATCCATACAAGGATCAGCTACTAAACATCCATGACGATATAATAGGGCATTTGACACTTATAATTTTAAAAATAGAAGGCATTTGGCTATCTGGCTCCTCCTGATAGCACCAAAAAGAGAGACACAATACTTTTGGAACTACATCATGCCTCTCAAAATTGAGTCCCACATTCAAAGAAGTGTATTCAATTTCAGAAAAATAGGCTCATTATTAATCATCATCTGGTTATCCCCACAAAGCATCTCCCGTCCTTGTGAAAGCAGTAAGTTCAATACAACTCCGTCACATATTGACTTCACCTCATTGGTGACTTCAACTTTTTGAGTTTATAAGATATGTTATAGATACTGAGCTAATGTACTCAAGATACACAAGAAGGTAAAACTCACTAAACGATTACCAAATTTATACCCTCCTTGTAAGTCCAAGGAACACCACAGCGGAAGCAATTTGAACTTTTAAATCTGCAATATCAACGTCATGGCCACCTTCAACAAGACCCCACCTGTCAACCTGTAAGAAGCCAGAGAAAGCGAGCACTTAAACTTGAGGTTTGGTAGCGCATACATCTATTACGTAGAGAGATACTACTAAGTGATAGACAACAGCCCTGGCTGTTCACGTATTAGATAAGGATACAGTCCTAGAAAAGATAATGAAGGAAATTGATTGTGTATAAACCTGCAAATCTTCCTCAAGCCTAATCAACTCAATAGCCTCCTCAATACCCAATCTACCACGGAAAATTCCAAGTGCAATGACTAACGAATGTGCAGCTGAAGCAATTGCATCAATTGTTGCCAATTCACAGTCATCTGTTTTCTTGAGAAGGCTTACAATGGCACTAACAAGACCATCATCTTGCTTGCCACCAAAAAAACTGGTGTATACGGCTGGTTTGAAGCCAAATTCAGACTCTACCCACTTAAGTAGAGGATCAATTTTCTCCACTTGACGCTCTGTGAAATTTCGAATTATCAGATTAATATTTGAAAAGAACTAATATTATGAAACCTGAATGAAATGCCAAAACAAACGAAAGAACTGCAGGCTTGCTGGTAAACATATACTATACCAATGGATAGCACTAACACTCAGAATCTGGGGTCTAACTCTTTTCGGCTCTTGTTATAATAACAGTGCAAGAAGTGATTATAGGCTGCTTCACAGTTAGTCAAATAGATGGAACTTCGGATCACAAAACTTATTCCGTCTATAGGAGGACCTAACATTGTTACAAATGCTAGGATCACTTGAGTATGTAATATGCTCTATCGGATACTAAAGTAATTTGTTTTAGATAATCCTAGAAAGACTTCAAAAAGAGACTTCACCGGATTTTAAAGTATTAAAAGACGAGGAGAGGAGACTAGAATAGACCGATATCATCATGGGTGCTGATATCATCATGCTACAAGAATTCGTTCCACAGCTCCAACACTAAAGTAGAGCATGTCCTTAATCAACTTTGGAAAATACGTTGCCCTCAAATGATATTTCATTTATCTTTTGTTTCAATACCAGAGTCACAACATTAATTCCCTTGTCCAATATGCAAACTGTAGTGAAATCACCCATAGTCAACCAAAACCCCTCATCCCTCTTCCCCTTCTCCCATGCTATAGCCCTTTTCTGAGCACTTCTTCATAACTCTGAACTGTGGATCCTTTTAAGTCTTTATTCTTCCTAGTTCGTACATCATATCAGATCCTTCAAAAGTCAGAATACCACTGGAGACAACACTTTTCAAACCACCTGTCAATCCATGTCTGATCACTCTCCTACTCATGCAACCCTGTCGTCCCTCTTAGTAAAACTTACACACTGTTCTAGCACCCTTTGCCCCATCATAATTCTTTTTCTGTTGATTGAATTAAACCTTGAAGAAAGTTCCTTTTTGTACCAGGGAAGTATTGTGTTTTGTGGGCCAGTAATATACTGCTAATTGAATCTCTCGTTTAGTGGGTGGTTCACATGTAAATGGAGTGAAAGAACAATTTCCGAGCACAAAAATCAGCACTATTATCGTTACTGTCATGTCCTCCAAGGTTTGAACTAGTTCTAATACGGGCAGCACAAAATTCTCTTAAATGCTAGTAAGATAATTTGCATTACTAAGATTGAATCCTTGATGGAAAAAGAAGAAACAACTAACCATGTAAGCTCAAGTTACATGAGGTCTGAGATGTTTCTTGATGAAGATAGGCAGAGAGCCTTGTCTAGATACCAGTGTTACGAGCACAATCAGAAAAGTTCACACAGAGAGGACTGATATAAATTCCAGACTCCGATTACTTCTTGGAATAACTAAGCATTTGCTGGAGAAAAAAATATCCCCTCCTTTCAAACTCAGAATAAACTAGCTAACAGCAGTATGGTTTGTCCTTGGCAAAGACTGAAACAGGCGGTGGGTGAGATCTAGACATACAAATAGGACATCTGAATTGTTCATCATTTATATACCTTCCGTTCTTAATTTTTTTTTTAAAATGAGGACAGCTGGGAAGCAAAGAACTTTTTTAAAATCATATCAGATCACTACTTTTTGCCACTTTATAGAAACAAAAGCGTGAGCACCAGAAGTTGCCCAGCCAAATGAACGATCATAGCTAAGTTTGCTCCTAAAGACATATGTTTGCAACAGTTTTCATGAGAAAAGCAAAAATGAGCACATTCTGAGAACAGATAAAAAGAATTATACTTCGCAAAATAACATACCAAGAACTCCGCTAGTCAGATCATTATCCCCTGGAGCACGACAGAATACTAAATCTTGAGGGAATTTCTTCATCAAATGTTCAATTATCTTTTGACGTGTCAGTGGAACTCTTTCTAGTGCAGTACATGCAAGTTTCATTAGTGGCATAGTAAAGGGCCTGATCCCATCTGCTTCCTACGCCAAAAGACGTTTCAGGACAAGGGTGACAAAACATACAATTTAAACATCAAGTAAAATGGAAGTATCACATTCCCTGGATATAACATAAACAGTATCCGGGTATATACACAGAAACATGAATAACAAAACAATGAACCCAAAAAAAAGGAGAAAAGGAAATTTACAGAGAGAATTTCCCTGGATAGGACACCTGGTATTCCCATTCAGCAGCAATAGCCTTAGCAAGAGCGAGAGTGGGGCATTTGAGAGGACGCTTAGAAGGGGTTTTAAGGGTACGGTAATCAAGCATAACACTCCAACCATTTCCATCTTCAGCCTCTCTAGTGGTCACTTTCTTGTAAAACCTCTTGCCCACAATTGATCCAGTCATGAAGGACATAGGCATCGTCACGGATTCCGCTTCTTGCGAAGAAGAAGCCTTTTTTGGACCCTTTATGAAAATATTATCATCGGTAGCTGTTATTCTCTGAGAATTTGGGTCTCCACCGCCGGCGGAGAAAGTGAAGGAGGAAGATGGGCCATCAGATTCAGGTTGTGCAGAGGTTGCCAAGTTACTGAAACTACGCGAGGTTAGGGTTCTAAGGATGGTAGAGTTTGATGCTTTAAGACTTCTTCTCACGATTTCAGCCGCCATAGCTCGGAGCGAAGACGAAGCTACGCAGAGTTGCTCGATGCAGCTGAAGATGTTGAATTTGCTACTGCTCAGCACGAGGACCATTCTATTGTGGACTGGCCCAATAAGTTCTTACAGGATTGAGGCCTCAATAAAACATTTAGGCCCAAATCAATTATTGTCCATAGAGTTCATTCCTGGGAGATTTGCACAAATACGATTTTTAGTTCCCCCATTTAATTTTGATCTCGTTTTTAAAAGCTTTGAAAATTTAGAGCTGGCAATATGGATGTCAGTCCATCCGGGTAAACCCATACGGATGTTAGAATTTGATGGGGTAGATCGGACTATTGTTATTTTGATGATCTTTAAAATGGCAAGTTTAATTTTTATTTTTTTAAAAAAAAATTAAATTTTAATTTAAAACTGTTAAATGTAAATATTTAAAAGATAATATTATATGATGTTATTTCTTGCAAATCAAGTCTCAAATTCACCAACAAAATAATTCTAATAATAGTTATTAAGTTTTGCTTCAAATAAAAATTTAGTTGTGTGACCTTAATCTGAAATCTATGTTGGTACAACCATATAAGAAAATGATCTTGTCATAAAGTTTTTGTGAAATCGGATAACTTTTGACATGATACTAATCGAACCGAATAGAGATATTATTTAGCAAATTGAACAGCTAATGAGTAACGATACAACTAGCTAAATAAAAATATTTACCTAGTCCTATTTCAATAGGTCATAATAAAGCATATGACAATATTCCACTCATTAAAATGATGGTTTAAGTAGACACTGAATTTGAAGTCCTCTGATTAATTTTGGTACTTTATTTTATTTTTTAATTAATTTTTTTATTTATCTCACGGACCGGCTCAATCCACTTTGCTTAAGCCTTACAGGTCAGTAGACTTACTCGGACCATGCTACAAAGTCTCGTCTTAAATGAGTTTCAAAAATCACAATCCAATCCTATCAAATTACGGACTGGATTAGGTCGATCCACTAGGCTTAACTCATATTGGTGATATTATTTGAAACAATAGCTTCACGGATGATATTAGATAATAAAATCTTGAAAAAATGGCACTGTATGTGCACTTAAATATATAGTTGTCATAAAATGGCCATGATTTTATTAATTAGCATAAAATGTATAAGTGCATTTCCAAGATTATTTGTCAGAGATTGAGGCAAGTGTTACCAAAGGTGGTGAGTGAAAACCAGGCAGCATTTGTAGAAGGCAGGGCACTCATTCATAATATATTAATTTGTCATGACCTACTGAGGCATTATAATAGGAAGACTTCACCACGATGTATGATGAAGATTGACTTGAGGAAAGCATATGATATGGTGCGATGGGAATTTGTGGAAGAAGCTCTAATGGGCTATGGCTTCCCTGCGGCTTTCAGAGAGCTTGTGATGCTGTGTGTTCAGTCTACTAAGTTTACTGTGAAAGTAAATGGGGAAGGATATGAATATTTTGCAGGCAAGAGGGGTTTGAGGCAGGGTGATCCTATGTCACCTCTCCTATTTGTACTAGTGATGGAGTACCTAACAAGATGTTTAAGATTGATGAGTGAAGATCCGGATTTCAGATTTCACCCAATGTGCAAGTCTACTAAACTAACTCATTTAATTTTTGCAGATGACTTGATGATTTTCTGTAAAGGGAACTTGTCTTCTATCAGGAAAATAATGGAAGTGTTGCAACATTTCTCTGAAGTTACTGGATTAAGTGCAAATATGGAGAAGTCACAAATATTCCTTGCCGGAGTGGATGCAGGAGAGGCTGACGACATAATAAGGAATACAGGATTTGCAGTTGGCATACTACCAATGAGATACTTAGGGCTGCCATTATCTTCAAAGAAATGGGGGAAGCTGGAATGTTATCAGTTGGTAGAGAAGATCACAGGGAGGATTACACAAGCATGTGCGAAGCAGTTGTCCTATGCGGGAAGAATCCAGGTAATTAATGCTGTTTTGTTTTCCATATATAACTTTTGGGGGGCTGTGTTCATTCTACCTCAAAGCATCCTAAGAGAAGTGGATAAAAAATGTAAGGAATTCCTTTGGGGGGGAGGTGAAGGTAAGAAAAAAGTTGCACTTGTTTCGTGGGAGGCAGTGTGTAAACCAAAGAAGAACGGTGGTTTAAATATTAAGAGTTGTAGGAAATGGAATGTGGCTGCAGTGGGAAAACTGGTGTGGTAGGTAGCTGAGAAAAAAGATGTTTTATGGGTAAAATGGGTGAATGAGATATATATGAAGCAGGTGGATAATATTTGGATTCATAAACCTGCCATGGATTCCAGTTGGTATTGGAGGAAACTAAATGCTATTAAAGAAGAGATGATGCAGTGGTACCACAATAGCAGATACATTCTGTCCAATTCTGGGGAATATTCAATGTCTAGAAGCTATGTTGCAATGTTGGGAGACCTTAACGAGCTGGCAGGTGCTGATTTAATATGGAACTCTGTTATGGTGCCTAAACATAGAGTAATCTTTTGGTTGGCACATCAAAATAGATTACTCACAAAAGATAGAATGATACGACTGAATATTAGAGTGGAGGCTACTCGCTGCTGTATGTGTTCACAGGAGGTTGAGGAAACTCATGTTCATTTATTTGTTGACTGTTTATGGTTTAAGGAAGTGTTGGGTCAATTAGCTAGATGGCTGGAGATGTGTTTACCTAGTCTAAATGTTAAAGAATGTATAAGATGGATCCGAAGAAGACAATGGAGGCAGGGGAAGAAGGAAATAGTTGCTGCAGTATGGAGTGCAGCTATCTACCATACATGGAGAGCTAGAAATGGGAGGATTTTCAGGGACAAGGATGTTAATCCCAACTATGCTGCTGGACAGATTAAACAGGAAATCAAAATACGGTTGGATGGTATCAGGAGCACAAGGAAAACTAGAAGATGTAGGGAATGGATAGATGTTTACTTAGTAGGGAATAACTGTAGCTTGGTTATTTTGTTTTTGGAGTTTGAACTGAAATTTGTATTTGTATAAGTTTTGCAGGTAATGGTAATATTTCACAGTTTATTACCAAAAAAAAAAATATTTACTGGCTCAGTAAATGACTCAAAAAATTGAGTAAAAATAGAAAAAATTTATGTTTGTTTTATTCAATTTTGCATGACTTTTGATTGAAAAAATGAAGTAAAAATAGGAATATTTTTAGGTATCTTTTTTCCATGTTATTTTCCCATTCTTTCTCCTTCTTCTCTCTCTTAGAAATATTGTCTTTCTTTCTTCTTCCCTAAAATATCGCCGTTAGAACTCTGAGACTTCATTTCAGATAGATATGCAATAATTTTATGTATACTAAAAAATATATACATACTCAACACACATTATGTATACATACACTAACACAAACAATGTATGTTTAGAATCAAATTATAACAATATATATTATCTAAATACATATATTAATTATTAGTGTATTTTTCTTCATATATGCATACGTATTTATTCACGATGCCAGTACTTTTGCTTGAAGTTAAGGTTAAAAATGTAGAGAAACTGTTTTTATGGTGTTATACGCAACTCTTTCTTTTCTCAAGAAGTTAAAAAGATTACAGTTAAAATTCTTATGTGTATAATTTAAATTAGGAATTGAAATCTTAAATCCTAAATTGTAGTATGTGAAAAAACAGTAATACGCAATAATTTTTATATATACTAAAAATATATAATTGTATTATTAATCCTATATATATACGTATATATTGTTAATTTATAAACGTATACATTTAGATACACAATAATTTTTATATATATCAAATATATATATAACACACATAATATATGCATATCCTAACACAAGCAATGTATAATTAGATAAATAATTAATTTGACTTTCCTTTCAAAACATCCGGAAAATAAGAATAATTTGATTAGTTCCAAATTAGTCATCCTATTTTCTGCTCCCTTCTTTGATTTTTATTTGTCCAGACTTGGCAACAATAAATAAAATAATAACTCTATTATATCATCATAAAATGTAATAATTCAATGCATTAAAAAATAATTATAATTAATAATAATTATAAATTATAAATTAAGTAATAAATTTATCTTTTAAATAAAAATGAGTGTTTACTTTAAGAGTGATGCTAAATGATCACAATTTTATGTTCATAATTTGGCCATAAATGTAAAAAAGTTCTATTAGTCTTTTCCTTTTAAAATAAAAATAGGTATTTATTAATAAAATTTAAATTTAAAAAAAGGATTAAAAAAATAAAAAAACAAATCTAAAATTCTTATGACTATTTAAATTTTTTCCTATTTTAAATAGGGTGAATAAGTAAAAGTTTGACCGCTGGAGTAATTTACAATTGCGTAAATATGGATGACGGGAGAAAGGGACGTGAACAGGGACGAAATATGGGGCAAATTCATTATATTTAAAGTGTTTTTGGTTAAATCGAAATAAAACGTGACTCTCCCAACTGCAATTTCAGTCGTCCCATTGGGAGTAGCATTGACATGGCAGACCCTGACCCATAATCTTTTGTCTTCTCATCATACTAAATAAATAGCAATACGCAATATTTGAGATTCCCTTGTCCGCTTCTTGACAAGTTACAAAGGAATCTCCACTCTGATACGCAGAAAAACCCAAAAACTTAGATTTTGATTGTTGATGGCTTCATGGAATTCAGTTCCCCTGCAAGTATTGTACAATGTTTTGGGATGGGTTGCGTTTGTATCATGGTCCATTAGCTTTTATCCTCAGGTCATTTTGAATTTCCATAGGAAAAGGTATGTTTTTTTTAATTTTGTTAACTTGTTTTATTCTTGGTTAAATTCAGATTCTGAATATATATTTTCTTTCTTCTTTTTATTAGTGTGGTGGGGTTGAATTTCGATTTCGTGGTGTTGAATTTGACGAAGCACTCGTCTTATCTCATCTACAATGCTTCCATGTTCTTCAGTTCTGCTGTTCAGAGGCAATACCATCGTCGATATGGACTTAACGAGGTTAATTAACGTTTTAAAATATTGCATTTTGTATAGGTAATACTATGTTTAGCTAAGTTAAGCTGTTTTAAAAACTTTATTACCTTCATTGTTTAATTGCAGATGATACCTGTAGCTGCCAATGATGTCGCTTTCTCTACTCATGCTGTTCTTTTAACAGCCTTTACCTTGTTTCAGATTTCTATTTATGATGTAAGTGTCCCTTTCTTGTTTACTCTTTTCTGTTCAAATATGATTAATTTTTTGTTCTCATAAACCTACATACATATTTCTTTTCAGCGTGGAAACCAGAAGGTCTCGAAAACTGCTATAGCAATTGTAACTGTTTCTTGGTTAAGTGTTGCAGTTTGTGTGTTTGTGGCTATCCATAGACATTCCTGGCTATGGCTAGTGTCTTGCTTCAAGTAAGCCACCTTCTTTTAAATCCACAATTCTTTTGTTTGAGTGATAGCAGCTGTACTTAATCTAGTAAAACAAATAAAATCTCACACTTCTTTCTCTTAATTCCAGCGCATTGCAGGTTGCTATGACAGTAACCAAGTACATTCCCCAGGTAAATAGCTTAATCCTTTGAGATTCTTGCTTTGTTTGTAAAAGAGTCAGACTCCCCTATCAATTCCTTCTGATTTTGTTCTCTTTCGTTTCAACTTTTTATGCCTCATGTCTAGAGTCGTCACCTTCTTTGACATAAGTTGGTGTTTGTTTTCTTTCAATTATGCTTCCTGGATTTAAAAATTAGCTGTGGAAAATGTATAGGCTGTTATGAACTTCCGGCGAAAGAGCACTATTGGTTTTAGTATTGGCAACATTTTGCTGGATTTGTTTGGAGGCTTAACGAATTACGGGCAGATGGCAGTACAATCTATAGATCAGAGTGAGTTTCTGTTTTTCAACAATATAGTCTTCCTCTAACATGCTTTGCAGTTTGTAGTTTTTGTCTTAGTTAAGAATGTGTGTACATGTGGCTAATAAAGTATTTGGATCTACTTTGTTACAGATTCTTGGGTGAACTTTTATGGGAACATCGGCAAGACTTTGTTGTCATTGGTATGAAATGGTCCTATATTGTTTAACCATGTACCCTCTGTGATCAGATCCTCTTTGTTTCTGATGAAATGAACGTTGCAGGTGTCGATATTCTTTGACATTCTCTTCATTGTGCAACACTATGTGCTTTATCCTTCGAGGAAAGAAGTTGCTTCTCCTAATTTCGAAGTGGTAAGCGAGAATCCATTATTCAAATCTTTCATTCATCCACATACTGACATACATAATATGTATGAAAAATTAAGTGTTTCTACTGCTAAATTATTATTGTATAATTCGGTTATATATGCATAAATATGATACTTCCTTCAGGACATTGAGGGACGGTGATTGCTGCTCTATTCAGAACAGAGTTATATTTGATTTTCAAGTTTCTCCAAATACTGGGGCCATTGGGAGAGAAATGACAATAGAAATTTACAAGGAAAACTGAATCTATAAATCATCTTGGTGTACGTAAAATGCACAATCTGTATAATTCTAGGTCGAAACATAGTTAAATTAAAGAAGATCGATATAGTGTATGATATTTTGTTAATTCGCATGCTTAGTTGTTTGGTCATCAATAACATTTGGTCCATCATTTCTGACTTTTAAGTTTGAAATAGACAATTTGCCATGTTTTAGAATATTTTAAATTTCCACTTACAAACACTTGCGGACCAAATATCTCTTTTCAACTTCAACTTCAAATACTTGTTATTATGGACAGAGCCTTCATTTATATATAATGTTGTTAATGTGCAATCTTTAATGAAGTAGGTTCAACCAGTTCTTTCTTAGCAAGGAAATTAAATGGCTCCCTTCACTTATTTAAAAGCATCAGTAGCATTAGTTAATCACTTTTGGAGCCGAGTAATTCTCAAGCAATGTATAAATTATAAGAATAACAACTTATAACACGAAAATGTGCCTCCATCTTACCCAAGCAAATAATAATACAAGTCATAAATCAATAACTATTATGCAGACGGCCAACACATCATTTAATGTATGGATTTAAGTGACATCAAATTTTCTGTATAAACAAAACCATGCAATATCATCACAAATTCACAATCTTGACAACATATTTGATTGATCCGTCGAGAATTCTATAGATATTGTTTTGACAGTAGCACTAGATCATGGGAAAACCTATATATGGGTATGATAGCATCTCCTTGCCAAAGTTTTTAGATAAAATTTTTCAACTTTTTGATTTTAAAACATTATCTAGTATTTTAGTCTTGTGAATTAAATTATTTAAATTTTCATATCTATTAATAACATTTTTGACAATAAAATTTAAGGTAGTATATCATAATAAATGACTAACATTTTATTAACTTGAAATAATATTTCTCAGTATAAATAAATACTACAAAGAGATGTCTGTTATAAAATCAGACTCTTTTGAAAATATTAGAGCTATAAATTATGTGCATGAAAATAACACCAGTGTAGTAACATATAATTGTATATTTAAGGGACAATATAAGTTATTCACGTCAAATTTAAATACACTTGATTATTGATAACACACCGTTTATATTTTATCGAAGTATATATGAAGCTCTAAACATCAAAACACATTCACTCTCTTGATAAATTTGTAATTCTTCAACTATAATTTTCGATATATATATTTTATTCTCCAAGAAGTGGGAATGAATATATGATGTAGGTAACACTTGATTGTCATGTCTGCTTGCCTATATATGGGTATTTACAAAATTTTATCGTGTATGTTATTTATAATTGTTGTACTCGAATAATTTGATCATTAATTACTTTAGGACGACATGTTCTTTATAAATAATTACTTTACACTTTAATAAATATGTCCTAAATTTCTCAGACCACCAACTCGTATTCCGTGATTGTATAGTATTCAAAGTTTTGCTGACATAATAAATTGGATGCATGATTTTGTTGAGCTTTTGTCACAACACAGCCCCGGTTACTATTCTACTAGCATTACATATCAACTTGAATGAAAGGGACCAATCTCATAGGATTTGAACTCAACTGTATTTTCAATTTCTGTGTGTTTCATATAGTTGTTGTACTTGAATAATTTGGGTATTGTTACTTTCTTGGACCAAATAACAAAGTCTTGTTTTCATAATTTATTTTGTATCTCTAAACACAATAATTTTATCAGCGCAAAAGGTCTCAAATAATTTTTTTTTGAAGGCCATTAATGACATTCTGAGATACTATCACCTTTCTTCGTAAAATTTGGATTCCACTTGAATTTCTAAATTCATCCATTGCATTTGTAGTTTCACACGCATTTTAGTTATCAATTCTATATTATTTGGTGCTGGGTTGAAAGTGAATTATGAAGATATTAAATTTTGCATAAGTAATATTCTGTTTGTAGGTAGTTAGAAAGTAAATTATTCCTGTATAAAATTAATACGATATTTGATTTACAATTTAGAAATCCGCATATATAACTAATATATGTATAAGTTATGAGGTTATCTATGTATTATCTTATACCGGAATAAAAGATGAGATAAAATAGTCAAACCTTGCATAACTAATTCCTATATAAAATAATATATAGATTTTCTCATTTCTAATTCATGTATTACTAATACGCGCATAACTCTGTCCTGCTACCAAACTACTACTAATGAATTCATTGAACTTTTCAATAACATTTATTTAATATTTAATATTTATTTTTCATCTTATAAAGACGTGATTATGGATTTCTTGAGCTTTTGTCACATTTTGTTCTTAAATTATTTTTAATTAAATACTATTTGTTAAATATAAAACGAGAACTAAAGATAAATGATAGAACATAAGATACAATACGAGAATTAACTGATAATAATGGTTAAGAAATCAAAACCTTTCATTAATGGAAATCCAATCAAGCAGCTATATTGCAAGATGAACCCCAATCCATCAAAAATTATCAAGTAATAATGACCTTTACCTTGAATTATTATCATCTATTTATGCGTTTAATTTTAATTATTACAAAAATAAATAAGATCTTCTTTAAATATCAGAGCTTGTAATTTAATAAAATACCTAAAACTTAAGTAATGAATTTCTTCATACACAAATTTAAAATAGTGATTGATGATTTTCGAGCACCGAAATTTAATAAAAGCTGCGATGGGTCGTTGGGAATTTCTTTTTTTTTTAATTTAGGGCTTGGAAGACACGCACCCAAAAAAAAGAAAAGAACATGTTCTCAGTTGACTAATGAAAACACCTTGCTTCCCAAGTTTTCCCACCTCTTCCACCTCCAAAACTCTATAAACTCCTATATATAAATAAGGTCCCTTATCATTTCAATAACCAGCAATTCAACCATTTGAGTTTTCTTTTGTATCTTCCAAATTATTTTCACAGAAAATTTGGATCCATCTTTTTTTTTGATCCTTCGGAAAAAGTTCATTCTCTTCAACTCAGTGGAAAAAATGAGGAGAGAAGGTCGCCAACACGGTATGGTTCGCACTTACCCAATTTTACCCTCCCCATTGAACCCAAGGCCCCAGTCCAGGTATATCAACAAGTCCAATTCCCCACCAACCGCTGGGCTTTTCACAAGGGTCTCAGCTAAGCCCAGTAACCATTCCAAGTTCACCGGCAAGTGCGGTAGGCCCAGGTGTGCCAGTTGCCATATTCATCCTGCGGGAAAGTCCAAAGACAAGACTAAGGGCACTCAAAAGTTAAAGGGACGAGGCGACGTCGTTTCGTTGGTTACTTGCAGGGTTGTTGATGCTAGGCCGGGGTTGAATTTCTCTGGGTTTTCGGCTACTGGGATTCTGGATCATTTGGATAGTGATTATTCTTATTACATGGATCACGATGATTATGGAATTCACTATGATGCCGCCGATGAAGGTTATGAAAACGAGGAATTGGTAGTTGACTCCGATTGGTCGCCGACGACCGGAGTTGAGATTAAGGAAATAGATGATGGTGAAGATAATGAAGAAGAAAAAATGAGTTTCTGTGAGGTGGGATTTGTGTGGGAAAACGTTGAAGAAGATGGAGATTGGTGTGTCGTGGAAGGAATCTAATTCGATCTCTTTCAATTGTATTTGTACTTACCTGTTAAAAAAAACTGTTACAGTTCTGTAATTGTATCTACTGTCAAATAACTTTGGAATATATTGCAACATTCAATGGCATTCGTTTGTGAGAAAATTGCAGTTTTTTGTCATATGCTTTTCACCTTTTTAACTGTTAGAAAAAAATGACAATTTTGATGCTTCAGCTTTAGAAGGAATCGACTGAATCCATTACTACTATTTCTTTATAATAAATATATAGTAACTAATTCATTGAATTTAATAATATATATAAGCATCTTCCTAATTCTTTAATGCCAACAAAGGTGATAGTGTCGTATAAGTAAATGATTGTCCACGACTACTTTTCTATTGTTATCCTAAAAGATGAACCGAACAACCGATTCATTGCTTCGTCACAGTTTTACATTGCGTTTATATTTTGTGTCAATAAGTGGCATGTATTCTCAAATTTGTTTAACAAGCAATCAAAATACCACCCAAGCTTATACTCTATAGTCTAGTAGTATTGGTAAAATTCTCAATATATTATAATTCACAAAAAATAATCATGAATTCTCAAGTTCAAGAAACTACACCGGTAATGTAGATACTGAATATACACCGGTAATACACTACATATGTATATACTGAATGTACGAGGAGCACCATACCTTCACGCTTATGATCACACAAGGACAATATCTAAAATTTGCTTTGCAAAAATGACTTAAGCTAGTCTTGTAGTTCACAATGTAATTGCTGTGAAATGAAACTTCACATTTTATAAAGGGTAAATACTAGATGCCGTCTATAATTATGGTTACTCCACAGCTCCAAGGTTTAAATATTTCTACCTCTAGATAGCTTTTATACAAGATTCTGGAGTTGCTTCTCCTTAATCATATTAAGGAGATATATTCATACACCTCCAATACATTCTCTTGGAAGAAATGCCCAATTGAAACGCATTCTAATAAAGATTTGTGGGTTTTCAACTAAATCTTCTTTCTTGGATTCTTGCAAGAGTCACTCTTTGTCAAAGATGCAGAAGCTGGCTTTGAGACTAAGCCTTGCTTTGAGCTGGGATATGGCATTCTTCCACGTTTGGGCAATTGAGCTTGTGTTACTTGGGTCTGCTGCACCAAATTAAAACATATATATAACTGGTAGGGTCAAGGGAGAGCATAGAATGGAGCACTAAGTTGCATATATATAGAAAATATAGTAGTAGGATTATATTTGCAGAAAAAAATGTTGATCGCAATCAACATCGACCAAACATAGGATGCCTTTTGACAAAGGAAACAAAAGTAGTTTGTAGGAATATCTGAATAATGAAGATATAATACAATGTAGAGTTACCTTTTTTGCGTTATCTTTTGCTGCTTCTGTTTCCTTGTAAAAATCAGGCAGGGGGCGAGCTTTGAAGCAAAAGCTTTGCCGAAGTTTCCTAAGCTCCGTTCCTGCTTTCTCCTGCAACCAAGAGTGTGTTGTTACAAATTTGCAATTTAAGATGTCACTCAAATGTTAGAAATTATGGTAAGGAAAACTACTCCAGAATATAAAAGGTGTGGACTAAAGATGTGTAACTTTGTCTCTTTCCATAATGCATGATTCATCCTCTACAAATAGTGATGGTGTACAAATAGGTCTCAGAAAATTTCCTGTAGGGTACAATCAGAGATGGAGAACTTTAACTTGGGAGACGGGGGACATTAAATCACATTAACTGTTTTCCAGGGAAAAAAATACCACCAGAAACAATCTGCAGTTGTAAGCCATCGGCACGAGTAAAAGGTTTAAAACAGAATCCGAATCATGCATGGGGATATATCTGGTGAAAAAGAATTAACATTCTTGGCTGCATAGTTTTCTTCCACTTAAACATCTTCTTCCAACGTTAATTCCAAAGGCCCAAGAATACAAAAGATTGTAAAAACTATATATGTGCAAAGCATTTGCAAACATTTTAGGGAAATTTTACATAGAACTACATGTTAGAAACTTTAATCTTTCTATATGGTAGAAAGCTACCTTGTGATTGTAGAAATCACAAGAAAAAAAATAAAGAAAATATGGATGAAAAGAATAGAAAATCTCAACTCCCAAAATTGATTACAAGTGGAAATACCAAAAGCATCTATTGCTATGTAACATTTTCTACCCTACCGTTTAGGGGGTGGAATCTTCGCTCTCTTCTCAGATACAGTTAAACCGATTGCATTAGTACCAAAAAAATATACATCCCTTATAGCATTCAAAGGGTTTGAACAAAACTGTGGAATAAGAAAGAATTCTATAACAAAGAATATTTAACAAGATCATGAAATGTGAGAAGGTAAAATGTATGAGAATGCTCATTTCTGTATGTTTAACTTGGCAAAGGTAAGGCAATTCTCTGTGTCATAGAACAAGCTACAATTGTTTGGATTAACCCACAGATTTTCCTCATTGATAGTCAATAATTACCCTTTCAATAATTTCAAATGTAATACTGATAAAATATCACTCCAAAATTTTAAAACTAAAATATCAATCCTTTCACTACAACTTCAAATCTGTATATTATACCCAAAATGGCTTTTAAACTTGTGGGACTTTACCTGTAAACCCTCTCAAAGTCTCTTTCCTAAGTAAAGTTGAAGTTCACACACTACTTTTCTTGTTTTCCTTGTTCTCAAAGTAGGTTGTGCAGAATTCATGGCAAAGAGAAACATTCTACAAGCCATAAAGGAAGATTTGCATTAGGAGTTGAACCTTTAATGTCGTTTGTTGTTGAACTTTCTTTTCCTCCTTGGCATTGAATTTTTCTTCAAGCTTCTGAAAATATTTGCAGAAGTACAAGATATGAGCGAAATTTGGAGTTCTCATAAATGTGAAGGAGATAGTCCACATAAAATGTATTTAAACATTCACTTGCTATATATTTAAAATGAACACTTGCCTGTTTCCTTCGTGCAGCTCTTTCTTCCGTCCTCAGGGGGAAAGGAGTGGATAAAGTTGGTGGTTGCAATTTGTTTCGGTAGGCTGTGAAAGACTTGGAACTGAATAGGGAACGCCAAAGGTAAGCGAGATCAAACAGCAAACAACAACAGCACAATTATATACTCTTATAACCAAATACTTGCAGAAAGAAGACTATCTCTATCCTAGTTCATGATGGATTGGCACATCACACACCAATATACTCTTGTGGACAAGAACAAAATTATGTGTGTGAAGATAATTAAGTTCAAATACAAAGAACTGTCTCTCAGATTTTCTTTACCAAGTCTCATATATTGTCCTGGAGAAGCGTCAAAGTGTATCTGCTATAATCCACTTGTTTTGAAATATAACTCTTCCAACTAGCAGTATTACAAGTTAAGAGAATATTGTTCAACTACAATTCATTCAAACGTACAAATGATTATGCTACTCTTCTTGAATCCAGGGTCATGATGTAATAGATACTTACACAGAAGACAAAATGTTCCATTTAGGCCCTGCTGTTTTACTTCCTGAAGCTGATGGATGAATTGGTGTTTTAATCCTGTAAATAGAAAGATAGAAGAATTGGAGTGGGGAAGGTGGGAAACCAAAGAACCATGTTAGTGGTTTGTCAGTGGAATCAATACTTCAGTCTTGTGTAATTCAATGAAACGCTTTGCATCAGAAAGATTGTACACAGTTTTAATTAGACAACATAGGGAAATATACCTTCTACTTTCTGAAGATGGAGTTGTCATGGGACGATTCAATGCACCATTTGACGTTGCCTGGAGGTGAAAGTGAAGCAATCTTTAGGCATACGAAGGAATACTATTATAAGGATTAGCATTCAGAAAAAAAAAAGAAGAGTTTAAACAAGGGGAGGAAATTTACCATAGGAGTCTTAAGAGGAGTTGCATACTTCTTAGATGCCTCGCTAATAGTGGGTGCAACCTTTGAACTTTCCTTCTTGATGAAGGGAGGTGGAGGAGGTATCTTGTGTAGCTCTTTGGCAGGAGTAAAGTTGATCAACTTGCTCAAAGATTTAGGGGTTGCTCTCATTTCGTTTGTCAAGTCCAAGTTAGATTTTGCTGTGATTGGAGTGAAATTGTTCTCCTTATCGACATCAAGAGGAATGTTATGCCTAGCAGGCGAAGGTGGAACTTTAGATCTTTTAGAGTAGACTGCTGATTTGAATGAAGAAAAAGCAGACTTTTTCTTGCTTGTCACTGATGCATCATCATCATCAAGGTTAGAGCTGGAGCTCTGCTGAATCAAATAAGATAAGTCAGTTCCATATAGTATCCGAAAGCAGTATCCTAAATCACAAACTAATTGGATCAGGTCATCTATATAAATTCTCTCATAGTTGAACTATTTTTACACTCAGCCGTCAACCTTTTATCTTTATTTGGGACTAAATATGCTTTTCACATAGGCTGAGTTTCCATATAATATTGGCATAGTTCGTAAATTCAAATTGAGGCCAAAGGACTGTAAAGAAAACATATTTACCTTAATCTTAAGCAAAGGCTTCTCAGTATGAGATGTTTCACTAGTCTCAGACCCTGAAACTGTTTCTTGGGTTTCACCATTCTCAATCTGGTTTGATGGTTCTTTCTCTGTAGCTTCAGGAGTACCAGGACCCTCCACTGGGGCCTCATTTCCAGTCTCCTCCACATCAGCAACTGAAACTGAAGCCTTAACCAGGGAATCTGTTGTTAGAGCATCAGGGTTCTCATGTACATGGGGGTTTACAACTGATGCAGAATCAGGTGATGAATTGTAGGTGATTTCAGATTTGGGGTTTTCTTGACTGGTGGTTTCGTTAGGAGTATTGGCTTGTTCAAGCAAAGCTGCAGCCTTTTGGGCAGCAATTTTCTTGTAATGAGCTTCAAAGAAAGCTTTTTTCTGGGCAACAGAACCTGGCTTAGCATACCTCTCAGCCTCCTCTACATATCTTTTGTGAGAGAAAGTTGACCATTTCTCCCAATCCAATGACTCAGACATAAATCTCCCAAAAGAAATGGACTCCCCGAGTGCATGCATAGCGTTCCCCTGTATACACAATTCCATGGCCAAAAATATCAGCAAGAAAGGAGAAGAAGACACTCTAAAGTCTGTTAGATTTTGAGAATCTTGACAAAGTTAAGAGGCCACAGTGGGGTTTTGGTTTATACCTGTTTAACTTCATTGGGTATGGCCGAAGCATAAGAGAAAGCATGTATAAGACAAGCTGAATCTTCCATCATTAGTCTGCAAGGAAAAAAACAGGAGAACCTGAGACTGTACAAGAATGGAACCTGAAAAATCAACAGAAGTATTATTATTATTATTATTATTAATATTCTGCCGTTACTTAAATTGATTTTTTATGGCATGTAATCTCTCTTATCTGTCAGTCTTGTTTTCGATCTCAGCATTTAAATTTGAAATTCAAATTGGAAAAAGGCGAAAAAAAGATACAGATACACGTTGTTTAAAGAAAGGCCACTCGTAGAGTAGGAAGAAGCTAAAGGTGTCATTTTTTTAAATTTAGGCCAAGTGCCTGGGTTTCTGAAGTTTCTTTAGACTTCGGCCAAGCGAAGGATGTCTTTTTCAACAGGACAATGGGGCCCACATTATTTGAACTTAACCCTAGTAACGTTCGAATTCTGTTTTATTTCCGTGATATTTTATGTGGTATTATTTAATCGATCGTAAAAAAATTAAATTAATATATTCAAGTATTAAATTATCTTCATGTTAATAATTTTTAAATGACGAAAGTTTCATATGTCACTTTTTTTCTCGTAATGAAAATTTTATTTCTGTATTGAATACAGCTGCAATAAATCTTGTTAGTAAAGATAAATGAAGATGTTACATATAAATAATTTTTTCAATACAAAATACTGTTTGTTGGGTGTTACATGAAATTAAACAGATTGATTACAGATCTTGAAAAGCCATATTATTACTCGATTATGGTGTCCAAAGTCAATGTTTGGTAAATCCTACGTATATTTTGCTTAATTTGTAGACCATACCATATGCTGGGACCATAGATCTTATAGAACTAACGAGCACTAACTCCAGTTTTCCACGAAAATTTAATTAGAAAGAAATATTGCAATCTGATTACGAAGTTATTATTATACACAATCTTGATATAATTTTAGACATCTCATTGTCGTATCGTTTTCATTGGTAGGAGAAATACGTGTTTGTTTAAAGCAACAGATTCGTTGTACTGTAAGATGCTACAGGCTGAACTACCAGTTGTTATGACATCTTTTCTGTTCCAAGTAAAATTGGTGTAGCTGATCATACCTGTTTAACTTTAGGAAATCACACACACAAAAAAAATAATTCCATACCAAGAAGCTAAAAAATATCTTAATCAGCTAACAACACTCTAATAATGTGCTTTAACAAATGTTAGTTTTATTAGATGAATATTTTTGTAAATAAATCAATAAAAGACTATCTTAAAAAGATTATAGATTCAGCATCTTCAATTCAATACGGCCTTACCTTTACGAATCATGCGTCTGCCATCGATTGAGACCGTCCCTGAAAAGGGGTTTAATTAATTGCTAAATATGATATTATGTCGCCATCCCAAACAAATTTTGTATCGTTAAAATACAAGATAAGGATGTTGGTTGACAGTCTACCGCAATCTTACTCTTTTATCCGAGCTTGGGACTGACAATTAACAGTGAGAGCAAACTAACACAGACAGAGTTATAAGACTTGTGGAATTCACACTCCAAAATAGAAGGAACAAGTACCAAAAGACCACGTTCAATCTCCATTACAATTCCCTTCTTTTTTTCTCTTCTAATACAGATTAAAGAATGACCCTCTAAGATGACAGAAGTAAAAAAGACAGAAAACAAAACTGCCACTTTTACTGTTTCCTTTAATCTCATCAAGCACGTTCTGCAACACCAACATGCTTCCTAATCAAATTACAAACAAAGAGCCTCCGAGTTGCATGCTCAATATCTAGATCTCGAGTATAGCACGCCACAAATTCTGCTGCACATATGAAGAGCTAGTCACTGAAATATTTGCAACAGTACATTTTTATGTCACCATTCCACTCTAACTCTCTAAGCATGTGGGAAGAAGGTTTTCCAGCTTAAATAGTGCAGATCAGCCATCTCATGGTCACGCCTAATGATCATCTTCGTCTAGGTGGATCTCGGCTTAGTCCATGTTTCTTCAGAGTTCTGATGTAATTTCTCATGAGGGTGAATTTGTTACTTCCAAGATGGTAGAAGTAGTCCCATGTAAAGATGCCAGTCTTATGCAAGTCATCAAATAATAACCTAGGTTGAATCATACGAAGACAATGAGAAATAACAAAAAGATGAGAGTACATTGTTAAGCTGGAAATATTTGTTTCCTCTTATACCTCACTCCATAATTTCCAATAGGTTCTGCAGACATAATTCCAACATGACGCCTACCAGATATGACCTAATACATAAGAACATAAATTGGAAAAATTAAAACAGTCCAACACGTCTTCACAAACAAAAATTGAGCTACAACCAGAAAATATTTAACCCGGTTTTTTGATGGAACTTTGTTGCCACTAACTCAAGCATCTTGTTTTTAAATTGCAAAGAGAACATCCCAGTAAAAAGAGGCTAAAGATGACCAGGTTCTGCAGTTTGGAACTGCAAATAATCCCCGACAGGAACAAAAACTGGAAGTGTTCCTCTAGCTACCTTCTCACCGCCAATTGATCTGATCTTACTATCAACTGCAGGACTATATATTCTCAAATACTCAGCTGACAACTTATACAGACTGCCATTTTCAAACTCCGCCTCCACCTGAAAAGATTCACCAAGTGATAACACAAGTTGAACTCACAATAATGGAAGCCTATACTCTATAGTAAACAAAGTTTGCACTTGGCAGAATCCAGATTGATGCAACCAGAGATACATGAAACAAGTCCCCAAAATCCACAATAGGGCATGATTATAAGTAGATTCATGATTTAAAATTCTTGGAAAGGCAGCACTCTAACAGCAACTTTTTCCAACTATATGTGGGCTCTTTAAGACCTTTTTTCCATTTAATACAGTCAAATCGTCAAAAGTATTTTCACGAGTTCCATTTAATTCTTCCCCTCGCAAAATAATTTTCTCCCTGAAAAATGTTAGGAATCTCGTGTGCAGTTAGACACATGCTACATTACATCACACTTGAAACAGGAAACAGTAGAAGATAATAGTTATCCTTCAGTTGAATACACAATTAGGGTCTCAAATATCCATATGACTCTAAACTCACCTTACTCGCTGAAAGGAGTACAGGTTCTATAATTTTATGGAACAAGGAGGCACTCCCCTGGTGCCTCAAACACAATCCTTTGCTACTTTACGTATCAATGAGATAATTATGCAGCAAAGCCAACTCAATAAATTCAAAAAAGAAAAGAATGAAGTGTCTAGCATGGAGTATGTTCCTAGACAAGTCGAAAAGGTGAAGGTTGACCTTGGAGTATTATCCATGTTTTATCTTCAAATAAATTTCCATCAACCTTGCAGAGTAAATAACACATCTAGTGTTGAGGAGGAAGTTGCTCCAACCAACATGGACCAGAATGACCGAAAGCAATAATTCAGTTATTCACATGCAAATTCATTGCTACAAGTATAAACTAAAAGCAAGGTTAATATTTTCTGTTTAGAAATAATATAACATGGGATAAAACCATTCATTTTTGCATAAAATATTTCATAAGGGGTCAATGAAATACACATCAGATTGTTCGGTTATGAGCTAATACCAATTCAACAACTGTAGTTCCCCACAATAATTCCAGAAATTGACTTTGAGAACCCAAATTTGGCAACCATGGGAATCAATTCTTAACCTATATAAAATTCTTGTTTAATAGAAGTCACCCCTTGAGATAGGAAACAAGAACGCTGCTGTAATTAGACAAAACCCAATTTAACTCTTTTTATGAGACCGTGTTATAAGGTAAAGGTCGGAACTTGAAGCCTCCAACATCATGGGTTAAGCTCAAAGTTCACTTTACAAGACTTCCAAAATATTCTTATCTGGGTACAAACCCAATATAATTCCTCCTATTAGAACATTATAGGCAAAAATAGGATCTTGAAGAATACAACATCATGGGTAAGCTAGAAATTAAGTACTTTGATGATTTCCAATTAAGTTATCATCCGGGTACCGAAAATTCAATTCCTAGGAAGTACCTCAAGTCCCCCAAGTCCTTCATTTTAAAGACCTTTAGTAGTGCAAGTTTTGTGTCTGTGATCAATGTCAGATTGCTGTCTATGACAAGCATGTCATCCACATAAACTAATATGATCACTATAGCACTGTCATACTTCTTAACAAACAATGAATGATCATAGTGACTATGGGTGAAGCCAAGCTGTATTAGTGCATTTGAGCTTGGCATTCCACTGTCTAGGGGCTTGCTTGAGTCCATATAATGATCTGAGCAGTCTGCATACTGGTCTCTTCTCCCCCCGACTCTGGAAGCCCTGAGGCAGGTCCATATAAATCTCATCAGTGAGGTTACCATGTAAGAAAGCATTGTACACATCCATCTGGTGGATGTGCCAATGTCTGGCAGCAGCTATGAACAAGATAGTCCTGACAGTGACCATTTTAACAACAGGAGAAAATGTCTCCTGATAATCAATCCCTTCCTACTAGTTATACCTCTTAGCAACCAATCGGGCTTTGAATCTTTCTATAGCAACATTATCCTGTTACTTCACTTTGAAAATCCACTTGCAGCCAATAGGTGTTTTACCCACAGGTATAGGTACCACCTGCCAAGTATGATTATCCTCCGGGGCAGTGACCTCCGCTGCATAGTCTCCACCCACCTGGGATCTTGAGATGCCTCAGCAAAGGAGAAAGACTCAACAATAGAAGAGAAAGCAGCAAGGTAGGCATTATACTGATTAGATAGCGCAGCATATGAGACAAAGTCCTTCATCCATAAAAGAGGATTTCTATTTCTGGGAGGTCTTTTGCCAGACGGCTCAACAGAGGAGAGGAGAGTAGAGGAGCAGGAGCTTGTGGAATAATGGAAGCTGGAGGCTCAGGTAAGGAAACATGAGAAGGAGCAATAGGTTCAACTAGGGGCAGCATCACAACAAGTGCATTGGAAGGAGAAGGCACACTATTCCCTGAATCAATGGAGCCAGTCCTATCAGAAGAAGAGAGATCCTGAAAAGGATTACAATCTGAGGCAGGAAAGACGGGAGAGACATGAGAATTTAACATCTGAAAAGGAAACACATCTTCCCTAAATGTGACATCCCTGTTAACTGTAAACTTATGGTGAGAGTAGTCATACAGAATGTAGCTTTTCTGTGTATTGGAGCATCCCATAAGGACACAAGGCTGAGCCCTGGCTGAGAGTTTGTCCTGCTGAGGAAATGCTTTGGCATAACACAAACAACCAAGTACTTTTAAATGATTGACCGCTGGCTTTTTGTAATATAAGATCTCAAAAGGTGACTTGCCATCAAGGGAACGAGATGGCATTCTATTTATAAAAATATGCTGCAGCGAGAACACAGTGGCCCCAAAAATTGACAGGAATGTGAGCTTGAAATCTCATAGCTTTTGCTACCTCCGGTAAGTGTTTTTGTTTTCTTTCAGCCACACCATTATGTTTTGGTGTATAGGGGCAAGAGGTTTGATGGATGATACCCAAGTCTGAAAATAGGGCACTGCAGCCTGAGTTGACAAACTCTAACCCATTATCACATCTAAGGGTCTTTACTCCTGTGTCAAATTCAGTTCTAACATACATAAAGAACTGTTTGAGCATAACACAAACATTTGATTCCAATTTTAACAGAAATAGCCAAGTTATTCTGAAAAAAATCATCTACAAGAGTAAGAAAGTATTTATTTTCAGCAGAAGTAGCAGTATGATATGGACCCTATACATCAGCATGAACTAGTTCAAAGCAACATGAAGTTCTGGTATTGCTAGGAGGGAAAGGAAATCTTGCTTGTTTAGCAAGAGGACACACAGTACATTTATTCAGGGTGTTCGCATACCTATCTTATGAAATGGAAAATAATTGTATAAGGACATAGATAGTCACATGGTTCTGTCTTCTGTTATTGATAACGAACATTTCATAAGGGTGAATGAAATACACATCGGATTGTTCAGTTATGAGCTAATACCAATTCAACAAATGTAGTTCCCCACAATAATTCCATAACTTGATATTTGAGACCCCAAATTTGGCAACCATGGGAGTCAACTCTTAACCTATATGGAATTCTTGTTTAAACCCCTTAAGATAGGAAACAAGAACGCTACTGTAATTAGACAAAACCCAATTCAACTCTTTTTATGAGACCATCATATGGTAAAGGTCGGAACTTGAAGCCTCCGACATCATGGGTTAAGCTCAAAGTTCACTTTAAAAGACTTCCAAAATATTCTTATATGGGTACAAACCCAATTTAATTCCTCCTACAAGAACATTATAGGCAAAAATAGGAACTTGAAGAATACAACATCATGAGTAATCTAGAAATTAAGTACTTTGATGATTTCCAATTAAGTTCTCATTCGAGTACCAAAAATTTGTACTTCGATGATTTCCAATTAAGTTCTCATCCGAGCACCAAAAATTTTCAACAAAAAAATCATAAGTTCAAGAAATCATAAAAATTAGAGAGACATACAAATTTAGGAGGTTGAAGAGCAAATCTGGTGAGGCGTGGACAGTCTACTGCGGTGTGTATACTTCGAAGACCTCTGTGGATCAAATTCATTTCTACTCCCTCTTTCTCCTCGTAGACTCCGAGCGACTAATATCTGTGAAGAGGATCCGGACATCAACAAGTTGGGTCGGGCCACAGTGGCCCATGAATCATGATCCTGTCTCGTTTGATTGTAAAGATTGGGCTGTTAATTGGAGCAGCTCGTGACCCAGTACAGCGTTGATTGTGCTTCTTACTGCTCTTGTATATGGGCGTATACCTCCGCTTCAGGCCTTATAAGTGTAATCTAAAGACAGTCTGATATTTTAGTTGTAATATTGGTTAATATATGAGGAAATATTAAATTTAAATTTAATATTGTTTGAGTTTAAAGAGCTCATGCTATATTTTTTTCGTCGGTCAAATTTATTTATTGATACTAGTTTTAAATATATATAATTATATGTATATTTATATTTTATATATAATTTATATTACATGTATATTTATACTTCATATATAAAATTTATAAATTTGTGGACTATTTTATAAAGTAGGACAGTAATCATCTCTAATTTAAATGGTGATCTGAAAAAGAATGTTTGTGTAAACTAGCCGGCCTTTAATGTTTCCTTTTTATTTTTCTTTTCTGTACTTTACTTTGTAGAAAGATATATTTGTGCTTTCTTTTTCTTTAGAGAATTATAATAATTGATGTACTTATTATAAGAACCTTCTTTTCCATGAGATAAAGGCTCGTTAGTCATTTTTTAAATAATTTTTTATTTTCTGATTTATGTTTTATTTTACAGGTGTCTATATAAGAAAGAGCTTATATTAGGTTAGAAGTTCACAGCACAAAAATTGCAGAACTATGTCTCTAATTAACATGAATATTACGATATTACTGATTGTGAATTTAAAATTTAAATTTTATGAGTTTTTCATATAAAAGTTTAATATCAAATTCACTTTATTTTTAAAATTAAAAGTCCAATTCTTATATTTGTTAGAATTTTAACAGATTTTTACATATATAAATAAAAAATATTGAGTTCAAATGAAGTGAGTGACATATCACAGAATGGGTTAGAGCAAGCATCAAAATACATTTATACATTAAAACTTCACTAAGCTAGCGAAGAGAAATATAAAATACAGCCAAAGTAACAAATAGGAAAATTGCCTCCCTGTAATTCTTTTTCCTTTACCGTTTTCCGGGAACAATTCTTCTAATAATATGAAAACAAAGAACAGGGAAGGGACAAAGAAAAGTGGCGCAATTATTAATTGTATTTTCTCAAGAGGAAGAGGTCTTCTTCTAGTTGATTGACAGCAAATGAGAAAATTGAATCCATCCATTGCTGTATAGAATCTTGTTCCTCTGCAGGTGCAGCTACATTACTTGATGATTCAGTAGCAGCTGATGTTGTTGACAAGTTGATAGATTCTTCAGCCTCCAAAGAAATTGAAGGGCTGTAACAAGTGGACATCGTTTTACAACTTCTGTTCCATAAATCCACATTGAAATTTTCACTCAACATATTATGGTAACCATTGTTTGGGAGTGAAATATCAGTAGCATTTCCAATGAAGTTCTCTGTTTCATTTCTTTGATCATATGTCTCTGTTGTTGGAAACTTCTCTGTTTTATCATCCGGTTCATGTTGGTATTTTTCCTTGTCAATTGGCTGGTGAGTTAAAGGGTCTATTCCCATAAGCTGTAATCTCTTCTTAATCCGAGTGTTCCAATGGTTCTTGATCTCATTATCTGTCCTCCCTGGAAAATATGATGCTATCTTAGACCACCTACATACAAATGTTGCAACAGTAGAATCAGAGTAAATCGAATCAATGAATTTCAGATATCCAATGATTAAATTTGAAAAAAAAGGGTACATGGATACAGACCTGTTACCAAGGCGAGCATGAAGTTGTATAATCTGATCCTCTTCAGCTTCAGATAGCGCCCCTCTTTTGAGATCAGGTCTCAAATAATTAATCCATCTCAGTCTACAACTTTTTCCGCATCTTTGCAAGCCTACGCCACATATTCATGACACGTTAAAAATGATGATCACACAATTCAACATATATAGCAACGCAGTTGGCAAATGTTCTTGTTTCGAGTCTCACACTATAGCACATGCTTTAATTGACTCAAGAAAAAGAGTCAAGCCCGCACATGAAAAAACAGAAACAGCTAGAATAGAATACCTGCAAGCTTGGGAACGGTTCGCCAACACTGGATACCGTTACTAAGAATAAAATGGACGAGCTTATGATCTTCCTCAATAGTCCATGGACCTCTCTTCAATCCAACTCTATCACAACAAGGCTGCCTTCCCATTTTTAACTCTTTCAAGTTTATATGGAGAAAGAAAACTAGTAAACAGAGGAAGAAGCCTACATATATAGGTACTAGTACTAATTATTACTCCACAATGATTTCTCTTAGAAAAAGAAGTTTATATTCGAAGCAAAGAAAAGATGCGAACAGATCAGCAAGGGACATATAACAAAAAAAAGATGTGCTGCTTAGGAAGGGAAATGCATTATTGAATAGGTGGGAAAAAATAATTTAAAAGGTGATGCGCATGGAAGATGTGTTACATATATTAATAAAAAGTGGCAAGCCACCATCACCATCAAACATTTCCATGGCAGCTTCTTAGCTAATCATATAAGTAGACAATTGATCAAAGTCATCCTCTCTTTGTGCTTTTTTTTTTCTTTTAAACTATCGGCTGATTTGGTTCGAAATATAAGAAAATTTACTCATCATATAAAGCTCCTTTTTATTTATATACTGTTTGATTTTTAATATAAAATGCTAGATAACATCTGATTTTTGATATTAACAAAAGTTTAATTAATTTCGAAAAGTAAATGTAAAAGTTGTGGTCTTTTCCTCTCATTTTTTTTTTTTGGCTGGATGATTGCTATGGAAAAAGACGATTACTACTCTCCGTCTCTGGTCAATACATGTTGGTTTTAGAACTTAAAAAGTTATTCGCATCACATATTATATGCCAAAAACGTCGAAATATTGTATTACTATCAATACAAAAATTTATTTATTATTTATACGAAATAGAATGTGGTGAGATAAAAAAATATGTCATATCAATCATTAATATGTAGATATGTATAAAACTATCTAAAGACAAAAATAACCTTAGACTATACCATCATCACATACAATTCTTGTATTATAATGTGACCTTGGGAAATTAAGCAAGCTAAGTAATAATTGGGTAAAGCATATATCTCACAAAGTCTTCCTGTTAAACGTTTTCTGATGCTGCAGGTTGAATTTTAATACTCAAATGGATTAGATTCCCTTAAATGGTCCCTTAAAAGCTGGCTAGTTTTTGTCGTTGTGGCCAACTCCTTTTAATTTGTCCATTCATTCAATACAATTCAACGTACTGGTATTAAAGGTGAAGATACAGAAGATACACCATATTATCAAATGCAATTATTATGTTTTAGTGCTTTCGTTAGTTACGAATTAATAATTGGTCTGTTATATATTTTGTTAATAACTTGAATTCTTGACTCTCAAAAACCAACAAATCCAAACATGACACGTAAGAGGGTAAGTAAATGAATATGCCTTTCCAAGTACGATAAGCACCAGTTACATTTGCAATTATCGCTACTTCAAAGTTCAAACAAGAACTAGACAAAGTTAAATAAGGAATCTTTTTAGTGTAGACTTTCTTTTTCACTTAAAAATTGCCTAATATAATGGGTTGATGAAATCCATCTATTAACATATTTTTAATACGGGAACAACCATATGTGATGAATCAAAAATTAAAAATGAAGTTCATTTGATATTAGATTGTCCAATTAATTTTTTTTACACTGTCGGGTGAAGATTAATATGTTATAGCTAGCAACTTGCTTTATTTTCTAAGTACGTAGGTTATACTTATAACCATTTCACATTTGCTATAAGAATTATTTTAGTTGGCTTTTAAGTAGATTAATTAGTAGTGTAATCACACGTCAATACATATTAAGTTTAAACCCAAAAATAATGATAATTACAAAAAAGACTTGCGTGTAGCAAAAGGGGATTTGCCGCTAGTAGAAGATGCACATAAGAGAGAAATTAAACAAACTGCTGAAAGTTTGTCTTTACCGAAGAAATTTGGGTTTTCTATTTGGTGGTGTTTGTCCGTTTTGCTTTGAGGCTCGACTAATCCAGATTCATGCTAGAAAATCTTGTTTTGGGGAATAAACACCTTGATCATCAAAATTAACTCTATTTTCAGAATTCAAACCTGAGCTTTCTAGTTAAGAAAGGATACTTACCATTCCACCATAAACTTTAGTAATAAAATGAGAAATTCTATCAAAGTTGAACTAACTATAGTTAATTAAGTGATTTTAATTGATGAGGTGAAAATACATGTTAATTAACCATGGATAATACATGTACATTTATTGGCATAATATAAACACCAGGTAGGAATACCTTTTTTATATTGAACGAATATGAAAAGGAAAAGTATAAATAGGAAAAGTAGAGTGTCAAGGAACAGACACATGGAGGGCCAATAATGGAGGATATCCTAAGAAGAGTTCATGTATTTTATTTATACCCCATGGAGGAAATAATGTCCTATATACATATATCCTTTTCATTTCATCATCAAGAAAATAGAAATATTCTTACTTTTTCCTTTAATTTCCTTCTTTTCTCTATATATTTGTCAAGCATAGATTAAGAGCAATCAGTTTGTTTTAACCAAAAGGAACTGATTAATATATGTCCTTAAATTCATTTATAAAATTTTGAGGAATCAAACAAATATTTATTTGAAGAGAATGTTGAGTTGATGTAATAAATGCATGCAAGTTAGTTAGTTATGCACAATATTATTCCCTTATGATTACGTTGACTTAATTAACAGCAGTTTCTTTGTTGAAATGAATTACTCACGACCACGGACCACCACCAACCGCTCCTTAGGCGTTTCTTTATTGGTTTTTGCTCATCAATCCCCATTACAACATCAAACGGTATTACTACTCCTCTCGCTTTTCTATTTTGCGCGCTCAAAAATATTAATTCGGGAATTTTTCATTATTTTAATTTTATTTATAATTTTTTTATTCAATAATTAAAGATTTTATAGTTTAAAAAAAAACTACACTAAGGGTATTAATTTTGTTTTAAACTTTTAAAACGATAAATAATTTGAGATAATTATTTTTAAAAAATGATAGATAATTTGAGATGGAAGGTGTATTAATTGTGGGGAAGATTCTCATTTTTACACATAAAAAAATTATCATTTTTATATGTAAGAGATTTTAAAAAATTATTTTTCTTTTATTTCAAATTATAAAAAGTCAAGATATCTCATTTTCTCATACCACTAGAACGCGACTCAAAACGACAGTAAGAATAGATGTAAATCACGAACCATATTATTGTGAGAAACAAAAAGAAGAGAATAAGTAGACGTGAGATCATACGACTGGAGAGGAATCTTAAAATATATTCGGTGGTAAATTTAGATATAAAAAAAAAGTTACGTGAATTCATGAACATCCGATTAAATTCAATGTATTCTTTATATAATTTTAAAAATATGTCTATAACTGTCTAAAGAAACCCATAGTCAAAAAGGCATTGACTGATTCACTTGTTTGAGGGTTTGTCTTAATCCTTTAGGTCGAAGGATCAAATCCCATTTGCTGCCCATTTGTCATCCTTTTGTTTTTTTTTTAAAAAAAGAATATTAAAGCAGATGTTTCTTTTTCTATTTGTTTTCTTTTCTTAAAACATATATGTATAATCTAAAGTAATGCTTCTTTTAATCTAAAAGCAGTATTCTATGCGTAAATTATGAGACACGTAAATTTGTGATCTCTTAGTAAAATTAGATATTATATATATATTTTTTTAAAAATTGATATAATATTTTATGTTGGCGCTCATGCTTCAAAACGGTTAAATGGTGTACTTGGTTGAATATTGAGTTATTTACCTAGAGGACTTGAGATCAATTTCCACTTAATACATTTTTTTTTTCATTTTTTGGTGATGCACCCATTATCTAAAAATCCTAAATTCCCTCGGAATATATCTATAGATGACTGACTCATAACTAACCCGACATTGTCGTCTCTATGCAAACTGACATTTTCTTGCGACTTTGTTGGGGGAATCGTTACTCCTAAATCATGGGAACAAAATTAGGAACACACCACTAGAGCTGTTGAAACAGGCTAGCCCAATTCAGTTGAATTTAAACCTTCGGGTTCAAAAAATTTGATGTACTAGAATAGATCCCATTTTAAAGAGTCTTAAAATGACCAGTCCAACTCAGTACTAAAAGGATAACAAGCTGAGGTGGGCTAGCTCTTTTTTTTAAAAAAAAATTATAAAAAAAGTTCTTTTTCTAACTATAATTGAACTTATAGGTGGTAAGACAATTTATTAACATTCTAACATATGATTATATGAAAGTACATAATTCTAAGATAACTTATAACATATTCAACACCAACATATCGTCAAACATATTTGAACCCGTTAATAAGTTTATCTTAATGAGCATCTTCATCGTCATATTCGTTTATATTTATATGCAAATTTAATTAGTTAAACATTATCAACTAATTGTATTAAAAATTAATAATATTTAAATCTACTTAAAATATTACCACTTTGAATTTGGGTAAAGTCGTGCAATCGTTTTCGAGTAGCAATAAGTGTTTGGACATTTTCATGATTGATACAATTTTTATATTTGATGATTAGAAATTCTAATATTAGAAATATGACGCTTAATGAGTAAATATTATGTAGGATACTAAAACTTATTTGATAATCATTATTTTTAGTTTTTACTTCTCTTTTCATAATATTTTTTAAAATTTTTTTAATTTAAATTAAATAATTCAGGCACGAACCGACCTCAGCCCTATCTCAAAAAATTAGCGGACTGATTTAAATTAAAACTTATAAACCTCAATTTAAATAGTTTTAAAAAATCTTTAACCTAATTCTATCCTAATAACAAATTGGGTTAAACTGAACCTCAAAAAGTCAAACCCATTTTGATGAGTCTACACACCTCTAATGCTTACCCAGACAGACAAGCATCTTTTATTTGCACGTCTTCTTTGTTTGTTATACATGGATTTACTAACAACAGTAATACCTAGTAAATTTGATAATACACTTCCAAGTTTTATGAATTCACAGTGTAAAAGGATATCTAAACAATTAAATTATTTACAAATTGGTCTTTGCGATGAATATTAATTGTTAACCTAATAAAAACAATAACTAATGTGCTATAATCAATCATATCATGTATAATTTGTAATAGTTGATTTTTATCGATCCATACTCAATATAGAGACGGACTCATGATTTGAAGTTTATGAGGTCTTATAGCAATTCCAAGTTAATAGCATAATATAATTGAATTCACAATCAAATATTTATAAATATTTAGTAAATTTTTAATTAATGTACACAAAAATTAATCAAACAGTACTGAATTTTGATGAATCCGTGACCCAACTTTTAAATCACTAGCGTAACACATGATTAAATAAGATAAGAGAAGATATTCTGTACAGCCGTGCAGACATACAACTGCGAATCACCTAATTAAATTGATGATATTTGCAGTTTTTTCCGTAGAGTATAGTGATTACTCATAAAATATCCAAAATTAGTGTAGAGAAGAGTAGTTCAATCAGAAATAACAAGTGAATACGTATAGCCAAAACTTGGAAATTTCCTACGATTTTGATGCTTGCTTAAATGTCAAATTTCTAATCTAACTCCACTTCAGATATTAGTCAATCCATTTAATGAATCCAACAGCTGCCTTGAAGCCCATCCTATATGTTGCTTTAGTTCAAAAAAGAATAATTCTTCTTGTTTAAGTGATGTAATTTATATATATTCATATTTTAAATACAGATTAATAGTTATTTTATAATTAATTTGATAGCACAAATATTTATTTATTTTTTATATTATCGTGTTATAATAAATGGAACTTATTTAAATACTAGTCTAGTTAATTCTTCTTTCTGATTTGGATCAATAACAAACATATTCGTTCTTCAAACGTTCGAAACAACAGTTTGGGTTTTTAGCAGAAGGCCCAACAGGCCCACCATTATCAACAGTCATGACTCACCAGAAACATCTTGCGTGGATCAGCCGCGACGAATGTGGTCCCCGATCACGTCACGTCTAAGGCCGGCGGCCGGCTTTCTCTTGGGATATAATTCGACTAACCGTAAAAGTGGCTAGGATCAAAATCTCAATCAGGACACATGTTCCTCAAATGACACTTAATTTTTAAAGTTTGATAATGACGCATCTAAAATTGTAGCTTAAATAAACCAAACTTTTAACTCTAATTATTAACTAGTTTGTTGCTCCCTCCATTTCATCAATTAATTGTAGCTTAAATAAACCAAACTTCTTACTCTAAAGCATTTTAAGAAATTATAATTTGTTGTCAAAAAGTCTTACTAAGTCGCGTAAAGTGAATCGAGCTTATAAACCTTTTTTATTATCACAAAGATATTAAATCCAACAATAGCGTGAATTGTTTTTCTTTGAAATGAAATTGAGTCGTATCAAAATTTTAGTTTATTAGATTATTTGCCTAACCAATGTTTAGAAAATGACTTATAACAAATAACTAAAGTACCATATTGAGGAAACTGATTATAAGTCTTGGTTTTTTACAAAAAAAATGATGCAACTGAAATATATAAGTTTTCTGCCAAAGCACTCTATTGTTTGTCACTAGCTTTACTATTACTAGGTAGAGTTTCTGAAAAATTGAAAATCCACTAAGCTAAACTAGTCAAATAAACAAGCCTGTCCTTTTCATCATTTTAGGTTTTGGTTATGTCATTATTCAACGACTAAAGAATGGTCTATGAGGAATTATGTATCGAAATTATCTATACTTTTTTTTTTATTCTATCTACCAAAAAAAAAAAATAAAGGCCCACATAAATGGAATTTTGTCCAAGAGAGTGAAAGCAACAAGGCAGTTGATGCTGTTTCTCTATAAAAAATATTTGGTTAGTGTTGAACTTTCTTTTCTGGGGGAGGTTACTAGTAATTAAACCATTGAAACTGAATAGAAAAAAATAGGTTTATTATTTGAAGATGGAAAAAGGGAATAATAATTGAAATTGAAATAAAATAAATCAAAAGAAGGAAGTTGGAACAAAGTGGTCGACCTCGTAACTTGTTTCTCATTGGCAGAAGCAGATGAGAAATAGACATTGTGACCTAGTATAAGTCTACTACTAATATGATCGTAAAAACAAAAACCCGACAAGAAGAGGATGATTATCATCGCCATCTTTGCTTAGAAACAGAGTTTCAGAAACAGGGATTGGTGATTTTGAATCATTAACAACGTTGGGTGGGGCTCAGCTTCCTGTCTTGGAGATGAAACATAGTAAGAAACGTGCGGTTTTGTCAGCAATTCAAGTTCCTAGGAAATCTTTCTTCTGGTGTACTCTTCTTCTTGTCTGTTTTGCTGGCTTCACTTTCTCTTCTCTCCGTCTCCACTTTCGAGGTACCCCTGCTTCTCTCCCAAACTGCTCTAACTGTCCTTTTTCGTCGCACTAGTTACCTGCTTTTCTTAAATTCAGTTTTTACATTAATTATTTGTTTGCCTTGTATGGGGGTGGTTAATATTTTGAATTTTGATGATTGATTAACCTTAAGTTTGATAATTTGATTATTATTAGATATTAAGTACTTTCCGTTTGTGAACTACAGGGTTTCATCCATGGCGTCCGGCGGCGACCACAGCCACCTCCAGTGTTAAACCGAATATCCCAGCAGTCATAGAAACCGTTGAATTCCCGGACGAGACAGTTGTTTTCCTAAAATACCCTCCTTCAACTCCCCTATTCACCAAATATGACCTATACTGCCTCTACCTTACTCCTAAATCTTCTCAATCCCAGAAGCAGCAGCAGCTCAAGCAATCTCCCGAATCAGTTGAAAACGATGAATTATTGGGCCAACAGCTCGTTCGATGTCCCCTGATTAAGCCACGCGGGGTGCTGACGTCACTTTCCGTCAAGACCATTGGTCACACCCTATCAATTGGGCCCTGGCGCCGGTGGAACTCATTGGCCTATGAGGCCATGATCGATCGTGATAACACGACCGTTGTGTTTGTCAAAGGGTTTAATCTTCGTGGCGGAAAACAATCGGACCCTTCAAAATTCAAGTGCGTTTATGGTTGGGATGTTAAGAATTCCAAGTTCGTGTTACAATCAGATGTTGTATCAGTTGCTCAAGAAGTCGTTCGATGTAATACCCCAATGAGCATACTGAATAATCCTCAGAGGTTTATTGGTAGTAACATGAACCAGCCCATTAAGGTTTCTGTTAGAATGGTTGGTAAGGAACCTTTAGAGTCCATAGCGAGTCCTAAACGGCGTCTGCAGCTTAAATTGCCAGGACAAAAACAGCACCAGATGTGTGTCTGCACAATGTTAAGGAACCAAGCCAGCTTCTTGCAAGAATGGATCATGTACCATTCTAAAATCGGAGTACAACGTTGGTTTATATATGATAACAACAGCTTGGATGATATTGAGGATGTCGTTAAGGTATTATCAATGGATTGGAATATAAATGTGACGAGGCATGTTTGGCCTTGGATCAAGACTCAAGAGGCTGGTTTTGCTCATTGTGCGTTACGAGCTAGAGATGTGTGTGAATGGGTTGGTTTTATGGATGTTGATGAGTTCTTCCACTTGCCTACTGGCTTGTCATTGCTTGACATATTAAGAAACCAAACACAGAGTCCTAATAGTAAAGTTGCTGAGTTGCGGGTGTCATGTCATAATTTTGGACCATCCGGTCTCAAACATGTCCCGACACAAGGGGTCACCATGGGGTACAATTGCAGGATGATTGCACCAGAGAGGCACAAGAGTATAGTGAAACCAGAAGCATTGAATTCAACATTAATCAATGTGGTTCACCATTTTCATTTAAAGTCTGAGTTTAGGTATGCTAATATGGATAGAAATGTGATGGTGATCAACCATTACAAGTATCAAGTTTGGGATGTGTTCAAGGAGAAGTTCTACAGGAGGGTGGCTACTTATGTTTCTGATTGGCAACAGGACAGAAATGTTGGGTCCAAGGATCGTGCCCCGGGTTTAGGGACACGAGCTGTTGAACCACCAGATTGGTCTAGTCGATTTTGTGAAGTTATTGACACTGGCCTTAAGGATCGAGTAGCACAGATGTTCACAGACCCAAGCACTGGCAAGTTACCCTGGCAAAATCACAGACATGACTCCACAACATGAAATAATTTAGTATCAAAACCATATAAGTTTTTGACTTTGAGGATACAGGGAGCTCTCTTTTCCTTTTATATTATTTGTACATGAAATTAAATAGTCGCGACATTCTTTTTGTACATGAATTTACGTCACAACACAAAAGTAATATGAAAATGAAAGCTGAATGTTCAATGTACCTGTACTTGTATCTGGTGAAAGTCAATCATTTTTAGTATCTCTATGACTGGTGCATTTCTTTCTGATGCTATGAAAATTATAAAGCCAATAATTGAGCAATGACAGAATTTTAGTAGGTAAGTGAACATGACATGATTTCTTTCTTTCTCATATTATAAGCTTTTCAATTCTTTCATCAAACATTCTCATATCCTCTCTGGAGGCAAAATAATGAAGATAAAGAATTTTCCTCCAAGAATTCTTCATATCCCATATTATAATAGTATATTATCTTATTCGTGTCTCTGTCCCTGCTATTATAGTTTTGGAATATAAAATTCCTTGGGCCGCCATCAACGTAACGGAAATTGCTTCATTTATCTCATTATTGTCGATCCTTTGACTTGATCAGCAAGATGCTTGCGTGAGCAACAACAATCATTTGTATGATCCGAATAAATAAAACTAAATAAGTATTTCCAATTGCTGTCTCATTAAACCAAGTGTTATTAAGTTCTTAAATTTACAAGACACTCTAATTTATCCTTTTTAAGATTGTTCTAAAGATTAGTCTTTTAAAACATATGATAGCTGAAGGTACAAGGTAATCACTAGATCTAATGTAGATGCAAATTCTTCACATCCGCAGAAACATTCTATTAGCAGCATGCTTCAACAATTAACTGGATTTAACATCAGATTCTATTTGCCCCTGCATAACACTTGTTACATAAACTTGCTTAGACTAGGAATGCGAAGAAAGCATCACTAGGATTTCTTATGGGAGTACTTTATGATTAGTTAAAGGACCTTTCAGTTTTTCAACAAGAACCTATATAAGTTTCTTAATGTAAAAACAAAACACAATTCAAAGTGCAATGAAAAACAAAATACCAAATTTTATGATCCACGGCCTCCTCTAACGCGAATGTTAATGGCTCTTGATGCCATGGCCCTCAAATTTGCTCTGGCTAGAGCGAGAGAGCTCCTGTACTGCTCATCAGCAGAACTTCTTGTCCTGAAGGATTCCATGAACTCCTCTCTCTGCAATCTTAGCGCCAATGCAGCATCCTCATCCTGGCTTGGTAACTCCCTCCTCGAGCTAATGTCTCGATTTCTGCTTGGCATTCCAGAAGTTCGGGCACTTTGTCTTCTCATGGCACGAGAATTCCTTCCTTCTTGACTACTAGGACCAGATTCTGGACTGTTAAGTAGCAGGATTCTTGTCGTTCTGCTGCTAGTGATGTTAGAATGAGTAGCAGCAGCTCTTGCTGGACTTTGCTGTTTAGCTTCTCTACTATTCAAAGCTGCAGCTGCTTTTCTTGTTTCTACTTCTTTGGGAAACAACAGTTGAATTGTATTCCAAAGTACTGTGTTTACAGTGCATGATCTACCATTGCTGCAAAAAATCAAGTTTAACAGGAATACGTCATACTTGAAACAATTGAAGCACCATGATAAATCCTTTTCAAGCTTATTGAATACTTCATGTCTCTATTTATATGACACTTTTTGTTTTTTGATATTTAAATTATGTAAATTTTGACCGATATTTTATAATATATTTTCATCATATATATACATGAGAAAAATTACAATTTATAATACTTTTCGTATAATTTTTGAATAGCTAAATTTTAATTTCAAATATCAAGTTGATTTAATCCAATTTAACTTAAAAAATAGTTAAGTTGACTTTCAGAAAGCAAAAGGTGTCATATAAAGGGAGTATAACATTTTTACAGAGTATTAACTGAAATGAAAAAGCATCCCAACAGTACCTGATAAGCTGCCTGCACTTGGGACATTTCTTTCCACATTTGTCAGCAGCAGATCGCAAGCACTTTTTACAGAAACTACAGACATAATTTTGACCAAATTAGTCAGAGTAAATTACTGAAAATATCTACTTGTATTGATTTATGAATTTAAGTTGATGAGGAAGCCATTAAAGATTGTACCTGTGACCACAAGGAGTGGTACTCGGTTCGAAACAGATCTCCAAACAAATCTGCAAATGCAAAGAAATCACTTCTATACTGAAATAGGAAAAGCAACAAAAGGACACCCTCAATCGATAAATGGAAAAGGGCATCAAGGCTCAAGAACGGGTTACAACTCTTACAGCACAAGAAAGCTCTTCACGAAGTCGATCAATGGAGGGAAATGCTGAAGAAGATGATGAAACAGGACACTCCGGTTCCTCCGATGCCTCAGCTTCTTTCTTGTCTGCTTTCTCAATGGATTTCGATTCTATCTTTTTATTAGAAGGTGAAACAGAACAGCCCTGTTCTTCTGATGCCTCAGTTCCTTTCTTGTCTAATTTCTCAGTGGATGTTGATTCCGCCTCCTTTTTCTCGCTTTTTGGAGTGTCATCTTCGTCGAGATCAAGAACAGTGGCAGTTATGGAAGCAGGGCTCCTCTTCTGAGCCCTTCTTTTCCTGAAAAGATCACAAATTTTAAGCATTTCCCAATAACCCAAACCAAAAAAGAAAAGAGTGACTGATAATCCAATCAAACAAAGTAGAGAGATCTATCCGATTAATTGATTAGCTTCACTAAGACTCATCCGGGTTGATTTTAATTCCTGAATACGCTTCTTATTTAATCTAAAATGGTAGGAGTACCTTCTAGAATTTGTTGGGGGAGTCTTGAAATGCAGCAAATCAGAACGTTTCTTCTGTTTAGGAAGACGATCGGGGGTATCTTCGACAACAAGACTGGCCATGAGAAGAGCCTCTTCGTCCCAACCAGCCATAGCAGCAACAGATCGGAACTTAGGGCTGAACAAGCCTTCAACTTTGTACCCATTGTTGGCTGCTTCTGATCCTTTTGGGTTATGGGGGCTCTTGATTGAATCTTCGTTCACCATCCTATTCTTCTTTCTTTCTGTTTCTTGTGAGAAAGAATGAATGGGGAAGGCTCTAGGGTTCAACGGTCATATTTCTTTTGAATAGAGATTCTTCTCGACTGGAGTTAACGGCTATATTTGACATGGAGCCGATCAGGTGTGTCGCGGTACAGTTCTATATAATGCACTCTTTCTTTTTCTTTCGCCTTTGTTTTTTAATTTTTCCACTTCTCTTGCTTATTAGCTTTTTTTTAAACCCTTTCCAGTATTGATTTAGTCATTTTTACGGAGCAATAAATAAAATGACAATTTTATTAATTCACCTATTGAATACAATAAAATTCAATATTTTGAAAAATAAGTATAGTTAAAATTAAGATTAAAATGATAAATTATCTATTGATTTCTGAACTGGACAAGTAAAAATAAGCATTTATCTTTAATATAGTGAACAAATAAAAGTGAACAGAGTATGTAACAAACATAATTAAGGTGCACTCAAGAGTATGAGCAGCGGTGAGACTTGAACTAAAAACCTATATCCGTATTTGACACTGTGTGAACAACCTTATTTAAGATCGTAAGTTACTATTAAAATAAATAAAATAACGGACATTTTTGTTATCTGTTACATATCTGCAAGTAATACAATGATTGAATTACTTAAAAACCAGACCAAACTACAAAATACAACTTGATGAAAAATCCTCAAAATTGTGGCACCAAAAGCCATGTTAATTAGTACATCTTCTCCACGTGGTAATATCGTATACACGAAAGGATTCTGTTTGAAAAGCCATTGCTATTAATGACACTTAAATGAGAGTATCATCTTTAGTGTTTATGAGAGTGTTTCCTACGGTGATGGTACATTTCCCCCTTTTCCCTACTTCTTTTCTCTATGATCCTAAAAGCACATGAAATAACCCCAATGGCAGCCATGGAATAAAATGTTCTGTAAGGAGCCAGGGCTAAGCCACAAATATAGGAATAGTATCCAGCAAGAAGATAGGCAAAGCTCAGGTTTATTTCCCATCTTCGGATGCCCGGAAAAGGAAATAAGAAGAAGTTGAACTCCGGCTTTGAGTCACATACACCATGCAGCAAAACACCTATGCAAAGTACAGAATCCAAGAACCACGGCAAGCTCTGACTGATCCCCATTCTCTGTGGTTCAAGCATACACCAAAAGAAAGAAGATGTTATGCTATTTCCAATTACTTTGAGCAATCAACAATATCCCTTTTTTTTTTGGGTTGGGGGGTGGGGGATGGGAGGGCACATCTAAAATAGAAGACTGGATACTAAATAATGAACATGAGGTCATCGGTTCTGACTACCTTTGAGATTACAACGTACGAGATCAAAGGAGGGAGAAAAGTGTCAAGGACTTTAATTGTTCTTCCACCAACTATATCCAGTAATCATTCTTTTCTTTCCTTTTCTGTAGGTATGTTTAGTTTCTCGTGTGTGTTTTGCTTTTCTATATTTTTTCATCGCAAGTTTTCTTTTTCTTATTTCCTTTTTCGGCATAAGAACACTGCGGTTTAAGGTACAGTTTTTATCACACACACTAAGCATAATAACAACTTCAGATGATTGAGTTTTGTGGAAAGAACATATTTGTATAGCTCAATCTGATCGTACGATTGCTATCAAGGACATTCATTATGATGGTAGACTTACTAAATAGAGTTTTCTGTCCTTGCTATCAGTGAAATTCATCAAATATTATATTTTGGCCAAAGTTGAAAAGCAAAGCGGGTAACACAAGAGGGAAAAAAATGAACATACTAATTGATCCACCCATATGGATCTCCCAAAATATTAAATAGAACTGGCTACTTCGATAAATATTTGTCAAGGAAACTAGTATCGTAGGATTGACAACAAGTACCATTGCAATCATAATTTGTAGCTGGTAAAATTTTTTCCATCCTAAAGGTGAAGTATGTTGATCAATTTTTTTCTGGATCAAGTAAGGTTTTCATTGATAATACAAGGCCAACTTGGTCGTATACAAGAGAAAGTATGTTGATCAATTAAGGTGGTAAAAAGTGAAATTTCCACACAAACCTCCGTCTTAACTCCCAGGTTTCTGCTAAGTCTTCATCAAGCCATTGAAGCTAAAGAGAATTACAACAACACTAGGGAAGGTTGTTTCTGATAGACCCTCAGCTCTTTAAAAAGTGTAATTAAAGTAGGATTGAAAGGAAAGAGAGAAGTAAATATCTCAGGTTTAAGTGTCATCTATGGTGCAAAGTTACAAGTACATCTTGTTAACTACTAAACTTTACTATGAGAGCTTTTGAGGGTGTACAGGTAAATTTTCTTCAGTTGAAGAGTAGTATCATATCCCATATGTCATTTTGGTGCACCCATAAGATTCTTTATCTATAGAAGATTGGGTATCATTTGTAGAAAATCATCTCTTGTAGGTTTTCTACTTTTTGGTATACTACTTGAGTTCTTGTATACAGACATGTTTTTTGCCCAAACATTAATAGTGTATATTCCTTTATCAAAAAGACTATGAGAGCAGCATTTGCTCTATCACTTTATCAGTGCAAAGTAATGTGGTTTGTAAATGACAAAAAATGTATACAAGGCAGTAAAATCCCCTTGGAAAGAAAAGAAATACCTGGATCCACGCTATAAGTGAAGGGACAAACATAAGTGTTGCAAGGAAGTGTAATACAAGCAAGCCATGGCGATGATTGAAGTTCTCTAACTGGGTATCACCATAGCTCTTTACCGAGTCGAGACTATTCGAATTACTCTCCTTCTGAGGGAGTTGCTTGTTGATTTGACTATCATACCGGGGTATGAACTGCTCCAATCCACTCTGACTTCCATTCTCAGATTCTATTAACTCCTTAGACTGGGTATGGCTGCGAAATGAAGCCATCAAAAAACTGTTTACAGACAAGACGAATTGGTTTTAGACTACCTTTGTCATAACAAAATATCAAAATATTATCAAGGCGAAAAACTAAAATAAACAAGTAAATGTAGAATATGAAATTTGATGAGCAATGCTGCATCTTTCATTTATGAAAATAAACGTACTCAGAAAATGCACTACAAGCATACCATTTGTGTTTTCCAATGTTCTTTTTGAATATACATCTCATTATTCCTAATTACTTTCTCTTTTTTTTTACCCTTATCCTTTACTTTCTAGGGGAAATACCTAAGAGTCTTAGATCACCCCTCTGGTCTAGTGGAACTTATTGGACCAACCCTCTAGTTTGTGAAATATCTTAAACCTCCACTTTACTTTTATATTTCACCTTCCCCCGCCTCCCACCCCCTTTTCTCAGTTGAGTAATTACACAGACCTTTCCTATCATTTTAGGGTCTCACAAGCAACCATAACCTTTCTATCCAATATTTTGCAACCAACATTATTGCATTTACCTAAAACCTATGGGAAGACAAAAAGAGAAATTTCGATAAGTTTTATTACTGAAAGCGAATGGCTGATTTCAAGCTTAACTAGTTTCACTTAATAATACTATGAGATTCATTTTTATTCTTATTTGCTCTTCTCAAACCAATTAGGTAAAGTTGCCTGAGATTTATTACACAATGGATCTATGTTGGTAAAAGTACGTCAGAGATCAATGCAACTAGCTTTTATCATTACCGAGGCGAGGTCTATGATATTTCTCAAACTAGAAGGGATGTCTATTAAGTTCTGCTAAACAGAGGAGGCCAAGGTAATTCACCATCTTTTACTTCAACCAACTAGCACTTCATGGCTTTTTGTTTGGTTGCTTCAGATTTGAACAATTTCCTCATTGCATTTACTCCCTGTATCAATTTTGATGTGGAAAGCCATTTCTCCACAATCCCCGCTCCTCAAAAACAAAAGGAAGAAGCAATTAATTTTAATCTGTTATTTATTGAGTTCAATGACTTGTAGTCAAATGTTTAATCTATTCAAGAGTTCTGAATGCGTCAGAGTTTGGTTAGGAATCAGCACACAATATTCCATACGGAGAAAAACTTTTGTCTGGACAGAAGGGCCACAATCAATGGTCAGGAGATGGCCCTCAGTTCAAAAGAAACAGCTCAAGCTGAATAGTAATTTTATTCCTGGAAAACCTAGTCAAATTAATACACAGCATAAGACCACCAGAGAAAAGTGGAGAAAGGGCGCTAGTGTGTGTTGTACCTGGACAGGGCATTGTGGCAACACACAGCATGAGAAAGGACCAACAAAAGAAGACCCAATGCTGGATGAGCGAAGCACACTAGGGTCAAAGAGACAAGTGTCGTAACAAATAATGGATTGAATCTTATGATCCTGACTACCTGTTTCAATAATGAAAACTTATATTAAGAAAATAAGCACATTGCCAAAAATTTAATTAAATCAGGAATTTTGACAACCACTAAGATTAGAGAACAAGGAATGCAGGATACACATTCAATTTCATTTCCGAAATATAAGTAAAAAGCTAGCCTTGTACAAACTAATGTTTTTGCAAGTTACAGTGTCGCAATTAAACTAACCTTGGATGACAGGAAAGCAGTGAAAAGAGAAGAGAAATTATGTTCTTGTGTTTGCGACCTGCAAGAGATTATATTGCCTTCAATGAATTTCTTGCATTCATAAAGGTTTTTGTTGAATTATGTGACTACCTTAAGAAAAAGCTTAAATTGTTAGAGATTAGTCATTTTTATTTACATGAAAGTATTTTAATTGTTTATTGGGGGGGGGGGGGGGGGGGGGGGGCGAATAGGGGGATTAAAATTGCCCTTAAGATTAAGACTGACTTTCACCAGTACAAGCAACTGTTATCCATGAATTGACTAATAAATGATACCAGTCACTTTTATGAAGATCTTTAATTACATAAATGTGGTATATATATTCAAGAGAGAAACTAACCTTTTCTTGATGAATACATGTAAAGATGCACTAACGTAGAATAACAATTGGGAGGCCGATATCAGCACAATCACCACCCCATTTGCACATAAGTAACAGATTGTTGAGACAATGATGAAGCTTATGGATGGAGGAAGGGGTAGAGAAATGAGGCAGGAAAGTACTAAAGCAAATACAATAGGTAGCAGGGCCAAACATAGAAAGGGCAATGGCATCCGCAAATTTGATTCCACAGCTGAAAGGAGTGAAGGTACAGGCAGGTCAAGCTCCCATTGCCGTGCTTGCCGCATTAAAGCAAAAAAGACAACAGCAATTGCAAAACCAGTAATCTGCACAGACCCATGACAGCAAATAACAATGAGCCCCAATAATCAGAAAATGAACAAAGAAGCATGGTAAAAAGATCAGCACCAATTATAAGAAATACAGACATCCAACAAAAGAATAAACCTGATTCACTATAAAAGAAGGGGAACAGGGCAACTGAACCATCCTATCCTATCTGATGAATTTTATCATATATTTTTACTTTTTGGTGTAAAAGTCACTCATTACTGTCCTAAATTAGCTTCGTAGGGATGTAATGAAAAGTGACTAATTAGGGGCTCTTAAGGGTGCATTTGGTACGGAGGAAAATATTTTCAGAAATGTTTTTCGATTTTCTCATGTTAGGTTGGTCAAGTTAAAATAATTTGTTGAAGAATGAAAAAATGCCGCATTTGTGGTTAATGAAATGGGTGGTCTCTTTACATACACTTGGGTAATCCTCCCCTCATAAGCTAGCTTTTGGGGTTGAGTTAGGCCCAAGATATATTTTTTTACATAGTATCAGAGCAGAACCCATCTCACCCAATGTTGGGCCCCCAAACTAAAATTGTCCCCGCACTAGATGTCTAGCCCCGGGCGTGAGGTGGGGTGTTGAAGAATGAAAAAATCCCACATTGGTGACTAATGAAATGGGTGGCCTCTTTATATGCACTTGGGTAATCTTCCCCCATAAGCTAGCTTTTGGGGTTGACATAGACCCAAGATCCATTTCTTTATAGAATTCATAAAATATATTATTATCCACGCTGGACCTCTCTGGAAATAGAACGTCAGACTTTTCTTTTAACTATCTTTCTCTCTTTACAATGTCTTTCATGGAGTTGATGTACAAGAGGACGTTCGAAGTGAAAAATAATTTTGCAACTTCTTCCAAACCTTTCTTTAACTTTAAATGATATTTTCATATATTAGATAGGGAATGCAAACCACTTAGATATTTAGGCTTGTTGTTTCAAGAGAATGGAATGATAGATGAAGATGTTACTCATCGAATTAAAATTGGATGGTTAAAATGGAAAAGTGTTACTGGGTGTTATGTGATAGAAGGATGCCTACTAAAATGAAAGGTAAGTTCTATAGAACAGTTATAAGACTGGCAATGTTATATGCTAGCGAATGTTGGACCACAAAAGTCCAACATATCCACAAGATGAATATTGCAGAGATGTGGATGTTAAGATGGATGTCTGGTCATACAAGATTAGATAAGATTAAAATTGACCACATTTTCCAAAAGGTGCAAGTAGCACACATTGACGATAAAATAGGAGAAGGTTGCTTGAGATGGTTTGGTCATTTCCTACATCGACCTACAAATGCATAGATCCATAGGTGTGAACATTGGTGAGAGATGGTGTTAAAACAGAGATGAAGCAGACCTCAATCACATCGAAGGAAGTTGTCTCAAAAGAACTGCATTTTCTTGGGATCAATACAGACTTAGCTAAAAGATAGGGTGCAAGGGAAGAAAAAGATCTATATAGGTGATCTACTAGTAGGGAACAGGATTTAGTCTTATTAGAGAGTTTCTAATATTATTACTATATATATATATATATATATATATATAAAACTAATTCTTTATTTTTATTTTTATTTGGTATGGTAATGACATGAGTTGTACTTAAAATGGAGAAGTTGAGGATTAATATAAACGACACCAACTTGTTTGAGATTTGAGGCATAGTTGTTGTTAGTCAGGAAACATGCATGGACCAGACTTTAGATGATCATAGAATCTTACTTATACAAAGAAAAGGAATATATGACTCAATAATCAATTTACTCACTGAGAACAAGTTTTTGCTACATGCTTGGCTATGAGGCTTGATGAAGGATCCAACAGCGATATTATATTTCATTCTTTCTTCATAAAGGAATTAAAATGCAACAAAGTGCTTAAGAGATAGGCAAACAAACCACTGTTGAATGAGAAATCAAAGGCATCCTAAACCCCGGGAAGCTTTACATGATTTGCAACAACTTGACTGCATCTTGCTTAGACATCAACTGAACTGGCCTCAACTAAGAAAATAACTGTCACAAATTTTATCCTCAAATTTCATTATGAAAGAAACAAGGGAATTCAATTCTTAGTAGTGGGCACCGAATTCTGTGGTTTCTTTTTCTAAGGTTGGCACTAAAAGTATGTAAATTAGTAGTAATTTAAAGTATATTATACATTCAGCCATTTAATTGTATTGAGAGCGAGTAGCCACAAAAATGATTTGCAGTGGAGTATGTATTAAATTTATTACTGGATATCTGAGGTAAATATTAGATTGATAGGAAAAGGTCATGTCACAACCTAAATCTGAAACCTCGAAACTTGCGAAAGGTGTACAGATCATTTCATCAGTAAGTCTCGCAAGAAGGCGTTCATTCAAATTCGGACAGATAAGGAGTTATAAATAGCTCAAACAGCAAGAATTGTGAAATGTTGAGGACTAGTCTTCTGAAGTATAATGGTAGAATGTATCCCAACTAAATGGAACATGGGAGAATCTCTTAAACATGAAATATTTGAACTGTTGGGCATCACAATAAAATGGGTTATTATTTGCCATCATCGGTATCATATAATGGTTTGAAACTAAGTTGCAAATGAAATGTAAGAAATATACACATGAAAAGCAAGCCTCAGACTGCATCGTATACAAAACTTCCAGATACCCTATGAGATCGGTCTAAAATTGCATTCACCTGTGAGAAATATAAGAGCGAAAATCTTTTAGCTGCAGCTGTTACATTCACACCAATACTTGTTTTGTACGAACAATGTGGATCAATCTGCATAAGATGGAAAATATTAAAACAAAGTCATGAAAGAGCTAGAGAAACAGAGCAGCAGTCTTTCAACTTTCTAACCGGATAAGAAACAAACGGGTCTGTTATAATACCAGCAACAAAACATTGGTCTTTTCTGACCCTAGGCTGGAAGTCCAGAGTGCTGGTGATGAATCCACAAGAATTGTTTCTGAGAACAGATTAGGAAAAATATGAAGACCAGATGTGACATCCCAAGCAAGTGCTACAGGAGGGAAACAGCGAAGTTTACACAGCCCTACATCCAAAAGAATAAGTTACATTAGCAACATAAATGAATAACAAAAACTGAGATACCCAATCTTCTATACGAAACATTCAGTCGGTAAGATTAGAACTCAGCTGAATAAAGTAAAGCAACTACTTTTGACTTGGTTGCTTTTTCTGCAATTATATATGAAGGTGGCAAGTTTAAAGTGTGCCTTATACATGTGATTTACCAGTTATTTCTATTACATAACAACTTCTATTTAAAGATCCCTTTGATGGGGCAGATTGAACAGCAGTAAAAGGGAGGTGAGAAAACAAAATCCTTCTTACATTGGTATTGCATTTACTTAGCAAAAGGGATGTGGAACTCACACTTCAAATGCTCTCCAAGAAATTCCACAAACATCAATTCCACCAAAACTTATAGGAATTGGTGGAAGATGCTGGCAAGTAACACAATACCAAATAGTACAAAATGCTTTACTGATTAACAGACACAGTACAAGATGCATTATTTAGTTAAATAGAAGAAACCCTTACTGTCAATTTCCATTTCTCCAGGTTCATCGGCGGTGAACTCTGACTTTCTTATTCCACAACCAGTTGTTTTGACAGACAATGTAACAGGCATGAGGCCCAAGCTAACAGAGAAAGACAGATTGAGTGCAAGAGGATGATCCTCATTCAACATCATCTCCTGCGAAATTGAACCGAAAAATAACGTATTAAAAGGTAGATATAAATTCAAACTTTTTTTCACCCTCTCTAGCTAAGTGAGATCCACCCAACACAAACCTTTAAAGAAAACATAGACCGAATCAACGACCCAGAAGATAAGACAGTTTCCCCATCCTCTGGTTTGAAAAATTGCCCAACTCCCATGGAAGTGGCTGGTGGAGGTCGTCCTGAAACAGCCTGAAAATCATAAAGTCGTCATGAGATGAAAATCCAGGATCTAATCACAATTAACACTCAACACAGAGAAACAGAAGTTTCCATCTGAAATTTTATCCCAAGACCAAATTTGCACTGTGGCACTACAAAAGCTCATGCATATTGTTAGGTCCCACATTGGTTGAGGAATGGACCGGTGGTTTGCTTATATGGACTTGGGCAATCCTCCCCTCATGAGCTAGCTTTTGGGGTTGAGTTAGGCCCAAGTGCCATATCTTTACACATATATATAGATTACTGCAAAGAGGATCTGTCGACAACTCTACCATTAAAGGCAGAAGAAAGGTGTGATTTTCTATTTAAAACACATTGAGAAAGAAAAGGCTCTCACTACAGATCCTAACGCCCCAACCCCTTACCCTACATCCATTACAAATTTTAAATATGCAGCTCTCTGCTGTGTCCGGCCCACTACCGATGTGATTACAAAAGTCAGTCAAAAATATTGAAGTATACTAGTGAGGATAAAGCTAGAGAGTAATGACTCATGAGTCATGACCACAGACAGACAGGCAATAGTGAATGGATTTTTTATATAAATACTTCCTTCAAGAAAGTGATTAAAAAATGAAGCACAAACAACATTTCAATGAGTACCTCCAGCTAAAAGAAATCACTCAAACAAATATCTTTGAAGCCATATGAGCTATACAGGTCTGAAAGTTAATGCTTCATCAAACCTCTCATAGAAGATTATACACCAAAATCTGTTTGACATCAAGCAATTGCAAGTCTTTTGAGACCACTTCCTAGTTCCTTCCATGTAATTTTATGTTTACTTCATCCCTTTTTAACACCTTCATTTAACATAGTTTCACATCTATGGACTGATGCATCTATAGATAACATGTCCAAACCATCTCAAGCGACCTTCTCGCATTTTATCCTCAATGTGATCTACTTGCACCTTCTGGCAATATGGTCATTTTTAATCTTATCTAATATGGTATGACCGCACATCCATCTTAGCATCCACATCTCCACAACACTCATCTTGTGGATATGTTGGACTTTAGCAGCCCAACATTCACTACCATATAATCACTTATTGCACTGCAGGTTGGCTTCATAGCTCTGGACACTTATTTTCATATTGTTTAACTTCTCATCTATGCCATCAAGAACAATGAAGGAAGCAACCATGAGCTGGAGAATGAAAAGGAGTTGAACTGAAAGAAAGGTACCTTGTATACGCCGCTGTTTATCTATCTTTTTGTGCATATGGAATGAATGCAATAGAAATTTGTTTCAAAAAAGTGAGAACAACCAGAATCTTTCTTTACTATTTTTTGGTGTAAGGAGAGAAGTCCATGCTGTATAGACAGATGGAAAAATAGGATTTATGAATGTGGTCAGGAAAGAAAAAAGAAAATACTGAATAAGACGTTTCTGGAGAGGAAAGACTAAAGGTAAATGCATAAAGCATTTCAGAAGAGGACATCCGAAACTGAAATATTAGGCTGCTTAACATGGCACAAGCAAGTGAAGATCTTTTATCTTTAATTGATGAAGTACAGAAACTAAAGTCCTATCTCGTATTATAAAAAATATTAACAGATACAAACTATTACAAAGAACTCCTAGGAAGCTAGGTATCATGACTAAACAGAAGCTAAAGCATATTCGAAAACCCTGTGAACAAACCAGGCGAGGTGCCACTGAGATGGTCAGAAATCTGAAGCCACGCATATCCTCTGGATGCAGCCAAAATACAGCAGAAGGAGGTGCCTGCTCAGTCTGAGTACCAGGTTCAACCTATTGCAAAAGCAGCACCTTTAGGAAGCATTTCAATCAAACTAGCTCATATAACATCTTATCTTAGAACATTGGGCAGACAGTGCATGCGACCAAGTACCTGCCTTGGAGCTGGTCCAGATGGAATTTGCACCATCTTTGACGTAACTTCTAAAACCCGTTTATTAATCGGCAAAGTGGAAACTGAAGATCCTTTCTCAGGCCAAAGGTGCAGTCGTACACCGGAACATGGAGAAAGGTTTGTAACAAAAACAAAATGGTTTTTGCCATTAGACCCCTGAGTATGCAAGTAAAATAAGTTATAAACTGGACAAATAGCATCAAATTTTATACTACACATTCTAGGTTGCTGACATCTAAGCTATCAAAGCAAAGTTAAGGAGTCCCTTAAATATTGTGACCTTTTCCCAGAAGAGTGCAAGCATTTGTTTCTTGAAAGTGGGAACAAAATAAAGCAAGCAAGCACGCTATGAAACGTTTGAACAATGTAAACTTTTTATAAGCGATAAAAGGAAGCTGACCAACTTCTCAATGTCCAACCATCGCCTTCTCCCGTCCATTGCTAAAACTGTAACTGTGGTTGTCTCGATGTATAAATCTCTTTCAAGTGCATCATCACTCCAATGGATGTTACTAGGGCAAGCATACATTCTGTGTGCCTGAGATCCTGCACCACAATTCACCTTTTAGAACACCAAATTGATGCCATATACAAGAACACATTTAGCATGGAAATGCATTTTATTATACTTTAAACACTATTAAGGATCATCCCTTCAAATATAGACACAGAGAGTTGGACTGAGAATACCAGATTCAGCTTCTCCATTTTCAATTGGTATACGAGGCAGCTGTGGCTGCTTTAACCAATTAAAATTTGGAGGTATTCCACTGTGAAGCATTTTTGTGAAGATTGCCAGCCTTTTCCGAACATCAGATATAGGTTGACCAGTCTCCTGGTCTATCAGACTAAGAAGAGTATGTGACACCTGAAAAGGTTGATATTGAAATTCAAAACTATTTGACTACAAATTTAACTGGAGACTCTTAGGAAAAATTTGACTCACTTGCACAACGAGTTGATTACACCACAAGATAACCTGGTGCTCCATTGACAACCACACATTTTTCATGCCTGTGCTACTAATCATAAAGCCATGGGTAGGCGGCACAATACCATCAAGTGATTGTAACTTTGACCGGACCTAAAATGAGAAGTTATAGAAGATAATGCCATATATTTAGTGAAGCAATGCATAGATTTTAGCTGACACGAAGAGAACTGCTGGGGCAAGAGAAAGTACAACAGCCAAAGAACAAAGTACACAGACAGCAGCAGGGAATACAATTTGGCTCATTGAAATAAAGTATACTTAAATCATTATATAAGGGTCTGTCCATTGAAATAAAGTATACTTCAACAGTTATATATATATATATATTAAAAAACACAAAACCCCTTAGCAAAATGCCGTTCGACTTTTTTACCTTTTAAAAATAGATTTCATACTAGACAAAATAGTCATTTACTTATTTCCCTAATATTTAAGATTTTGAAATTAACTAAATTTTGGCTATTAAAATCATATTTATTTGAACTATGTAAGAACTCCTAAAACGTCGGAATTTCTAATCGAGTATGATTTTACTTAAAGTAATCTTTCCTTATTTTTGTTCCACAAATAATTTGCTTTGTAATTTGTTTAGATTTTGTTTGTTCCGTCTATCTTTTTTTTTGGTTTTATGTTATATTAATATAGGTTTTGTTAAGAATAAAGATTGTGGAGTCCAACTTAAAATCTAACAGTAAAACTAAAGAATACATTTTCACCGCAGCAAACTCACTTAGTCAACAATAACAGAAGCATGAATTTGCATGAAATTCCATTCCAAGTTCTTCTCTTTGAATTCATATATGCTGATGATACTACAAGTTTGTTATGTTTGTTTATGACAACAACAACAACAAACCCAATGTAATCCCATAAGTGCGGTTTGGGGAGGGAGATATGTACGCATCCTTACCTCTACCTTGTGAAGGTAAAGAGGTTGTTCCGATAAACCCTCCGCTCAAGTAAAGCATAATAAACAACAAATATGTAGTAAAAACAAAGAAGAAGAAAATAATGGCAAAAACAAATAATACGATAACTGAAGCAAAGAAACAATAGTTAATACTAAAATTGAAGAATAAGATAGTAGGAAAGCAATACTAAGAAAACTGAGAAGGGAACTAGACATGCTCAACTTCCTACTAACCTTTTACCCAAATACTCGACCTTCATATAGATAGGATATCCTCAATTATTTTTGTTTATGAAGAGAATATAATTATGTGAGGATAAATTCATCTACAATGTATAGGTGTTTTGTATCTTTCTGATATGCTTTGACTGCCACCAAAAGGTCACCACAGTTCAGGTTAGCTTCTTTACAGTTATATGTTCTTGGTAAATTTATAAGTATAACACAGGATTAAATTTCGGATGAACAGAGGAAGCGTTTCCCAAATTTAGATTATAAACTGGCATTTGATAGGAAAAAACAGGTATATGGAAGAGCAAAGAAAGCATTGATTAGTGCATGCTGAAGGAGCACGATATTAACACATTATTACCATAGCAGCAGTTTGGTGAGTTCATAGAAAAGCATCTCAAGATTCAAAGTGTAATGATTTAGAACAAAACTTAGATTGATACTATGAAAATTACTTACTTGACTACAGTGTTACAATTATAGAAAAACTTCTTTGGACCTAAGAATTTTTTTTATTGGTGTTTAAGAGTTTTACTTGAATTTTTTCTTTTTTTGGGCCGTAGGAAGTGTTTATACCACAAAAAAGAAAAAAATAAAAGAGTAGAAGGAACATATATTTGTGTCTAATGCCATGGATGACTCTATATTAAGTTTTAAGCACAATAGATCTATACTACAAAAAAAAATGTACTAAATATTTAGAACGATACCTTATAGAACTTTGAATGTGTAATGATTTCTTTGGATGTGGGGTTTTTCTCTTTCTTCATTGAGTAATGTAATAAATCCTTAATCAGTAATAGAGTTATGAATAAATCCAGCTTTTACAATGCTGATTCAGTGCCAAAACAAGCCAGTTATTATACATTTTGATTTTCTTATAAACTTATTATTTGATGTTCCTTTGAGCACATCTGATAAAATTGAATCATTTGTTACAATAAGGCGTTCGAGGGTTTATGTGGAATAGAATTTCTCCTAGTATAGAGACGAAGGCAAGTGATAACTTAAAGTGCAAGTAGGCAAAACTAGAACCCTTAGAAAGAATAAGTAAGACTCTATTATGAGATAACCGTAGGCAAGATGGAGAATAAGTTGTGGAGCTACCTCCCTCCACTAGCTAATAAAACAGTGCATTCAACAGAAATAGCACTATAGTTACTAAGGTTAAACCCATGAACATAAAAATATTATGTCTATCCAATTTCTTCTAAAAGTAACTAACAATCATTCACTTCACAAAGATATTTTGATTGAAAAAGAGAGTTGAGGTTTCCTACTGGAATCACAAGGAAGCGAAAGAATGGAAAAGAAATGATACAGGTTATAAGCCTTACATTTTTAGTTGTCAAACTATAGCTCAGATTTTCAACATTCTACATGTAATTGAACATGTAAAAGCAAATAGAACGAGTACCTGGTAATCATGATAACCACCAGAAAGGGAGATAACAACAACATGGGAGAGTAATGGATCAGAGAGATAATGCCCTGATCGAGAAGTTTGGACCTCATATCCTTTCCTCCATGCGTAATTTACTCGTGCATAATACTGACCAAGTGATGGCTGCAGAGCCAGAGGAGGCGACCTGGGTAAGGCACCACAAAGAAATAGTTACTTTATAGTATCAGCGTAACCACATCATAGCTTCCAAGAGTAGAGCAACTTACTGGTGTGGAGAAGAAAGTGTCAGAACAGTTTCAACAACAGATTTCCTCAAATGTGGATGGACAATCGCAGCTCTAGCAACAAAACCACCCATGGAATGACCAACCAATATCACACTTTTTGGAGGACTCCTAGACACAGCAGCACCTTCCTTAACTCGTGCATCGTGGGACTCTTTATAATGATCCAAAATCTAAGAGCAGGAAGATTTAAATAGAAACACAGACATAAAAGTTACAAGGCATAAAATGGGACAAAGAGAGGAGAGTGGAGAGGATTGGAGAGGAGTGGGAAGGAAGAAGAGAGGAATAATAAATGTAGAAAAACAAGTGTTCAACCTTCACCAGGAGCTATTTATTTAATAACAATAACCATGCATATGAAAGGTCTAGATTGCACCCAAAAAGTGTAGAAAATGATAAATGCTTTCCAAAAGTTGGCAAAAATCAAATCAAATCAGATGAGCGAGTTTTGAAACTTTGAATTAATAAGGAACAAACTCAAATAAAGCCCCATCACTTAGAATTCTTCTTGATTTCTTGCCTCACTCTCCGGTGGTCTTTGTATAACATAAGCCCCTACTTGCTGTAATACTAGAGTACCAGATATGTTGAACCGTACATGACTAGATTAATCTACATTACTGCAAAATGAATTAGTAAATGATGATAAAGCCAAGTCAAATATCCAGGCACAAATATTTTCCAAAAAATAACTTTCATCTGGACAGCACTTCCAAGCATGTTTATCAGTCTCCAATCAAGTTTGAGCTATAAGCTACTATTGGGGTTTCCGTTGTCCAATAATTAAAGATAATACGTTTATGTTTATACTTGGATCTGTCTGGTCATACTAGCTAAGTAATCGGCCTTTGCTTAGCATCTTGTTATTATTCTATAAGAATAGGAAAAACATAAAGTTCACAGGTATTGATATATCCCTCAGTTTTCATTTTTGACGCTTTATGCAGCTTTATCTAAGCAACCATTCCTGAATTTCTAGATGGCATTTCTAGATTCTTATATAGTTCCCCTCCTTTTTTTTTCTTAATTTCCCCTGCTAAATAGTTATGTCCCAACCTGCAAAACTAATGGTTTCTCTTTCTCAATGGAAGCACTTGAACAATAACTTATAGACTTGTTATTTTTAACATCTATATTGCATCAGCACTTCCGATCGGAAAAACGATATATTCTTCATTAATGTGTTCCGGGTAAGTTATGTTGGTAACATCCACGGTGGCACACCTCCATTAATGTTGGCGGGCTTCAATGGGAGATTGAGAAGATGTTTATCGTGGAAAAAGAACCCAAAAATGAGCCAAAGAATTGTGGCAATGAGTGGGCTAGGTGCTACACATATTTCATGGTCCAAGCCCAAGCCCAAGAGGAGGAAGATTGAGGCCCACATGGAGGTCTAGGAGCTGATTTTGCATGCCCACATGGAGGTCTAGGAGCTGATTTTGCATGCCCACATAGAGGCCCAACGAAGAGCCAAAGAAGTTGATTTTTCATGTTATAATTATACATGAAAATCAAGCCAAATGGGGCTGCACTACACGTGAGAATCATGCCCAAAGGGGCTGGAAACACATGTCCAAATTGGATGTAATTTTGGTGCTTATTTTGTCACTTTTTCCTTATTTTGTTAGGGGAAAAGTTTGGCATTATTTTTACATGTTTTCCTAGTTTAACATTTTCCTAGTTACGTTTTTCTATTTATTATTTTCATAAAAGCAGAATTTGAATCTCATGCTATTTGGGATAGGTTTTCCCTATATATAGGGGTGGATTTTGTTGTTTCTCATGACAGAACATTATTATTATTTGAGAGTCTCTTCTTTACATCTTTGCATGTGGTTAGTTGGGACTTATCTTATAATTTTATAAGAACGATTCTCCTAAGAGGTAAGATTAATTCGTTAACTTGATACCTTTGGTTCTACTCATAAATTAAAGAGGGTAAGCAGTTTTATACTAATTATTGTCTCTAATTTCTTTGAAATACGGGTTTAGATCACATTTTTTATCTAAGTTCTTGAATTGACCCTATTAGTATCATGATTAGCTCTAATCTGCTAATTTTGAATACTAAGATCAATTAGGATTATTAGCACTTAATCTTGAAATTTGGAGATTTTACCCTTGAATTTCGCATATCTTTAATTCCGTCTTTAATCTTTGTATCTTCCACATTATTTTCTACTTTTATTCAAGTAACTTGATTCTTATCATATGTCCTCACTCCTCATTCTCCATTAGAAAATGTAACTATCATCATCCACGTTTCCTAGTTAGTGTTAGTCTTGATAAGCAACCAGAAAGTAAGAATAAACATGTAATTATAGATCTTTCCTCTCTCAATATGTGGGAAATCTAATCATGCATCATCAATCTATCAGAACCCACAAACAACAGATATCCTTTAAAAAGTTCTTTACGTATGTCACTGTCGTAACATCAAATAATCCAGTCTATTACCTACAGAAAGAGGAAAAAAAAAAAGGAAAAGGCTAACTATATCACTTTAATCAACTTGAAATTTTCCTGTCGTCTTTTACTTTTTACCTTCTCTCTTTTCCAGGAAAACATCATGTATTTATAGGTGTTATGGACAAACTATGGAATCACACAATTAAGATTGTCATCACGTTGCATCAGTCCAACATCAATAAAGAGATATTTTACTTGAGTAAGAATAGGTTTACCCTGTGAATGGCATATACAACATAATCTGTGTGTTCTTCAAGAATTCGACCATCCATTGCAGAATGTTCACCTTCAAGATCCACAGCAAACCAGTCGAGCATGGATGTATATTGATAGGGTAAAGGAGTGCTGGTGACATCAACATCTACTCCCTCTCCGAGACTTAGAGAGGCTTCTTGGTAAAAGCTGTGTTCAAGAGGACCTCCTTGATAAGCCCTATCAGATTCTGCAGCCACAGATCTGACCTGTAAAAGCATTTGAAAAGGGTTAGGAACAAAGCCAAAACAAGAGCTATTAAATCAGTAACATGTCTTGCACTCACATTATGATGCAACATACATTCACATAACAAGCAGTTAATAAACAAACTCTAGCTAAAAACACGAGTGCAACCTCTACACCACTTTTTCTAGAATAGGTCAATTAATCAACAGTTGTCGCGGCAAGGAAATTCTTTTATTACGTTAGTAAACGAGATGGTTTTGAAACAGGTTTGTCTAAAATGGATAGGAGACAAAAAGTTGTCTGATTGAAGCAACTCCATTTCCAAAATACACTCCTTGAAAAGTCTTGGCTTGGAACCTGTTTGGCTTAGTTGTCGATAGTGGCGATAAGCATCAAGGGGTAGAAATGCTGAAAACTGATAGTATGTCATTGTTATGTTTGGTATCAAACACTTTTTCGGTTAATATAAATTAAATGCCTTTAACAATCAAAAATATAACTTAATTGCCTTTAAATCTGTCCACACTTGAAAGAAGTTGATTATTACAAGATTCTTATTTCCAAATTGATTCAAATACAAATTAATTAATGCCTCAATTCACTTCAAAGGTTTAAATTGATTAGATAAGATTATTTGAATAAATATAAATTATTTTATGATAACTGGAATGGAAGATGAAAAATGGCTAGGCAGTAGCCAGTAAGCACAGTCGAGAGAAAGACAAAATGCGTAAATGAGCGACGAGCATGTTGCTTGGTTTTAAAAAGGGTAATTCCATAATAACAAACAATATTAGGAATAAAATAGTATAAAAATTAGTCAAACTGAAAGTGCTTAGAAGCTAAAATGCCGCATTATTTTGGCTATTAAGCACTTTTGGAGCTTATCTTAGAATCAATTGATTGCTGTAAGCCCCCAACAAAACGGAAGATCCATAACTTGTAGGTTATTTCCACTATTATAATCTTTTATTTGTACCGTTGCATGTAAACCAAGAATGCTCAATTGGTTCACACATAAATACCATTACTTAGACTTCATTGATTACTATCTCTGACGGTTTAATTTCATGTAGTCAAGGAGAAAACAAATAGAGTCTTTTCATATCACTTTTTGTTGTCCCTAACACCAGTAGAATTACTTTTTAATAATACTTATATAGTTTTAGCATACATTAACCAAAAGAAACTTGTGTTATGCTTTCAGAGTGCCAAAAGAATATAGAAAACAGCTTCAAGGATAAGACTTTTTCTGTGCTTTCGTCAGCCTCTTATGCTCTGCATCTGCTCATCTATCATGACTAAATGCACGCATATGATACCTCATTCAATCTAATTGTAATTGGTAATGCAGTAATACATTCCCAGATGGAAGATTTGAGACAATAAAGAGAGATATGTGATGACCATACTGTTCCGAAATATTTGAGGACATAAACAAGAAACTTGCCTGTCTGTAGCTTCCACCATTGCCAGGGATAAAAAGAACAGGAACCCCACTAAGCGTTTTAAGATGATCGCTGAAATCAATCTTTCTCCATCCTTCATGGTACAGATATAATCCGTACTTTGTGGACGACACATTTTTCGGTATAGGTATAGGGATGTAAGTAGGATACATGTATGTCATGGTACAACCATTAGATATGGGTTTTATCATGCTATAAAGACCAGCTAGACCTATACATATAGCAAGTAGAACCAACGCAACCACTCTGAATTTTGCTCTACAACCTTTCATGTTTTGGCTCACGCTACCGCCCATCCACTTCAGCTTGATCCTTCAATGACCCACCTAATAAATTAGCACATTCGCTAGAAAACTTAATATTCTCAAATTGCACAATATATAACGGTCACTGAATAGATCTTTCACCCAAGGGAAAAAAATGGAATTGGGTGTTGGGGTCTTTTGTCTTTGGGAACAATCTACAAACAGGATTTGTGCATTGAAGTTTCCTATAGTGCAAAGAAGAAAAATACTTCACAGAAATTTATTTGGAAAGGAGGGACAAATAGGTGTACCTGATTGGAGATCTAGTAGCACCAAGAACCGGACGTAAATAACAATCTTGAGCGATCAGGAATTAACACACGAGGTACAGAAAGCAGTGAAAAGTAACCAAAAAAAGTCTGTTTTTATCTAATTTATTATGCCTTTCCAGAAAAGGGAATGAAACCCAATATTAGGAAAGGCGTGTACGGAGATGTAACTACTCTGAACTTGCAATGTCTGAAATCTGATATGATAATCATAATACACAAGGCAATAAGGTATTAACTGTACTCCATTTAATTCAAGTACAAATAGATCAGCTCACGAATGGGATCTTGTCAGTGTCCGTAACAGGAGCAGATAAAGGCAAAGCTGATCTAGCTTAAGAACCAGATCAGGGAAAAAGATTTATAACCCAGAAAAGGAAATGGAAAGGGGTAGAAAAGTAAGTGAGAATCAAATGATTCTAAATTTCGGAAACTACCGTAAGTTTGTGATGTTTTAGGAAAGAGTAGACTTATAATAAATACGTAACTCGAGATAATAAAGATATCATTTGTTATTATTTCAAATCATTAGTTTGTGATGTTTTACCATTTTAGTCCTTTATTTTGTGTTTGTCTTAAATTACTCTATCCGTATTCATTTGTTCCATACATTTCATTTATTGGACATAATTTTCTATATTTTTGTTGCTAATTTACACGGATAAGTTCATTTTTCTAAGTTTAAAAAAGATGCTTGGAGAAAATACATATATATTCATTTTTAGTTGTTACTTTAGTACAGCATTATCCCCAAATGAATGGGAACATTCATTTCTTTCGTTTTTGTTGCGTAATTTGCTTGGAATATTATTCAATTTGACATTGAAAATGACTTAATCAGGAGTTACACATGTGGCAATTTGACAAAGACAACATCGGAAACATCGATCCCCTTTGTTCACTCCAACAGAAACCAATTCTTGGACATGAACAAGGGACAAAAACTCTCTAACTATGAATCTTTAAGAATTTAGAGAAAAAGAAAATCATACCTCCTATTAAACTCTTGCCTTCGTTCAAAATAAATGATATTTTAATCTTTTAATTTTGCTTTAAAATAAAGAGGGATGAATTTCGACCTTGCTTTTTTAGGTCTCAGGCTAGCTTTTGACAAGTAGTATTTTACATAATCCTTATTTAAACGAAGGGAGTTTTACATAACCAAAGAGTTATATCTTTCTCAAGATATTTATTAAGAGCAAGGAGGTAAAATATATATTTTACTTTCTACAAATGAGTAGTTTTCTTAAAAGTAGTATCCAAGTTAAAAGCACCATTTATTTTGAAACGGAGGGATTATCTCTTTGATAATACAGACTCGTGAAGAACTTTCAAATACACTGTCAAAAGTTCTTTAAAGCTGAGTAGTGCTGAAATCCAGCCATAAAATATAAAGCGTAAAACTAAGCAGAATGCATCTCTTCCATTATCTGCTAATGACAGAAAATCTCTTGATACAGGGAAAAATGTTTACAAGGATAACACATACATGCTTAACTCAAAATAGGACGACTTCGTGGCTCAAAACTCAGCTAAACCCTATTTTCTGGCAAATCACTTCTATTTTACACAAAAAAATTAAAAAAGAACATCCCAAGGGAAAAAGAATGTGCGATGAAACTTAAAAGCAATATATGGTGAACCTCATATCACGAGTATCATTTGTCTCAAAGATGCTGCTATACATGACCATCTATCCAACTCAATATGAAAACTCGTGACCTCGAAGTGAAATGTGCTTCTTAACCCAGATGGCAATATCCTCAGCACAAGCCTGAGCCTGAGGGGTCTTGAGAAGCATGTCAAGAGTTGCAAACTCATGAACGGCATCCTTATATTCAAGAACAGGAGCATCAACATTTACTTTCCGGAGTTCCTCTGAATAAGCAATGGCCCGATCTCTCATCCAGTCATGCTCTGCTACGACTGTCAATGTGGGGGGCATTCGTTTTAATGGAGGTCCTCTCCCAGCAACGAGTGGGTTAGCAGCAGGGTGATCCAAGTCAAACTCTCCTTCAGGTAAAAATAATTTCCAGGCAAGTATGCACATCGCCTTGTCATAGAAATAGGAATTGGCTAGCTTTATCTCGGAATGAGTTGGAACATTACCAATGAAAAATGGATACATCAAGACCTGTGCCACCACCTTGACTGGGTCCAGAAGGTTGCCTGCTTCTACTGCCTTCCGGGCCACATAATCAGCTATATTTCCCCCACAACTCACTCCAAGGAGAACACACCTAGTTGAACATATGAAAATAAAAATAAAAATACAAGAATAGTAAGTTACTAATTATATTTAACAGAATCACGGAGATACAAAAAAGGAGGACGATATTTAACTTGTCACGGAAAAAGCACAAGAAAGTATTGAACACGAGAAAGCAGCTTCATTCAGCTACGGATGAAATCCAGCACAATTTACTAATTTTTTGGGCACAAGTAAGAAGTTACTTATCAAGCAAACACAAACATACCACAGCTGTATCCTCCTCATTCCGTGACACAAGGAACTTAATAACCACGTGACTGATATCCTCATCCTAGAGAATTACTTCTTGGCCACATGATTTTATAATTTGGAAATTTATTAAAATCTACAAAGATGCACCAACAAAAATACCAAAAGGGCACAACTGTATTAATTGGAGGCTGAACATGTTCAGTCGGATATCACAATCACCAAATTTAGATTTTTCTAATAATTAATGACCAAAAACGCAATTATTCCTAAATTGTGAAGACTAAAGAGCAATCAAACATTAGCACCTCAGTCCTATAACAATGACCCAATTTGCTTGTGTGTTTAGAACATGCATACTCTATTGAAAATTTTGTGAGAAGCATATCAAGTTGGGAACATCATTTCATTCTCGTAATAGGAAAGCAGAACTTTTATATAAAATGTTGTGGTTTTATCATCCTTATATTTCATTTTAGGGGGTTGGCTCACACCTAGAACCTGTAACTTCATGGTGTACTCATGGAGGCAGTATGAATCCTACCACGCCCACTTATTTGTTATCGACTTCATAAAAAAGAAAGAGGTGCTCATTTGCAGGAAAGCTGGAGTGCAGCTCTTTATTTTCAAATTTAAGAAAGTGAAGAAGTTAGTTGGAAAGTTTTTAGTTATACAATGTCCCCCCATGGGTAGTTTAAGGACTTTCAAAGCGGTCTATAAAGGTCTTGAGCTACTCCACCCATTGCCTTGGGGTTCTGGGTTGGATGCTCAAATTCTTTTTACATGATAATAGAGCCAACATCTGGTAAGCCATTTCTCAGATTAGTAACGTTTTTTAATCAGTACATTTCACAGATTAGTAATTTTACTTTCAAGTCCATGTCTGAACCAAAAAATCTAGTTACATGTGAGAGGAGGTGTTTAGTTGTATAATTGTCCCACATGGATTGTGTAAGGGTTCTACTAAATGTGTAGATACCTAAAAGGGTTTATAAAAAGTCTTGGGTTCTCCACCCCTTACATTAAATCTTATATTGGATAATCAAATTCTTCCACAAAAGATTTTACATCAAATTCAACATAATATATACAGTATAAGCATAATCCAATCTAAACTTATAATTTTAGGACAACAAGAGAAAAGCTGGTCATTTATAGTAGGATCCTAGACAGTACGCCAAAAGAATAAGACTATAATAAGCTTATTTCATCAATGTTGTAGATTTAGAAATAACAAACACTAGAATCAAATCATGCAACCCTGCTGACTAATGAATTGGTGGATTCTAAAATTAAATCAAAAAGACCAGGTATATTATTCAAGCTGGACATTGAAAAGGCCTATGACCATGTAGATTGAGGCTTTTTACTGAAAATTCTCAAGGATATGGGATTTGGTGACAAATGGATTAAGTTTTTTGCATTTCAAATGTGAAATTCTCAGGGTTAACCAATGGCAATCCTGAGGCTTTATTCACTCTCTCAAAGAGGACTCAACCAGGGGGATCCAATGTCCCCTTTCCTTTTGCTAGCAATGGAGGATCTTAGACAGATGATTAGAACAGCCAAGGATAACGGATGGATCAGATGGACCTCAGAGAAATGCTGGGTGATGGTTATGAAATCTCTCATTTATTATATGCAGATGACTCCCCTGTTCTTTTGTGAAGCTAAAGTGGAGCCGATAAGGCATCCTTCGTAGGGCAATCCTGATTATTTTTGAAGCTATTTCTGGCTTACATGTGGACTGGAATAAAAGCTTCTTATTTCCGGTCAACCAAGTACCAGACTTGCAACTTCTTGCAAGCAACCTAGGATGTCAGGTGGGGGGTTTTCCAACAAAATATTTGGGGATGCCTTTGGGGGAAAAGAATAAATCAATAGAGATATGAAATGAGATTATTGAGAGATGTGATAAGAAGTTGGCTAGGTGGAAAACTCAATATTTATCCTTAGGTGGGAGACTGGTACTTGTTAATTCAGTATTGGATGCTTTTCCCACTTATATGATGTCTGTTTTTTCAATAGGGGTAGAGAAAAGGCTAGACAGGTTAAGGAGAGAGTTTCTTAGGCAAGGCAACCAAGTGAACAGAAGCAACAGCCTGGTGAGATAGGATGTAGTCACTCTTAATAACAAGCAAGGTGGTATGAGCATTAGAAATCTGAGACTACACAATAGAAGTCTTTTACATAAACGACTATGGAGGTTTAACATGGAAGACATGGCACTATGGAGAAATTGCATCACCCAGAAGTATCGTTTGCTAGATCAGTGGATCAAAATGAAGTTACACGTGCATATGGCACTAGTGTATGAAGATCCATAAGAAATCAGTGGCAAGAATTTTGGGGCAAAGTAAACATCACGGTGGGCAATGTGAGCAAGATTGAGTTACGGGAGAATCAATGGATTGGTGCTTGCAACTTTTAGTCTACCTTCCCTATTCTATGTCTACTAAGCCTCCAAAAGCATGCTAAGTAACAACATGTTTGGAGTCAACAAGGGTGATTTTTGAATTTCAGCTCTCAATGCTAACTTACCTCAATGCTTCAATTTCTGCGTACTTTTAGAGGTACTACAGAGAATCTAGACCAATTGAAATGGAGGTTGGACAGCAAAGGAAAATTTTCAATCAAGTCTGCCTATTGTAATTTGCATCACAGAAGACATCAGAATGAGTACTGGCCCACGAAGCTCATTGGAAAGCTACAGTTCCAGTAAAGATATCATGTTTTGTTTGGTTGGTGGTAAGGAAAGCATGTGTAACTAAAGACAAGTTACAAAGAAGAGGTCTTCAGATTTGTTCAAGATGTCTATTATGTGGTCAAGAAAGTGAAAACAATGAGCATATTTTCCTACACTGCAAGACAACTACAAATTTATGGCACATGTCGTTTTGTATATTGAGGATAAAATGGGTCACGCCTAGTTCTACACTGGAGCTTTTCAGCATCTGGAAAAATGTGGGGAAAAGAAACAGTGAAGAGGATTGGTGGCAAATAGTTCCTGCCTGCATTTGGTGGATAATAGGGAAAGAGAGGAACTCCAGACATTTTGAAGATACTAGCAATACCATCCTAATCTGGACTAGGATGAATAGTCTCAGTTTATTCTTCTTTAAGTGTAAATAGAATTTGTCGGGAATAAATAGGAGAATTAGTAGATTTATTTGGCAATATATAAACTTGTAAGTTTTTGGATAGGAGATCCATTATACTCTTTAATGTTTGTAAGTTTGACAACTTAGTATCTTTCTGGAAGCTGACTTTTGTTTATTAATACAAATGGTTACCCTATCCAAAAAAAATCATGCAAAAATTTTTAAAAAATCATCTATATGAGAAACAAACTGATAAATGTTCAGAAAGCATTCAAAACAAGTACTGAAAGACCAAAACCGGCATTAAAAACACATATATTTTTACCCAAAGAAAATGAAGAAAAAGAACACTTCCATTCAGAAACTGAATTTGCCAGTCATAAACTAACAAATTGTACATTACAAAAAAATCAGCAATGGAAAATACCCTAGTAAAATGTTTTCTCTTCCAGGAAATGACATAATAGCTAGTTAACATTATAACTCCTAATATTGCCCAAAGGACTACAGGAAGATGACTCATTTAAAAGACGAAATGCACCTATCTCTCTATGGAATTCAACTCGTAACCACATGATATCATAAGAAAAAGCTTGAAAATTGGCAGGTGAATATTCCACTAGTCACGAGGCCCAAAGTAGCATTTGTGTCTCAAATATTGCTTGGCTTTTCCTGGTCACTGGACCTACTTTGATAGGATAGTTCAATGTCCAACCTAATAATATGGATTCCACCCCATTACTCAAAATTAGATTATGCTATATCACTTTTTCATTCTTCAAAAATATACTTGTGACCACATTTCTGATCAACTCTCAAATAAAATTACTCATTGAACCAATTACTGAAACAGATAAAAAAGATCACATCTAACCTCGATGGATCTCCATGAGCAGCCAACCAAGGCTCCGTCATTGATGCTCCAAAGGCATCCGCTATGTGCCCGTGAGAATCAGATTTTTTCATATCTGCTCCTCCACGTCTGTTCCCCAGTGACTTGCTACACTCAGCCAAATTGGCCTGCTTCGCCAGCCAATGCAGAGCTTTCAACCCATCCTCAAATGCTGCTGGGTATCTATTCTCAGGAGATAACCTGTATCCAACTGCTAAAACAATGACATCACAAAGCTTTGCAATTCTTCTACAGAAGAAATCATTGGAAACCGACTCATTGCTGCCACTCACAAATCCCCCACCATGGAATTGTAACATTACCGGCAACTTCCGAGGATTTTTACCCCCGGGAGAATATCCTCTATAAACCCCATTTTCAGATTTCGAAGCGAGATCGTTCACATTGCATCCGTAGCTATTTCTCCTATGATTGAAACTATTCCTATAATGATTGTCGGTTACATAATCAGTGGTAGCAGCGCCGTAGCTGTTTCGACGCGGACTGGATCCTGGGAGAGAATCGGGTAATCGGGCGGAAGCCTTAGCCCTAGATTTAAATTGTGCCCTCAAATCAGAATCAGGAGAGCCAAGAGAGGTCTCTGGAAGGAAGATTCTGATAGAAACAGAGGTGGTGGGATCTATATGTATGTCCTTGGTGGCAACGCCGTCGGTGAAAGAAGGATTGGAAGCTGCAATAGATTCCTCGTCGGGACGTGACGTGACGCCGAAAGAGCTGGCGGCATTGGCGTCATCGAGGGGGATTTGGGTTCGGTTCTGCAACCGATGCTTTAACATAAACTTGAAGAAAACACTGTATAATTTCACGGCCACGCTTGGCATTTCCCCAAACTCCCTCCTCCCTCTAGCTCCACCGCTCTGGCTATCACTCTCCCCCACCTGTAGAGTTCCGTCTCCTTCCCCCAACCCCACACACCCTCTTGTTAAGGCGATTAATAATTATCTAACAATTCGTTGTGTGAATTGATCTGAACATTACGGATTGTGTCCATATTAATTGAATTGATTTAGTTTTTAGGGTTTTGGGGGGGTGGATGGATTGTGATTGTTGAGGAAAAGGTAGGACGGAGATGGATTGCTTCGATTGGAGGGAGAGAGGTGGAAAAAGGCCTGAATTTGAGATACTGTGCAGCGGTAGTAGCAGTAGTAAAAATGGCAAAAATACGCGTGTGATATAGCTAATCGAAACAGCAAAAGAAAATCGGGAGATATGATTAGGTGGTGAATAACATTTCTAGAAAATTGGGACAAATTAATTGTCGCGCCTCCGGTAGATTTCATTTGTCTCACTCTAATAAAAATTTATCCATATTTATCACTTTCCCTTCTAAATTATGTTTTAAAAAATAATGTATTTATTTTTAAAATATTTATTTTATACTTAATGAGATTATTTATACTCTACATAAATATTTATAATTTATTTAAAATTATAAATTTTAAATTTTTTTCATATTTTAAATTTTATATTCAATTAAAATATATAACATAAATTAAAATGATAAAAATATTATACGCCAACTCAATAATATATATATATTAATTTACACTCGTAGCTAAAATATAATTAATAAATATATATTTTAATATTAATATTTTCTTTCTCTATCACAATAAATAAAATAATATAATTTGGCATTAACATTAAGTGTGGATAAAATTTCACTCCATCTACTTCCTTTTGTTTAACATTATTATTTTTTATAATATTTGCACATAACTAATAAAGAAATTAGATTAAGCTTTGTATTTTCAAAGAATAAAGTGCAAATTAAATTAGTAAGCTGCATACTCTCCGAGTTAAAGCTTATCTTCATCGTTAAAATTCACATTGTTAGCAAATAGTAAATTTTCCAGATTCTTTGCATACAAGTTTTTCTTTGTTTTTACTTAAGTCTCAATTTATGTAAATATAAAAAATTATTCATGCTTTTAAATTAAACTTAAATATTAAAATTAAAAAATCACCAATTATAAAATATAAAAGATACCTATTGCCCTAGCAGCCATTAAAAGTGCTGCTACTTACGCCTTTTTGTATATTTAATAATGAAGTAATTTCTTTTTTACTTTTAAGTTTTCTTTTAATATAAGCATATTAATTTAAAATAATATAAATTCTTATTTAATTATTTTTTATAATTTATTTTAAAGTAAATTATAAAATTTAAAAATTTACATGTTAAATAATAAATTATTTCACATAAATAATATTAATTTTTATGATTTAGAGAAAAATGCGAAGGAGTCAAACATGCAAAATCACATAGTATTAAATTACTAAAGAAGTTGTTGAATGATTGACTAAATCGTAGGAAGATGCTTACTAGGTACAACAGAATCTGTTAATTATGTTGCGGATATTAGGAGTTAAAAATATTTTTAAATTATTAAAAATAGGTTAAATTTATTTTTATTTTTATTTTTAAATTAAAAATTATTTTGTCCTTATATTTTTAGCTCAAAAATATTCTTCAACTAGTCAGATGAATCAAAAATATCCTTTCTCTCTGACGGCTGTTTCGAAATAAGAAAAAAGAATTCAATTTTACATTTCACTATTCAAAATGGGATAACTTTGTTATCCATTTAAAGTTAGAACAAGTGTTTCTAATTTTAAAGATTTGAATAAAAAATTATTTGGAGATTATGAGATCAATTTAACTATTTTAAAGGATAAATTTTATATAATATCAATTTTATGAAATATAAAATTTAATTACAAATATTACTGTAGTTTTAAAACTAAACATTTATTTTATTTTTTCTTTTCAATACAATTATACTAGCACTCAATTGAAATTTGGATGATTTAAAATTTTAAATAAGTAATAAAGCATATCAAGATATAAATGAAATTTATTTCTTTTATCACATCATTCTTAGAGTTAGAAAGAAAAAGTATATGATATCATGTCCATAAATCATAACTAATAACTCATACCTAATATGCATGGAACCAAAAAGGGAAAAAAAGTTCTGTCATTTTTTCTATTTTTTAAATGGGAAGTGTTTATACTGATTTTGTTATCTTATTATGTTTTTCACATTCAACCACCCCCGCAACATCCCCCGCCCCCCCAAAAAAAAAAAATTAAAAGAACATGGACAAATTATTCCATTTCGAATAGTGAAAAGTAAAATGGGCTTCTTTTTTCTTGTTTTGAAGTAACCATTACAAGGAATGGTATTTTTGATCCATTCGGATAGCTGTAGTATATTTTTGAACAAAAAATAAAACAGCGAAAATATTTTTGACCCAAAAATATAACAAACCCTTTTCTCATATTAAATTGATAGGACAAAACCAACTGAGAAACGGTAAAGATTGCTGAACCAATACGAGATTGATTGCATGTTATTTTACTGCATTTAAGCCAACATCAGCGCATGATTCATATGCACTCACTCTTCTCAACGAATCAAAGATTCATTACTGCACATGAAAAGCTAACTTGTAAAATACTCATTGCAAGCAGTGCGTGAAGTCAAAAGAATTATTACTACTTCTTAAAACATTGCAACTTAATTATGTCTTACTTTGAATATTCTCAAGATTATCTACAGGGATACTTCATGCCAAGCTGCAACGTCAAAGCATATTTTTTGACGGTACACAGATTCAAGGTGCAGCTTAAAAGGAACTCTACACATATACCTCAAGTATGATGCTACTCCAATCTCATCATACAGAACTCCAAAAAAAAGCAAACACCAAATTAACTCCAACGACGCGTGGACTGCAGACTATAAAAATCTGCTTTCCATGTTACGCGATTCCATATGTACAGTCCCTCCCTCTAAATGAGCAGAGAGCTGGTATCCAACTCAATTTGTGTTTGTTATCACAAAGTGAGACCTGAGAAAGCAAAATTTTCAGGATGTATTGGGGTATGAACAAACAAGGAGACCCAACCTCCTTTTCACAGTTTCCTTCCTCAATTAGCATGTTGGTCAGCTCATCAAGGGAAAAGCAACAGCAACAAAGATATTCAGTCTTTAGCCAGATGGCGAATGAGGCGTTGTCCTGCGAGAAACTAGCACTGGCTCATTGCTTGCAGCTTTCATTCCAGCAAGCTCCTCTAACCGTTTCCAAGTCGTTTCACGTTTGCACTTTACCTCCTCTTCTCGGGCCTGATCTTCTTCGAATTTCAGCAAACACTCCTCAAAGAGTTCAGAATCGATATCAGAGAAGATCTTGCGGACATTTAATGTCAAGCTTTGCACAGCCTGATTCCAGTGGCCTCTAGCATTCTTCTCCAAGGCAGGGAAGATTATCGGCAGTATAACTTTACGATTTTGTTTGATTAGGTTCTCAACATGATCATTGTTCCATAGGAACAAAGCCCTCTCAGCCACCTGAAGAAGCAAAGTTAAAGAGTTAGAGCATTGGCAGATGTTGCATCACCAAATTGATCCCGTCCATCCCATTCCATTAAACAAGCACACTAATTTTTCAGTTGATTGATCATTTCTCTATTTGATACACAGCAATGAAAACTTAGCCAATATGTCCCTTCATGTGTTGTAGGGTTATTTAATATCAAGTTGTTCATCAGGCGCAACTGATAAACAACAAATTAGAGTTATCTCCAGCAGGAGGGAAAGCCATTAAGATGCAGCAAATTTTGCCTGCTTGCTGACCAGACAAATAGAAGTGAACTTCTGAAAAGCAACTATCTCTCTGGCAATCCAGATTTTCCACTATCCATTTTTAGTATGTTTGGAAAGATAATTCAATAAAGAAAAGAGTCTCTTATTCATTCCTAACTAGGCTGATAAGGAGCAGCACATTTTCTCCTGCTCAAGAACTACAAGGGATTCTGAAGAAGTTCACTTCTCCTTTCACATTCTCCACAGACCTTTGTTTGAGCTAAGTTCAACTGGATTACGTTTCAAATTTTTATGAGGAGTTGCCCATCTAGACTATGCACCGACATACACGAACTCTCGAAAATGGATAAGATCACAACAATGACAACGACCAATATCGACCCATTCTCCATGGAACTGGTGCTTATTATTTTTTTTTAAAAAAAGAACTGGTGCTTAGTACTTATCAAATAAAAACATTGTTCTTTGTGAGGCAAAGATGATAAAATAGGTCACTAGTAAAACTCTATTGCTTTTACAAACATGATTGACTGCAAATTCAGGCTTAGAATCATGATAATTATCGAAGGTTGCATGATCTCGCATACTTTATTGCTGGTGCACTAATACCTTGCTGTAGAGTTTGAATGCTGACAGGGATTATTTTTAAGGTGCTAAAGCGGGAGACTAACAGAATTTTAAATAACCAGGGCAAAGATTCCTCAAAACAAAGCAAGCTGTTTAAAAACCAGGATTATGGCAATTCTGAACATCAATCCCAAACCTCAACAAGCTTCATTCAAAGTACAAACTTGATGCAAACTAAAGTTTGCACTAGATTTAATGAAGGGAAAATCATTCATCTCCAACTTGATATTTCTCATTAATCTTTTGGCATCTGAGCTGCTCTCAACACAACTTGAAAACATCCACATCTGTTCGTAAGTTTGATTTATACCAATACAGCAACAAAAACAATCCAAGTGTAATCCATAAGTTGGATTTGGAGAGGGTAGAATGTAGGCAGACCTTCCCCCTATCTTAGGAGGTAGAGAGGTTGTTTCGGATAGACCCCCAGCTCAAGTTTGATCTATACCAATGAATGAATTATATCAATCAAAGGATGATAAACTCAATCATTCTAGCTGAAAAATCTGTCCACTGAAATTACATATCTCAATGTGTATCTAACTGATGCTAGGATATCCAATGTAGGAACGGCCAATGGAAGAGGTAATAGTGATTTTGATGCTTTGACCCTAAGATGGGAAAGAAGAAAATACCAATAATGTCAAGGTTCCATAATGGAAGATAAAATTCCATTGCTTTTGATACAGGGAGGTATTGATCAACAACACTCTATCAACCATCCATACATATAACATGTCTCGCATGCATGTGTCAGCTACTATCACCAAAAAGTTGAAAAGGCTAATGTTATACGGACAATGGAATAAAGTTTCATATAATGAACTGGGATCTGAGAGTAGTCGTGATTTTAGGTATTGTAAAGGTTGAGGAAGTTAAGGATGTTATTCGTAAAATGAGCAGGGGAAGAGTGACCGAGCCAAATGAGATTCCGGTGGAATTTTGGAAGGCTCAGAGCATTTTTTGTTTCGTGATTGCGTTGCACCAGGATCAACTCTTAGCTCGTTTCTATTTGCCTTGGTGATGGATGAATTGGCGCGTCACAATCCAAGTGTCATGGAGATTCGCGGCAGAGTTAACGGTAGGATGGAGGTTTGGAGACAGACTATGGAGTTTAAAGAATTCAGGTTGAACAGAACCAAAATAGGATATTTGGAGTGCAAGTTCGACGAAAAGCATAAGGCTAATGTGAAAGTGAGGCTTGATACTCAGGTCATCCCAAGAGAGGAAGTTTCAACTATCTTGAGTCTAGAATCCATGAAAATGGGGAGACTGACAATGATGTCACACATTGTATTAGTGTGGGGTTGGATGAAACGGAGGCTCGCGTCCAGAGTCTTGTATGATAAGAATGTGCCACCAAAACTTGAAGCTAAATTCTACGGAGTTGAAGTTAGGCCAACTATGTTGTATGATGCAGAGTGTTGTCCAATCAAGAACTCTCAGATTCAGAAGATGAAAGTTGCGGGAATGATAATATTAGGATGGATGTGTGCATACTAGTAGAGATAAGATTAGGAATGAAGATATCCGGGACAAAGTAGGGGTGGCCTCCATGGTGGACAGGATAAGGGAAGCAAGATTGAGGTGTTTTGGTCATGTGAAGAGGACAAATGCCCCAGTGAAGAGGTACGAGAGGTTGACAATAGTGAGAAGTGATTAAACAAGAGATGGTGTATCTTCAATTTACCGAGAACATAACCATAGATAGTAGGACGTGGAGATCGTGGATTAGGATAGAAGATCAGTGGGTAGTTGATGTTGTCTCGCTTTACTATAGGATAAGCTTGATGGTAGTTTGGAGCATCGTATTTGCTTTCCTTTCATACCAATAGTATTAGTATTCTCTCGTACTTTCTTATTCTTCGATTTCCATTATTACCTGTTGTTCTTGTGCTTCGGTTATTGTATTGTTTGTCGTTGTTACTGTTCCTTCTTCACTTTCTTATGTTTCTCTTTCCAAACTGCTTTTAAATGTTTGCCTTGATCCGAGGGTTTATTGGAAACAACCTATCTATCCTATCTAATAGGGTAAGGTTTGCGGACACACTAACCTCCACAGACCCCACCTATGAGATTACACTAAAGGGCAGCCCGGTGCACTAAACTCCAGCTATTCACGGGGTCCGGGGAAGGGCCGGACCAACCTGTGAGATTACACTATATATGTTTTTCGTTTTATAATGAACTGGAAGGTGGACACATCTCCAATAAGGTGGCCTTCGAGGTTAGACAGTGAGGCACAGGCTTTGCAGGAGAGTGATTGCATTAAAGAGTGGCACACAAAAAGAGGGATGGAGGACCAGAAACATCTCATTACCCTATGAATGTAGAACATCATAAAGGGAGAGAAGAGTTTAACAACAAGATCATATTTACAGTTGAGAATGAGAATAAGATCAACTTTTAGAAGCATTAGTAGTATGCAATGATACTTTAAGAGTTGCCTTCCAGACCATGTACAACACATTGAGTTAGAAGGATATGACGATTCATCATGTTTACAGGACACAAGACGGCAGAACTTATTAGCATAAGAGGTTCAAATAACTCTACAAGATGCGGACTTAGGATAATCCAAAACATAATGACATGCTACAAAAATAAAACATGACACAGTAGGAACAGGCCATGTGTGGAAATGGAAGTGAAGAGGGAACGAGTTGTTCTCTATGAAGTCCTACCACTGCAGGTTACTTAAAAAGAGATGACCAGTGGTTTTACACCTATCATTTTAGATTCTCAGAGAGTCAAGAAAGATAATCAGTTCACTTGGTTGGAAGTAAGGGTTATGTAAACTAGTACTTTGTGCGCATGGTCAAGCAAGGATGTAGATCACTCACTAGGCACTGTCATGCACAACCAGCTTGGAATATAGTCATCAATGATGATTACAGTTAACGGCGTGGTGCACAACGGATTTCAGAAGAAAGAGAAGAAGATGCTGAGCTTGGGATGCAGCTCCTTTGGCCCTTCCAATGATACTTTGGAGAGAGAAGAATGGAAGAACATTTGAAGGGATGAAAGATGAATTTGCGAAGTTAAGGCTTGGTTTTTGTTCTTAGTGAACTTTTGCTGCACTTATAAGGACCCTGTTAGCGTAGATGATTGGATGCTATTTTTAGAGAACCATGTTTTTCTACGGGTCCTCTGCTCTTTTGTATGCCACTTCGTATATCCAAGTTTTCCAGATAACATCAATAAACTTATTTACTTTGTCCCAAAAGAAAATAAAAGAAACAGCAAATAGACTTTACACCATATTCTACTTTCAACCTGAACCTGCTCATAGCTGATCAGCAACATGGTCTGAAAGGCCATAAAACCAGGATAAATGTGCAATATCAGCACCTGACATCTATTTTAGTTAGACATATACCTTGCGGAGATGGTGTATCACTAATGAACATTTTATTCAATATCATATTCAGCCAGCATACCAAGGTTCAGATTGGCAAACCATGATTTTGTTTCTGGCAAAGAGCAACGGACGAGAATAACCAAATAACTAGAACTGCTCACCTGAAAGTGTGAGCTGCTCAAACAACGGCTGATCTGACGAAACAAAGGCACCATGCAACGCTGGAATTCTGGAGGCTGAGTAGCTTCTAGAACCTCCTCCAGCTCACCTAAGAACATTACTTCCTTGGAACTGTTTGTGATAGGCCAATATTTCAACAAACCTCTTATGACTGTATCAGCGAGCTTGCAGTCCTTCTCCACAAATTGTGTTATGCAGTAAGATAACTGCTGATGATACATTTGTATACACTTTGGTTTATGAAGTGGAATAAGAGCTCGAACAAGGAACAACTTGTGCTCTTCCTTCAGTGGAAGTGCAAATCCATTGATTATACTGCCCAAAATTTCTAAAAGTTCTGCTATTCCATTATGCTTCTCAGTTTCAAAGATAAACCGGTAAAATATGTTGTTGATTGATTTCCTAATGAAAGGGCGGTGCACCATGAATTTACCATATATGCGATGCAGAACTGTCTTCAAGTACTCCCTTTCTCTTGGATCTTCTGAATCAAAGAGATCTAATAGCCTTAGAACAAAAGAGTGATCAACATATCGCTTAGCCAATTTTGCATCTGTCTCAGGCGATGCCACAAATCTGAGAAAGAACTCATACACAATTTGCAGATGTGGCCATGCAGGATCCATCAGGGGTTCGTCTTCTTCTAAGTCAAAAGCTTCCAATACTTTGTTTTCACGAGGTTGAGGAGTAAGAGGCCTGAACAGATTTAAAGACACCATTTTAATTATTTCTTGAATGACAGTTTCTGTGAACTTTCCATTTGCAGAACTAACATAATCAACAAGCTCCACTAATGTCTGCCGCTTGATGTCTTTTTCTTTCAAGTGTTTTGTTGGGTCAGTAAAGTCAAATAATACATAGCACAAGTTCAGTTTTTTGATGAACAAGTTTTGCTTCTCAGCACTTGGTACATCTTTAAAACTAGGTAAGGTCTCATATGGAAAAACCGCTGCATTTCCATTCACCTTAGCATTTGCAGCCTGTGGTAGCCTATTTCCATGATTCGGTCCTCGAGTTGAAGAAGTGACTCCTGAAACAGTAGTGGCACTCGGATTTCCTGACCGTGAACTAGACAAATCACTGCTTCTAGAATTAGTTGAAGCATTTGAAGGTGATGCAGAGCTTCCTCCATCACGATTTTCTGTTGACTTGGAAGGCTTCCTAGGGAGCCTATTGAGTATCTGTTTGATCATCACTTGAAACTATAATCTTCTGGTCGTAATGTTTTACAGATTGAAACACTCTCAAAACAAAACTTTCATCAATTGTGGAAAGTTTAAGCAGCAAAACCAATTGTTAGCAAGCCAGTGCAGATCTCATCCACCTCAAATCCTTATCTTCCACCAGCCTAAACCAACATACAAGCTCTATATGACACCACAGTCGTGGCTGTCTAGATGAGTAAATCTCCTTTTCATCTGAAAAAAGAACAAAAAGGAAAGTAAAATGAAGAAATCCCAGAAATCTAGAAAAGTTGAATTTATTTATTATCATGGAGAAAAGAGCTAAAAGATCAACTCTTGTTACCTAATCCGTTTACTTTTGTCTTGATAAAGTAAGCAACTTGTATTATAAACAATTCCACGCTAAGAGAGTTCTGTGAATTACAAAATTTTCAGGCATCAGCCTGTCGCAACTGAATTCACAAACAAGCATCAAATCATCTGAATCAAAACTGGAAGTCTTACTTATCCATGCTAGCTGTCAACCAGAAAAAGAATGAGGAAGGTGCATTAACCTTTGTTCTTTTAGCTGAGGTCCACAAAGACTCGGGGTTGTTCAGCTAGGTCAAAGAATATTAAGATCTGGACAAATGATGTACGGAACCCATGTAACATTCCCTTCCAAGAATCACCTGCAAGAAAGAAACTTGAGCACAAAAAAGTGGGTCAATAAAGATCAAAAGGCAGCACTCAGATATAAAATGAGTTGCATTAATATAATTTTGAGTGATGAAAAGATAGAAACTTTACAGAGTTGGGTCAGTGATCGAAATCTAAAAACAGCCCCATCTGAGGAAAGATAGGAAAAGGGGCTGATGGATTAGAGAAAAGCAATCTCTGGTTGTTGTTTCTGATGCTGATGATGGTTTTGTTAGCTAGAATTATTGTTCTTTTTTCTTTTCTTCTGATTTTTGCTTCCCATTTTCTCTCTAATTTTCCTTTTTTTTTTTTCTTCTTTTACCTCGTTTTTTCCTTGTTTTGTTTTCTTAGATTTATGATCACCAATTCACCATAATAATAATACAATTATGACGAAGCTTAAGTTTAGTTAAACAATACAAATACAAAAGATTTATAAAGCTAATTTGATTAATCTAGAATTGAAAGAGTAATCTTATTGGCATCTTCTCTTGTACTCACAGATTTCAACCTCAAACCACTTGCCTTTGGGTTTCTCCAGATTTTGACAATTTTGGATTTTGACAAATCTCGCCTTCAAAGTTTGAAAACAAAGTCATAGAAGTCAGGGTTAAATATGAGATTTGGAAGCACAAGAAGAAAGTGGATGGATCGTACACGCGCTTTTAAGTGTGGGCCAAAGGCCAAGTAATTTTTGTAGTGAAACATGGGGAAATTTTCTTGTGTTTATCCCACTATAAAGTGGGCTACATGTGAAAAAATTATAGTAAAAATAAAAGACAAAAAGAGAAACTTATTAGGTAAATAGTCGAGTAATATCATCAAAATATCAATTATAACAAGCCTAGAATTCTAATTATGGTTTGAAACTTATAGCTTCTACTCCAAACTAACCTCCCCACCCCCTCAATAGTAAATTCAGAAATTTAAATACGAATATTTAAAAATATTTTTAAAATTTATTATATATGAATCAAAAGTAATATTAATTTATATTTGGATTGATCCTTCTCGACATTCACAACTACGCCCCTGCAACCCCACTTCTATTTCTTTTCTTAAATTAAATATATTAACGAAATGCTCAAATTTCATATATGCCCAGTGTAGAAACATGAGGCATTACAGCTCGCTGTATTACTTGGAGATATGGGAGGAAATATGAGTCAGAAATTAATAATCCAACTAGAATAAGATAAAATGGCATCCAAAGGTACTGAGATATTATTGAATCCTCCAAAGGATAAAATCTGAATGGTCCATATTTTATTCACCTATAACATCCAACTGTTACTTCAGTTCACGTTTGAAGATTTTCCTCAACAGGTTTTAACTGTTACAGTATCAGTATATGTTTCTTGCTTTCAATCATTTTGTAAATTTTCCAAGTTAAAGTGGAGACATTCTATTTCTTCCCATAATGTCATCATATCAGACTGACTTTGTGCAAATATGTAAAACTGTTGAGACATGAAAGTGGTCACCCTTTACCTATCAGAAGCAATTAAGCATTCGATTGAAGATAATGACTTTTAAAGGAAATCAAATAGAGAAAGGTATCTACACACAGAAGTCGGTGGAAGTTACTGTCAGTGGCCACATTATCCAGAAAATTACTGACCGACAATACCGGCCCCAAGCTCTCAAAATCAACATTTCAATATCCAAACATATCTCTAAAAAACATATCACTCTGTAGAGATTCTCATGGAAATACAGATTTTTAAGTAAAATAAACAGAAAAAAAAAGATTGTTTTTGATAAAATAAACAGACATTCATTCAGATATTTCACCAAACAACAATTGAATAAATATAAACAGATAAATTACTTCTTCAACAGTAAATGTATCTATTGAATTGCTGCGGAAGAAAGGGAAGCCCCGTGTACGAAACATTCCGTTTTCACTCGGGATTTGGGGATCTCTAAGCAAATATAATGTATGTAGCCTCTCCTGACGAAAGTATCAATGGGCTCAAACCAGCACGGAACCAATTTTACAGTTTCTTTAAGGCTCACCTAGATTGAATTGTTACAGAGTAAACAAAAAAGAAATCAATCAGGAGCAAGATAAAATTTCTTTCCCCATCAATATACAGCAAACAACTGTCTGAAGCAGTCCTGCGGATCTCCGGCAGAAGAGCATTATGCCTATAAGCTCACGTCGACAGGACCAGGATAATTACATCAAAATCTTGGCTCGACCTGGTCACGCTTCTTCAGCAATGTTCTGATGTTCAGTTCCCTCTACTGCTCCAAGTCAAATGAAATGCAAAAGATAAAGGCTGATACACTTGAAGCATGAAAAATACAAGAAATCACACAATCAAACAGAAGTTAGTACGAGGAGGGTATTCCAACAACAGAAAGGTTGGCAGTACAAGCTTCTAAGCAATCTCTTCAAGGCCGAGCAGCAACATTACCCAAATGTTTGATCTCAATGCTCCATCAAAGCAGTTTCAGTTTCTGACAGTGGTGCTGCAACAGTACAACTTTTATTAGAACATTAAATTATTGATAGTCTGGTAGAGCAATAAAGAAGGCATTGCGGAAGATATCATGGGCAAATGGTGATGGGTACCAGAAAGGGCTTTTACTAAAGGTACAAAAACAAACCCGTTCCATTTTAATAGTAAGTATCAACGAGGAAAGGGAAGTTTGTTGAAAATGCATGTGGTATTGCTAATGAATTTTTTCTACTTTGACAAACAGGTTGCTCTTGTGGATCAAGAGCAAAGAACAGAGCATGGATCTCCTAGAAGAACGACGATTGAAAACTTCCACACAAATAAGAAGGAACAGCCTGAATAAATATGCACTGGGAAGAGTACAATAAAAAGTGAATCATTCTCTACAAAGCTCTCTCTCAAAGGGAAGTGAACCAAAGAGAGTTATTTATCCAGTAAGAGTTTAACAGAGGACATGTTTAGACACCACACAATGTCCAGATTAGGAAATGATTTCAAAACATCATCATCCCATGTTATCAGCTACAGCATGGAACCACCGTTCAGGGACTCAGGGATATAGCGGCAAAGGTTTAAGCATCAGAGAATCAGAATGGGAAACTAACTGTGGAAAAACAAATTCAGAACTACAACTAAATTGTCAAATAGATCTATTAGGTAAAAGATTGCAACAAACATACCAAGCAAGTCCTCATATGAATCTGCTAACAATGATGCATCCATAAGCAGAGGAGGCGAAAATACTTGATCCTGAGCTTCCTCCATATCATAAAATGACCTATGTGCATCAGAAAATGAAGAGTTTGAACCCATAGTTGAAAGAAAACCATCATAGTCATCCACAGACTGCAGATCATTTAATAAGTCAGGTATTCCATCAGACTTAATGTTCATATGATTATCTGGAGCACCAGTCCCTAAAAACGATGAATCTGGTTCTGACTCAAACAACTTCTTTCTTCTCAACAAGTTCGCCCGATCACCATGCTGTGAAAACCCAAACCCTGAGATAGGCTCAAAGTAGTGCTCAGAACTATCATCAGAACGACTGTCTTGAGATGATCCCTGATGGTAAGATTGGGAGCAAAGTGCAGCTTCTCTGACAGATCTCTTCAGATTTTGAACAAAGCTTGTATCATTATCTGCAAAAATACATAATAAATTTAAAAGTGCAGCAATTAAGAAATCAATGTATGCATTCAGAAGGCAGAACAAAAACCTTGTGGAGGATTATCGAGCGAATTATTTAAAAATTGCTGATCCAGAGACTTATTCTCAGGCATGTTTTCAATTTGGCTGGTTTGGGCCAAGATCTGTCGCTTCTGTGCACCACCTTTTCCTGAAGAATTTGGTGTTAGACTAAACAAAGGTGGAAGCTTCAAAGCAGTGGGACTAGCTGATGTCTTTTCAAATTGCATGGATGACAATCTTGAGCTCATCTCAGCTACCTCATCATCGCTGTGTTCCTGTAGAATCAATGTGGTTTAGGTCTTTCTATTGTTTCAAAAAGGTAAAAGGAAGTCCCACAAACTGCTTCACAAAACATTACCAATGTCCTCCCACTGCTTTGTGCTTGGACCGGTGAATGTGATCTACCCTGAAGCTTGGCTGTTCTAGAAATATTGGACGAAATACTACTAACTTCTTCTGTAAGTTCTAAAATTGAATTCTGTATGGATGGAGCAACTTCCTTCAGTTGATTTATAAGCACCTAGAGATCAATGAATTTACATCACAAACTTTAAACAGTATAATTGTAATATTTTCAAATTAACTTAGTTATATGCTGAGAATGCCAGGAAGAACTATTTAGATCCATCAAGTAATCAACTGAAGTCGTACAGGAGCCGTTCAACAACATTTGAAGCTGAAGTTGGAAAAACATTGTTTGAAGTTGAAGTTGTCAAAAAAATGGAGGTTAAAATTGATTCTGAATAGCAGTATGTTTTTACGAAAGAAGCTTCTAGAAGCTGAAAATTTGTGTGGATGTTAAGGATTTGAACACCTTCACTTCAAATATAGGTCCAGAGCACAACTTACAGCTTGAAATACTTTTTCAAGTTGAAGCTCAAGATTTTTGCAAGGTTTACAACTTCAAAGAAAAAAATTGCACATTTTCAGCACCTCATGCAGGTGTGAAATAGATAAAACCACTTCCCGGATTTGACAAACATGTCCAGTACATAACCAATAAAGACAGGGGCATACACCTCTGTCTATGGATAATATAGTAAAGAGAGATAAATCAACATAGCTTGAGGGATACATTTTCAAAAAAAAAATTAGGACAGGGAACACTGACGACTAGGTGCATTTTAAAAAGAGTAACCATCCAATCCACAAAATGACCCCATTGGAAAAACAGTGTAACTCAGTTTATTTGTAATTTTGTACCAACGTGGAATGTGGAATTTAACTTTCTTTATGAAAAACAATGATACTCAAGGGAAAGATGCTTCCCACCTCAAAAGGAGAAGAATATATTCAATAAAAAATGTGGAAGATATAAGGACTTAAATTGAGAGTATCTAGTTGACATAGCGATACTAGCAATTCTATATTTCAAGGTTGACTTGCAAAATACTGCTAGGTCAAGATAGAAAAGAGCTTGAGCAATTCAAACTGTTCTCTGGAAATAAAAATACCATTTATTTCACTTCCCTTTTTTTTTTGTTGGTTGGTTGATTAGAGGGGTACTTTAAATAGAGAAATGTGACAAATCACAATACCAACTACACCAACCACATTGCTTTCTCGGAATTATTCGCATCAATATCAATACTCCCACCTGAGTCCATGTAAAATTGTTCATAAGCGCAACCAAATTAGAGTCTGAATATCAGACCTGTATACTTGCTAGGTGCTGTTTATGCTCGGCAAGGGTTGCAGCCAAGGACTCCGCATGACCACCAGTACCACCATCATGTGAACTCCTCAAAAGCTCTGGACCCTCTCCATCATTTGCTTTTGCCTGCAAAAAGTAGTGGTTCCAGAAAGAAAGTATGAAATGTATATCAAAGACAGCTGCAAACTGTTAAATTAATTACAAAGTGTAAAAACAGGTGTAAACTCTTTTTTTCTTTTGTTTAATACATTGAGATTCTCCTGTTAACTACTTGTGAAGTCCAAAATATGAGCAGATATGGTGCTCGATGTCATCGGAAACAGTGAATGCATATTGCTTCGTAGTATTGAAAGCTCTTGCACTATATTTAGACCCACCCTAAAAAGGTTTTGCTTTCACCTGGACCACTTGAATCCACATAACAAGAATACCATTTCAAACATTTATATAAACTGCTTCACAATATTATAAGCTTGAAATTTATGGAGAAAAAAACAAAGAGTTCTGACAGGACTTATAGAATCCTGAGTCAAAGGAATCAGCATACCAGTTGAATGGACTGCTTATGAACACGTTGTAGGGCATGTGTCCAACGCCTCAAAACTTCTGCTATATCAACAGTAGGATGGCCTCTAGCAATTCTCTCATCAACTCGAGAAAACGTGTTATCGTCTACTTGAATATGAGAAGAATCTGAACTCTTTACATGTTTTTCTCTATTCACATCTGCTGGTGATCTTTCAGCTTGGTCTTTATTATCTTGATGCGAGGAAGCTAAATCGGGTGGTGGAGCTACAGAGCTTTGATCCATAGCTGCGAGCAAAGCTGAACCAGAGATACGATACCTAAATAATAAAAATTAATAAAACAGTGTGAAGGCAAGGCCAGGTTTTAAAACCACAGAGAATATGGAAAGTGATCTTACCTATGCTCACGATGAGCAATAAGATCTTCTATTGGGCCAGAGGCGAGAATCTCATGCTGATCTGTATAAATATATACATAATACAAATAAGTGCCAGGCATGCAAAACTCTATTATAATAATTGCAAGATCAGTGAGAGTAGCACTCTGCAAAAGCACACTAATTGCATAGTTTTATAAGGATATAATTGACAAGTGAGATACTGATTGAACGCACTCTTGCGAGACAGCAAAGAGTCCCACAAACGGGTAGCTCTTTGAACCATATGTGAGTTCTGACTTGAGCTTGATACAAGTTCATCCCACAGTTCACCTTCCAGCTTTACTTTATTTCTCACATCCTGCAGCTTTTCCAGTTCTTGCTGCAAATAAGCCTGAGACCAAGGAGATCCAATATGATCCTCAGAAACAATTATTTGCCCCATTGAATAATGGGCTAAAAATCCAACTCCAAGTCCTCAAAGAAAGATAACAAGATTTTCTTTCACCTCTTCAGCACAAAGGCCTCGAAATTCAGCTGTCAATTCATGAGCCAAATTAGACCACATGGCCTGTCTACGAACTGCTGTTTCTGCATTACTCAAAAACCTTCTTCTTTCAAGAGCAATCCTAGCCTATTCACGTAGAGGCAGCAATTAGATCCATCCACTAAAAAAAATTTCTCATATCAATGATGATAGCGTCTAACACTACATATGAATTTAAGCTTCAAGACTAGCAAAGCGAACAATCATAATTACGAACAATGCATAAGCATAGACTACTTGTAAGCTACTTTTCCAATGTGATACAAGTAAACAGCTTCCACATTAGGAAAGAAAGCCGGGTCAAATCATATGCTGCCTTAAATCTACGATATGCAAAAAACAAAACCTTGGTTTCAGGTGATTAGCCTGTTAGATTTCAAGGTCACAAGAACCCCTGATACTGAAAATGGGTCTGTTTAAAAGCCTAGTGGATGGAAGGAATCAGAAGAGAAACCTTGGTTACAGGAAGTAGTGTGGCTGCATGTGAGAAAGCTACATCTGTTAATGATGCAGGCAAGGGATTAGAAGCAACATCAGCAGCAAACATTCGCCTGTGAACTTCCCTCAAAGCATGCAGTGAAAGTTGCCATAGAAGTTCAACAAACCTGCAGTAAACATGTGAAATACATAATGAATATTAAGTACATATAATAACTATATGTTTACTCTTTACACATCAGCATGCAAACTTCACCTGAAAGGGTATGAATCAAACTTATACAAGTATGACAACAGAAAACAAAACAGGTACTGTCTAGCTCAGCCATATACAAGAGGAATCATTTCCCCCTCCAAAAGTATTGTAAAATTCGATAATTAGGTAAAGGCACCAAAATTTCATTAACATGCATTCATTAATAGAATTATTCAGGCAGGCCACGGGCTGGAATGAGGGTATTTCAGTGCTGCGCAGGTGCAGGACTTGCTTATGGCCCTTACGCAATTCAAACTTCAAAAATTTTATCTACTCCCTCAGAGAAGCTACGGTATCTGTAGGACAATTATTTGCAATATTACAATAACTAACCACTGATCAAATTACTTTCCAAGTTTAATCAACTTGAACTGGACTACCATTTGCAACACACAAACCAGAAAAGAAGAGTGGTATATCAATTGAACTGCTATCAATGAACCGACCTTGGTCCACAGCATGTGGCAAGCGATGAGACCCTCGAATTACTTCTAGGCAGTGCCCCTTGCGATTCCAGCTCACTTATAATCCCTTGTACGACCTAAGTTTTCCAAAAACAAACAAACAAACAAATAAATAAATAATCTTTCACTAGAAGGATACCTACTCTAGATGAATCTATACAAATCGTTTGAATCCATATCAATTTATTCAAACTGAAATGACCTATCTGCTTAAGAAAAATCATGTTGTGGGAAGGTATAGCATAATTACCTTACGAAAATCGCGAGATTGTGCGGAATCAAAAATTGGCCAGACCTTATCGAAATCCTGAAAAGATCTTGCTGTAAGAAACACAACAAAAACATCCAATGGAAAGAGAGAAACAGTAGGAAACATAGAAAGTGTAAGCCTGAGTCGTGTATCCTCGATTAATGCAACCTCAGATGCTATGTTTCAATTCTCGATTCTAGTATTAAGCGAAAGACGGGTCATTTCTCAAGAACATAGCTAAAGGTCTCGAAGTAGTTCTGATGATTCAATAATCTTATTACTTCAATCCGAAGTTCTTAGTTAATGGGTGAGCTAATGAATTCATTTCCATAGGTCGAAAAGCAGCAATTACCTTAGCGGATTGAGTAGGACCTCTAAGAGAAGATAAGATGAAGTAGAGAAGCTGTTCGCCCAATTTAGGGTTCGAATGACGAAAAAGTCCGACACGAGGTGTGCCACTGCCGGCTCCGATTCCGATGATCGATGGATCCAACCCTAGCAACAAACAGTTGGTGTACATTGCACTTTCCAACTCTACCTCTCTCTCCTTCTCTCGGTCCATCGTCATTCCACTCTTCACAATTTCCCTCACCCAATTTTGCTTCCACTCTCCGTCTCGTCTCGTCTCTGTGTTTTGGTTTTCCGATTTGAAAATAAATTTTCAAACGAGAAGCCCTTCTAGATTAGTCAATTTTTAACGGAAGGGCCTGGTTGTTGGATCACATGGGATGGGGGAGAGTTTGATTTGGGGTATACTTTAAAATTTCTGCTTCTTTTGTGGTGGGGTCCGGTTGGATAAAAAAAATAAGTAGTCGCGCTTTTAGCCGATTGAAGAAAATTTTGAATTTCGTGGGAGGGATGTCTCTAACGTGCGCCGCGGAAATCACTAGCAATTATTCTGCGCTTGCCGGCCGACGCGATTTTGTCCTCTCTGCTTCGTCCATTTTTTATTTTGCCTACTGAATACTGATCCTATTGATTCGCTACACTTATTTTTTGTTTAAATAAAAAAAAAATTCTCATATTTTATTTTGCATGGCATAATAAATAGTAACTACTTACCTAATAAGTTATTATTCCTAGCCAAACATTGTATTAAATGTGCTTAGATTATTTTTCTCAGAGTAACCATCAACCAAAATACCACATTAACTTTAGATGAATTACTTTTCATAATCTTCTAAATCAAACAATGCATTATTTTACATGTGGATGTATACCAGAAATATTTCTATTCTCCCTTCAATCCAAATAATTCCGGAGTGAAAAACATATAGTTAGATAAATACTATGGATATTATATCTAGTGTGACAAAATTGATGAATAATTGAACAATACTTATAAGATTTGTCAATTTTGTTGTATATGATGACAATTTAACACAGTCTTTATAACAGTTAGGCCAGAATACCGATGAATATACATATCAACATCACTAAGTTTGTTTGGAAAGTCACCTAATAATTGAAATTCTCAACTATTAAAGTAGCAACTATATAGCCTAGTAATTACATAATATAGTAATTATAATAATCTGTTTGTTTGTCGTAGATGTAATTATAGCATATTGTTTGGTTGCACAAGTGTAGTTATATAGTTAAATTGAAATTTTCAAATAAAAGTTAATTATATAAAATTTAAAACTAATATTTAAGAGACATGTGCCTTTATAGATGATATTAAATTAGTTGTTTAATATACATGTTGTCTCGTGAAAATATATTAATTAATAAATATAGAATTTCTCAATTCCAACACAAGATACTTATTAGATCGTATGTACTTTTTTGATCTAATAGAATGATTTTGCCGTATCCATTTCATGAATAAAATATGACCAAATTAACCAACCAACAAACCAACCCCTTGGACTGCTACAAAAAATACCATCGAATTTCAAAGTAGAACGATCTAATTAAAAAATTTCACCCAATTAGGTACGTCTAGCATATTTTTTCGTAGTAGCAGGATCACTATAACTGATATTTTTAACTCGTATTATAAAAATAATTGATATATAGTTTCAAATTAACAATATATTTATTTAATTAATTATAGAAACTAAAAGTCATATTTCTTAAAAACATCATGGGATGCATGATGACGAAATAAAATAATATCACAAATATACTGCCATGAGATTATTTAAATATTTGACAAAAATAATTTATCAATTCTAGCTGAAAAATAAATGACATGCAATGGGAAACAACAAGTTAATACTACCAATGTAAGCAAATTAGAACAAAAAATATAACATAAATTAAAAAAAAAAATTCTAACATAATATTCTCATGCAAATTCCAACATAACTTAAAGTAAATTAAAACATAACTTAAGTAAATATAATATTAAATAAATATATAAGTCTATAATATCATTCAACAATGAAATCCTGCTTCAATTCAAAAATTAGAATAATAACATATTTATGTTAAATGAGGAAAATTTTTTAAAAATAAGAAATAAAAATGATGAATAATTACATAAAATCACAAGAAGTAAAAGTTGATAAATGAGAAGAAATGAGATGAAAAACAAATAAGGTAAAATGAAAAAAATATTTTAACAATTAAAGTAATTAAAAAAAGAAATTAAAGTAATAGAAATAAAAAATAAACAAAAAATTTGAATAAAAACAAAAAAAAATTGTAATTAAAGCATATAATTACATGTAATTCTTACCTTTGATAATCACCCCCTCCAATTACATTATTTGTTGATCAAGTAATTACTTAACTAAACAAATATGTCAAAAAATGTAAGAGACCTTCTTGTACACGTCCTCGAGGGCAGCATTCATGGCAATCATCGCTACTTTCTCCCGAGGGCATGGTATGGCTTTGTTCTTGGTCTTGTTTAATAGATGTCGAGTGCCGCTTTTCCCCGTCCGAGAATCTCCATCTGCTCTAAGTGGGCGCGAGCTAGAATCCTTATGTCAGCTTGGTTATTCAAAAGACTGTCTCTTTACCCCTTGCATCTTCAGCTTTTCAAAAGCCGAGACCATTCTTTTGGATCTGCATTAGTCCATGTTTCAGTTCGCCAAGTTGTCTCTTGCCTGCCCATGGATTCAGCAAGATCTCCTTCTTTAATAGCAGTATCACTACCAAAGACAACAATCCCTACATTCTCATTCTCAAGATTCAAGGCTATTCCTTTCACACCGCTAGCAAATTCAACCATTTCCCCAGCTTGAATCTCGTTCAATCCATATATCTCTTACATTAATTATGCTTAAATTTAATTTTCAAATAAATTTCCAAACAAGTCTTAAATTAACAATTCATTGACGCAACTTGTAAATAATGTAATATTTATCAATCTGATAAGAATTATGCGTAATTTAACAAAATATGTAAAATTAATATTATATTAAAATGACATTTGTCCAACATAATTTATGAAAATGTTCTGTAATTTCAAGTATCGAACTTCAAAAGAAAAATTCCATATACAATTTTTATATGGGGGAAATTTTAAAGAATGACGCATAAATTATTTGTGGATCATTACTTTATTTAAAAAAAAAATATTTTAAATAGTCGTTCATTTAATCACTTAAATATTCAATAATTGAAGGATATATATATATATATATATATATATATATATATATATATATATGTATGTATGTATGTATGTATGTATATTCATACGTACGTATGTATATGCTATATTAAAAATTTGAAGATTTTTAAAGATATTGATCGAACTTTTATCTTTTATTAAAATTTAAAAGACTAATAGACAAAATTAGCATTTACTAGTTTTCTTAAATAATTATTATTTAGTTATTATTCTAATTATAACTTTAAACTTAATAAAAATTATAGCTATTAAATATTTACTTGTTTGTAAAAAGTAAGAACTCCTAATATTTAATATTTTAAAATTAATTAAAATTTTGCTTCTTAAGCGTTTTCTTATTTGAACTACATTTAAAATCATAACATTTAAGATTTTAAAATCAATTAAAATTCTGTTAACTTATATCAATTCTTTATTTATTAAATTCACTAATTATCCATTGAAAATTTTCAACTCACGGTACGAGAAACATTAATATGTTGAATTTCTTATTTTTTTTTCAAAAAAAATTATATAATAAAAACTATATATACAGAGAAACACAACATATTTTAAGTTTTTGCAATTAATTGAATGCTCTTATTATCCACTCTCTTTAGTTAAATCCATATTATTTACTTTATTTCAATTTAAGTAAAAGTGTTTGACTAGACACATAGAGTGATATACATATTTCTATTATATAGAAGAGTCATGATGGGTGACTAAGGGTATAATTGTAATTTCACATTTAATTCATAAATGTTTCAAGAGCATGGGTTAAAACTTAAAAATTGATATTCTTTCATAAAAGAAAAAATACAAAATATTAGAATGTTCCATTTCTATTGTTTTTTTCTTCTCTTTGTTATATTTTATGATATATTTGATCTTTATCTTATTTTACTACCAATTATCTTTAAACATGTGTAATATTATTAATTGATAATTATATTTTTGTTGGATCAATTCTTTTTAATCATGTAGTTATCATAATCAAGAACTTTTTTATATATAGACTTATTCATTTCTATTATATAGAAGAGCCACGTTGAGATAACCAATGGTATAATTATAAATTCACATTTAATTCATAAATGCTTCAAGAGCATGAGTTAAAATTAAAAATTGATATTCTTTCATAAAAAAATAATACAAAATACTTCTGTTGGTTTTTTCTTCTCTTTCTTATATTTTAAAATATTTTTGATCTTTATTTTATTTTACCATCAATTATCTTTAAACATGTGTAATATTATTAATTGATACTTATATTTTTGTTGGATCCATTCTTTTTAAATCAAGTAGCTATCATAATCAAGATCTCTTTTATATATAGACTTTTTCAATCCCATAAAAATTTAAAATATTCAATTATTATCAACTTTTATTCATATTTTATTTTTTATTCATTTTTTTAAATAAGTTTTATTTCACTAATTATTTATTATTGATAGAATGTGCATTTTCTATTATATAGAAGAGTCATAGGTTAGGCCGATCAAGCACAATCTTGAAATTTAACATATAACCTACAAATAATTAAAAAAATATCAAATATTAAAACTTAAAAGTTAATATTCTTTCATTAAAAAAAAATTCAAAAGTACTAGAATATTCCATTAGTCTTGATTTTTTCTTCTCTTTCTCCGTTGAATTTATTTATTACTTCTTCATTTTTACTTTAAGTTTATTGTATATTCAATTTTTCATCCATCTTCTTCTTCCATGAATAGTGACTAGATATTTTTTCATAATATCTCAAAAAATCATTCAATTTTGAAAATCTGCATTGCAAAGTTCTTAAACTTTTTTTGGTATTAATAACATCACCTAACTTAGAGTATTTCTCTTACAAAATCACTCAATTAAATTTATCATTGAAAAAATTAATATGACAAAATATATTTTTAGGCCATGTAAACATGGACTCCGCAAATAAATGAATTTTTATTTATTTAATTTTAAAAATTAAAAAATAAATTATTATTTTATATTTATTTTATTCTTGTTTTTTTCCCTCTTATATAAAAGAGTGAAGAGGTGAGATGACCAAGGGCAAATTTATCAATTAACAAAACATCTAACTTAAAATAATTGATATCATCCAAAGAGAGTATTGAATTTTCATAAAAAATCAATCAAGTTCCAGAAAATTCTAATGACTTCAATGCGTTAGAAGAGTAAAAAGAATCATGTGTATATTTAGAATTACAAATAGTTCTTTTCTTTTTTAATTATTATTATTTAAAAGTATCTGGATTTTGTCATATCAACCGAAATCCAATTAAGAAAATATAAAAAATGGGGTAGTGATTTGTATTCATTTTATTGTCTTGAAATATAAATAGTTCATGACGGAGTTCAAATAGAAAGTATGCACTTTCTTTTCTTTTCTTAAGTTAGTGTATATCTAATATAAATGCTCTCTTTTGCCATTCTCTCAGTTTAATAACATATTTTCTATTCACAACATTTACTAAAATATTTAATATAAAAAAATTATTATTCTACTTAATTAAAAAAATAATAAATTTAAGCGGTTTACTATTTAAAAAAAGATGACAAAAATAACAAATATATAATTATAATATGAAAAATTACATAACCAATTAACGTTAATAAGAATACATTTTAAAATAAAAGACTCACGATTGTTATATAATTCAATTAAATCTAACAAATAAATTATCCTCAAATTTTAATAAACTTATTCCATTGCGATAATAAAATGCAAGTTAAATATTAGATCCTAAGTGTTTTAGAATTTAAAAAATGAATGTTCCCATAATTGATACCAACAACTCTTTAAAATATTTCTGAGTTAAATTATTTTATTATAACATTTTTATTTATGCTAAAATTTTAGTTGGGACAAATAAAAATTGTCGATCAAAATACTATAGTATATTTTTATGAACAACTTTTTTTTTTAAATAGTAAAAATATAATTTTTTTTAATATAAATTAAATTATCGTGTGTGTATATATGTATGTATATGATGCATATCAGATTAAAAAAATAGTGATTATTTGTGCAAAGATCCTACTTTGTACCCTAATGCGACAACAATGAAACTGGACCGGACTTGTATAAGGCCGTTAGCCCATATCCCCCATTCTGGTTTATTATAAAAGCCCCACTTCGAATCCCGGAAAAGAATAGTAGTAGACTGTAAGAAATAAAAAGTTGTAATCTCAAAGAGAAGAAAGAGGGCAGAGACGAATTCTCGAGGAATAAGCTTAGCTTCCGTGGGTAATGAATGTTGATTCTGCAACTTCTATAAAACGCCAGAGATTCACAACCGTTGATCCAATGGAGTTGGAATCAGCTAAGGTATTCATTTCAATCTCATCTGTCTTCTGTTGTTTCAATTAAAATTCGTGTCTTGTGTCTTACGGTTACGTACGGGTTCGATTGAACTTCTTGTTACCCCCTTTTTATGTAACTGGGATGCGGATTGGAGTATTCAGATCAGTGCACGTTGTTTCTATGGTTGATTCATGGTTGGAAAAGATGAGATGCCCATCTTGTTTGCTATTCTCTTATTTTTCTTTCTTTAAAAGAAGACTGTATAAAGACTTAGTCCATTTGAAGAAGTATTTCCAGTAAAAATCTCTACATAAGAAAGGCGCCAGTTGTATCTGCTGTAAGTTTATTTGCACACATCGCTATTACCGAGCTGCTTCTTATTAATGTTTAAACCCATTTACATAAATTCCATTGTTTTAGAGTTGCTGGCTATGAGAATTGTAGTTAGAAGAACAGTAGATGCATATTATATGATCATTTCTCTCTATCTACCCCTTGTAGAAAAAAACAAAACTAGTGATCATACGATAGGGTTGAAGGTCAATTAATTATCTTTCGGTGTTCCAAGTATAAGTATTTGAATACTTGGAAGGGTTGTCAAATGTGTACTCTCCGGTGGTTTAATTGCTAAAAGTGAATAGGATCTCGAAGAGCAATCTCAGTAGGGAAATAAACTACATTCCTTTATTCATTCCTATCCTAGTTATGAAGGAACAGACTGAAACGATGTGATAATTAGAAGGGGAACAAGTATACTGGTCATTCATAGTTAACCTTCTAGAGAGATACTGATGTCTGAAGACTAACTTACGTAAATCAAACAAATAGTTGAAGGACGTCTAACTGAGATGATTAGATGCCCTGCATTAAGTAGTAACTGGCTTGAATATATGGTTATTATATTATGAAATCTAATCTTAGAGATCAAATTTTACATGATGAATATCAAAAGTCTGACATGTTGGAGATTTTCTCCACTGAAAGAGAGTAGTATATGAATTGGCAAGTTTTACACTGGTTGTTGGCCTACCGCAACCCTCCTCCTTTATCCGGGCTTGGGACCGGTAGTGTAAGCAACCTCCCACCGGTGGAGTTATTATGATGATATGATATGAGCTTAAATATCGAATGAAGATTTATATAGCCGCCCCCAACTTATCTGGGATTGAGGCGTAGTTGTTGTTGTTGTTGAAAGTGAGTAGTATATAACATGGTTAATGTATTTTCACTTGTTAATTGTATCTCAAAAGACCTGTATTCTTGGATTCCATGCAAATTTGATGAAAATAGGACATGACAGAAGAAAAAGATCTATACATGCAATACTACTAGTTGAAAATATTGGTCATGTAATCATTTAGTGCTTTTGCTCTAGGTCTTATGCTTTGTAGGAGTATGAAATTTGTATACTAGTAGAAAATACAGGGAACTTGTCGCAGATTCAAAAACAAATATAGGGAACTTCTATTTCGTTTTTATTTCTATGATTATTTTTGTATAATATTGGTTGTGATGAGGTTAAATGGAGCCACATAGTTAGTAAGGATTTATATAGCCAACCACAATGTAAGTAGGGATTAAGGCATTGTTGTTGTTGTTGTAATAATCTGTATCTCTGGCTTCCTTTCAACTTTGTCATTTAAAGTTTCATTCTTCAGAAGTGCCTTACAATAATTATCATGCTATTGTGAATTGTTTTTCTTTTTAAATTGTCAATTGATATATTTTTTTTCAAATATCTATTTGTTGATTTCAGGTTTGCTCCGGTAAGAAATTGATTGTGACCTAAGAGTGTGGCCTATAGTGGTTAATGAAGTGGAATGAAAATTATGAGGTCTCAGGGTCAAGTCCTAACAAAGAGAAAAAAAATACTAGGTGATTTCTTCTCATTTGTCTAAGCCTTAGTGGACCGAGTTCTCTGGTGCCTGTGTTTGTAGAAGGTAGCAAGTACCAAATGGAGTAGTCGAGATGTAGTAAGCTAGTCCGGACACCACTGTCATCAAGAAAAGGGGCAAAGTTTCTACTGTTACATGTTGAACAGTCTCATTCACATCTTCAATTTGGTACTTGCAGTAGGGTCTAAAGCATAGTCTTGAGTAGAATTTCTTAATTGGAATAGTAGCAAGTCATTGGCTGAAAGAATGAGAAATATTGCGCTTTGATAATTCAACTGCGGTAAAGGAGGAGTTCAAGATTACTGGTGCTTTATTTCCTCTTATTGAACGCCCGTGCAAATATGGCATTAGAACAACATAATAAGGAGATAGGTTCATCGTAGGAAATATTCTTATGCTTCAATAACTGAGAGCCCAAGGAGCTGCATGAGCTTCCGAAAAAAAGAGGCTCATAGACTCAACTAATGATTTAACTTCTTAGCGATCAAAAAGACTGTAGAGATTATGGAGGCCATAAAACTTCTGAAGTGAACTGTTAAGATACTAGCTTGAGAGATTTGTAATAGCCTGACTTGTAGCTAGTAGGGAAAAAAAAAAAGGACAGTCAGGTGCACCAAGCATCCATCGTTCATGCAGGGTTCGGGGATGGGCCACTCCTCAAGAAGGTGTGATATAGGCACCCTACCATGGAGACAACTTTACTGTTTGCACCGTGAGACTCCCTTCATCTAGCAGGAAAAAAAATTTAAAATTATAAAATAAAATAATACAGTAATACACTGCTCAGGCTGAAGAGCATAAATCGGCACTTAAATTTATTGAACTTGCAGAAGCACTGTCGACAATGAATTGTAAGAAAATCTAAGTTGCAGCTGTAAAGGCAAAGAATGATAACGAATCCCATACAAAATCTGCCAAATTTGGTTCTAGTATCTGTTAAGTAAAGTTACTATTCTCCTTACCTTGTGTAAATACATTCAGATTTACTTCAATTACTTCCTCAAAAGCTAAAATTGAGGAAGGCTCTGTCTGCTACTCAAGCATTCTGCTACTCAAGCATGGAAATACTTTGTTTGGGTAATGGATTGTAACTTTTCAGTTTTATTGGGTAAATTCAGGCGAAGCTTGCAGCTGCAAAAGAAAAGTTTGGACGTGAAATCCGTATTTTTGAAACAGCAACAGCTTCTTCAACGCCTCCTGATGTTTCCAGCAATGGTACTTCCTACTTGATATAGACCGTATTGCTAATACAACTCCTTAAACATGAGTCTATTGTCTGTTTTTCATATATGCTCATTTTATTTTGCTGCGGCCTTTCCCAATCTTCTTCCGCAGTGTCAGAGGAGCCAGAAGACTTCTATGAGTTCACAACCGAGGATTATTATCGACTTTTGGGAACAAAAAAAGAAGGTAAGATACTCTTGTTAGTTGTAGAATTTCAGATTAAAAAAGGCTTCAAGTATTTCCTAAAGTGAGATTTCTAGTTGACCTTCAACCGAAGAATAAAGAAACATGTCAATTAGTTGTCTGTGGAGTTATTTGACAAATTACATTAAAACTCCAGGCATTATTATTTTTCTTATTTGTTTGCAGTATATTCTCCGTCTCTTCCACATTTTTACCTTCTTCAATGGTTCTTTCCTTTCCTTCTGTCCGTTCTTGTCTATAATTATAGATCTGCGGAAAAGTATACAGGTGTTCGGTTATTTTATGATGCTGCATATTCTAACTGGTGTTGGGAAAATTGTCAACAGAGAAGCACTTGAAGACAAAGAAAATTCGTGAGGCAGAAGAAGCTGCACGCAGAGCAAGGATAACTAAGGTTTTCAGTTGATCCTTTCACTTGTATCAAGTCTGAATATTTTTGGTGTTAGTTTTGGTAAATGAAGTTTTCATTAGTATTGTTAAAGCCACACTTGAAATCTGAAGGTAGGTGTAGCTGAGCTGCTGAGGCTGAGCGCGTCATCTTACTTAGGCAGTTCTTTAGTGCCTAAATAAGGGCTCTAAAGTGTGCTCCTTACTGTGGGCTCTATCTCGGAGAGGGCGGCAATATAAATGCAGCTGGTGAAAAGATATATTAATGGTTTAGAAAATATTGTGAATGAATAGTCAGTGATTATGAAGAGTAAATGTTAAATTTTGCTGAACAAAAGTAGTCAGGAAGATTTAATTGAAACTTAAAACTGTAATTTGCATCTGAATTAGAGTTAAAAATGAATTAGTTGACATGATTTTTGATCTATATATGTTCACTCAATTGCAGTTTTTTCAAATTTCCTTGCCCATACAACTTCGCGTCCTTGTACTGATGTTAATCATACATATCTTTTCTTATTTGTTTCTTCATCTGCACTTCTTTCGGGGCATTGTCTACAATTGCAGCTTTGCGCTTAAAGCCCCAGTGGACCTTGACACTTCTCAATGCATTTGCATTTGACATTATTGGTTTTAATATCACATGTTGGTCTGTGTTGTTCAGGCTGTAATCAGAATACGCTTTCCAGATAATTATATATTGGAGGCCACATTTCATCCATCAGAGTCGATCCAGAGCTTACTTGACCTTCTTGTGAAAGTGATTGCTCACCCTGAACTGCCTTTCTATATCTGTAAGGGTGTCCTAAACCTTTGTTACATTATCCTTTTTCCTATATTTTGCTTGCAAGAGCAGTTTATAATAATATAGCGTTGCTGAAGATTTAATGCTTGTCCATAATTTCAGACACTACTCCTCCTAAGAAGCAAATAAAAGATGTATCTCAGGATTTCTATTCTGCTGGATTTATTCCTGGTGCTGTTGTCTATTTCACTTACGATCTACCCAAAGGTTAATTGTCTGAATCCTCAGCTCTTTTGTAACTTTAAATCTTTGAAACCTTTGTTATATATTTGGGCATTGAACCTGCAATGACTTGCATACTCAATATACGTCAGTAGTGATTTAATGATGTTGAATGTTTTTGGTGATCCTTCTAAGAAAGCTTTGCAACAGGGAGGTGTGAGGGGCTACAGTACCTTTAGCTTAGGAAAATCTTTCTCCTTGACCTAACCATGATGAATACACTTCTACTTAGTCCTTGCACCTTTTAGAGGGAAGGTTTATATTTGTCAATCAATAACCTGCTATGGCATATCTTTTCATCTCTAGGATCCTGAATCTCATATTGATTGAAAGCTGTCAGCCGTAATATTGGTGCAAGCACCCTGCTAATGCTGGTTTCATCAATAATAGTTGTACTTATCCCCAAAAAAGGGCTTCCATCACCCAACTCTTTAGATGCTCGTGTACCATGCTCTTTTTGCCTACTTATTTATGTCGTTTCTTATCTTATGGATGATTGGTAAAACATCCATGTGCGTATATGTATTAGCCTATGAATATACGTGAGACACCACAAATATTTTTTTTACCCGTACACTAACAGGCACTTGCCGTGCTGGATAGTGGTTGTCCATTTGGAAATAGGAGGCTAGAGACCGATGTGTGCTCACATTCATTTGCAATCAGGGAAACAACCATTTGAGAGAGCAGCAAAAGAAGTTCCTCCCATCAATCTTTGTTTGTCGTTGAGATTGTCTTAGGTCTTTGGGCTTTGAGCATGCATTCTATTTCGCAAAAACTTCCATACGCAATAAGGACATAAGGTCGTTATGCTTGGTCGAGCTACATAAGCATTTAGTGCAAGAGCTAGCTCTAAGGTGGCGGCAATTTTCTGAGAAGCCGAGCTTGGTCTTTGAGCTTCCCTTGTGTCTGTAGGCTTTTAGCATGCTTTCTTATTTCCAAAAATTGTGTACACAACAAGCACATAAGGTCACTATGCTTGCTTAAGCTGCATAAGGGTAAAGTGCAAGTGCTAACTTGATGGCAACGGCAATTTTCCAAGAGGCTGAACTTGGCCTCTACCAAGAGGACAGTTCGTAGAAGCAAGCATTGGAGACTGTCCAGGAATGTGAGGCGTGTTTCTTCTATGAAACTTCAATTAGATTTGTTTTCCACAAATTATAAAGGGAATTCTCTTTTCGCCAAAATGGAGATTATTTTTGCTGGTTTTAGTGTACAGGAATAATGAAACAGGAGAAGTTCGTTGCTCAATAATAATGGTAGGTTGGAGTTGGTAGATGTAAATGGTTTAGGTTGAGTGAGAGTTAAGGTTATCTTCTCTTTCTTCCTCCTTCTCTGGGGTTGTGGGAGGAGGATTTGTTATATGTTGCATGGCTGGGATTTGTGCTCTTGGGAAATTCTAAAGTCAAAAGTTCTAGTGTACTTATTAAACTTTTGCGTACTTTTCTCCCGCATGAAGAGGGATAACGTGGTTTTAAGTAAACTTAATTTTCTTTCTTCATTTGTTCCTTTCGTATGATTCGTGGACTCGGGTTCGTCATATATTCAGGTACAATTTCCATGTACGGTCAATTTTAATGAATATGTAATTTTGAAGGATATGCACAAAGTACCCATACCGACATTATCCCACTAGATATCTACTGTTGGATGTTCTTCTACTCTTTTCACGGGGGGTATGTGTGCCCCTAGTTTTTTTGGTAATAAACCACAATTTTATTAACCAGGTAAGAGTGATGAACAAGTATTTAGAAAAAACTGAAATGGACAACCCCATTACAGCATATCAACCACCAGCTACCAGACACAAATCTTGCTACTGTTGACTAGCCTATGATACCAAAAAAAAAAGAAAGAAATTCAATTCCTCAATGGATAGAAGTTTAGCTGCTCTAGTCTTTGTGCTAGTCTGCTCTTCGTGTTCCCCGTATAAAAAACTTCCCGGATATTTGTCTTGTTAGCTTCGCAGGTACTTCCCGTTGTTTCCAGAAGATTCTATAGTTCCTTTGAAGCCAAATGTGGTACACACAAGCTGCAAATGTTGCCATCCTATAAACTTCTGCAAAACTGCTTCTTCCTCTAGCATGGGCAGTAGCCCGTTGTAATTCCTCAGGTCACTCCATAGGAGCTCTCTGGACACCTTACCAAATGTAATAACTCACCCATACAGTTGTTGAGTACGTGCATTTAGAGAACAGGTGTTGTGCTCTCCAACGCCCTTTGACAGAGTGCAGGAGAACTTCTATCCTTTGACAGAGTGGGCATTATTGAGTCTTAGTGATTTCCCAGCTCAAGAGTCTATCCCTTGTATATAGTCGACCATGGGCTGCTAATCGCAGATTAAAAATCTATTTTGGTGCCCCATTATTATTTTCAAAACATTCTTCTCCACGACACCTTTGTAAACTCTCCTCTCATCAACAGGTACATTTTTTTTTTTGATAAAGAAACTGTGCATATTCATCAGGTCACTCTCTTGCAGACCAACCTCCTCTATGTGCTGCTTTACTTTGAACATTTTCCGGACCATCCATGAAGCTTGTTTAGGCTCAATGGACCAGATCAACTGGCCCTGTATGTAATAGTCATGTATCCATCTTACCCAAAGTTTATCCTTCTTTTTGCATATGTTCCATAACATTTTGCTAATGACAGCTCTATTCCATGATTTGATCTCCAAAATGTTTAAACCTACAGCAACTTGGGGCATACATATTTTGTACCAAGCAAATAAAGCTTTCTTAGAGATTTCAGTGCCTCCAGTCCATAAGAAGCTCTTACATGTGGCCTCTATCATTTTAATTATCTATGCTGGCAGTACAAATAATTGAGACCAAATAACTTGCACTCTGCCTAAATAAGACAGAAATTTAATGGTCCAGTTTGAAATTCTCCCAGTATCTTCTCAAGTATGGATTGACATTGTGTAAGAGATATTCTCTTGGTACTTAAGGGTACCCCAAGATATCTCAATGGCATGTCTCCTTTTGAGAAGCCTAATTCCTCCATTATCAGTAGTTGTTGGTCTTCTCTTACCCTTCCAAAATAAATGGAGCTATTTTCCTTGTTTGCCATTAGTCCAGAGACAGCAGAAAACTCTAGGATAAAAATATATAAGAGGGTTACTATGTGATTTATCACCCTTGCAAAATAACAATAAATCATCAGCAAATCCTAATTGAATCAGGTTCAATTTTGCACATTTGGGGTGGTGTTTAAATTGTGGTTGCAGCTTTAACCTCTTTAGCAGTCTATTGATGTAGTCCATAGCTAGTACAAAAATGAAAGGAGACATTGGGTCTCCTTGCCTTAACCCTCCTTTTGCTTCTAAGGCACAGTTGGTTTCCCATTAATCCCAATAGAATAGGACCCTGATGGGAGGCACCCATAATCCAGCATAAAATTTTTGGTGGAAAGTTCGTGTAAATCAAAAGTTGCTCTACAAAGATCCATTCACCGAATCAAATGCTTTTTTGCATGTCCCACCTTCATCATGCATCTGGGAGATATACCTTTCCTTCCATAACCTTTTACTAATTCATGACTTAAAATAATATTCACTTAGTACTCTGCCAGAAACAAAAGTTGATTGACTATGATCCACCAAATAATCCATTACCACCTGCAATCTGTGAGTGATCACCTTAGAAATTAGAAATCAACTTGTAGAGTACCGTACTGCAGGAAATGGGCCTAACTGCTTCACAAAAGATGGATTCTTCTCTTTATGGATTAGTGTAACTTGTGTGCAATTTATTGGTTCATACATGACATCAATGACATCTAATATAGCATGACATCAATGACATCATGACATATTGAGCAATTAAAGAACTCTAATATAGCATCAACGACATCTCCTCCAATTACTGGCCATGCTTTTCTGAAGAAGCATGAATTGAAATCATGCACAACTGGGGCTTTTAATTCATCAATACCCCCCTTCAGAACAGTATTCATGTCTTCCCTTCTAATGGCGGTTATCAACTCTAGCTGCTGGCTTCTCATTAGGTTAGATCCTTCTAGGAAAATATTTGGGTTCACTACGGGCATTTGGGTATTGGCAGCACCCAAGAGTGACTTGTAGAAACCAAGTATCTCCTCCCTTATTCCTGATTCCTGATCAATCAGGATACCCTCACTATTGATCAACTTACTGATGTGGTTCTGAGCTCCCATATTCCTCATATTTGCAAATAAATAAGCAGGATTTGACTCTCGTAGTTGGAGCCATTGCACTCTAGATTTCTGCCTGTTGATGTTCTCCTCAATCATGCTCCATTTTTCCAGTTTCAATTTGAGGGCCTTTTCCTGCTCAAAACAATAGAGGATCATGCCTGTGGTCCCTCATTTGTTCTTGATGGTCAGCCAGGTTCTTCCTGCATTGGACTATTAGCTTATCAATCTGGGAAAATTCTTTTTTTGTTCAGCTTTTTCGTTTCTGTTTTGACATGGTTCAGTTTGTTCCGTATATCACAAACATGTTTCTATCAATACACCATTTTCTCCATCCATTCTCCACTTTGCCCATGAATTCCCCATGGTCAGCCAAATGATTTAGGAATCTGAATGGCCTCTGGATTCTAGTAGTCTTTATTGGAAAGGTAATGCTCAGGGGGAACTGATCAGAGAATCCTGGATCCATGATATGTAGTTCAGTATGAGGCATCCACATCATCCATTTTGAGTTGACAATAGCACACATCTATCTTGCTAAAGATGTGTCCATTTGTTCATGTGTGGTCCCTCCCTAATGCCCTCAAGACAGTCATGCTAGCATCAGTTAAGTAATTGTTAAAATTTCTGATTTCCATATCCTGTACAATATCCCCATTCTCTCTATTATCGGGATGAAGAATGGTGTTAAAGTCACCCATAATCAGCCATTTCCCCTGTTGATTATAGCTTTCACAGCGAAGGTCAGACCACATATCTTTCTAGTCATTAATGGTATGAAGGCCATAGACGCTGTAAAATTGATCTTCAAGGCAGTGGTGTTACTCTTTAATGTCCCGTGTATATACTGACCAGTCATATTAAGCATAGTGTTGTCCACCATAGCTGGATTCCACAAAATCCATATTCTATTTCTAGTACTTTGAGCATAGTTGGCCAGCAACTCCCATCCTGAGGCTATTGTTTTTACAACTTGCTGGCTTTATTTACGTTCACCGTGTTCTAGTATTGCTATCAAACTTGCTTTATTTCTCCTAATAAACTCTTTCAGTTCTTTATGTTTATACACCTTGTGTAACCCCCTAACATTCCAAGTGATGTTTATATGCCCCAGTTTTAATGAATCTTCTGCTGACATCGTTCTAATTTTGGCTTTTTGAGTTCTGTTCTTTCAGTTACGCCCTCACCTGTCTCTTAGTGATGTTATTAGTGAAATTGATCTTATGGGTGGCTCATCATCTATTCTCAGGTGATGATGGTGCTGCAGCGTCAGGATCCTATCTTCAAGAAGAGGTCATGTCCTTGCAAGGATTGGATACTATGATAGAGAAGATGGAGCCTGATGAACCTAGCAGAGATGAATCTCCAAAAATCAACCCCCCTGCTTCTTCTGTACCAGATCAAAAGCCTGCTGCTGATAAAAAGAAAATTAAGCCAAAGTGGTTGAAACTGTGATATGGTTGATCTCATGGTTATATTATACTCTAATGCAATGTTATCTGTAATCCTTTGTTCTGTAATGAGTTGTCACTGCTAGCTAAAACATATGTGCATGGTCCTTTTTACTTCAAATGGATAGTCAGTTTCTGGAGTTGTATGCCAAAAGAGGAGGTTGGAACTTGGAAATATGCTGTTCCTCATTCAAATATAGATTGAAAATGAACTCTAGATATTTCTTTACTTTTTTTTTTTGGTCGTAGATATTTCTTTACTTGATCTGTCGACAGGGTATACTGCAGTAGTTTATTTGAATTCCCTTCATCATAAAATTACACGTTCAAAATTGGTTTGTATCTGCACATATATTTGATGTTGATCCTTTGGCTTTTTTGTATGTTATTAGTTTATATTTTGAATTTCATTAGCGAAAATTTTGGTTTTCCCACTATCCGTGGATACCCAAATATAAGATCTGTCTTTGTTCCTCTAGCAAGGTAGAAAGAATTTAGAGAAATTAATTAACTGTAAGGTTCAAAGTCAACTACACCAACTATGTTGATAATTTGAGATTAATTAGAAAGGGAAAGACTGATTAAGGACTTAGAAGACACGTCAAGTTGTCTCCCCTTTGTTGACGATTTCTTCTAATATAAAAAGAAAATTTCCACAAAGGCTCCGAAATCTGATTAGTATATGAAACGAATTCCTAGGTCAAAAATAAGCTGCCTTTATCATGCTCAATCTTTAGAATTAAGGATTTGTTCAGAGAATTAAATCAAAATCTGTATTAACAAAATAACTTCAAATCTCCCCAATTATTTTATTGTAGGGCCAGAAAATGAGAGCTATATATTCAGGCAATCAGGCTACAGACAAATTGGTGACCTACCAGTGGCATCAATTATTATAGTTTTTTTTATTTAAAATATATAAAAAAATATATTATAAAATAGACTAATAAAGATATAATATCAACCAAAATGGACAACCATAGTGCTAAATTTAAATAAGTACTTTTTAATTTTTTTTTATACTTAATTGGAATAAAATCATAAACTGGTCTAGAGTGGTGTTCTGCTGTTGTCACTAAAATATCTTTTTTTCTTACTTTCTGGTAAATCTTGGAAACATCGAATGGTCCACCCACTCTTGACTTGACTCTCTCCTGTCTCGATTATTATAATATAAAAAATTCTGTTGTTTAGTAATAGTTCAGTGATTACAATAGTTAATTGTGTTTACCGTTCCAAATCAGAGCTTATGTGCAAAAATGTAAAATGGAGAAAGGAGTTAAAAAGTGGTTGGTCGGAGTTCGGAAATTAAAAGACGTAGGAACGGTGAGAGGCGTCAAAGACTACGGCGGCTCCCTAATTCCGTATAATATTGCATATGCAAGTCAAAGAAAGTGGTAGGTGAAGGGCATCTCTTTTTCAATATTATGCTTAAATTTACTTACTACTATATATTTTACTAATAATCCTATAAATCCACCAAACACATCGTTTTGCTTGTTGCCTCTCTCTCCGCTCCTTGTTTACTGTTGCTGCTTTTTTCACAATTTCAGGTTTTGATCCAACCCCTTTCCTGTTTGCTGCTTTCTCTCCTTTTCAATAACTAAAATTTGGTTCCTTGTCGCTGTTCTGCTCACCTTCATTCGATCTGTTAGATCATTGGTTGCTTAATTTGGTTTAAATTTTTCTTTCTTTACTTGCTAATTTGCTGGATCTTCCTTACATCATTATCTGCTAATTCAGGTTTAAATTATGCTTATGTTGTCATCAACTGCTCCTTCACAATATATTCTTTTGTGTTTCTTGGATCCTCCGCTTTCTTGCTAGCGTATTGTCTTGTTTGTGAATACTAGTAATCAAGTTAGCAAAGTAGGTTACTCTATGCAGCCTCCTTAAATCTTGTTAACTTCCCTATTTTCAGTATCTTTCATGTTAGTGATTGAATGACTACTGTTGTTTTAGTCACAACTCACAGTGTCTGATTGACTGATCATTAATTTATAGATCACAACTCACAAGGTTGAGGCTATCATACTTGGCTGAATTGAATTTGAGCTGGTTGTGGGGGCTTGAAGATGGCGGCATCATGGTGCATTGAAAAAAGGGGTTCTATTAGGAATGAGTCTTTTAGAGACAATGATAATATACCTGAAACTGGGTGTCTTTCTATTATTGTTCTTGGTGCTTCTGGTGATCTTGCCAAGAAGAAAACTTTTCCTGCACTCTTCAACCTCTACCGGCAGGTATAATTCGCATCTCATTACTTTTTCTTCTTACTAGGTTGACATTTGGTGTTTGCTTTTTGTGGTAATTTGATTTTTCCCCCCTTGAATTTCCTGCATCTCTTATGACAAAGCTATATCTATAACCTGATCATAGGAAAAATCTAACTAATCATATCCAGTTATACTACTAGTTAAACAGTTTATGGAGCTCATTTGGGCAATATTCTAACTCTGGCATTGGGCGGCGCACTCTCAGGGATTTCTGCAATCCAATGAAGTTCACATTTTTGGCTATGCAAGGACCAAAATTTCTGATGACGACTTGAGAGGCCGTATCCGTGGGTGAGTGCGATATCTGTTGCATTTTCCAGTCTCCATTTCATGATGAAGTATTTCGGTGTTCACCTTGTCTCTATTTATTCCAATGTTCTTCAGATACTTTTTGTCTTGGTCTCCTTAATATGGGATAGTGAGGATGTACCACAGCTTTGAATTATTTTTTCCAAAAAAAAAAAAAAAGAAAAAGCTTTCAAGCTCATCTATTCTTCTGTAGGATTATTCTTGCCACCATCTGCCCCAAACTCCTCCCCCCAGAAGAAAAATCTTTTTTTGTAGTTCAGCTGCCTTCTGATTAGAGTATTGTTCTATTTCGTATATTTTCACTTTACTGCGGTACACTTCTCTTGCAAACCTGAGGGAACGTGCCTGGGGCTTAATGACCTTCTCTGATTGCAGGTATCTTCCTCAGGGGAAAGAAAATGACGAAGTAGCACAGTTTCTGCAACTGGTGAGTGAAACGATTTTTTATGTTCTCTTTACTATTAAAATGATGAGCTATTTGCTTAATTGCTATTGCTCTTTCAGATTAAATACGTCAGTGGCTCCTATGATTCTGGGGAGGGCTTTACTGCACTGGACAACGCGATAGCTGAGCATGAAATCTCAAAAAATAGCACAGAAGGATCATCCAGAAGACTCTTCTACTTTGCTCTTCCTCCATCAGTATATCCCTCTGTTTGCAGAATGATAAAAAACTATTGTATGAACAAATGTACGTATTTCTTCTCATAATGAGTTCAACTTGACTGATTACTAATGCAATCCTCATTCTTTTGGTCTTTCATCAGTAGGCTTCAAAGACGACTTTAAACATTTCTGCATAACCATAGATGCTGATGTCCTAATGTGAATAAACATTACGAATATGTGTTACTGTTTCCTTGCCTTCCTTTCTTTTAGCCATGCTTTTTTTTTAAAAAAAAAATATGCCCCTTTTTAGCTTGAAGAATTGTCTAAAAAATTAATGATAGGTAATACATTCTTTAAACAGGAAGATCAAATTTAGTGCTATAGTCATCTATATTTTTGTAGAAGTGAAATGGAATGTAAAAATTTGACTTGTACAAGAAAAGGAAAATCTCCTTTTCAAGAATAAATACTTCTTGCAATTAGGTAAACCCTTGTGTTAAGTTTTCACTAGTTTGGGATATTTATAGTTTACAGCTTGGATGTTCTGTTGAATTTTTACGTTCTAATTTTGATTTTAAGAAAACAGAATTGCCAGATAACTGTATGACTTACGTAAGATGTCCTCAAGTCACGGTACTCGGTCACATTGCGTGCGAATAAGTAACTGGTTTCATTTTTGCTTGCGATGTTTTTGGATATTCAACAGCAATTGTTAAAGATTTTCTTGCACTATTTCAGCTGATCTTGGTGGTTGGACTCGCATTGTTGTTGAGAAGCCCTTTGGCAAGGATTTAGCTTCGTCTGAGCAACTAAGTTCCCAGATAGGAGAACTATTTGACGAACCCCAAATTTACCGCATTGACCATTATTTGGGGAAAGAGTTGGTTCAGAATTTGGTACTTTCCAAAACACATTATTTTGTTGAGTATGAGTTCAAATTAGGACGCGCCTTTATCTCATGTTGTATGAAAACTACTGCAGTTGGTGCTGCGTTTTGCAAATCGCTTCTTTTTGCCACTCTGGAATCGCGACAACATTGATAATATACAGGTATATTTCTCCCTCTAAGATACATGTGTACAATACTAATTTCTTGCAATATAACATATAAAGAAAATTAACATAGTTGGGAGGATCTTCCACCTTTAAGGGCATAGCACCAGTACTTGAATGCTTGCTCTTACTGCTCATAGCACCAGTACTTGAACTCTTACTCTTACTGCTCTTCTCATCCGTATCAATATTTGAAACCATTACAAATTAAAAAAGGTTAGGTACTCATATCATACTGATAATGAAAAGCCGAAAGGTGCATATGCTGTATAATGAGATATGTCTGTACCACTTAAATTGTCAAATTTGCTTAGCTTGTTACTCAAGGGTCAGGTTCTTAACTACCTTCAGTTACACGCCTCTCACAAATCTTAATGAGGGAATAATCTGTTATGTAGAGTGAATACCTTACCTGGTGGTTAAGTTGTCTTGTTACCATCTGATGTATGGAGAAGAACAACATGATAAGCCAATATGAAGGCTGAGATCATGAAGGGAAAATTAGGTAGTCAAGATTAGATCAATATTTAGATATCGATATCAGTTAACTAACCACATTAGTTTCCTTTTGTCCTTTCTGTTTCTCATTCCATGTCTTTTGGGAGAGTTTTAGTTGTGATATCTATCACCTCCAAATGGTCACTTTGTTTCTCCACTTTTGCAGATTGTCTTTAGAGAGGACTTTGGAACTGAAGGCCGCGGTGGATATTTTGATGAATATGGGTATGCCTATGTCTCCTAGACGTGCTTGAAAACTTCCATTATTTTTTCTGTGCACCTTTTCTTATTGTTGGATTTTGAAGAAATTCCATCTCCTCTGTAATCCTTTGAAATCTAATAACATTGAGTGCTAGGTGATTGATAGTTAGAGTAGTTAGTTGTTGATTGCCTATGAGTTCAGGTTAGAGAGCCCGATAGTATTTATGGAAAGGCGATCATTGAGCTACCGACGCCTCTCTCCATCCTCCTGTAAGGGATGATAAGGCTCAGCAATAGGAGGCGCTGCGGGCTCACCAGGGTTGGGAGAGTCCGGGGCCGGTTGGGAGGTTTGTGATGATTTTTCAATCTTTTCTACTAGGTAATCTAGTATCCTTATGCATGAAGATAATCAATTCGGTCGTTGTGGTCGGACTCTATTATGGATTTCTGACCACATTCTCCAATGACCTGGTGGAGGCAGAAAGAGAACGGAAATTCCACCATAATATGTCGAATGAGGTTCTCAAAATTTAGCTAGTCACTTATTGATTGGCACATCGTTATACGGGTCGTGTCATGATGTGGATTTTACGGAGATCTGCTACTAGTTGTTCTTTTGGAGGGTGTTGAGGTTGAACAACAAAGCCAGCCAAAAACTAAACTGTCGCATACAGACTAGTCCACAGGTTCCTCTGTTTTTTAGCAGGTTTAGTGATTTTTAATGCCCTTTGGAAAGTGAGTTGGTATTACCAGAAAGAAGGCATATCCAACTTCTAGTTAAACTTGCTATTCCTTTTTCCTTGAAAACAGTGGCTTCAGCTCCCTTACTTGAAGGATCAGATATAGCCTTAGCAGATGTTCTTAAATGAAGCCTATATATTTTCCTTCTCTGTACTTCACTAAGCTGCATTTTGAAACTTTTGTAATAATTAACCTTATCCTTTCATTCATTTTGCAGGATTATTCGTGACATCATTCAGAACCATCTATTGCAGGTGACCCATAATTATTCTGACTTAAAAGCAAAGAAGTGCTACCTACTTTTTATTCTTATTTTGTACTCCTATAGTATTGGCTTGAGATGAGTTTAAATGGATTAACATGGTCAGTGAGGGGTTATATAGCCGACTCCAAACTTGTTTGGGATTCAGACATAGTAGTTGTTTTTGAATCATCATATCAATACCTTTGTTAGTTAGAAACTTAAAATATGGGGTTTACTATACTTCACAGGTTCTCTCCTGGAAGTACATTACAAGAAGCCAGTTTTGTATTAATTCAGGTTAACAAGACCTGTGCATTCATTCAGATCTGGAAAATCCATTAACATGTTAAACTTTTGATAGACGCAATTATCGATTTATTTCCTTGAATAGGCTTTTCCTTGTATTAATTCAAAACACCGGGGGTGGGGGTGGGGGTGAAACTTAAAATATGGGGTTTACTATGCCTCACCCGTTCTTTCTTGCTATTCTGAGTTTCAATTGCTTTAACCATTAAACAGTTGACATTATGCTTGGTTATGTTTTTCTTACCATTAGTGACCTTCCCAACTGCAGGTCCTTTGCCTTGTTGCCATGGAGAAGCCTGTTTCTCTGAAACCCGAACACATTCGGGATGAGAAAGTTAAGGTATGTATCAGGTTAACACTGCGACAAAATCAATGTGGTTGTTTGCTTCTCTGTAGGATAAATAAGATAAGATAAATCACTGTAACTACACTTTGCTCTTTCTTCTTTCCATCTGAGCATTAGTTAGCTGAATCTGAGGTCTACCAGGAATTAAATAGAATGATGGGAAAAACCAATACTCCATTTCCACAGAATTGTGCTTGTCTCACTTATTTGTTTTCTTATCCACGCAGGAACTAAAATAAATGACTTGAAGAACCAAAGCTCCATTTTCACAGAATTGTGCTTGTTTCACTTATTTGTTTTTTATCCACACAGGTTCTTCAATCAATGCTTCCAATTAAAGATGAAGAGGTTGTTCTTGGACAATATGAAGGCTATAAGGATGACCCAACGGTTCCTGACAACTCAAACACTCCTACTTTTGCAACTATGGTTTTACGCATACACAATGAAAGATGGGAAGGTTAGATAAGAATTTTCACAAGTTTAAAACTGGTATTTAGTGTTTGATCTCAGCCGTAGACTGCTTTTTTATCAGTTTCAGAGATGCACTCTTTGGCCACTCATTTTGATCTGTATCTTGTGCATCTTATGTAACTATGTGGCTTACCTGCTGCAGGTGTGCCCTTTATAATGAAGGCTGGAAAAGCACTAAATTCAAGAAAAGCAGAAATACGCGTGCAGTTTAAGGATGTTCCTGGTGATATATTTAGATGTATGTGTCAGAATCTTTCTAAGGATAATGTTATTTTTGTCCTCCTTCCTGACATTTTTCTAGATGTTTGATTGTTAGCTCATTACATAGACTAGAAAATTTCACACTTTTACTAGCAAATTGCATCACCATCGGCATGCATCAATTTACTTAAGCCAGAAACAGAGCTACTTCTGGTTGGTACGCGGAAGGTATCTCAAGAAGTGTTGCGAACTTGGTTACTTTTCTTCTTTTCAGATATGAAATCACTTGCTCTTTGATTTCATTTGTGAAGCATGTTATTTGATTATGAGAGGTAGTTAAAACTTAAAAAATGAACTCTCTCTTCCATTGACAATATATATACATGAATGTTGGAGAGTTTTCTACTTGAATAGTTAGCTCCTTCCACTATTTCTGTAAATAGAGCTTATTTTTTCTAAAAGAAGTTCTACGAAGAGCTGGAGCTTAGGTTAGTCCTCAAGGAGGATGCAAAGATAATAATATCGCAAGCTTGGGGTAGAGCTTTGGTGTTCATAGATTTAATCATAATTGCTGATTCTAATTATCCTAATTGAAGTTCAGCATTGCGAGGCCATTTAATACCATGATTGCATTCTTGGTTTTCCATCAACTCTATGCAATACATGAAATGTCACCCACTAGATCATCTGCTTGTTCTCTTTGCGACTTTATTACTGTGTATCAGATTTTCAGTCAAGTTCAATGATGGAAAATACCTTTGTGACATATTTAGCAGGTCAAAAGCAGGGGAGAAATGAGTTTGTGATACGCCTCCAGCCTTCAGAAGCCATGTACATGAAGCTTACAGTAAGAACAATTCCGTCCTACTTGTTCTGTTCAAGCTACTAGTTCGGTTATTCATCAAATAGTTTCTGAGCTGTCACGTGCAGGAAGTGTTCAAATTACAATGTTACCCACTAGACATCTTCAAATAGAACTTACGATATGCTGCACTTATTTATCCCTATTGAACTTTTTGTTTCTTTCCCTTCTAGGAGTTAATTCTCACGCATATTAACGTGTAAGAACCTAAGAGGTGTTGACAAATAGAGAGAGCTGCTATTTATTCATTATATAAACTTAAGAGAATAGGGAGGTTCACCTATATATATTTGTTTCATTCATTTCGAGGAGAGAGAGAGAGAAGAAAAGGAACACCTCTTCAGCTTGTGCTCCTTGTCCTTGGTGACACATTTTTTGTTTATCTCATGCAGGTCAAACAGCCTGGGCTTGAAATGTCAACCGTTCAAAGTGAATTAGACCTGTCGTATAGGCAGCGTTACCAAGGAGTTGTCATTCCAGAGGCTTATGAACGTCTGATTCTCGACACGTATGGCTCTCAGCCTTGGTGCATGTTGCCTTAGTTTTGACTTGTTTGGTTCTTGCATTAGGCAGACTGGCAGATAACAATATCATGTTTGGATTAACAATGTTTTCTTATTTCACAGAATAAGAGGGGATCAGCAGCATTTTGTGCGCAGGGATGAGCTCAAGGTAAGTAGTACATTTTCTTTTTGGTACGTATGTTGTACTGTTACATAAACGCGATTTGGTGATGACTCTTATTCTGTTAAATGTAGGCGGCTTGGGAGATTTTTACCCCTCTTTTGCATAGAATTGACAATGGGGAGGTCAAGCCAATTCCATACAAGCCAGGCAGCAGAGGCCCTGCTGAGGCAGATGAGTTGTTGGAAAATGCCGGTTACGTTCAAACTCACGGCTATATATGGATCCCTCCGACACTATAAGTTTGCAGAAGTATTGCAGATTACATTCTGCTATCCCTATAGATGAGTGTTACCTTGTCACTCTTGCCATGTAGTATCCTGCCTATGTGCAAACTCGTTGAGAAGTAACCAATAATCGGTGTATCACAAATATATTTGCATGTAATAATGCCATCTTCTTTTAAGCTAATACATGGGTTTTCCTAAGAGCAAATAAGGACCTCGTCCCCCCTCTTGTTTCCCAAAGATATGCAAGCCATATTGGACTGCGACAGCGAAATGTATCGTAAAAAATTCATATAACTGACGTCAACTAATTTGGTAATGAGGCATAGTCATATTTATTCTTGTACTTGAGTTTCACAACTACAGATGAAATCGTCCGAATAAATAAGAATTGTGATAGTTTATAACACTAATTCTTTAGAATCCTGAGAATTAGACATAATGGATATATATGATTCACATAGTCTCGGATCTGCGGCCGGTTCTGCCGGAGACGAAGGAGCTAGGGACAAATCGCAGGTGCATAAATATTAGGTTCATCAGAACACACAATTATTTTATTATTATCTTTGGCCCATTTAACCAGTCCTCGAGATAAAAGAATCAATAGACACAATTATAATTTGGTACTAAAACATAGTTGATGAGTGAATAGTAAACATTTTTCACAATAAGCAGTATCCTCCTGTCACCTTTTCGACTCTCTAAAGACAGCGACAATTATAGCCTGTTTGACCATTTCTTTTGAGATCAAAAGTTTTTTTTTGAAAGAAAAAGTGAAGTGTTTAGTTAAATTCTTTGAGCGAAAATACGTGTTAATGTAAAGTAATTGAAGCTGATTTTCAAAAATTAAAAAAAAAATTTCCTGAGAAACATTTTTTTGAAAAACATTTTTAAGAAAAATATATTTAAAAAATTAGATCAAATACTAATAACTGTTGGAAAGTATTTTTTAAATTTATTAAAAAATTCCTTTTAAGTTGATATTAGTCCAAGAGGCGTGAGGAATCCATACTTGTTTTCTAGATCATTTATATTTAATTTTCTGTCTTTACTTGTTTGACTGTTATTCCATCTCTTTTTTCCAAAAGTATTTTTGAGAACAACTCCTTTAAGAAAGCAAAGTGTTGTGAGTGGTAGAAATAGAATTGTCAAGGAAAGAACTCCTTGGAAGCCAAGTTTTTACCCCACATGTCACAAGCGTACGTAGAGAATATTGAATATTCCATTGTTTTTATTTTCCTATTCTTTTAGGATGACTTTGATCTTCTTCTTACCATAAATTCCCTAAGCATCAAAAACTTTTTAAGAAAAAAAATAAATCAAAAGTGTCCCTTTAACGAGGCATGACACTTTTTAAATCTGTTATCGATGGATAATTAAATTAGTGACTCATTAATGTTGTCCGATAAAACGAGCCAATAACTTGAGGGCATTTTGATCTATTTCTCTTATATTTTATTTTCTTGTAGCATGTCAATTTTCAAAAAAGAAGGCTTTATATTAAATTGGTACATAAATTACATAGAGATGTGATAATGACAAATATTAGAGATAATTAATTACCAACTAAATTGTTAAATACCAATGTCTTTGGGAAAGAAAATATTATCATATTGGCCCCTAGAAGAGATGCCAAGTTTAAGGGTACTAAATAGCATATATTTTTACAAATGATTTGAAATGAAGAGAGAAGTGAATAAAAGACATGATTGGGTCTTTTCTAAGCAGTATATTAAACTTGGTGGCGTAGAAAACTAGCATACTTTGTAACCTTTTTCTAATAATAAAATATAAATCATGTGATTTCATACTAATGAACTATTTAATTTTTAAATATTCGTTTTCATATATAGTTCAATTTCAAATATTCACTTGTATGACTTTATTGCCCTCACCCTTAAACTGTCCCTACAACCAAAATAACTATTTTATATTTAATTCATGAAACTCATAATTGTGAAAAACTTTAAAAGCAATTTAAATGATTGAATTATACCTGAGGTGAAAATTCAATATTTATGTGAGAGTAAAAAACATTTCTTGAACATTAGTTATAGAAATAACAAAATAATTCATAAAAACGTGTACTAACTTTTTGGGATATGCATATCCTGCCCGGTAGGCATATGCATTTAAAAAAATAAAAAATTTTGGGATATGCATATCATGTATGATTGGACACAACTATAACTGAAAGAAATTAAAAGATTGCTAAATGAGTTTTATTGGAATTGCTGTTATTTTGATAAATTAATAATTGATATTTATTTTTTACGATATATTAAATTTATGTTTTAAATTTGAATTTATTTGGAGTAGATTTGCATGTTGAAATTTGAAAATAAAATTATTATTTTTTGGCAAAAAAAATTCAGATGCATACAAATGAAATTTTAACATGTTTTTTAGTCATGCATAATTAAAATCTAGGTATATAAAAAAAAAAAACTAAAAGAATGCAAAATGAATATGTTAGATTCCTTGTTGTTTTGACAAATTAAATTTTGTTCTTTATTATACATTGAACTTATTTTTCAAATTTAAGCTTATTTAAAATAGATTTAATTATTGAAATTTACGTAATAAAAGAAAAAAGAGAAAATAAATTCAAACATATATGACTGAAAGTTAAGATAATTTTTATATGTATGTTAATTATGTATGCTTGAAATCAAATGTAAATTTTTAACCTCAATTTTATATATTTGAATTATTTTTAAAATAAATAAATTTATAAAAAGAATTATAAATTAGATAACGATTTCAAAAATAAATATTTGTACACTTCCTCGTTAATGATTGGCATTTATTACATTGAGATTGATATGAGCTGTTATTTTCAGATGGGTGAGTGTGGAGTTTGGACGTAACCCAAATCAGCGCAACCAATGAAATACACATTCCCTAATCTATTAAGAAAATCTGGATGGGTTAGGCAGATCAAATATGCTGGAATGGACCACCTATAGATTTTATTTCTATATAAAAAAATAATTATAAATACCAAAGGTTTACATAATCAGTGATGAAAGAGTCCGGCCCAAATTGGCCCAATAAGTAAACCTAATAATATGGAGGGTAAATTGAAGTTGGAGATAGCAATAAAGGAACAGGTCTCTCGCGCCACATCAGTCATCAACCCCCTACCGATTCGACACCTATAGGTTAGAGAGAGAGACACATATACAAACCCTCTCTCTTGTTTCGCTCTCCTTCACCAAAGTTAGCGATTCTCCATACACACAGTATGTAGTAGATACAGGAATACCTATACCTATATACCTATACATTTACCTTACAGGTTTTGTTTATTGTACATAATAACAACTGCGCCACCATTTTGGTAATATGGTAAAAGACCTTGCAATTTCCATATCCTTTCTTCCTTTCTTTCTTTGGGATTGTTAGATTCCTTTTATCATCACCGCTCTCTTATCTGATTCTTATCCCATATTATATGAATTGAGTCTCTCCCTTTACCTCTCAAGCACACGCACATTAGTTTCCAATTTATCTTTGCAATCTAATCCTAGATTTGTGTAATGAATATATTTCCGTAGTACATCTCGTAGCTGGGGGTTTGCTCTTTCTATTGGTCCTTAGATTAATTACTGTTTAATATCGGAATGTGGGGTTCGATTGCAATAAATCGGTGAGTTTTGCTTGATCGATTGGATAAATTTGGTGAATTTTGCTTGATCCTTCTTGGCGCTTCACAGTAAACTCTGTGAAATCTTTGGGTGCTTTTGTTTTAGTCTGCATTCGAGAATTGAGGGTTTTTTTGTTGAATACGTTCTGCGCCTAGGGTACGGTCTTTTTTTTCCTTATATTTTTGGGGTGTTGGGTTGATATTTAGAGTAGACGGCTATGACCTTGAATCGACAAGAACGATTTTTAGCTGGTTCCAAGTTTGATAACAGGTATTTTGACAAAGAATGCCCAAATGAGAAACTTGATAGTTTTGGTGACTTTTGGGGTTTGAATCGTGAAATTTACAAATTTCATGATCACAAATCTGGAAAAACTGAGATGGCTTCTGATGATATTAGTGATTTTTGGGGTTTGAATTGTGAAAAGGGAGACTTTCGAGACCCCAAAGATGAAAAAACAAAGATGGTTTCTGATGATATTGTTGATTTGTTGCCCCAGGATCCTTTTGATATGGATATTAGCACCAAAGTTACAGCCATCACTAGTTGGTTAGAGGATATTAACAAGGATTTTGGGTTAAATAATCTTGGTTTCCGTACAGATGAGATTGAGGTTGACGCTCAATTGTTTGCGGAACTTAATATTGTTCTAAATGGGGCTATGAGAATTCACCAGGATGTAGGGGTCCAGAGGATAGGTGAAAACTCCTATGCTTCTGAGATTGATATAGGAGAGGGATTGCATAATTCCTTTGGTTGTATGGACGTAGAGATGGAGGATATTATAAATTCCAGTTATTGGGTTTTTAGTGATGCAGCTCATGAAGATCAATCGGCCATGAATGATCATTGTGACGGAGATGGAAGCGCTCCTTCAGATGCGCTGTATTTGGCCCTTAATTATCTAGGCTTGAGGGACCTTCTTTCTATTGAAAGGGTTTGCAAAGCTTTAAGAGATGTGGTGCGTAGTGATCCACTTCTGTGGAGAAATATTCACGTTGGTCCTCCATTGAGTAATCACATCACAGATGATATCCTTATAAAGTTGACGGACAGGGCTCAAGGCCATCTTCATTCTCTGAGTCTTGTGCACTGCCCATGGATCACTGATAGTAGTTTGAATTGTGTGCTTGAAAGGAATCCTAGCCTGAAAAAGGTCAGCTATTCTCTTTTGCTGCTTACCTAACTATATTTGTTACTTTAGCTCATTGTAGTTTCTTTATAAGATGTTATTATGTGTTACTGAAAATAGACTTCCATGATTCGTAGAGTCTGATAATGAATGTAAGGCGTGCATAGCACACATACTCCTATTTGGTGTTCCTATTATTGCGTTAGTACTTGTTGTACTCTCACCTTACTTGTTTTATTGTTCAAAAAAATGTTATTGATTGGACTTGTCTAACTGTGATAGTATCACTTGTAATGGTATCTAACCCTTTCTCAAAAGGGGATATCAGGATATTTCACTGTTGAATTCCTTTGTTTCTTCCCTTTTGAGTGCTCATGCTACTCTACATTCTCATCTATCACATCTGGTACTGCCTCTACTTATGTAGTTCATATTTTTTGAGAAGGTATTATAATTCTTTATTCAAATATGTATGCTGAAAATTAAAACATATATTGCTAAAATTATCAAGTAAAAACCAGTTATAAAGGTGTATTTAGCAGAATCTAAAGCACTCCAGATTGTGTATTGAAAAGCAGGAGAATTGGTGTAGTGGAAAGACCTATTTAGCCTTATATTACAGAAATAGTGAGACATCATGTCTAGCTATCTTTTCCCTAGTTTACCAATCAAAATATGCAGCCATTCCCCTTGGCTTTGCCTTTCCAGGAAGTTCATCAGAGTCTGTGAATATCTAGCATATTCTTCATAGCCCGGTTTCTTTTTAATAATGTTTCATTCGTTTATTCTTATTATATTTTCTGATGTCATGTGTTTACTTTTCTCAATGCAGCTTAGTGTCCCAGGATGTGGGGGAGTCACAGCTGATTGTATTCTCTGGAACTTAAAGGTCTTACAGTCTGCAGGAAAACCCAGACTTAAGTACCTTGGGATTGATGGATTATTTGGTATGACACGTCAACATTTTGAAGAGTTCAAGGTCTTGTTAGGTGTCGATAGCAGCAAGCTGCCATCTACTCGTAAACCACGGTTTTTCCAAGGCTACCAGTTATCTGTGTCTTCTGATGATGATCACGTTATTGATATTGAAATATGCCCGAAATGCCAGCGGCTTAGTGTAGCCTATGATTGTCCCTCAGAAAGTTGCCAAAAGAAAAAATCTACTGCTCAGTCGTGCAGAGCTTGTACTATCTGCATTAAACGTTGTATCAACTGTGGGCGATGCTTAGATAATTATGAATATGAGGAATTATTCAGTTTCGACTTGATTTGTTTAGATTGCTTTAGGGAAGTTTTGGATCGCCAAGAGAGGCAGAAGAAGATTACTGTTCCTCTGGAAACTCCTGTTCCTCATAAGCAGACAAGCTGTCATTTCTTCCTCTGTGGCTAGAACATGCAGTTAGGCAATGCTTCTTTTTTCTTTAAGCATTAATCAGAAGGAGTTCTTGAGTATATAATTACTGGTTGTGGTGCCATTGGCATCTGATGATTGTGGAATTGGAACAGCTGTGAAGCTATCTCCTACCAGGCAGGCTTTTGTCAGTAATGATATTGTGAAGTAAAGAAAATGTGGGCAGGGTGGGGCTCGGTAGAGGGTGTGACTCCTTACACAACTCGCACTATAGTGAGTTAGTGACACCGAGTGTTGAGATTGAGAGAGCGGTGGAATTCTGTGTGTTTGAACACAAATATCCCACTAGGCGATTGAGGGGAGGAAGTCCAGTGATAACTACATTTTTGGCTGAAGTAGCCGGATTGTGCTATATGATGTCACCAATTGTGTTTGTATTTGGATGAGGCCATCAATTAGCAACTAGATCCGGCTATCCCCAGATCCAGAAAGTAAACACCACTTCTTGGTGAAGCGAATGAAGAAAATTGTCATCAATGTTGAGGTGAAGGGAGGTGGTGTGCATTTGCTTCCACTTCCAGTGTATTGTATATTGTTTTTATAGAACTGGATTATCTGCTGTTGCTAGTGAAGTTTTCATCACCAGAACCACCTGTAATGCAGCACTCATCTTCAAAGCCTTCGAGAGTAGGTGAGGAAAGCACTGGCTTTTTCCAAAAGACCAAATATGATCATTGAGTGATCTCTCATGCTTGAAATCAGATCCACAAGTGCCAATACGAAAGCTTGGCACAGTTCTTGCGTGACCCAGTATCTTCCCACATAACCTGCAACTAAATGCCTTCACTCCATGCTTCCTCTAGCAGTGGGTTTTTGAAGTATTGTGAAGTCCTTTAATGGCTTTGCTCGTCCATGGCTGATATTGTTCTTAGAGCCTGGAGCAGAGCAGCACAGAAGCCTTAGCATTGTTGCGTTCCTCCAAGTGATCATGTGTATCTGTAAGCATAGTTTTATATAGTTCTCGCGTTATCTGAACCATATTACAGAAAAATTCCTGTTATAACAAAAAAGAAGTCTGCTATAGCAGTATGTGCATGTATTTTTCAAAGGCCTATTAGCATATGCTCTGTTCTGTAACAGCTTACAGCTTATGAAACAGTTGCTGGTGTGATGTTTCTACTTCCAGCTACTAAATAATAATAGAACTAATACTATATTGCTATTCCAAGTCCTATGATTCTTCTTCCTTGCATTTTCAGTTTTAATTTAAGTATAAAATTCCCAACGGACCACACAAGATTAATGCTAGTTATTCTATACTTCATTTACCTGCTCCAGAAAAAGCTACCTTCTTCATTCTTCAACAGGATACGAATGTTCTGAGTAATCTCACATAGAATATATTAGTACTAGTATTTGTTAGGATATATAAACATAGAATACAAAGACACCACCACTTTGTATGATCCTATTCCTGTTTCGTCGGTTAGATGTCATGTTTACCAGATTACTAATCAAAAGATGTAATTGCAATTTCTTAATAAGTGATTTGATTATTTAAATTTTATTTTTACACCGGCTGAAGTAGAAAGAAACTATGTGGGCTTTTGATTTAGGCCCATAGGAGAAGAAAGAGCAAACAAGATATCCCCTCTTATGGTGTAATATATCGGAAATTCTACTAGAAAACTTATGGTGTGTATTTATTTTTATATTTTCACCTTAATTTTTTATTTTCAATCTTTTTTGTTTTTACAGATACAAATAATGTAAAAACGAATAAATACAAGTGAGCAAATTAATCATTAAACAAATATAATTGGAGTAGTACACGATTATCACTTCCATTTTCTACCACTTGTGTTGGCGGGCCAATCCTAAATTAATATAGTATTTTCTTTGATTCCCAACTAACACTCTGTTTGGATGACTATTATGTATTATTTTATAATACATCACATTATATTGTCTTGTCGTATTATATTGCTTTAATGAATATAACAACATTGTATTATTTTTTGTCTTTATATAATTCGACATATTCATTATTTACAAATAAACCTATAAGAAAAATAGAATATATGATAAAACTTTTACTTATAAAAAAATAGTTGATGTTGCTTTCTAACTGAACATGTCGAGGGGGAAAGAAAAAGGGCTGCTGAAAAGGCAGTGAAATGCAACAGTGGACGGGAAAAAGAGTCGAGAGAAAGTGAAGTGCAACATTTAGTGGAAAAAGTTGTATAAGCACTGAGCTAAAAATTTGGGCAATCACATGCATTATTATTAATTCTAAAAAAGCAGCCAGTACTACTTACTAGAACCAAAAAAGCAACCTTTTGATCACTCCCCTTTCAGTTTCAGGAAAGAAAAAAAGAAGAAGCTAAATTAAAGCTGCTTTTTCACATGGGCATATCTCTCCTTTTTTAAGAGTTTTGATGGCTATTGCTGGTCCCCGTCTTGTTCACTTGTCTCAATTCTCTTGACTTTGAGTAACAAGGCTTTCAAGATTCAGAGGTTAATGTTACATATTAATGAATTAGTTGCTAGTAACTAAGAATTACTATTGCTAAGTGTATCGAAACGTCTATATTACTTATTGATTATCAAAAAGCGAATCACTTATTCTTAATTCTCATTTGAAGCTATTTCTATCCCAATATAAAACGGTTCTTGCCCCTAGCGGATCGAATGAAATATCGATTTTTAATTCGAATCATCCACCTAATTTAAGTAATAATTGCAAGATGTAATTTATGTAAGATATAAATATATATGCACAATGACATATATATGACCGGGCAATTAGAATTTTCGGAAGGTATTTTTTATATAATCATCCATCACTGTGTGATTATCCCAAAAGTAAGTTTACAGATTCCTAATTATTAATTTTAACTGTGTAATTTGCCCAAAAGAAAAAAGTAAAAGAGAACCTAATCAACTTTCTATGCAAAGGGAAAGTACTTTTGGTTAGGGTGGCCACCTGGTATCCAGCAATCAAATAAAATCATCTTTAAAAATCAAAAGAAAATGACCACAAGAATGGTGATTTTTTTTTTTTTTTTTTTTTTGGTCATGAACAATGGTAAATTTTAAGTGAGGTGGTTGTTACAAAAGATGGGGCATGGTTTGGAATATATTTACCAATTTACCGCGGAATCAATTTTGGCGCCTTCATTTCACTTCTGCTCATACTGTTTCTGAATTAACAGCTTTTTCACTCAATTAATACAAAATCTATTGTATTAATAATTGTATCGAATTAATAATAAATATAAAATATGCATTTTAACTAGTGTATATCATATCACTAAATTATAAATGCATTTTAATTTTAATTTATGACCATTAATATAAATTATTTGATTTGATACAAAAAAATGGGCGTATAAATTATTGCACTTCCCTGTCTGTTCCATATTTCTATGAATTGGTATGTATTTACTCTTACACTTCCAATAACTTTGTTCATTGTTGATTCTCTAACATGAATTTTTCTCTTAATTCTGTGAGAAATTATTACCTCTGAACATTTTGATTATAACACACCATTTCTTAGTGGTAAGCACATTTCCTTTTTTACTGGACTAATGATGGGCTCAATCTTTCTTCTCTCTCATGAGTATCAATCTTTTCTGGTTTTGTCTTCTCTTTTCAATAACTAAATGATGTTTCTCCATGTGTTTCTCCTGTCATTCTTCACATTTTTGTACTATTTTCTTGGATTGTTTAATTGGTATTTGTATTCTTGAAGGTACTTCAACTATTTCATCACCCATTATTTGATGATTGTGTGTATTCTAAGCTTTAAGATGACTCATTATTTGAGTAACATCTCTATACTTGTTTGGGTAATAATTCTTCTCTTTTGAGTACATACTTACCTTTACTCCACAGGTCTCCTCTTAAATAGTACTACCTGTTTATTGATTGTATGCCAGTAGGGTCTTCTCTCATTATTACTATCTTTGTGTAGTTGTTTTATGGGTCAAATCCCTTTATGCATTCATTCCTATCTCTTTGCGATCTTTAACTGTGAAGTTCTCTTGTTGCAGAATCTTTAATTTTCCCTCTGGAAGTGGTTAAAAAGAGCGGTTTGGTAAAATTTTCACTTGGAAAAATTCGATCTTTGTGGCTTAAGTTCTCTGTATATACATTCTGTTTGTTTCAATGCCTCCAACGTACTTTCCTCTTCGGTGGGAGAGCACAGGGGACCAATGGTGGTATGCTTCACCAATTGATTATGCAGCTGCTAATGGTCATTATGATTTGGTCCGTGAGCTTCTTCGATTAGACGGAAATCACCTTATTAAGCTCACTTCACTGCGTAGGATTCGAAGGCTTGAGTCTGTTTGGGATGATGAAGAACAGTTTGATGATGTGGCTAGATGCCGCTCTCAAGTTGCAAGAAAGCTGATGCTTGAATGTGACACTAAGAAAGGGAAAAATTCCCTCCTTAAAGCTGGCTATGGTGGATGGCTTTTATATACTGCTGCCTCTGCTGGAGATGTGACTTTTGTTCAAGAATTGCTCGAAAGAAACCCCCTTCTGGTGTTTGGAGAAGGGGAATATGGTGTCACTGATATATTATATGCTGCTGCTAGGAGTAAAAGTTGTGACCTTTTCAGGTTTCTGTTTGATTTTGCCATCTCCCCAAGATTTCTGGCACGCGATGGTGGAGAGCTGGATAAACACATTGGTGAGGTTCCATCTGCTTATAAGTGGGAGATGATGAACAGAGCAATTCATGCTGCCGCTAGAGGAGGTAATCTGCAGGTACTGAAGGAGCTTCTTTCTGACTGCTGTGATGATATCTTAGCTTATAGAGACATTCAGGGTGCAACACCCTTGCATGCTGCTGCTGGCAAGGGCCAGGTTGAGGTATGACTTGCTTGATTCTGATTTGATGAATAGATCAGCTGGAGTTTTCGATACTGTTATCATTTAACAATTAATGGTTGATTCTGATTTGGCGTTACCTCCTTTTTCCATGTTTCTCATGTTGAAGATTACCTCAGAACAAGCTTTGATGTTGTAACTGATGTGATCTCGAAATCTAAAGTATCTGAAAGATTTAATATTAATGTTAGCAGTTCGGGTAGTATTCTTGTAGTTTCTTAATTCAGTCTAGATTTTCTTTTTGTGCCTTATGTCATTCTGTTCATTGGTGCAGGTTGTCAAATATCTTATAAAAAGTTTTGATATTATCAACTCCACAGACAATCAAGGCAACACTGCATTACATATTGCTGCTTCTAGGGGACAATTAGCTGTTGTTGAAGCTTTAATTGTTGCATCAACCTCATTGGTCTATTTGAGAAACAATGCTGGAGAAACATTTCTCCATGTCGCCATTACTGGTTTCCAAACTCCTTGTTTCCGCAGATTGGACCATCAAATCCAGCTCATGAAGCAATTAGTTTGTGGAAAGTTTTTCAACATTGAAGAAATTGTTAATGCTGAAAATAAGGATGGTCGAACCGCACTTCATTTGGCTGTCATTGGAAATATTCATTCTGAACTCGTGGAATTACTGATGACTGTCCGCTCTGTTAACGTCAATAATCGTGATAAGGATGGAATGACACCACTTGATATCCTTAGGCAACGACCACGTTCTGCTTCATCGGAACTTCTCACGAGACAGTTGATCTCTGCCGGGGGTATTTTTAGTCAACACGATTATTCAGCAAGGAGAGTCGTAGCCTCCCATTTAAAAATGCAACAAATAGGTAGCAGTCCTGGCACTTCTTTCAGACTCTCTGACACTGAAATCTTCTTATACACGGGCATTGAGCATGATGGCTATGAAATCACAGAGCTGAGCACCTCAACTGAACTGAGTCAACACAATGTGAACACGGAAAATGATTGTCCTAGAAATGAGGGTAAAACCAATTCTGCAAATAATGCTGCACAAAGGCTGAAACGCTTTTTCCATTGGCCAACAATAAGGAAAGGAGATACTCAGAGGCTCAAGAAATTGGCGGGTCAAAGTTCTGCTAGAAATTCAGAAGCAGCACCAGTTCCTCTTCGACAGAGATTCTCCAAGCATTCATCTCTTCAAAACAACAAGCGGACACTCTCAGTTAGAAGTAACCTTCCAAGTCCAACAGCTAAAAAGAAACTTGCTTCTGGGCTAGTAAATGGTGTCATGCTGGCCATACCACATCTTGGCGTCCGCCGTAGATCATCTTGCTCTAGTTCATTCTCAATTTCATCAGTGTCTTCACACGCTTCGTTGGACCAGCAAAAAGCCACCCAAATTGAGAATGAGCTTGCTAGACCTTCTAGTTCTAGTCACGTACGAGCGAAATCATCAGATTCGATATACAAACAAATCACAGGAAACAAGAGTTTGGTGAACCAGTACTTGTGTTTTGGTGCTTCAGAACAAACTATCAAAGCCACTTCAGGTGAGCTGCAACCATATGAAATTTATGAGCGTTCTGTTCTATCCACAGCTTGATCTTGCAGAGTGGGAGTTCAAGATCTGAAGGAATTCTGGTTTATAGAAGCAGAAATGGAAATGATGACGATGGCTCATATGATGGACTCCATATAAATTTGGCAGATTAAGTCAGCTCTTAGTTCAACACATCTACATGTCCCCATAGTTTATTATTAGCTACTAAGATTTCCAAGAAGTAGTGTCTTTTCTCTAGAAGAAATGTAAATCTGTTTGATGTTTTAATTACATTTTGTAACATCTCCGTCTGTTGTAACTTAAAAGAACTTGGGAACTAATTCGTCAAGCTTTCTTAGTTGTGTGCAAGTTTTTCCTTGAAGAAGGATGTATAATAAACATGCTTTTAGTGAGTTTAAGCAGCGTGTTTTGCGAGATTACGCCAATACTGAAACTAACAGTATTGTCAATGCCTTACGAATGAAGCGCCAATGACCTTGGAAATGGGAGGTTTTGCACTTTTGACCCCCGTTTGTTCAATGGCAACTCTTCAAGGACTTGTTAAACATGAAGTTTTATCTATGAGGCTAGCAGTTAAAAGTTCAAGACCATCCACCTTCGAGGCTATTCTTGTAAAGCACTCACTTCTGGATTTGCTTTATGTTCATTAAGCTTGAGGGTGTAACAGTAGGCCCTCTGATAAATGGGCTAAACATTTGGGCCAAACTATGTTTTCTCATTATCCTGATAGTCAAGTATGAAGAAATAGGATTTCGGTCTCTAATAGTTTAGTTTATGTTGGATTTGGATCTTAACTTTTCTACACACAATTAGGAATCAAAACTTTTGTTTTTAGAATTTGGAAATGAGGATCATTTCAAGTTATAACGTAAGTTCAAATTCCAATAGTTGATCTCTGGAATAATGCTAGTTTGGATATGTGAAATAAATTTATGAAAGAATTACACGTTCTCATAACTTGCCTCAATTATTGTTCTTCTTCTGCAGTATTGGGCTTTGACGGCATTTATCATGCACTTCTGGGACTTGAGACACTTGAAGAATCTTTTCCCTTCTTTGGTTATGTCTTTTTTCATTCTCAATTTATTTTTATGTCCTAGAAAAATACTAGAAGATGGCTCAAGAATTATTGGTGAGAGTTCTTTACTACACTCACCGACAAGTGAAAATTCTCAAATCTTTAACTAAGTAAAATTCCACTAACTCAACCAAGCTATGTCACAGTTTTAACTTACTAAGAATATAGCCTTAGATAGGACGTTGTGGAGAGTATAGATCAGGTAATAAGTTAGTAGGGAGTAGAACGTTATTTATCTAATTTGTCTATACTTGTAGTTGTAGTACTATTCCGTGTAGTGTCTTGCCTTTAAATTTTTATTACATGTTGTTTATTGTGTATATATATATTATATTTTTTTTGGGCTTTAGTTAATGTTTGACATGTTTTGTTTCATCCACTTCTTCCTTTTCTGGATTGCTTTGATTTGTTTATCCTTAGGCCGAGGACCTATTAGAAACAACCTCTTTATCTTTGAGATAGCGGTAAGATCTGTGTATATCATCCCTAGAGTCATTTCTTTTTAGACTTTACTATGTTGTTTTTGCTGCAACCAAGCTAATGCAACATTTACAAACTAATTTCAAGCAGACTATTAAAAGTGACCTAAATGGTCCTTGAATAGATAAGCGGCACGTATTAGTACCACAACTATTTGACTTGGACCTTAATGTCAAAGTTAAAATTTTATTTCTTCTCTTTTGCCATTATCTTTGTCTGGATAAAGGCAACTATGATACACGTTAATTTAACATTTTCGGGTTGAAGCCCAGTAAATTTTTTTAAAAAATTAAGTAATGTTTTTTAAATACATAATTAAGTGTGAGCTAATGTCAATTATGCATCAATCCAATTATGATATCTTAGTCAACAGACTGTCATAAATTATTTTGTGGAATGTGAATGGAATATCGAGAAATTCTATTTTTGCACTAAAGTGGAAAGATGGTACAATTTTTCTAAGTGAATCAATTGCAGAGTAAAAGTCAGTTATTTGGACTCGACTGACATGAGGCAAAAGGTGCTTCTAAGCTTATCTAGTTGCGTATAGTTTCATGGAAATTTTTTAGTTGACTTACCTTAAAACAGTTAGACTAACAAGTTTGAAAAGTCCACAATTGTTAGCAACTCTAAATATCTTGCCGGAATCAAACGATAATTTTTACTCTAATATTTTTATATGTTTTTTAATTATTTCACATTATCAATTATTGTGACGTACACCTAAAAGTAATTTTTAAATGTATAAATTTAATTTTAAAAACTTAAATATTTTATGTACTAATTCACTATTAAAATTAATAAATTTAACTTTCGAAATTCAAACAACAAACAATAACGCATAAATTGAAATTAAAAAAGTAATAGCAATTATTATTGCATAAAAAATAATTTTACTATTATACATATAATATAATTTTTAGTGAAATTTAAATTAAATAACTTCTTGCGCCCGTAACTCTGCCTCGATACCACCTAGTACTTGTGAATACATATAATCAAGTTGCTTGCTTTCTTATTCTTTGAAATTGCTATACAATGAGTAATCACTTATGTATTGCTTTTTTTTTCTTTCGTTTTAATTTTATAATATTATTTAATTTGATATAAAATTTTAAAAAACTTTTTAATATTTATAATTTAAAATAAATTAAAATATTTATGTAACTATAATTAATAAAATTAATACGGAAGTAAATTTAAAAGAAGAAGTCAAAGTAGGCGTATATTTTGGCAGGGCTGCTGTCAATGTCCTTAATAGGCCAACAACTGTAGTCTAAAGTTAATTTTGGCATTAGCACGTTATCTTGACTGTGAGTAATACAATTTTACTCGAAATTCATTTCTGCAGGTGGTGAATATTTTGACTTTTAAACCAAAAAAAAAAATATATATATATACTGTTTAAGAGAACCAATAAGGACATTGGCTTTCCGGCAAAATATTATTTCGGCTCCCTTTTGTTTTCTATTTCTTAAGCAGTTCTATTTATATTTTTTTATATTATATATAAATAAACATGTGCAGCAGCAAATACTTCCTCCGTTTTCAGTTTTGTATATTTTTTTTCAAAAAAGTTAATATATATATTTGTTAAATTTTTAATTTTTCGCATGACATATTTAAAATTATAAAAGATAATTTGATATATTTAACATGTCTTTTATTTAAGATCACAAAATTTAAAATTTTTATTTATTTTTTAAAAATTTCGTATCAAATTAAAATCAGACAAACAAATTAAAATTTAAAAAAAAACAATTAAGTTAGTCAAATTTCAATTTATTAAATTTTCACTAACATAAAAAAATCAAAAATGGTGTTGAGGTTTATTGATATTATTTCAAAGTAAGTTCTGCAAAACTATTGGCTCTAAACTAAATACAAATATGCACCCAAACCGAATTAATAATGAAATCAGAAATTCCAATAAATTGAATCGAATGGATGAATGTCACATCTATACTTAACATGTGCAACACAAAGCTATATTGAACCACCATTTTTGTTACATGAAAAGATTTACTTATATCAAGAAGGATTTAACTATATAATAATTGTTTTAACGAAAATCTAATTGAACTCCTTTGAAACCATCTATTAATTCCGTCAGTGGACCAAAAGCAAAACCAATTCTTCAAAAAGTATATCAAAACTAAAACTGTTTTAATTTCCAAAATGAAGGACGTTTGTTGTTGCTTTTGTGAAGTCGACTGGCAACCTGAATGGATTTGGTTGGTTTTCTTGAAGCCCAACTTGGAGATTTGGGAGGGAAAACATAAAAAAAAGCAAATGCTACTTTGAGATATTATACTATTGATTTGCCTAATTCAAGATTTGCCTAATACTATACATAAAAAAAAGAAAAGCAACTGCAACCCAAACAGTACATCATTACTTGTTCATACAACTTCTTGGAAAGTTCAGCCTATGTAAGAACACACATAATTTTCCACATTTCTCTTTCACACTGCACCCTCTTTTCTGCTAAATTTCAACTTGAGAGGTTGACCTTTTAATTGCAACCTCGCAAAATAGCAATAAGAAGGGAAATTGCGCTTTTGGTCCCTTAAATATCGGCAAGCTCTGATTTTGGTCCTTGTAATACCTAGCTAAGTATATTTAACCTTCAATTATTTGAAAATGTGCACTTTTGAACTTCTTCCTAAGAATTTTCACAAATTTTACAAACTATTGGCAGTCACATCAATTACTCTCCTACATTTTATGTTAACTTTGTAATTTTATTTCATATTTGAGGGCAATATAGTTCTATAAACAATCTAAATATTACGTATTCCATATATAACGAGATTAATGAGACACATATTAATTAATTAAAAATTAAGTATGTTTAATCATAGAACACATGGATCGGTATTAGAATATTCAATAATTGAGGGTTGAAAAGCCCTATTATTCGATGAAAATAATTATACTCGCATGTATTTTGTTTACAGACCTCATATAGATATATGTGTGTGTATATATATTTACTTCTCCAATAAAAATAATCATATTACTAATGTAATATTTCTAATCAACTGCAAAACCAAATCCAGGGAAAAATATGTTTGTTAGTTGCCCTGATTCCAGGGAGTTTTACGTCAATAAATTATCTTCAAAGAAATAGGAAGTCAACGAAAGAGCACATGTTGAATTATCAAAATATGCCAAATTTAATGGCGTCATGTGTGTACACTTTGTGAGTTTACTTTCAATTTCGTTTGCTTTGAATTTTGATGTCATAATCACCACTAAAAAATTATATCTTTAGTCAAATTCAAAGGAAAAAAAAAAAGAGAGAGAGAGAAGGAAGCCGGAAGAGTATACTGTAAGTAATATAATGTTAAATTGAACTTCTCCATAGTAATTATTATTTATAATAATATGTTATCATAACAGTTATATTTTTTTAAAATTAATCTTTATATTATATACTTTTTATAATAATACTTAGCAATTATTATTAAAAAAAAATTGACTATGGTATATATAGTACCTTAAAGCCTAAGTCTTTTAATCGATATTACAATGATAATGCGAAATTATGGATAAAATTATAGGATGTCGTGCTCAAAAGTTGACTATTGGAAATACATAATTGTAAGTAATGCCAAAAGATTAATACCATTGATATATTTCAGTTTACTTTAAAGTTGAAGGCAAGAGAGAAGATACACGTAATTGTATTTGATATTTTATATTAAATTATATTACTTATCATAATTAAGTGACGTTTAGAAAGAAATTTCTGTCTTTCTTTCGTCCTTTCTAAAGGTTAAATTTATTTTGACTATATTTAATTTTAAAGCACTGCTCGATCGTCATGGCACAACATTATCATATATTTTTTTTGTTGGAATTAATTCAAGGTTAGCAATTCAAAGTTGTTTAGAATTTGATATTTGATAATTTATTTAATCTGTATTTATTAGAATTTATTTATTAAATTAAAGTCATATAAGGAAATAATAGGGTTGCTCTGTCACATATTTTCTTGTACTGAGATTTGAGAGCAAGCTTTTGAGTTATTGAGTAAGCCTTCTACCACTTCTCTCATATTTGATAACTTTCTCTTATATAAATATTATTGGGTCTTTCAATTGTGCTTATATTATTCCGCTTTATTTCCTTCATCTTTACTTAATTTTAGATGATTAATTCTTTATAAATGAGATGTGTATATCTTTCGATCTGTCATTAATTAATTAACTTGTGAATGAATTAACATAGGAATTTCTCCTTCATTATCAGGGAATTACTAACTTGTATATTTTAAAGTCGATTAACCACTTATATATTTTGATAATGTTTACGATATGATACATTATGTAACATATAATTGCCGTCTGCAGAATAAAAAGAGTAATTCCGAGTTCGTGGAATTTTCGTAGGAGACTGACTACAGCTAGTCTGAAAACAACTTTTGAGTCAAAAAAACTGTTATTTTAAGTATAAGCAAATTACAGAGAGACTGATGGCAAGTTGTATAGTATATTGTATCAATTATTGCTGGAAAAATAATTTAAAGTAGTAGGAAATCTATATTGTTTAGGATTTGAAATTTGGTATTTGTTTAATTTATGTCTAATTAGGATTTATTTGTCAAAAATCATATAGAAATAGATTTGCTAGTCCTAGTCTAATTTAATCTTGTAATATTATAAATAGGGGTATAGAAAACATTCAAAGATTGATTAGTTAATAAATAAAATATTTTCATTCAATTATCAAATTCATCGCCTTATTCGTTGATGAGTATTTTTTTTCTACAGAAATCAAAGTCAAACAAAAACGTCACCTTCAATCTCTACTTGTTTATTATAGTAGTTAGGTCCTAGCTGGGTTTTTTATTTTTATTTTTATTTTCCCCCCCTTTTAAATACTAGTAAACCAGCTATATGTTGAGTTATTGACTGAGAATCCATAGTAATTTTAACAGCTAAGAGCTTATGTAGTTTTGTTTATAAAAGACAGACGCTTCGATATTTTCTCGAAGTCTTCCACATTCATTCTACTCTTAATTTTCTGCCTCTTTGTCTCCTCAGTTTCTTCTTTGGTCGTTTAATTTCTCCAATTGAACACAAGTCACAACTTTGTAGCCATGGGAACACAAGCTCCATCAGATTACAACGACTCCAAGGTAATTCTCTCTTTCTTTTCTCTGCGTCTCTCAGAAAATATGCATGAGTTTAACTTATATATACACTGACAATACAAGTGTATTTTTGACCTATTAATTCTCCTTACGATTTAGGTTATTGCTCCCATTTTATTTTTTTTCAATGAAAAGTTGCTTGTAACTATATAGTATCGATCATCTAATTACTTTGTACACTGCCAGCTGTGTATAAAATTAGTTCAACTCTATGTTATGTGGATATCAAGAATTTCCATACTTGGTTGAGTTTTAGATCTCTTGTACCTAAAAAAAAATAAAAATAAATAAATAAAGAAAAAACGAAAGAAGAAAGGACATGCCTCTCTTATTTCTCATGAAACAAAGAAGTTTGGTTCATGAGAAAACTATGAATTTGCCTAGCTCTTTCTTGTTTGTTTGGTGGTCTAGAATCAATCTTGAACAAGTCAAACTTGTATTATTCCTATTTTTTTTCTGAAAAAATAATTTGGATCATTAAATTCAGTTTAAACGTTGCATGTGTCTACATCACGTTAGGTACTTCCAAAGGATTTTAATTAACAACGGTGAATTCACGGCAACCTGCTATAGACTAGATGGGCGATAAGCAAATTAAATCATCTCAACATTTATGTTGACTTTTATACTGTACAATCTGACTCTATTAATTTATTACTGTATTACTTGTGGGTCACATGGATTACGGATTTGAAATACTTTTTTAATTCCACAGTTTTACGCCAAGTTTCACGTTGCTTTCCATCTGAAACCATTTAATTTTAATTTTTTTATACTATCAAGTTGAGTAGGTTATCAAATTATCCAACTAAATGGCAATTACCTCTAAAATTCTGTTTGTGAATGAAAGTTAAACCTTTCCAACAATCGTAATTGGGGTAAATTTAAGAAGGTTTTGTTTTGGGCGAGGATTGAAATGTTTTGGACAGCTCACTCTTGTAAAGTAGAAGCCTACTCGCATTAGGTATTTACATCAAAATAATGAGTGCATGACAAGTGGTCAAACATACACAATTATCTTTTAATAGTTGTTAGTTTACGAATATTTTCACTTAATAAAAACACTAAATTGTAGTGAATTGCATTGATTTGACGTAAATATCCAGATACAGATGGTATTTACCGTCTTCATTACTATGTTTTGAATATTAATTTGTTCTTTCACTTAAAATTGGATTTATCATCAAATGAGTGCAGATTGATACAAGAACGGAAGAAGAGAAGGCAATCGATGCGTGGCTTCCGATTACTTCTTCTAGGAATGCAAAATGGTGGTATTCAGCTTTTCACAATGTTACTGCTATGGTTGGTGCTGGTGTTCTCAGCCTTCCTTATGCCATGTCAGAGCTTGGATGGTACAATACTCATTTTAACTATTAATATTAAAAAATTTATATATATCATTAGTCCATAGAACTTAAAACAGTCAATTACATATATGATTACCAAAATGAGTTTAATATTTTGGACATAATAATTTCAGGGGACCTGGAGTAACTGTGATGATAGTATCTTGGATTATCACTTTATACACACTATGGCAAATGGTTGAAATGCACGAAATGGTTCCGGGAAAACGTTTCGATAGATATCATGAGTTGGGGCAACATGCTTTTGGAGAAAAACTTGGACTATGGATTGTGGTGCCCCAACAGTTAATTGTGGAAGTTGGTGTTGACATTGTTTATATGGTCACCGGAGGAAAATCACTTCAGAAGGTCCACGAATTGGTTTGCAGAAATGAGCACTGCGGAAATATCAAGCTTTCATACTTCATCATGATCTTTGCCTCTGTCCATTTTGTGCTCTCTCATCTTCCAAATTTCAATTCCATATCTGGTGTGTCTTTGGCAGCAGCTGTTATGTCCTTAAGGTATTATACAAATTTGTTTATTTGCTTACATATTTAAATGTTGATAATTTTTACTAACTTTTTCCGTATGTGACGATGAAGTTACTCAACAATTGCTTGGGGTGCATCAGTTAAGAAGGGTGTACAACCGGATGTGGATTACGGGTACAAGGCTCACAGCACGGCAGGAACCGTTTTCGATTTTCTCAGTGGATTGGGAGAAGTGGCTTTTGCATACGCAGGTCATAATGTAGTGTTAGAGATCCAAGCTACAATCCCTTCAACCCCTGACAAACCTTCGAAAGTACCCATGTGGAGGGGAGTTGTTGTTGCTTACATAGTTGTGGCTCTCTGTTATTTCCCTGTTGCTTTTATTGGATACTGGATGTTTGGAAATGCAGTGGAAGATAACATTCTTATCTCTTTGAACAAACCTACATGGCTCATTGTCATGGCTAACATGTTTGTTGTCGTCCATGTTATTGGGAGCTATCAGGTACCGTATGTTCTGAACTAAATTGCAAAATTTCAGTTGCATTTAATTTATAGCGTGTTCCGTTATTTGCCTAACGAAACATTAATCTTTTTTTTTTTAAATCTTATGATGTTGTAGATCTATGCAATGCCAGTGTTTGACATGATTGAGACGGTGCTTGTTAAGAAACTCAGATTCAGGCCTACTTGGTACTTGCGATTTGTTACAAGAAACATCTATGTTGGTAAGTGACTTGCCTTCATTTAATTTGTTCCATACTATAAAACTTTTGTGTAAAAAATGGCTTTGGGATTATTGCAGCTTTCACAATGTTCGTTGGAATCACCTTCCCTTTCTTTGGGGGTCTTCTTGGATTCTTTGGAGGATTTGCTTTTGCCCCAACAACATATTTTGTAAGTGATTTATGAAGGTTTTTTTCCAATCTCTTAATTATAGAGCTCAGAGTACTTCAGAGGTCTTATAGGATACTTACTTTTTTGTTTTCTTCAGCTGCCTTGCATCATGTGGCTAGCAATCTACAAGCCAAGGAGATGGAGTCTCTCTTGGATTGCTAATTGGGTATGGTGCATTTTCAATTTTGTGATTCTGCATTTTACATACACTTCAAAATGATAGACTAATATGTTCTTTTATGACAGGTTTGCATAATTTTTGGAGTTCTATTGATGGTTTTAGCACCAATTGGTGGCTTGAGATCCATCATAGTACAAGCAAAGACCTACAAATTTTACAATTAGGAGAAGTTTTTACCATTCAAGTGCAAGAATATAGCCATGATTATGTCATTTAGATAGAAGTATGTTTGGCAAGAAACTGCCTTGCTGTGTTTTGGCTTAAAAACATTTTACAGTATAGGTTTTCTTTTTGTGTAAAGATATAATTAATTTCATGATGTTGTTATTCGAAACGCATCTTTGCGTGTCTCTATTTTTCTTGATAATGCATCTAAACATTCAAGACTTTGGAATCAATCTTAAGTCTTTATCATGAATGCAGTTGAATAAATCATTAGCAGCTTCTCAAACTTCACATTATTGTTTTGCATCAAAATGTTAAACATATAGTTAAATATCAATAATATAATAAATACGTCTTAATCTCAAACTAATTGTTAGATTGGATTGCTGTGCTCCTCCTTTATGCCATAGGATACTCTACAAGTCAAAGAAAGCTTGATGAGAATAAAACTATCCTTTCTCTCCTACATGATAAGAAAGAGAGAAAACAGGGGATTCTTAGGGTAGAACTTGTCAACTAAATTTACATCAAGCTAATTAAGTTGAGTGAGGACAATTGGTTCTGTACCTTTTATAAGATTTTTTTTTTTAGTTTTTATGATTTTTGTAAGAGTTTTTTTTTTCTTTTTACATAATATATCTGAAAATAAAATATAAAATATCCTCGTAAGATTATCTTTCTTTTTTGTTTTTTAAGTGTGAAAAGTTATATTCACTCGTTTACTTATTGAATTAAACTAGTCAAAGACTGTGTTTCAGTCTTGATGTGAAATCATAAAGTCTAAAATCCTTTCTAACGGAGCTTTTGCTCCTAACAAATTGAAGTAGCATAGCTTATAAAATTTATTAGTACGTAATTTGTTTTAGTATAAGACCTATATACCAAAAAAAAAATTGAGAGAGAAAAGGCAATGTTCTTCGAATTCTTATCAATTTCGATCTACCATAAATATTTGAAATAGTTTTATTCACGAGATTATAAGACATAGAAATATATTTAAATTACAATCAAATTGTTAATTATATATTTAAATAATGCGGAATTCTATTACTCTCTGAATTTATTTTTCTCATATTAATTATCCTTTTACTAATTACTTGGTGAAGAAAACATGTTAAAAGATATAATATGCATTCATAAGTCTATACTAGACAAAATAAAGAGGGATTTAATGTCTTATTTCATTTGATTTTTTCAGAAGCAAACTGACTAGACCTCATCATCTTTCAAGTAAAGGCAAAAAAGAAAAGTTCTAATTTTATTTATGAATGATATAGTGTAGATATGACTTAATTAGTTAACTGATTTAGTTTGAGTCTAATATTTAAAAATTGACTTAATTGATTTAATTTCTTTTTAGAGGAATATCGAACTGAATCACGAACTCCAGGTTATAACTATTAATTGACAAAATGGTAATTGCTCATTATGGATTTATTGTAGTAAGTTTGCGGCTAAAATTATCCCTTATTTTTAGAGGTAATAGTTTAACTTTGTCCTTCAAATATAACTCTGATCACTATTTGTTCCATCAATTTATAAAACTAGAACATATATTGTTCCCCAAATGTAACTTGAGCGTCATTCCTTCTTTTTAAGTTTGCACAATTTAAGCTCTTATAGTCTTAACTGACATAAATCACTATAACATAGTTAAAACTAGTATTAATTTTTTATTCACTATTCAATATTAATTTTGGAGCCCAACTAAATTCTTTTACCTTTATGTGAAATCATTTTTAAAAAAAAAGTAATCTTGCTCTTTTTGTTCTGTTTCACCTTAGTCAATTCGCATTTTTCAAGTTATTTTAAAAAAAAAAAGAGCATGATTTTTATATTTTTTTAAATAATTTCACGTGTAAGTAAGTGAATTTCATCAGGCTTCAATGCAGATAGTGGACTAGAAGGAAGATGAAAATTGATTAATTGGGGATGAAATAAAGCAAAGTTATTTTTATGGGAGAAAAAGAGTAGAATTAATTTTTAAAATGATTTCACGTATAAGTAAGTGAATTTACTCGAGTTCTAATGCGGATACCGGACACTAGTGGATAGAAAATAAAATGAAAAAGTAAATTTAACGTTAGTTTTAACTGTGTTGTGGATGATTTATGTTAGTTAAGACTGTATGTGTTCAACTTTTGCAAATTTAAAGGACGAATAATGCTCAGGTTATATTTGAGGAACGAATATGTGCTCAAATTTTAGTGGCATAGCCCAAGAGATCCTTGTACTTGTTTTGAATTATCATCTCGATTCTTGTACTTCACGAGATTTTATTCAAATCCCTAGACGTGTTCAAAATAAATTTTTTTAATTTCTTCTGACGGTTGACCGATCTTACATAGCATTGTCAGTATAGCTAAAGTAGACAAAACGTGTGATTTATACACACATTTGATGCGTGAATGATGATTTTACTTTATTAAAAATAAAAATCAGAAAAATAAAGAAAGAAAAGAAAAAACGCAACATCCCTCTCCCCCTCCGCTGCTGCTTCTTCTTCTTCAGACCCTACCAATCGTTCTCCCTACCCAGTGCCCCCTTTAGTTTTCTTCAGATTCGGAAGAGCTTAAAATAATTGTTGCGAACATGATTTAGGAGTTTGGATGAAACCTCATTAAGTACATAGATTAAAAATTACAATTCGATACAAGTATAAGAATTTCTCCCCTTTGTGGCTACTAAATCACTCCAATACTTTGAGGCCGAATTCAGAATATTTTTATTAAGTGGTAGAAAAATAAAAATATAAAGTTTGAAATTTAAACTTGAAACTTGAATGTGAATTTTGAACCCCTAAGCTACTAAACCAACCTTTATTCTTGTTTTTAAGGGATTCAAAGTCTTTATATGTACATAAAAACTTTAAAAATTATTTTATATATATTATAATTTTTTGCCGGAAAAGTTTGGATGAACCCCCTCGGCCCCCTCCAGATCCGCCCTGTTTGAGGTTTGATTTTGCAATGGTACTCGTCAGGTGGAGGTGTAAGCCTAAATCCACTTTCATATTCAAAACATATGAGATTCATTTAATCTACATTCTCGATCATAATATTTATTTAAAAAAAAAAAAGAACGAAACAAAAATCCAAAATTGGACAATGTTTAAACTGTGGGAAACAATTTAAAATTCACTATTGTACCGCCAAAAATCCATTCATTGTTCTTTATCAATCAGCTATAAATTATAATATGTGACTATATAACTGCTTTTGACTACATTGATATTTTCTATACCTGTCAATTAAAAAAAGAAAGAATGGTAAGAAGTGAAGGATGTGGTTGGTAGTAACAGCTAACTACTTTTATTTTAACTCTCATTTTAACTTTAAGATATTATCTCAAAATAAATATATAATTTTAAAAATTAAAAATTAATATTGATAATTATTTTTAATTATACTCTTGATATTAAAAAAATAATTCTATTTAATATTACCCAGGTCTCAAATTTTTCGTGCCCTAAAATAAAAGCTTCACTAGCCTCCCCCTTAAAACTTAAACCGTCCCTATTTACAAGTCATAGAATTCATGCTTGATGAATAGATGTTGCGTGTTTTAATGCTCCTATGAAGTTAAGTAGAGATAACTGATTTTGTAATAATTGACAAATTTAATTTAGTTTTAATTTTTTCGTAATCTTTTTTATTTTTAATTTTTATGTGATATAATTAAAAATACAATATATTTTTTTTCTATTTAATTGTATAAAATTATGTTCACCCTTAATTTAGTCTTGCTGTCATGAAATTATCAAGTCTAAAGTTCTTTTAATGAAACTTTTTATATATATAATATCCAAAAGTTTATAAGTTCCCGTAGATAGAAGAATATATCCACTGCTATCTGAGCAAGCAACATGCATAACTAGCAAGCAGTCCCAAATGCACAAATAAAACTGTATGGGGAGCGGGGGGCGGAGGGGGGAGGGAAGGAATATTATTTAAACATGTGGTAAGAGGAATGTGATATCATATATTATTGAGGAATCAAGGATAAAGTTATGATAAGTTAATTAAGGGTGAAATAAATAAAATCTCGGTGAATAATTTCGAAATCTCTTTTCGGATTTTTAAAAGAGATAGCTAAAGATAATGTCAATGATAAGAGGGGTATAGCTTCGGACTGAAGACGATAAATAGTGTTCAAAGGAACGACGAGAGCAACGACGACACATATGTAAGATCGTACAAAAGACCTACTAATAACGACAAATTGATAACCTGCATCTATAATGACTTAGTACGAACATGGTGATTACCCCTATGTACTATAGGGGGCATTTAATTTGGAGTCATTTAATTGGTCCTAGTACTATAACAAAAAATTATAAATAAATAATTTTTATTTGTAAAAGGCATTTGATGAACAATGAAATTACTTTCTGCTCTTACTTTCCCTTGTTACATCTGCTTACTCATTTGCATTGTTAATTTCAGACAATGAAGGTTCCGAAAGCTTCAACATTTAATCAGGATAACATTGGACAATACTTATATATTTAGCTTACTTAATATATATTTATTTATTAATCGCTTTAACTTCAATCATTTATTTTTATAAATCAAAATTTATGATTTAGTTCATATCACGTATTTTGTGACATTACTATAAATTTAATTATATTAATTTTATCAATAAACAAATAATAGTATTCGTTGAAAAGTTATTTTTTTTTTGCTTTATCACATGAAGTTGGTAGTAAGTAACCACGTCATTTCTTGTTTATTACTCCCTCCGTCCGTTGAATTTCAACTGTGGTTATAGCTTTAAAAAGTTATCCCAAATAAGTGTTAATTTAGAAATTTAAAATCAAATTTGATAAGTATTTTCAATTATAACCTGGACATTAGAAAATAGTCCTATTGAATGTTACTATATTCCTAAAAAGTATTTAGTAAATAGAGTAATTTAATAAATTATATTGTACTTATTATTTTTCTCTTCCACAATTAAAATGGGACGCAGGAAGTAAGTTGTAACCACTTAGGGGTCGTTTGATACGAGGATAGGATAAATAAAAGTATGTCATAAATTGGGCTATTTCATAGGATTAGTTATCTCATCATTATAATATAAATGGTGGGATAAATAATTATGTGACTAACTAATACTCCTTGCCAAACGTAGGATAACATAATTCTGTATTTTATTATTAGACATTATCTTTTATCCCTCGTACCAAATGACCCCTTAGAATTCCCATTTAGTTATAGGACACATGTAAATTCTATTCGAGTATAGCCAGAATATTCCACATTAAATAATATAGACAAACAATTTACTCTTTATCAGAAATAATCTCTATTTTTATGAGATGAGGATAAAATTTGCATACAATTTACCGTTTTTAAATTTCATTTGTAAAATTATGCTGAATATATTATTGTTATTATACGTAGAGAATATAAAATAACTAAAGACAAACATATAAGCACGTAAAAACATTAATTTCATCAAAATAGACATATACTTAAAGAATTTCTCCCGCGGTATTGTAATAGTAAAACTCAAAATAAATTTTGCAATAAATAATCAATTAAATAAGAGAAAATATTCATAACCTAGTGGATATAATAAGTAAAGAAAGTAAAAAGAGTAAAGACAGAAAAAGAGTCATTTAAGGAAAATATAAATATATAGAGAAGAGAAACAATACCAAAAAGAAGGAATTGAGAGGGGTTTCAGGAAAAGAGATTAATAGTATGAATGATGGAAGAAATAAATAAGGATATCTTCAATATTCATCAAATCTTATGGAAAATTAATTTTTGTAAAAGAACACAAAACTTGGAAGGAAAACAGTATCAAAAAGGAAAATTGAGAAAAAATGGAATAATTAAAATAACAGTAATTTCAAAATAGATTCTAATGTGGATAACAATAATTATATTACCTTTTTGGTTTCTATAATAAATAATTTTCATGGATAGAGAAACATATTAGGAGTGATAGCTGGAAAAGAAAAGGAAAATAACAAAAATATATTAGGAAAACGTTATGGATAATATTGCTTTAATACATTTTCCATATACCAAAACAATATATAAAAGATAGTGTTCTTTCTCTAAATAATTCTCCAATCAACTTTCAAGCTCTCAATCCTACAACAATATGGTATTGTTTTGCTTTGGTTATGATTGTTTTATATTGCAAACATGAATATGTATAACTCGTTAATTCATTAAGATCAATATCACGTAATTACTTATATTATTAGTGTATAATTTGTAAATTTTGGAAGTGAAATCCCTTTTTCATCTAATCTCTTCAAAGATTATAGTGAATAATTCAAATTTTGAGTATGAATAATTTTATTGAGCATCACAATGCAGATTGCAAGTATATTTTTGCATCAATGGGAGAAGGATGAAATGTATTAATTCAACCTCTCTAGAGTTAGTTAGATTAGCCTGTACAAAGTTTTGATACATTTTTTTTTGTATTGCCAGAGTTCGGATTTTAACTATTGTATATCAGTTTTGTTTTTTCAATTCACTATTGAAAAGTGAGTTATCGATAATTTAAATGACAGGCTGATGAAAGATCTGCGGAACAAAAGGCAATTGATGCGTGGCTCCCCGTAACTTCTTCTAGGAATGCAAAATGGTGGTACTCAACATTCCACAATGTTACTGCTATGGTTGGAGCCGGTGTCCTCAGTCTTCCTTATGCTATGTCTGAACTTGGATGGTAAGTAACTTGTCACAGATTTATAAATATGCCATTTGAAAATATAGTGTAACTTGTGTTATGATTCACTTCTGTTTTGGCTGTAATTTAATTTCAGGGGACCTGGTGTAACAGTGCTGGTGATATCTTGGATTATCACTTTGTACACACTATGGCAAATGGTTGAGATGCACGAAATGGTTCCGGACACACGTTTCGATAGATATCATGAGTTGGGACAGCATGCTTTTGGGGAAAAACTTGGGCTATGGATTGTGGTGCCTCAACAGCTAATTGTCGAAGTTGGTGTTGACATTGTTTATATGGTGACTGGGGGGAAATCACTCCAGAAGATCTATGATTTAGTTTGCAAAGGCGATTGTTTAAAAATGAAACTTAAACACTTCATCATGATATTTGCCTCTGTACATTTTGTCCTTGTCCATCTTCCCAACTTAGATTCCATATCAGGTGTGTCTTTAGCCGCTGCTGTCATGTCGTTGAGGTATAAAAAATGCTATTATCTATTCCTCTCTGTCCGTTCAGTTCATATATAAGTCCTGTCTTCCTGACTAGTGTATATGTGATAATGAATTTAGTTACTCAATAATTGCTTGGGTGGCTTCGGCTAAGAAGGGTGTGCAGCCGGATGTGGACTATGACTACAAAGCTAAAACCGATTTGGGAGTCGTTTTCAACTTTTTCTCTGGGTTGGGAGAAGTGGCTTTTGCATACGCGGGTCATAATGTGGTGTTGGAGATTCAAGCTACAATCCCTTCAACACCGGAGAAGCCTTCCAAAGGACCCATGTGGAGGGGTGTCGTCGTTGCTTACATAGTTGTGGCTGTGTGTTATTTCCCTGTTGCTCTTGTTGGCTATTGGGTGTTCGGGAATTCTGTGCAAGACAACGTTCTCATCTCTTTGGAAAAACCTACATGGCTCATTCTCTTGGCTAACTTATTTGTTGTTATCCACGTTATTGGGAGCTATCAGGTGCTGGTTGAACCATTAATTAATTAATTATTGTCTCAATTTGAATGTTTGTTAAGATGATAATTAAATAATGGCATTGTTGATCGTGTGATGTTGTAGATTTATGCAATGCCAGTGTTTGACATGGTTGAGACCTTGCTTGTCAAGAAACTCAGGTTCAGGCCTACTTGGTACTTGCGATTTATTACCAGAACCACCTATGTTGGTAAGAAATTAAAGCTGTCTATCATCTAATACTGAATGAAAATGAAACTAGTTTTGTTTTTTGGTTCAAGTATTATTGTTTGGTCTTACTGCAGGTTTAACAATGGTTATTGGAATTGCCGTTCCTTTCTTTGGTGGGCTTCTGGGATTCTTTGGAGGATTTGCTTTTGCCCCAACAACATATTTTGTAGGTGTTTTTTTTTATTATACTGCATTTCCCTCGCCTCTTTCCAATCTGCCGCTAATGATACTACTCTGTTTTCTTCTTCAGCTTCCTTGTATCATGTGGCTTGTACTCTATAAACCAAGGAGATTCAGTCTCTCTTGGTTTATTAACTGGGTATGTACAACTTAGTCTGATATTTCACATTCTGATTTACAATGAAAACTGATTACTTAAGATGATATGCTATGACGACAGATTTGCATAATTTTGGGAGTTCTGTTGATGATTGTAGCACCAATTGGCGCCATGAGATCCATCATCTTACAAGCCAAGTCCTTCGAATTTTTCTCTTAGGGGAATATTTAATCTGTTCCTTAACTTGAAGTTTGTTTTTTCCTTAATTTATGAACTCTCAGCAAGTATATGCATTTTTGTGTTTTGGCGTTGTACCTTCTGCCCTACAGACAAGTATATGTGTCTGTGTGTTATGATTATGAGTAACTATCTAGTTTTTGTATGTTTTCTCTACTCTCTTCAGATCCTATTTTATGCGTCAATATTAAATATGTTGTTCTTATTGTTGAGCGACTAGCTAATTTATTGTTTTCATTTTGAATTTGTGAATTTTACTCTTTTTTTTATTTACTAGAGACCTCAGTAAATTTTTTTCGGAACATTTATTGCTTAAAATCTACTTAAATCCAATCGATCCAAATAGGCTGATAGCCTATTTATTGGGAATGCGATCTGCTCGACTCCGTTTCCCTGATTTTTAATTTCAATTGGTGACACCTGTCTAATTTTATTACTAGTGAAATTAATTTATTTATTAACATGTGATAAAAAATAATAATAAAATTTGGAAAACTCAATTTTGAATAATGGTAGAGACATTGTCAAAACCGGATCGAAATCACCTATTTTTGGGAAAATCTATATTTATTTCATGTTGTTACTCAAAAATATTTATTTTTTCATTAGAAATTTGATCAAACACGTTCATTATTTAAAGTAAGTATTTTTTATAGTAAATACTTTTGGTTTCTCAAGCAAGGGATATAAGTTATTTGTAATTTTAGTATGTCTCTTTTTTATAGAGCTATTCGTATTTGACAAAGAGTTAAATTTCAGTCAATCGTGATCCATTCGGAAAACAAAGAAAGAAGGATGTGCAATATTATCTCCGGGGAAATGGGGAGTGCTAATAAAAGGGTTAAATCTCACTATGATATGACACTATGTTTGGTTAATCTAATTTAATCTGAACCTTTGAAATTAAAAAACGAGTATGTGTGGCATGGAGGAAATGGAGAGTATGTGTAACGAAAAAGTGACATTCGGATTTTAAAAAATAAATTTGGTAAACTGTATGAAGACACTTTTTGTTTGAGAGATTAACCAGTGTTATGGTTACAGCTTGGAAATCCATAATTACAAAAACTGGTTGCAATCTTGATAACTTCCATCACACCACAAAAGTCACAACAATATGGCAGTCTCGCCGGACAGAAATGCGGTATTCTTCACTTAATTTCAGATTTATTTATTTTTTCAAAAGAAAATTGTGATCGCGTTGTTAGCATTTAAAATTGTGTATGTTTTTTGTATTTATTATTATGCCAATAGCAATGGAAATTATGTTTGTGCATGGATTGAGAGTTTGTACTGTGCACGTTTTCCTCATCAAATGTGGCAAATAATAAAATGATAGGCTGATGGAAGATCTGAAGAACAAAGGAAGATAAATGAATGGCTTCCCATTACTTCTTCCAGAAATGCAAAATGGTGGTATTCAGCATTCCACAATATTACTGCTATGGTTGGTGCTGGTGTCCTCGGTCTTCCATATGCCATGGCAGAGCTCGGATGGTAGTAAATCTGAGGGTCTGCGATGCTATTTAATTTTTTGTGTTCTTCAATTTCTATCTTATATTATAATGTACATGTAATGCACGTATCAAGTGACTTGTCCCTTTAAGCATATATACTGTTTAATCCAATTACTTATAGCAATACAGAGTAAACCATGGTGTAGATTATCTTGTTTCCTAATTTGTGCAGGGGACCTGGTGTAGCAGTGCTGTTTGTATCCTGGGTTATAACTTTGTACACTCTGTGGCAAATGGTTGAGATGCATGAAATGGTCCCAGGTAAACGTTTCGATAGGTATCATGAACTGGGGCAGCATGTTTTTGGTAAAAAGCTCGGCCTATGTATCATTGTGCCTCAACAACTGGTTGTTGAAGTTGGCCTTGACATTGTCTATATGGTGACCGGAGGAAAATCATTCCAGAAGATCCACGATTTAGTCTGCAATGACAATTGCGTAGAAATCAAACTGACTTACTACATCATGATTTTTGCCTCTGTGCATTTCGTGCTCTCTCATCTTCCCAACTTCAACGCCATATCTGGTGTGTCTTTGATAGCAGCTATCATGTCCTTAAGGTATCCATTAGCTTATTCTTCCTGTTCCATTGATATTTAGGACATTGCAGTACCCATGTCTTAGTTTATTATGTCTTCAACAGTTACTGTACAATTGCTTGGGCGGCTTCAATTGATAAGGGTGTGCAACCAGATGTGGATTATGGGTACAAGGCTGAAAACACAGGGGAAGCAATTTTCAATTTTTTCGGTGGATTGGGAGAAGTGGCTTTTGCATACGCGGGTCATAATGTCGTGTTGGAGATTCAAGCTACAATCCCTTCAACACCAGAGAAGCCTTCTAAAGGACCTATGTGGAAGGGAGTTCTTGTTGCTTATATTGTTGTGGCTCTCTGTTACTTCCCTGTTGCTATTATCGGCTATTATACATTCGGGAATGCAGTATCAGACAACATTCTCATCTCTTTGAACAAACCTACTTGGCTCATTGTCCTTGCTAATGCCTTTGTTGTTATCCACATCATTGGGAGCTATCAGGTGAGACATGAAACATTCTTGTCTTTATTTGAATATAGAAACTTTCTTCCTACCTGACGAAATGTGCTTCATCTGTGCTATTGTAGCTCTATGCAATACCGGTGTTTGACATGGTTGAGACTTACCTTGTAAAGAATCTTAGGTTCAAGCCAACATGGTACTTGAGATTTTTTACCAGAAACCTTTATGTGGGTAAGTTAGTTGCCTTCATTTGTCCCATACATTAAAAATTTGAAGTAGAAACCTTCGCTGCTACTAGTTGTGTTGCTTTTAGTTGCACTACATCGTAACCACCTTCGGTCTTATTGCAGCATTCACAATGATAGTTGGAATCATCTTCCCTTTCTTTGGGGGACTTCTCGGATTCTTTGGAGGATTTGCTTTTGCCCCAACAACATATTTTGTAAGTTTCCTCCCCCACACCCCCACCGTTTCCTCCGTTCACTTGTTAGATGCAAGTAGGAGAAAAATGTCTTATTTTTGCTCATGAATAAATTGTTGAATCTCTTTGTGACATGAGGGAAGATCCGAGCACAGTAGCAAAGGGAGTCCAGAAATTGGTTTAGTGTTATGGGTTGAAATCCGAAATGTGACATTCTTGTATCTTTTTTATAAATTCCTGATTTCACCACTGAACTGAACGTTGATGGGGAGCCCTAACACTACTTTTTTCTTCCCTCCTTCAGCTTCCTTGCATCATGTGGCTTTCAATCTACAAACCAAAGAAATGGGGTCTCTCTTGGACTACTAACTGGGTATGGTGCAACTTCTTCTGCAGTAAATATTTTCAATTCTCAGATTCTGCATTATTTAAGCTTAAAACCGCAACTAATTGGTCATATTATGACAGATTTGCATAATACTGGGAGTTATGCTGACTGTTTTAGCACCAATCGGCGGCTTAAGAACCATCATTGTACAAGCCAAAGACTACAAATTTTTCTCTTAGGCATCTTCCCAACTTCCACTGCTTAGGAGAATCTCTCGTATCATTCAACTCCAAGAAAAGGGACACAATTGTCCCAAATACTGAGGTGAACGGGTCTGACAACATGCTGCTTTCTTGTGTTTGGGCTTCGGACTACTTTTGTACACACTGTTGCCTTTCTTCTAGTTCTAGTGTATTATGTAAATTTATAAATATCATCTTACTGTCGAAAGCATTTTCAAACATATGATATGCATTCTGAAATTTCTGATGTAACAAAATACGAACAAAATGTAAGGCTTAAATTGCTTCAGCTCACCCATAACTCGGAGGCGACGTGAAACTGCAATTTTCAGCTAAATTCAATTATTTATGCACCACTCGAAAAACACTCCTTGCGCTATTCTCGAACGATTCCCAACACCCTAAATCAATCATTAATCAAATATAACCTTCACATCGCTAACTAAGTTGTCGTATTAACCTTTTAATAACTTTATTCAGTTCTAATTTGAATAGAATCTATCTTAGGCCCCACCCTTTAACAAAAATTTGCACCCTCCCCTAATAAATTGAATTCTCATAACTGAACAGATAATAAGATTATATTAAAATGCGAAGCCGAAAATCATAAACAGCAGAGAACATGCACACAATTCCTTTTTTCCTTTTCCTCCTTTTTTTTCACGCCCAATTACAAACTGAATGCCAAGTCAACACTTCCCATATTTTCTTTATCTGTTCTTCTTTTTTTTTTTTTTTTCAATGCGGAAGAGGATTCATGTTGTTAAAACCTATTAGAGATTTCTGAAAACTATGATACAGCAATACAGCGGCAGAGGTTAATAGCTTTAATCAATTTCACCTTCCTCGACATCAATAGGATCACTTGGGACAGTAGCCGGTTCACATTCTTCCTCATCATCATCCACCTTCATGTACAACCCAAGTTGCTCCAACGGATTACTGCCTCCAAACTTGAAGCTACCTAACCCATCCTGGGAATGATCCGGACTGGTCTCGTCTACCGAGCTATGGAATTGCTCGGCAGGGACAGCAGTCAGCATCTCCAAATCCTCAAGGAACTTTGAATTCTCATTAATATCTACAGTCTTTTCCATCTGCACAAACAAATGGAAGTTCCTAGCTGAAGCACATGAAGCTCCAAGTACTTGAACTTCTAGGGCATGATATATTTTCTACTCACCTGGAGTAATGCCTGTCTTGCTGCTTCTCTATCGCGCTCTCTCCTCCTCTTAGCCTCCGCTGCAGCTTCCACTTCTGCACGTCTTTGAGCTTCTTCGGCAGCTTTGGCTTCTGCTTGCAGCTTAGCTTTCGCTGATCATGTAAACTAACTTTATCAGAGGCTTCCGCAATTCACATGGAAAAGAATTTTCTTCCATGTTGAATATTGGGAGTTTAAGGGGGTGGGAATACCTTTCCTCCTCAGCATCTCAAGTTCCTCCCTTTCACGACGAAGTTTCTCTGGATCGCCCTTCTCAACCTTCATAGCAAAATTACACGATGGAATGACGCGCTGGTCAAAAAAAATCGAAAAAAGTAGTAGCATGCCTGTAATAAACAAAACACACTCACTTCAACAAGTGTCTTCTCTCGAGCTTTTAAAATTGTATCTGCAAATCTGTTCTTCAGGAGAGCAGCCCTATAGAGCTTTCCAGGGGAGACCCTCCTCTCACTTAGCTCGCAATCCCCTAAAATGTTAAAAATATGACAGATGAGCCCACAAGTTAATAGAGGCAAAAGGAAATAAACCAACTTTTCTTATGTTACCTTTTTTCCTTCAACAGTAAATAAAGGAAAAAAACTTCTCACTTCACAACTCACCATCTTGATATGCTTCTGACTCCACAGAGGAAGGCATTTGCTGAGAACTTTGTTCCAGCTGGTCCACGCCACTGATAGATTCTGGAGATTAAACAAGGAGTGAGATAGCAACATCTAAGAAGTCAAGGGATTGACAAAACAAAAAAACTTGCCTACAGGATCTCTAACAACCTGACAGACCTAAAAATTTAATAACCAGATTCCCGAGGTTTATTCAGTTAGATGGGTTAGCAGCGCTCTCAGTTCTATACAAGCTCTTTTTAGGAGAAAATAGATTACCTCAAACCATTCCACAAAACCACTAGTTACCACACTTTACAAACCTTATAGGTATTCTGCAGATGTATGCACTTCATACATTTCAGGTACGTGCTCAGTTTCAAATACAGGATAACCATCAAAAGAATTCTCTACTATATTAGATAAGAAGAGAAATACTTATCAAGAAATAATTATCAGAAAAGAACTCACGATTTCCATCACCTAAACTGTTGCCAGCTTCCTTTCCATCTGCCTTTACTGGTACACTGTGATCCTGTGGTGAAACACCGGCACAAAAAGACGTATTAGGTTCCCAATTACTCTAAAGCAGGTCCGATGGCAATAAACACCATGAGGGTTCATTTACAAACTACTGTGATCTCTCTTCACCTGCTCAGCACGATCAGATGCTCTTTGAGCTTCAGACTCATCATCAGAAGAGCTACTAGAATCTGAATCTGGATGGAAAGGAGATGCAAGAACAAGTTAAGTCAGCATTGGGAATTCTAAGTTCTAACAATGAGTAAAGCAATCCTACTAAATCAGCAGCTACAAGTAGCTTTTATATTGAGAGATAACACTACACTTGAATGGACGAACATGAAATTTGAAACACTGTTTAAGTATTTAAGTTGCTCTTCAGTTATCAAAGAAAATACAATAAAAATAAAATAAGGAATAAGTTCAATTCGAGAAGCAGAATACAAATGATGATCAACTTTTAACAAAAACTGAAAAGGAATGTTGGTCAAGAGAAGTACAAAAGAATATAGCAGCACCAACACAAACTTCAAAAAGAACTAGGTAAAGCTTAGATCCAACACACACGATCATAAAACTAAGGTAACTTCAAACTCAATGTAGAGAAAAATCTATGAACTTCTTGAATGTAGTAAATGTGGGGCCACAAACATCCCATATTTAGCCATCATGCAACATTAGCAGAGCCAGGATCATCAGTTGTTTGGCAAACCACTTGATTGGAAATTGATAGGTATTCGAAAGAAAAAGAAAAAGAGAGCAAGTAATAGGTGTTCTGAGCAAGTAATGTGATTATGACAAGCTTGACTTAATAGATTTCTTCAAAAATATTAACGATGCAGCAACCTAATAAGAATCCTCAATATGTAACGCAGTGAAGAACTAGGAAAGGAGATATAAGATCAACAATAGAAAATCTGAAATAAAATAGTTTAGGTTATTGAAAAGGAACAATTCAGAATGTAACAGATTCATCAAACTACAACAACTTAGAACATTGAAGATTTCCAGTTAATAAAAATTTAAAGGAAAAAGAGCACGTCCCATAAGATGGTAAAACTAGTACAATGACTTGATGGCTTTAAATTTCATCTTGCCAGCCCTAGAAGATAAGACAAGGAAGATATTCTATGAACAGGATAAGTCACCAGAAAGCAGATCAATGAACAGTTAGGATGCACTACAAGAATGTCCAACAGAAACAAATTGAAGAATATCGATGAGTCAATGACAAATCTGAATTACCATTGGGACCCCCTGTATTTATACGTTCATCTCTTTTTGGATCTGTATCTTTTTCAATCTCAAGTGAAGGATAACTGGAGACAGGAGGCTCATTTCCACCAATATCAATCTCCTCATCAACATGGCCATTATCTGTATATTTCCAGTATTTAGAAAGAAAATCATTGAAGTTCGAAATATAACACCAAACAACAACTAGCGTGCATGAAACCAAGAGAGTGAGCAAGAACCTCCTCCTGGGTGCATGGATGAATTACTAAGCCCAAATTCATTTGGCAGCTGAAAAAACGATAAGAGAACAATAATTCATCAACATCAAACACCAGGGGGGAGTCCATTCTACATTGTATCTGAAGATATATCTATTGATTGTAAACTACCTCTATCTCACAAAGTTCAGCTTTTGCATTGCCTTTTTGTTTCTCTTGCAAAAACTTATCTAGAAGCTCCCGTAACGTGAACAAAGTATCATCGGAGAGAGCATCAATGTCAATCTCAATCTCATCTTCTCCAGCTGCTGATCCATTTGAACTCTGTTCCTTCAAAAACTCAATGATGTTGTCGGGTAGATCACCAAGTGAAGCTTCTAGTTCTCCACCTAGTTTATGTTTCTCTTCATCAGTCATCTTGCATTTAGGAGGTTCTGGCATAACTACATGCTGCGTTGGAGAAAGTCTCCTCTTCTTTGAAGCAGTTTCACTTTCTTCAAGCAAGCCTGATTTTTCTTCCATTGATTCAGCATGGTTTGCAGGCAGCTTTTTCTCAATAGTTTTCCATCTCAATTCAAAAAATTCGCTCAGCTTATGAGCCATGGCATGGACAATATTACCAGGGGGGTTGTAGGTCATTGCATTAGAAAATGTCAGTCTCACATCAGCAAGAAACTCCAGTGGGCTCAAGTAAGCACCTAAAGTCAACCTCTTCTTTATTGTCCCCAAATCCATTGGGTGTTTAATGACGGTGAAATAGTCGAGAATATTCAACTTAACTATGTCAACAGGTTCATTAAACACATGACCACACTTATGTGACATTAACTTTTTCAACAAGTTCTCACATTGTTTCATCAGCGCTGCATTTGAACTGGATGATACTGAAGCAGGCTTAACAGATTTAAACCGGCCCGACACCTCCCTGCTCAGGCCTCGTGTCTTCTGAGCAAGAGGGAATGACTTTTTTCCAAACCCAGTGTTTCCTGCAGATTTCTTCTTGTTTGCTAAAAGGAGCCCTTTCTGTGCATTGTTACAACTAATAATATCACTAGAAGATGAACCTGCAACTACACTTGTCGTATAAAACTCAACTTTCTTCTGAAGAATCCTAATTTGTTCAAGATCAGATCTCAACTGCAGAACCAAGTTTTTCCTCTCAGATGGTGACAGCTTGGATAACGGTATAACTTGGATGGGCACAGAAAAACCATCATGTGAAGAAGAATTTATATTTATCCATCTCTGCTGAGGAGCAATTGAATGTCCTGACGTAGCAATTCTAGCATCGAATCTCCCTGAACTGCCAGAGCCCTCCGATCCATAATTAGTGGCAAAACCAGTGGAACCACCTCCACGCAACTTATCTTTCCTGGCCATCCACAGAATAGGCAGTACTTGGCCTCGGCCAAAAACGGATTTTCTCCGACCTATCACACGCAAAAAAGAGATGTTCTCAGTTAGTCAATCCTGAAACCAGCCATAAAATCAAAGAAGCTACATTGGAAGGAATTCCTAGAATATAAACGAAGAGCTCCAAGGATAGAATGTAGACAACATTTCTGAATAAAGTTTGATTTAAAAAAGTTTCAGTTTTACGGTTTAGTCCCAGTTAATAAAATTTCTTCTTTCCTCTTATGGTTTCATTGCTAGTTTGTCCCGTGTGACATCAGCATGCTGTGAGGTAGTTGTTCTCAAATTTCATTTGCTTCTCTTTAAGTTTATTTGATCTTTGAGCTCTCATTGTAAATTAACAATGGAGCTTCTAAATATCAACCGGGTGGGACAACTCAAAACTCAAACAGATCAACAATGGAAGGATTGAATCAAAAGTTCAAGCTTTTGTGATTGAGAGCAACAAGAGGTTCAAGCTGCTGGAAACTGCTCGCTATCATTTAGTTGGGGTTGATTTCTCATATGGAGACTCAACTAATAGTTATTATATCAAGTTACCTTCCTACTTAATTCCAATAATTTCAACCAAAAAAGATGACTCTCTGAGCTAATAACTATTAGTTAAGTGACCATATGAGAAATCAACTCCATTTAGTTGTCTGCTCCTCTTTTGCTGTTGTGCTGGTTCAGGAGAATTTTGAAAAGAAAATCGGCAGAGTGAAGAGAGTTATAACAGGATGGACCAATGTAGACTGTGGCTTATTGAGATGGAGGCTAATGGGCGTGCTGAAGCTCTCCTCCGGCTCTTATCATACTAGCTCAAGGAACTCTGATGATGAATAAAGAACAACCCTTTGTTGGCAGGAATACAAGTCTGACTCTCTCTGACTGTCACACCTGGATAGAGAGGAATGGTCTCCGCTCAACTGCTTCAAATGTGCAGAAGGGAGAGAGCCAAGAAACACAACCTACCATTTTCAGATTACTATTTGTGGAGGTGCTCACATGGATGATATTTCATGGTTAAGATGTGATCTCATTTGTGGATACATTTTTTGGTAAAAACACTTTTAAGGATAAATACGGCAGTGATCAGGAATATGATATCACCTGCTTCTCAAATGATGACCATTAGGACTAAAAAACTAGAAATCTAGTAAGCGCAGGTTAGTTGCTAAGCTGAATTAGAAATTTGCATCTAGTCTACCCATTTCCTCACTAACACTCGTGCTTCGATTGTTCTTTGCACAAAAAGAACCAGCAAGTACTTGTTTCTTCTCTACATTTTTTTGCTATTGATAATACTAGCTATAAAGGGATGAAGGACACTGGAGCTGATTAAAAAGCATCATGTAAGGGGGATATTACTGAGGCCTCCTTGCAGAATAGACTAGTTAGGTATCATGGTCCAGGGTAAGTTATTTAATACCTGATTCATTATAAAGGCATTTGTGTGTCCTAGCCATAAAGAAGAGATAGAGCAGCATTCAGTGGCCTTAATAAGTCAAGGAAGGCAGAAATAGGTTCAAGTGCATGATACTTGTCAAAAGTGCAAAGTAGAGAATGTGGCGCACAATTCCAGGGAGAGCACAAGAGTACAGTCATGGACTTTTTCTTGGAGAGGCTTTTTTTTTTGGGAGAGGAAGTCGTGGATTTAACAAAGAGGCGTCCAAGTCAGAGGGTAACACCATCTTTGCAATTATAGACTGTTATAGCATACATGCTTATATTTTGAAAAAACAATATTCCCAGACAATTAACTGCATGGACTACCCACAAACATCGTCTCTGCAGACAAGATCTTTTCAAACCTATTTTCAAAAGGAACCTTATTAACAAATGCAGGTCAAACAACAGCTGACCTTATTCTACCCTTCACAAATAGATGGATAGCCCAAGGAACTTGACAGCTGCCTAGAGACCTATACGAGATACATGAATGTCCACAACTCCGCTCAAAAGAATAATTGGGAGCCATCTGCTTAGATTACAACCCTATAGGCAGACATCAGTGATATTCAGGAGGACCCTTAATCTACCCAAAGTACTTTGGACCTTATCACAGCTATTACGAGCTCCAAATACTAGCGAAATCCAAAACACACATGGTCTTTCATGCATCAAAACTTCAAAAGGAGATCGGTGATCAACTTGTTGCTACACTCGAGCTAATGTCTGCATTTTCTTTTTTCTTGTAAGTGAGCTAACAGTGTGCACTTTTAATGGACATACTCAATCAAGATTGGTCAACAAAGAATATGCTGCAACAATGCAAGCCTGATTACCAGAGAGAGCTAGCTATATTGGAGGATTCCAACCTTTTTCATCCCCATTTCCCTGACTTTAAACCTTGAGGACAAGGTAGAACTGAAGGAGGAGGGAAAGCAACCGAGGAGTTATGAAGTGTTCAAAGATTAGTATGTATCATTGTGGAAGTTAGGAATGAAGTTGGTCATTATCCATTTTAAACTTCTAGATTTGACATTACCATTTCTTTTAAAAATCTTTTACGCTGTTACCTCGTCACCATTTATCCCATGTAAGGTCAATCCATCAATGAGCCCCAAGAACTTGGGGATTTGGTTTACAAGCACCTAGGAGGTTTAACAATACCGTACGAGATGTATGATAGGCACTAATCACAAGTTCCAACCTTGTCAGTGAACCAAGTCTAGTTTTCAAGTGTAGAAGGGTACAAGGAAAACCCCATTTTCACCAACTTTCAAGATAGAAATTCCAATTAAAAAAAAAAAAAGAATGGCCAGACCATGGACCCCAGTCCGGCAGCTTCATACATTTGCCGAAGTCCTACTGAAAATTTAGAGATGACGACTCATTATCATTGTTTTTTGGCAACCCTTCATTTGAGGTCAAGGCAGATATTTCCAGGGTCATGACTAGCCTTGGTCTGACCTCGGGTCCATACCACCAAGGGAGAGCATTCCTTGGAGAAACTTGGCATCCTTATTTTGAGACCTATCTATATTGAAATTTACCCTCGTCCATGCTGCCACAGCCCACAAGCACTATCACTTCGGCCGCTCGGAATTGCGATGCGTCACCTATGTTTTCAATTTTCATTTCTCTCTCTTATATTATATGATTTATCTTTCAATTTAGTTACATATTCTTTCATATATATACACGGGACGAACTTCACCGCATAAAACCCAAAGAAACAACGCGGTTCCCCATGAATCCCCAAGCTCATGGGTGGTGGAGGAAACTAGTTTTTCTTTCACATTAATCTCATGGTAAATTGAACCTTACTCAGCATTAGAAGAACTTTATCACGTAAAGTTAACATATGGGTAATACAAAAATTGAATATACATAACTAATCAATCTGTATAATTCATTCAAGAACAAGCCAATTACAGAGTCCTCACTATTTTCACAGCTTCAATATGACTGAAACTCGCTATTCCAACGAAAGGGAAAACTAAAAGCTGTTAACAAGAGTCGCTTGCTAATATGAATTACCTTCGCTTAATCAGCTCACGATCCCCAGCGGTACACCAATACTAAATGATTCGATGAAATACAGAGGAAAATCCAAGAAGAAGCAGTGGGGGAGATCAAAACAGTAAACCCTAGAATTCTGAACTTAAAACCCAATTTGACCTCCAATCAGCGTCTCTAGCACATGGAACAAGAAGGAAATCACAATTCTTCCGAACCTTCGAATGAAAATTGAGTAATTATTGGCAAACCGCCGCGATCACAAGCGGAGCTGAAAGCTCGAAACACCAGCTCTTCTTCAAACTACTAGAAAAAGCAGATAACTATTTTTTTTTCTTTTTCTTTTTTTTTCCTTTTTTCTCTCGCTCAGAGTAGTACTTTTTTCTGTTAAAAGCGTTAAAACGTGAATGAAGTACACGGAACGGGTTTCTCGAACCGCTAACTCCTTTAAATAGAAAAAAAATTGCTGACTTTTCTACTGTCTTCAGCGAAATCACAACCGTTAATATGGTGGCGGCCAATCGAACGGATGATATCATTCCGTAGGTCCGTACTGAGATTTGGGATCTGACGGATGACGTGGAAGGACGCTAATGGAAATTTGTGTTCTGAAAAGCACCAGAGCCTCACTTATGATTTATGAAAAAATTATGCACTACTAACACTCTGTAATTGAAGTACATGCAAATTACAACATTCTGAATTTATTAGGAACCTTATTATTATTTATGAAAAAATGACTTTTATAATAAAAATAACAAAAATAAATTTAAAGATAACATTTTAAGTTCATTACTTTGTCCCTGTCCATTCAACGCTCTCAAGCCTCACCCTTTGATCATCTCACTTGCCTCACTTTCGAATTTTTACTGTTCACTTTCATAATTCTTTTGTTAAATTTTATATAAATAATTTTATGATGATATTATTTTTTTATTTACTTATCATATATTAACAATTAAGAGAGAAATTCATATTTCATGCCAATTGTACTCTTAGCTTTATTTGTCTCTATTCGAATTCGATTCTAAAACACCATAATTTTTACTTACTTTGTTAATGAATAAATCACGCTCTTAGGTGCTTAATTTTTATTTTTTTTAATTTAAATATTTAATAAAACGAAACCAATACATAGGACGGACATGATTTTTATTTTTTAATGGGCTTTTTGTTTCATCTACTCCATTATAAAGTGATGAGAAAGGGAAGTGAATCATACATACATATATATAATATGTACGAGAATTTTAAAGGGATTTAGCAAGGAATCAATCTTTGAGAAGCTTGATTAATAGCTTGTTTGGCCAAGCTTTTCAAATCAGCTTATTTTTAGAAGTATTTTTTCAAAATTGCTTATCAAAAAAATACTTTTAGTTAGAAGCAGTTTGTGTTTGGCCAATAATTTAAAAAATATTTTTGAGCAACAATTAGTGTTTGGCCATACTTTTGAAAAGTGTTTCCAAGTGTATTTTTCACAAAAGTGCTTTTTAAATAAGTGCTTTCAGGGAGAAGTTATTTTTTTTGCTTTTGAAAAACAGTTTCTGCTACCCTCTAAAAGCACTTATTTTCTCTCAAAAGCTTGGTCAAACACCTTATTTTTTTATAATAAGTGCTCTTTAAGAAAAATAAGCATTTTTGGTCTCCCAAAAGCTTGGCCAAACAGGCTATAAATTAAGACAACTCTAATTAAACTATCTATTGAATACTCAAAAGAAAATTAAAAAAAATTACTCCCTTCGTCCAATATAATTGTTGCTTTAGCTAAAAAAAAAAATTCTCAAAATAGTTGTCATTTAGAAATTAAAAACTAAAATTAGTTATTGTTTCTAACTTTACCTTTAATATTAAAATAAAGTGCACATATTTAAGAAAATCCAATTAACTCAGTAAAATATATTTTTTATTTATTATTTTCTTAATGATTGTAAAATAAATTAAAATAATAGTTAGAATGGGACAGAGTGAATAAATATGAGCATAATTTGGGTATCTCAGAATACACGGGCCTAGATTGGTTAAACCCAATAATACACATGGGCCAGAGTAGCCTACATTGGCCCACCTAGACCAAGGATGACTTCGAGGCCCCAATATATTGGTATTTAGCTTTTTAATGAAGTGAACTTTCTAATTGAGTGTTCATAATGATCGATTACTGGCTATATGGTGCGGGTGCCTGTCAAATTAAAAGGAATAAAGAGAGAAAAGGGTCGCAGTAAAAATAAGTAAAACAAACTTCGCTTTTCATATCAAATATAATCATCTAATAAAGTAACAAGTAATGATTTCTCACTAAAATTCGTTTGGAATATTAATAATAATATAAGAGATGACATCTAAATATATGATTATGCATTTGTAATTAATATAAATAACCCCAATTATTTAGGTAAATAAATGTATCACTATCATATAATACTGTGATGTCTTCACAAATTACAAGTATCATTCAAAAAGTTTTGATTTTTCATTTTATATATATATTTTTTGGTTAGCATTGACTGTGCTAACACCAATTTTGCACTCACTGTCGGTTGTAACAAGTCTTTTATCATCTTTTTGCAGGTTATAAACTGATACTTCAAAGTATATAAAATTAGGATATTAAAAAAATAAATAAATAATAATAAAATAATTATTGTTAAAAAATTTAATAAAAAAAATATTTAACTTTACATGTCGATTGATTTTATTTTTCTTATTTTTCATGTATAAAACTGATATCAAACAGTAAAAAAAAATTTAACTTAACAATTATTGAACAAATGATCATCTTTAATTTTGATCTTCCAATTGCATAACAAATTAAGAATCATGTAATTTTAACCTATTAGTCTTAATTATTTTTTTAATATTGCTAGTAAAATATTTTAAATTAAAATAGTTTCACCAATTTAAGAATTTAATTAAGAAAAAACAAAAATATGTATATATTCTTATTGTCTTGTGATATTTTTTAGATCATATTTTTTTCTTTTGTTATTTTCTTGATATTTTTTTTTAAATTTTTTTTAATAATACTTTTTTATGTAATCTTGCATTTTTTTTATTCACTAGAACATTATTTCTTGGTTCTCCCTTTTATTTTTATTTTTTTATTTATTAATTTTACTATACAGCCCCCGGCCGATTAGGCCTATAGCCACTGCAATGCACAACAGCTAACTAGAACGATGACAATATAATCTGAAGCAACTGCTATTCATATTTGTGACCGACAAGGTCACTAACTATAACCAAAAGAAGGCCCCACGCGGCCAACATCAACAACTAAGCACATATACACATACACGGCCCCACACGACCGGCTCCACCCCACAGGGAAACATCAGACTGCAAGCCTCTAGGAAGTAATAATAAAATGGTCGGGACAGGGCCCCAACCTACCCAAACTGTAATCAAAAAGGAAATAGGAACAACCTCCGACTGTCTAGCTCCAGAGGATAGGAGCTGATAACTCTGCTGACTAGATCACGAGGGATCGACTCCTCGTCTATGTGTACCTGCAGGCAAGCAATGCAGCGCCCCTACGAGCGTCAGTACCACTGGTACCGAGTATGCAAAGCAAACTGAATACAACTGAATAAAAATAACATAACTAGCAATTCTGAATAGCAAGAGATAACTGAATCTGTAAGAACTGATATGAACTGAATCAGACTTTTTGTACTGTGATAAGGCAGGAGCGTACCTGTAGACGCGACGGCCTGCTGTCTATTAACTAATATATAGCATGCACGCACGCGCACACACACACACACACACAAACACACACACACACACATATATATATAGCAAACAAGAGCCAATACCAACCCCCATAAGTCAGATGGCGCCAAGCAAGCAAACAATCTATATACCCCTACCCGGGTCAAAACCAGCCAAAAATGAGTCACTCCACTCATCTGCTAACTACGAGCACCTCTGCCGGCCCCCTGGGTCTCCAGCTCGGGCTATGGACTCTAATATAAATAACTGTGTCTGAGTCCGGAGGACTCCTATACTGTATCTGTAACTGTAACTGTATCTGAATCTGTTCCCTAGGCACTTGCGCACAACAGGGCTATCTGTACTGTAATGCTGATCAGCCTGATATGGGGAAACTTCATCCCATCTTTGTCCAAACTGGGGACGGCATGCCACTCCTTGGAGTGACGTAAACCCACCCGCTCAGTGAGCGACATAGTTACCAACCCAAGGGCGGCGAGGACGCTCAAAAGGGTGCCCTCACGACACAATCAAGTTTCAACAAACAATAAGCACACATATATATAGCAAGCATGTTTAAACTGAAAAATACTATCTGAATTCTGATATCTTATTCTGATCTCTTTCTGTATTATACTGATTCTCATATTATTTTATACTGAATCTGTGATCTTTATCTAACTGCATGGCTAATCTGTAGCCAAGATACTATCTGATTGTCTAATTTTACTTTACTAACTCTTATTCTGAATATCTGTCATATTATTCTAGAAACATGCTTGCTAATCACATATTGGGCTATACTGAGTCTGGAATGCTAACTTGCCATTTTAACGCATGCTTTACTAACTTTCGGACTGAATACGATATAACAACGCAAACCAGATTTACTGAACTTGTACAATACTCAACATTCAACTCCGGGAATGCTACTACGGAGTTTACTGTGCTATACAAGGCTAAGACTACTAACTTGTCGAAGAAACTTGCTTCACATACCTTAACTTCGGTTTATCCGACTAACGGACGAAGCTCGGTTAGTACTCCAGCTATTTCTCCCAACTGCATTTACATATATGTCAATTAGAACTAAATACATTAATATCCGGGAGAAATTATCACTTTTGATATATATTTATCCCAAACTTTGACTTATCGAAAAACGGTCAAAAACTCGTTATTTCTCGATAGTCCAGAAGGGATAAATTCTCACTACAAGGCTAGGAACACATTGGTACTAATTTAAAATAATCTATTTACTTTACCTCGGTAGCAGGACGTTTCGCCGGCCAAATTTCACGAAACCAACTCCGTAGGATTGCTCTCTGCAGCTTTATACCTCGGTATCTAAGCCGAAACGGAGTTTAGACCCCGTTTCGTAGCGTAATCGGAAGGAAATATAATAAAAAGTCATGGGTTTTGCCTTAACTTGGCTATACCCTCTATTTTTCTGGTTTTTATTGTTATATTTTGATAAAAACCGACTTTCCCTTCTTTTTTTTTCTTAAATCCCTTAACCAACATGCTATTAGGCTATTTATTCATTTCATGGTTTATTGCTATATTAAAATTTTACAAATAACTTCATAAATAATTTTGATTATAATTGATTATTTTTCATAATTTTTTTCAAAATTTTTAAAGATCACATGCCAATAAAATGCATTAACGAATGTACTCTAATGTTTCTCGAGAATTATTCTTTATAATATCTTTTATGAATGACGTTGATCGTATAATTTCATACGATATTTTCAAATTTGTCTTGTTATAATTTTCATATGATATATATTCTTGCTATTTTTTTTTACATAAAGAAGCCTTATAAATTTAGAAAGCCAAAATATCAATATTCTATCATCCTTCTTATTCATAAAAAACAATTGAACATTTTTCGTGATTGAGTAGCATCAACAATAATTTTAGATTTAATTACTTTTTTATCTAATTATCATAGTATTTTTCTACTTTTAAAAGATTTACGATCTAATCTTTATCTTATATGTATATTAATTCTTCTTCAAGATATAATTTAGATATTAAACTGAATATATCATAAATTATAAATCATAATATATATTTTTTTCTTTCTTTTTCTTTCTCCTATTCATGCCCTTCAGAAACTGGTATCCTTGATCATGAGTTGTATCCCCAAGATCATACTGATCTTTTTTCACTTCTTATTAATTTTGTAAAAAAAATTAAAATTACTTTCTATCTTGACTAATTCCTCAATACTCATTTATAAATATTATTTGCCTTATTTAAACTACTAAGAATTTTTTTTTAATATTAATATAAAAAATTATTATCAATAAAAATAATAAATAATAAATCAGAATTAAAAAATGAACAAAAATTTCTTTATTGAAGAAGAAAGTGAGGCGAGAAAGACAAATAATATTACTAAATTATTTTTATCTAACCTAATATTTTTGCATTTTTCAAGTTGTAATTTTAAAGGATATAAACCAACAAACAATTGTAATGATCAATAAATATCTAAAAGTATTGAGTACTTTTATCACAAAAAATGAAACATCCTAGGACTACATTTTTATATGTCAATAAATAATTTTTTTGCGAATTAAACAATTTTCTGAAAATTATAAAATAATTTTATATCCTAATGTTCTCAATAGACCTAATAAAAATTGATTCACATAATTGTGAAATGACACATGCATACTTTCTTAAGCAGCATGCAGTTGACTTTGTTCCCTGACATGCTTTCACATTTGAAAACACTGTGGTCTGAAAAAATAAAAGGTTAACATCATCAATATAAACAATAGTTAAGAATTGAATGGGAAAGATAACTATATTGCAATATAACGTAATCATTTTTTTTTTTAAAAAGCAAACTCGCATTTCAAAGATTTTTTATTCATGGCTTGACTAAGTTAAAATCAAATGCTCTTGTTAGTGGCTACTGCACTACAAAGTATAGCATAGCTAATACAACTCAAAACAATTTTATTTAGGTGATTTTAATGTGTCATAAACTTGTCCATTAAATAAGGAGTTATAAACATAAACATTTGAAAGATGGATATTACTAATACTAATTAAGAGTAGATGTTATGAAGATGAAAAGTTATGATTAATAGGGATTACTTTTTAATAAATACTAATTTTAAAAAAAAGAGAATAAAAATTAAAAAAAAAAAAGATAAATAGGATCATTATATATATTCTTACATACATATAGACACACACACATATTATTATTATTATTATTATTATTATTATTATTATTAAGAGGATTAAAGGAAGAAAAAAAAAAAGAGAAATGGATTGAGGTGTGATTAAGAAGATTAAATAAGTGACTTTTGAGATTGGTAACATGACACGAAATAAATAAAAAATAATATTTCATAAAATAAAAAATTTAGGAAGTAGAGAGGGAGGGAAAAAGCCAAAAAAATAAACTATTGGCCAATGGATTATGCCACATCAACATGCCATATACCACAATTATATATATCATATCATATTATTATATAAGTGAAAAACCTAAGTTAAAAGTTAGATCACCATTTTACTCCTCCATTAAATTAAAACTTAATTAATACATAATTAAATATTAATATTTTATCATATCATATTTATATGTTTATTACTATATAAGTGGGAAGATAAAAAATGAACAGTTAAAAAAAAAATAAATATAAATAATGATAATAATAATAATAAATAAATAATAGTAATAATAATAATTAATAAATAAATGAATAAATAATAATAATAACAACAACAACAACAACAATAATAATAAGAAGAAGAATATATTAAAAGTGAAAAACCCTTATTTTAAAAGTTGGATTACCATTTTACCCTTATAGTAAATTTAAAAAAATAAAATATTAATTAAATATAATATTTTACCATAAACACACACACACACACACATATATACTACCTTATATATTTAAATGAGAAGGATTGTTTCACCTGTCAGTAATTACTGTAAGTTACACTTTTATTATTTTTTAATTATTATTTTATATACCTTTTCACCTTTCAATTGTTCCATCTTCTAAACTTCTAACGATTACAATAGTATTTATACACAATCCTCTAATGAAGATCTGTACCATTAAGCAGATTCAATATGAAAAATATATGTCTTTGTGTCATGATCATACTATACACTTTTTAATAGATAATATGAAGTTGTTGCATTCTTTCTTCTTTTTTTTGATAGTTTTTCAAATATTTTCTAAATTGCCTTGTTATTTTGTTGTTATTGGCATTTTGGTTTTTATGAAATGTCCATAAAATTGATCGAAGCAGTATCAAATCTGCAGATTAAATTTACTCTTGGCGTATGGTTTATATTTATGCCAATCATGATAACTTGTATTTTATGTAATTCTTACACTTTTTTGTGTAAATGTTGAAAATTTTTTGTTTTCATTTTATTTAGGTGATCTTTTCACACTTTATACTTAATCATCATCAAAGTATGATTAGTAAACTAAGGTAACCAAACCGTCAGTTCAATCATTTTGAATTTATATTTATCACATGCAACTCTATATTTAATTATTTAATGTGGATATACACGTGCGAAGCACTTGTCCAGAAACTAGTTATTATATAAGTGGGAAGCCCCTGAGTTGAAATTTAGATTACCATTTTGCCCTTCCACTAAATTAAAATTTTATTAATACATAATTAAATATTAATATTTTATTATATCATATCATATTTATATATTTATTACTATATAAGTAGGAAGTCAAAAAGTGAAAATTTAAAATAAGTAAATAATAATAAATAAATAAACATAATAAATAATAATAAATAAATATAAATAAATAAATAATAATAATTAATAACTTACTATATAATATAATTATTATATATTATACTAATTAAAAGTGGAAAGCCCTTATCTTAAAAGTTGGATTACCATTTTTTTCCTAAAGTAAATTAAATATAATAAAATATCTAATTAAATAGTAATATTTTACCATCAAATATCAAATATATATATATATATATATATGAATAAAGTTATTCATTGAACTGAGTAAATGAGGAGGATTGTTTCATCTATCAATAATTATTGTAGGTTACACTTTTATATATTTTTTAATTATTATTTCATATACTACTTTTCACCTTTCAATTATTTCATCTTCTAAACTTCTATCGGTTACAATAGTATTTATACATAATCCTCTAATGAAGATCTGTACCATTAAGAGGCTCAATATGAAAAATATATATCTTTGTGTCGTAATCATACTCTACACCTTTTAATAGGTAATAATATGAAGTTATTGCATGCTCTCATCTTCTTTTTGATAGTTTTTCAAATATTTTCTGATTTACCTTCTTGTTTTGTTGTTGTCGGCATTTTGGGTTTGTATTAAATGTCCATAAACTTGATAGAAGCAGCATCAAACCTGCAGATAAAATTTACTCTTAGCTCGTGGCTTATATTTATGTCGTAACTTGTATTTTATGTAATTCTTGCACTTTTCTGCATAAGTGTTAAAAAAATTTTTGTTTTCCTTTTATTTAGGATATCTTGTCACGCTTTATACTTGATCTTCATCAAAGCATGATTAGCAAACTAAGGTAACCAAAATGATAGTTCAATCATTTTGAAGTTATACTTATCGCAACTCTATATTTAATTATTTAATACGGATATACACGTGCGAAGCACGTGTCCAGAAACCAGTATATCATATTATTATATAAGTGGAAAACCCTCAAGTTAAAAGTTGGATTACCATTTTGTTCTTCAATCTAAAACTATTTCAATAAAATTTAATGTACTAAAAAGTAAATATACATTACAATAAATATTATTAGACTATTAAGTTAAATAAAAAATATGTAATTGTCATAACAGAGAATTAATATTTTCATTTAATTTTTATTTTATTCAAATTTAATTATAGTTACTTATCGACATCTTCGTCAGAATGTAAAAAAAAGTTCAAAGCCATAGTATCATGGTTGTTTCATTTATTTAATATTTTTTTTGGTTATTCTTTTTAAGATTTATATCTACATTATCTACTAAAATATTTTGAAATACTATTTGGTTGAAGAGTAAAAATATCGTCTAATATTTGATGGATATTTTAATTCTTTTCTTTTTATTTTAAAATTTTCCACTTTTATAATTTAATAACTGTATTGATATATGAATATTATAACTCATTATTTAACTTCTCCTTTTCTTAAAAAAAATAGTCAAATATTTTTTAGTTTAGTGAGTTATTATTTTATATATATATATATATATATATATAAAGTGCATGTAGAAAATATGGAATTTCTCAATTTTAGTATAATATGATATGATATGATTCAAATATTATTATTTAGTTTTAATTCAATAAATAATAAAATATTATTATTTAATTAGATATTTAAATATGATATGATATGATTTAATTTAGTTTTGATTCAATGAATGATAAAATATTATTATTTAATTAGATAATTTATTATATTTTAACTTATTGCAGGAGCAAAATGGTAATCCAACTTTTAAGGTAGGGGCTTCTCACTTTTAGTATAATATGATGATATATAGGTTCAACAAGAATTAAAGAGAGTATTATTTTTCTCATTTCTATAATAAATTTATATTAGTGATCATTTAATAAAATATTTTCAGATCAATGACAATTATATAAGCAACTAATATAATTTGTTTGAAAGTAATACCTTGAATTTCTGTCAATTTTGTTTGATTATAAATTACATTAATCATTTATCAGCAACAATATATCGTTCTACATATATCATCTAACGAATTTGCACAAGCTTACATGAGACACACGTGCAACGCATGTGTCTAGGACTAGTATATATATGTATATATATTATTGTAGTACATTTAATATAGTTAAGAAAGTTAAAAGAGTGATTTTTGAGTTTTTTAATATGGCATATAAATGAGAAATAAATTGAGAAAAATGTCAAAAAAATGAATAAATAGAATAAAAGGGAAAAGCAAAAAAAGAAAAAAAAAGAGAAAAAATTTATAGAATTCTTGATAAAAAAAAATAATAATAATAAATATATATATTCTTTTAATGTAATATATTTAAAATAATTAAGAGAGTTAATATGTTATTTGGCTAAAATATTTAATTCTTATTTCAAAAGTGTATAGCACGTATTAGCATGATCTTTGTGAAATGTCAAAACTATTGTTGGTCTCACTTCATCTTTCTATAGAAAAATAAATAATATAATAGAAAATTCAATTCCAACATAATTACTTCTCTTATTATAATTTTTAAATTAAATATAATTCTAATTCAAAGTCATATCTTATTGTATAAAGCTTAAGTCATCAATATATAGTGCAGTAAATTTCAAATAAGAAATTAACTTTTGTCAGATATAATTTTTATATATAGTTTATAAATTAATTCTAGTGAATTTTATATGTTTGTTTGGAAAAGTTCATGACAAAAATTTTTGGGTTAAAATATAGTTTTAAAAGGTTTGGATTTTGAAAATATAAATTTAGAAGTACAGTTTGATATTTAAAAGAGTTGTATTTTTATTCAATGCACAATTCTATTAATAGTAAATAATGAGTGAAATAATTTTTTTTTAAAAAACCATGAAAAAATATAACATGAATGAAAGTTGATAACGGTTATACATTTAAAATTTTATGCCGTTGAATAAGTCTATATAAAAAAAGTTTCAAGCTACTATAATTATATGATATAAAAAGAATGAGCTCATCAAAAAATGCAATTAGTCTAATATATATTACATGTGTTTAGAGACTATTAGTGAGAAAATAAGATAAGACTAAGTACATAGTACAATTTATATTGCTTTTTGTACATTTTTCTTATAGTCATGGTTGTTCTTCCACGGCTCTTCTATATAATAGAAATAGAAATATATAAAGATAAAGATAAATAGTGAGAAATATCTGGTGTGTAGAAAAATATCAATCTTTCTAGAAGACTGAGTACTTAAAATATATTTTAAAGAATAAATAAATAAAGGTTGGAAAATAAAATTGTGATGGATATTTAACCATATGTTAGAAATTTATAGGCCAACTATACAAAATAAAAAAAATATAAAAATATAAATATAGAGTGAAAAGACAAATATAATCTTGATCCATCAATTCTTCATCTTTCTAAAATTCTAGAATGAAACGAAAAGACAAAAATGTCATTGGTTCATCTCTAGAATTCTAGAATGAGATGAAAAGACAATAATACCCGTAAAAATATAAATATAGAGTGAAAAGTCAAATATAATCTTGATCCATCAACTCTTCATCTTTCTAAAATTCTAAAATGAAATGAAAGATAAAAATGCCCTTGGTTTATCTCTAGAATTCTAGAATGAAATGAAAAAATAGTTATGCACTTGGTCTCCAAAATCTTCATCTTTCTGTATAATAGAAAATTTGAAAGTTTCCCCAAAAATAGGACCTATGAAAAAAATAAAAATAAAATACTCAATTTATTTATATGCATATTTATCATTAATTGTGGTTAAATAAAACACTCCAATTTATTACTTAATCATGATACCATTAAAGAAAATATCTTATATTCAACTACGAAACTAAAATTTTTAATAAGTAGGTTAAAAGAAAAATAATTCAAAATCAGAACTTCAAGTAAGTTTGAATTATATTTACCATTACAAAAAGATTCAAAAATTAATATATTCATTAAAAAAAATTATTTTTTCTCATATGCTATTTTATTTTCATTTACTATTCTTCTATAAAAATGATGTCATAATTGATATAACATTTATAATTGATTGCATAATTAAATCTTTCAAAATGATAATCAAATAATCATAATTTAAAATTTAAATAATAATATTTAAATTCAAACAAACAGTTTCAGAATCACAGAATAAGAAAGTTAGAAGTCGAATTTGAAGCTCGACTTTTTTAATATGACATTTCTTATAAATTTACTTTAAAACTTTTGAATTTACTTGTTCTATGTATTGAATCTCGAATCGTTTGAAACGAAAGCGTATTATATCATCATATAAAATAAAAGATAACAAATTGAGTCAAATATAAAACTCTTTAAAACCCAAAAGAAAAAACCCATAAGGTATAAAAACTCCTCCAGTCAGTTTCATTCTCTCTTCACGCTTCTCTTGGCGCCTTGAACTCCTCACTTTGACAGTCAGTTAGTTACTCCTATCACTTATCAGATCTCCCTTTTCTCTCTTCTTTCCTGTAAGGCAATGGAAAAAAGAGATTTAGATTCATAAAAACCCTAAAGAGGAGAGACAAAGGAAAAAAAATGGTGTACACACTCTTTGGAGTTCGTTTTCCTACTGTTCCATCAGTGTACAAATCTCATGGATTCAGCAGTAATGGTGATCGGAGGAATGCCAACTTTTCTGTCTTCTTGAAAAAGCATTCTGTTTCACGTATTGTTTCTGTCTGTATTTCTCAATCTGTGTGTGCTTTTTCTTGTGTTTTTTTTTTGAATCCTGATGTGGGTCAAGGTTATTTCTTTGGTTTGTGTATTTGGGGATTCTCGAAAGTTAGTGTTATGTATACCCCTTTTAAGTATATTCATTGAGAAAGCAAAAAGGATGAATCTTTTTCATGGAGAAACTTGATTGATAGCATATTCTTTGAGGAAGAAAAATTGTGAGTTTTCATGGAGAAAATTTGATTGAGAAACTTGGTTGACATTGCTAAAGGTAGTAACTTTTGAAGTTTGGTCAGCAATCATTGAGTGTGACTTGTCTTTAAAGGGACCTTCTTTATGGTGCTTCCTGGTGAGATCTTTATTGATCTAAAGTATAATTTTGCTGTAAGAATTAGTGCTAGGATTTTCATTCTCCTTCTCAATGACTGCTCAGCCTTTTTTTTGTTTCTTTACGTGATGTGTTGATTGAGTGGTGAAATATTGAAAGTTGAGGTTTTTTTCTGAAGAATTGGGGCTTCTTTTATTAATAAGTGATGCCAGTCTGTTGTACCTTGTAGACAATATTGTTTCAGCCTCTTGATAATTCCCTGAAAATTGTCCCACTGAAGAAATAGTTTTATTCCTTTGGTTTGTCTAATTGGGTGTTCAATTTTGCTTTTTTAGTTGATTTATTGATTGAATAGTTAAAGTTGATGTTATGTCTTCTGTACTTTTGTGGACTTCCTGTAGAAGTTTCTTGATATCCCTGAAGAAAGAGATTCTTTTAACATTACTTTATGCTGGATGGGACTGTTTGAACTTTGATCCTTAGACTAAGTAATGAACCTTTTTCTTCTGAACGTGTAATTGAAATAGTTTGGTAAAATTGTGATTGGGAAAAAAAAAACTTTTTGATTGCTTCTGGAGCATCACTTCTAATACACAAGTCTTTGCTCTCTTCAACCATGATCAATTGACACTTATGTAGCCTAAGTTGCTCTGAGTAGTGGTCTTCTATTGTGCAGATATAGCTAATCTGATATATGTATGTAGGGAAGATCTTGGCTGAAATGTCTTCTTACCAGTCCGAATCCTGACCTTCTAAAGTTGCAGCATCAGGAAAAGTCCTTGTGCCTGTCAGCCAGAGTGATAGCTCCTAATCCTCAGCAGACCAATTGGAAGCCACTGAGACAGCTCCAGAGAATTCCCCAGTATGTTACATTATTCTCCACCAGCATGAAACTAGACTCTTTTCTGGGTGGGGGGGTGGGGGGTGGCAGATTTCTTGCAGAAAGCACTTCTAAATAGATGTCTTCCTGAGTCTACTTAAATGAAATTGTTATTGAATTTTGTTTCCATGAGAAATCAATTGGGTGGTTAATTTTGTCAATTTACTTCATAACTGTTTATTGCATTTTATGTTTTAGGTATCAACTGATGTAGATAGTTCAACAATGGAACACAATAGCCAGATTAAAACTGAGAACGGTGACGTCGGGCCAGCAAGTAGTCTTACAGAAAATGTTGAAGAGCTGGATTTTGCTTCATCACTACAACTATAAGGTGGTAAACTGAAGGAGTCCAAAACATTAGATACTTCTGAAGTGACAATCCAAAACATTAGATACTTCTGAAGTGACAATCATTGATGAATCTGATAGGATCAGAAAGAAGGGCATTCCTCCACCTGGACTTGGTCAGAAGATTTACGAAATAGACCCCCTTTTGACAAACTATCATGGACACCTTGATTACAGGTAAAAATGTTTTTGTTCGTTGAGTAATTTGCTTATTGTAGGGACAGAATTCATTGATTGGGAAATTGCGCATGATATTATGTCATCTATAGGCTATTGTACTTTTTGCCTGTGATGGTGATCTGGTTGATGATCTTTAGTATTTTTATCTTCTGACTTTAGTATGCTACTGCTTACCAGTCCATTTGTGTACTTATATGTGAAATCTTTCTGAACATTCTTCAGCAACTCAGATGTAAATTATCTGCCATGTCATAGGATTTGGAAAATCATCTTTGAGGTTGTTGCAATGTGTGATCATTTCATCTAAAAGCTTAAACTTTAAAAGCTTAAGCTTTTAGGGATAACACACTTTTATTTACTTATTTATATTCTTAACACGCTCCACACATACGGGCATGATTCTTTTTTCATGGGTCAAGCACGTGGAAATTCTTTTTGATAATGGGTGGCGGCGAGATTCAATCCTAGAACCTCTGATACCAATGTTAAGCCGAGTTCTCTCTTATTTTCTCTTCCGCTTCGCAGAGTTTAATATGTCCCTGCTATGCATCTTGTCAAACTTTACTTTCTTCCATTGCCTAGATTGAAAACTGTACAACTGAACAAATCATCCCAGTGATTCCTTATGTTTTCCATAGGCAGACCGAGTTGACCCACCATATTTTGCTGTAATCACTACTTTATTCTTGAGATTGTACCTCCATAACCATTTGTAGAAGAGGCTTCTATCACTGTTTCAGGTTTCTTACTCCAAGACCATGAACCTCCTTTTACTCACCTATGTAGGTATACTTTTTGGTTTCTGCATTACTTTCCCATAGAAATGCCTTCTAAGCTTGTCACTCATTTCTAGGACTCATGAAGTAGTGGTATTGTTGGAAGAAATGCAGGACACTTTTAATAAGTAATAGTCTGCCACCCATTGAAAGATAGTGCTTCTTCCACTTTAACAGTCTCTTCTCAGCCTTAGATAACTCCATTCTCTTCTGTTGTGCCTTTATATTTGGCTATAAGAGATCTTCCTGGTAAATGGTGGGTATTTCACCAATTCTGCATCTCAACATTTCAGCCAGTGAGTGTGTTGTCAACTCCATTGACTGGGAAAGGAAACTTTGGTTCATATTGATTCTGAGGCGAGGAACTCTCTCAAAGGCATGTCAAATGACTCTTAGGTGCATCAGTTGCCTCTCCTCAGCATCACAGAGGAGATATTATTTGTGATCTTTTAAGATATTATTTGTTCTCCTTTTAATCCTTTTCGTTGTTGGTTCAAATTATTTCTGTTAGGAATTTAGGATATGACCAGATATGTTACAATTTTCCAGATTGTTGTCAATCACTCTTATGTTTGGCAACTTCCATGCTGCTGTTGCTCACTTGATATTTTTTCCAAAAGTGTTTTACTAACGTTGATTATTCATTAGCACGGAAACAAGTGTAGCATTATGGAAACATGCTCTAGTTGATACTCTTCGTGCTGAGCAAGAGAAAAACCTCCATTTCAAGATGCTTCATAATATTTTGGTCATTATTTTTTCGAAGCAGAAACTTTCCTCAATCTGAATGCTTAGTATTTCTGTTTTTTCGTTGTCATTGATGCTTGTCTTTGATTGCCCTGATCCTATGTTGGTTTTGCTTGTTCTTCTGCCTAGGTTTGATTATTTGCTTTATAAATTCTTTAATTTTGTCTCTCATATTCAGGTCTTGAAGGACGCAAATAGGTCCATAGCACAACACATGTTAGTTTAATTTCTACTAGCAGTCTACCATGCTCACATGCACTTCCAGAATCTTTGTTCGTTCTCTGTTAATTTGTCTCTATTTTTTGATGTTGTTGCTCTCGATACACTATTTTCCTTTGGTTATGTAATTATAGTAATTATAAATTGAGACGCAGAAAGTAATAACTGTCTTGAGAGGCAAAAGTACAAAAGATCTTTTTTTACAACTTTTCTTTTTCAAATTACAAGATAAGATTAACCCACCTTCAAATATTTTTAAGACCCTTTATCTTAGTCCTGATTACTTTTTAAGACCCTTTATCTCAGTCCTGATTACATTTTAAGACCCTTTATCTTAAACTGCCCCTTAAAATATTTTTGTCCTGTCGGACAATCCTTGTAATCCCACGAATGATTACAATTTCCTCTTGGTTTATTTTCTCTGTAAAGCTTTCAAGCAGCAGTCCGGTTACAATGTTGTTTCATTACCAGAAGGGATAAGTTACTTATCCAAAACCCATGGTGCGTGTGTCGTCAAAAATCTAATATACAATGTGCTTATCCAATCTACACAATCAAGTCAGCCAATAAATTGAAAGCAAACTGCCACATGGCCTTGTCAAAAAATCACCAGATAGAAAGGAAAGGAATCCATTTCTCATAAGAGAATCACCGGATTAGATCTGCAAAAATAGTAGCAAATATGTCAAGTGCAGCCACATCTTTTCATTCTTCTCTACGCTTCTCTGTTCAGAAATTACCATCATCATCATCATGTTCGGATCAGCAAATGAGTCTTTTATCAACAAAACCTAAATCCATTCTCCAAAAAAACCCACTTTATCAACCAACTCACAAGAACATCTCCTTGCAATTCAAAGAGAAAATCTTGTGCTTAGAAATAATGGGTGTTGATTCAGGAAAAGCACTCTCCCAAAACCCCTGTCTTCACACAGCTTCTTTGCACGCTATTCATTCCATCATCACTTTCCTTCAATCCAAAGGACTTCACCAGAAGGACTTTGCAAGGATCTTTGGGATGTGCCCAAGAATTCTAACCTCAGATATCAGATCTGAACTCAACCCAGTTTTCAATTTCCTCTCAAAAGACCTAAGAGTCCCTGAACACGACTTCAGAAGGGTCATCAACAAATGTCCAAGATTGCTAGTTTGCAGTGTAAAAGACCAGCTTAAACCAGCTCTCTTTTATCTTCAAAGACTTGGCTTCACAGATTTCCATCATTTAGCTTATCAAGATCCAATCTTGCTCGTTTCAAGTGTCGAAAATACCTTAATACCCAAGCTCAATTATTTGACAAGTCTAGGATTTTCATCAACCGAAGCTGTACAAATGACTTTGAGGTGTCCAGGACTATTCACTTTCAGCATTCAGAATAATTTCAAGCCTAAATTTGACTACTTTTCCCAACAAATGAAAGGTCAATTGGATGATTTGAAGGAGTTCCCTCAGTACTTCGCTTTTAGTTTGGATAAAAGAATAAAGCCACGGCACATTCAACTTGTACAAAGTGGAGTTTCAGTTCCCTTGTCATTCATGCTCAAGACTACCGATGAAGAGTTCAACGAGTTGATAAGGCAACAAATTAGATACACTAAATTGTGAATATAAATTTTTTTCTTTTTATTTGTAAATACTTTGCTTTGCTTTGCTATGCTAAAGTTTTTTCTAACACTTGAGCGGACTAAAGCTAATATATGTATATTTTCTCAATATTCACGATCCACTGTCCTTTGTTTTCATATAAGCGTAGACACATCATTTTTTATCCTCTTTAAGTTTTATATTATTTTAAGGATTAATATTTATTTTACACTTAATCTTGATATTTTGAATGTTTATCTTATTTTCTAATAGATTTTAATTTGTGAAAATTTGAAAAGTACAAAAATATTCACATTTTTAGAATACAAGTTTTATTTCTATTTCCAAAATAAAGAAAATTTCTAAAAAATATCTTTTTTATTTTAAAATTAGATTTGACTAAATAAATAATATTTTTAATGATATTTAACTGTCTTAGACAAAAAAGGAAAAGTATTAAAGAAAATAGAAAAGAAGAGAAAGGGATCAATGAAAGAAGGCTAAAACAAAAGATTCCATATTATCTTCTCGTGATAAACTTTATTTGTATACTTTTGGAAATGTTTCTCCACGTTTACGAGATAATATCTTAGATGATCACTTAATTAAGGGTTCATCTCTCAGAAAATCACTTAACTTTGTTTTATAACTCAAAAATCACTCAACTAAGAGTATTTTTCTCAGAAAGTCACTCAACTAAGAGTATTTCTCTTAAAAAGTCACTCAACTTTATTTTATAACCCAAAAGTCACTCAACTAAGGGTAATTCTCTTAGAAAGTCACTCAACTATTGATATTTCACTTAAAAAATTACTCAATCAATTTAAATAATCTTTTCATTAAATTTTTGTTGACATGAAATTTTTATTTAAAACTAAATTTTTAAGAAATGAAAAAATATGTATTTTAACAATTTTATTGACTCGCCCCACTTGATATGACCCACTAAAATTATATAGGTTAAATATACATATATTAAGACCTTTTTATTTAAAATTTTTTTATGTGGTAACTCATTTTTTAAAAGTTAATTGCATTAATACATAACTTTCTAAATATTTCAAAAAAAATATTATATAACATATATAGCCAATAATTTAAATGTGAATAGTGTCCAAAAAGATCATGAATTAATTTATCTTTAATTCTTATTAATTATATCCCCTTATCTCTCTATAAATAATGAATTAATTTTAGTTGTTAATATTTTATATCTCGTTCTTTCATTAAATTAGGAATTGAATACTAAAATATCTTCTTCGGATTTTCTCAAAAAGCATATTCTGATTTTATTTTAATGGTATAAATAAAGTATAGTAATATTTTCTTAGAGTATGCATGATTTTGATTTATTATATTTAAAATATTATCAAAATCAATGGTATGTTTAAAATATAAAATAAAAATATACCATAATTATGAAAATATTAAAAACAAATTATGGGCATCAATATATATTAATGTTGCTAAAGATTTAAATATTTAAACACTAAAAAATCATAAATAAAAACTTATAAAAAATTAAATTTGTGCATGTTAGTAGTGTGTATTATACAAAATAAAAAAAAGAAAGAAAATCAATATTGGCATCTTTATTTAATTTTTTTTGTCTTAGGAGACAAAAATAATAATTAAGTTACTAAGGAGTAAGATTTTAGGTTAATGATGGGGGTTTCGTTTGTGTGGGATATGCTGCAGAAGGGTATTTTTTTTTTTGTTAAATTGATATGCTATTTTTATGTTAAAAATATGTAATGTGTTTTTCAATATTGTATAATTAAATAAAGATGATCCATATAATTTTAGGGGGTCATATCAAGTGGAGGTGAGTCAATAAAATGATTAAAATGGATATCATTTTATTTTTTAAAAATTTAGCTTAAAATAAAAATTTTATTTTACCAGATTAATTTAATTTAAAAAATTATTTAAATTGATTGGATGACTTTCTAGGTGAAATAACAATAATTGAGTGACTTTTAAGTTAAAAACAAAGTTGAGTGACTTTGTGAGAGAATTACTCTTAGTTAAGTGACTTTCTGAGAGAGATACCATTAATTGAGTAATTTTTGAGTTATAAAACAAAGTTGAGTGACTTTTAAGAGAAATATCATATTATCTCCTGCATTTACCCATTTTTATTTATCCAAATATCTCACAATCACTCATGTTGCCAGCACCCTTGATCACAAAATTTGGCACGTCAATTTTTTTTTCCAGTTTCACTGACAAATCACACACCTCACCATTTTCGCACCAATTGACACACCTATACACACTACACACACAGAAGCACAAATATATACTCACCGGCACTCTCTCAATTTTCTTTTCTTTGGAAGCACACATCACTCCTCTTCTTTATCTTCACTCACCTGCTCTCACACATATACTCCCACTCACTCAACCTCACATATACACCTCACAGACTCATTTTCTTTCTCTGCAAGCACACGCCATAGATACACAAACACACGCTCAGCACTCACATTCACTGCTCACCTGCACCCACACCACATAAACATATAGAGAATAGAGGGTGAGGAAAGAAGAATAAAGAAGAGTGGGGGGACCAAGTGCTCATGAGGATGATAGACTAAACATCTACACAAGCTCTTTTCTTTTGTCTTCCCGGTGAGGTCTGACTTATCCGGGTCGATGTCGAGGTCATTGTTCCGATTTCAAGTTTCATTTAGCTGAAGGTTTTGCCATCTAAAGCATCTTTCAGGTCTATTTCTTTCATTTACTTATTAATCAATTGAATTATTATTGAAGTCTACGAAATATATATGTAATGAGTTCTCTTTTCAACTATTTAATTTTTGTTTGTTCTCTGAGATTGATGTTTTACTGGGTATTAGTTTATTGTTTAAAACAATATTACATTGTTGAAGGTAATATAGATATATATGTATAATGCTTCTCCTTTGTAGAGAATATTTATGCATGAAAGACGTTGCTGCTTTTGGATTTTTTTTCTTTTAAAACAAAAGAAAATTTGAACTCTAGAAGGGCAGCTATTAGGCTTGCTCATATTAAATTCTTTTTTGGATGAATCATCTGCTCCTATTGATGCTTCCTGACCTTTTTTTTTTTTTTTTTAATATAATCATTCAATCATGCACGGAGATTTAAGCCAGCTTGTATTTAAGTTTTTAATTGAAGTGGTATAACAATTGGTTTATTAATTTTGAATGAGTTGGTTTAATGGAACTGTTATTCAAGTATATTTTAGGTGTCGATCAATGTTTAAGGTTCAATGAATTTATGCGATAGGGAGGTATATAGATTCGAAATTAGTTCAAATTCTGTTGTTAAAAGGAGTAAATAGTTTGCTCAAAAAGAGGTTTATTAATTTTGAATGAGTTGGTTTAATGGAACTGTTCTCCAAGTATTTTTTAGGTCTCGATCAATGTTTAAGGTCCAATGAATTAATGCGATAGGGAGGTATATAGACTCGAAATTAGTTCAAATTCCGTTGTTAAAAGGAGTAAAAATAGTTTGCTTAAAAAGAGGTTGATTAATTTTGAATGAGTTGGTTTAATGGAACTGTTCTCCAAGTATTTTTTAGGTCTCGATCAATGTTTAAGGTCCAATGAATTAATACGATAGGGAGGTAGATAGACTCGAAATTAGTTCAAATTCCGTTGTTAAAAGGAGTAAATAGTTTGCTCAAAAAGAGGTTTATTAATTTTGAATGAGTTGGTTTAATGACTGTTCTCCAAGTATTTTTTAGGTCTCGATCAATATTTAAGGTCCAAAAAATTAATACGATAGGGAGGTATATAGACTCGAAATTAGTTCAAATTCCGTTGTTAAAAGGAGTAAATAGTTTGCTCAAAAAGAGGTTTAATAATTTTGAATGAGTTGGTTTAATGGAACTGTTCTCCAAGTATTTTTTAGGTCTCGATCAATGTTTAAGGTCCAATGAATTAATGCGATAGGGAGGTAGATAGACTCGAGATTAGTTTAAATTCCGTTGTTAAAAGGAGTAAATAGTTTACTCAAAAAGAGGTTGATTAATTTTGAATGAGTTGGTTTAATGGAACTGTTCTCCAAGTATTTTTTAGGTCTCGATCAATGTTTAAGGTCCAATGAATTAATGCAATAGGGAGGTAGATAGACTCGAAATTAGTTCAAATTCCGTTGTTAAAAGGAGTAAAAATAGTTTGCTCAAAAAGAGGTTGATTAATTTTGAATGAGTTGGTTTAATGACTGTTCTCCAAGTATTTTTTAGGTCTCGATCAATGTTTAAGGTCCAATGAATTAATACGATAGGGAGGTATATAGACTCGAAATTAGTTCAAATTCCGTTGTTAAAAGGAGTAAATAGTTTGCTCAAAAAGAGGTTAATTAATTTTGAATGAGTTGGTTTAATGACTGTTCTCCAAGTATTTTTTAGGTCCCGATCAATGTTTAAGGTCCAATGAATTAATGCGATAGGGAGGTAGATAAACTCGAAATTAGTTCAAATTCCATTGTTAAAAGGAGTAAATAGTTTGCTCAAAAAGACGAGTTTGAGTTTTAACCCAAAAGTATTATAAATTGTTAGCTAGTTAATTTAAGTGATAATTAACGATGAGGTCGGAAAACGCTATTATCGATAAGTCATTTAAATAAAATTCATTTACCATATTTAAAGTCGATTTGATAGAGTGGATAGACTTTTAAGTGCGTTAGTCGTTTGCTTTGGCGTGAGAAATGGGACGACTCATAAATGTTTTTCAAAAAATGTGAGAGACCGATCAATAATTCGTCGTAAGACTGGAAAGTGCTGCTACCAGTGAGCCACATGTTAATAATTTAAGATAGTTTTCAAACAAGTTTAAAAGAAAATCAGAAAGATGAACCAATAAATCTTAAATCCTTTAATCATAATATATCCAAAAATTAAGTTCAGTTTAATATAAGTCGATAAAGCAACCGTGCTAGAACCACGGGACTCGGAGGATGCCTAAACCTTTCCCTCGATCAATAGAATTTCTTACCCAATCTTTTATTTTTGCAGACCAAAAATAAGAGTCATTTCCTTTTGATTAGGGATTCAAAAATAACAGAATTTCTTCATTTTATTTTTATTTTTATTTATATTCTCTTTAATTTATTTTTTTATTTCTATTATTTTTATTTCTTTTTAATATTTATTATTTTATGTTATTTATCTTTCACTTTCTTTCTTCTCATTTTCCAAACTTTACTTCTTGGGATTCCATGTAATTGCTCATTATTATTTTTCTTTATTTAACATAAATGCATTATTGTTCTACTTTTTTAATTAAAGTAGAACTTTATTGTTGAATGATGTTATAGATTTATATTTTTCTTTTCTTTTCTTTTAATTATATTACTTAAGTTATGTCAGAACTTATTTGAGTTATGTTAGAATTTGTGCAATAGGAGTATTATGTTAAATTTTTTTTTAATTTTGAACTTATATTATATTTTTCGGTTCTAATTTATTTGTTTTACTAGTATCAACTTATATTTCACATTGCATGCCATTTATTTTTCAGTTGGAATTTATAGATTATTTTTTATCAAATATTTGAATACTTTTATGAAATTATATTTATAATATTAATATTTTTGTCAAACATGCGTTCCATGATGATCTTAAAAAATGTGACTTTTAGTTTTTATAATTAATTTAATTAAACTATTATTAATTTTAAAATATATAACAATTATTTTTTATAATATTAGTTTTATATATACATACATACATATATATATATATATATATATATATATATATATTAATTAATATAATTTTTCAAAGATAATATGTATCTTAATATCTAGTTTACTATCACTTATAAGATAAATATGTGTGAAATATTAATTTTTAATAATTAACTTTTATTTTAAAATGTTTAAGCTAACTGTGTAATTATAGTTGTGCAACGAAACAACACGCTTAAAATTACATTATGATAAACAAACAGGTCATGATAATTATTATACTAATAATTATACCAATTCTAATTATCAAATGGCTTTTCAAACATAATCTAATTGTTTTCAATTTATAGGTACACATCAAATGATACCTTAATACTTTTTTTGAAAAAGAAAAAAATGATTCAAAATCTGCTGACTGTTGGTATTTGATATAAGAAGTAAGGATAATTTCGAAGCAAGAGTACAGCCCCTATAGCTCAGTGGTAGAGCGTCAGTCTTGTAAACTGAAGGTCTGTAGTTCGATCCTGCATGGGGGCAAACGTTTCTTTTTGAAAGTTTTAACCTCTTCCCTTTTTTATAAAAGTATTAAAATATCGGATACTGTATATAATTATTTAGAAGGTGAAATTTTGACTTTTCAATTTTGATTGAAATATTTTTTTTTGTAACTTATTAACGAAGAAAATAGTTTATATTTTTATTTGTCCAAGGTTTTAGTGTGAAATTGAGGCATTTCGTGAAAAGTTAAAGTTATAATTTTTTAATATTTGAATATATATAAGTTGAATTCGAACAAAATATGATTACCGAATACTTTAAAATAAGATATCAAAATTAAATTTTAAAATATCAAATTAATTTAATTTATTAATAATATAATATTTTTAAAAGGAAAAATTCAAAAATACCAAATCAATCTTTTAATATTTATATCATATTTCACCCCTAATTCAAAAATCAAACTATGGCACAACAAAACCTTGACATTTAATTGAAGAAGAATAAATTAGTGATCTATTATTCACTAACCTTCAGAGCATGTTGGCTAACAATGGATGGATTATTATATTGTGAATACTAAACAGATGAATTACTATATAGTGATTTATAATTAGGCATTTTACATTTTAGTAAATTTCATCTGTGTGTTTCTATAAATATACAAATATTATTCACATCTTTACCGCATAAAATATTTTATATATTCTCGTATAACTAATATCATATATTTGTGTTGCTTGATATATCAACTAAATATTATAAAATTTACGGGTTTATATTTTTTAGGAAAAAAAATGTCTTTTAATTTTGCAATTTAGATCTAATGCATTTCTCGTTAAAAAAAGTAGTGTATGTATATCTTACCGTCTCTTAACTGATACATATGTATTCTCGTTGTTTAACAAATGATGTATATTTATTATTTTCATTAGTAGACTAAATTTATTAAAAAAGAAATATAAAGTTGATTTTTAAATTCTAAAAATACAGTATGTCTTTAAATAATTACCTCACCCTTTTTTTTGTCCGTCCAAAGAAGACCCCTATAAATTAAGGTCTTCTTTGTAACTTTAGCATCCGTTGTACTTTTAGATCATTCATGCCCTAACCCTTAGAAATATGTCTCGCATTTATCGTTGACCCCATTAAAGTTCTAAACAAAAATAATAACAGCGAGGATAATTTTAAATTATAATTTTATTGAGGGGAAGCTAATATCAGTTATTATATATGAGAAAATTTAAAAAATGGCAATAATTTGAAAGAAATTAGGTTTAAGTATCATAATTTAATTATTTACATAAAATAATAATAATTTATGTGTCATGCTTTGTATTTAGCGTCAGTAAGCCTAACAAAATACAAATACAAAATCTGAGAATTTGAGTGATTTTAGGAATTATGTTCCAATTAGAATTTTGGTTACCATAAATTCCTAAAGTGATACTTATTAAATTTAATTAATAATAGAATTCTAATAAAGGACAGGATCTTTGCATTTAGTTTTATACCAAAATTATTTATTTAACTAAAGAATCTCATTTTTAATAGAGGGGTATTTTCGTAATCTAGCTTTTGACTAGCGGGCTTTCTACTTATAATATAATATGATGTATGAGAATTTGTTAAAATTTCTAACATATGATTATATAAAAGTACATAATTTTATGATAACTTATAACATATTCCACACCTATACATGTTAAGCATATTTGAATCTGCTTATAAGATTATTTAATTAACATCTTTATTTTCATCTACATTCATATGCAAATTTAATTATTTAAACATTATCAAATAACTATATATCAAAATTAATAATATTTAAATTCACTTCAAAACATTACCACTTTGAATTTGGATAAAGTCGGACAACTCGATTTTGAGTTGCAACAAGTGTATGAATATTTTCATGATGGACGCAATTTTTATACTTGGTGAGTAGAAATTTTAAAATTAGGAATTTAACACTAAATGAATAAAGTATTGTATAAGGTATTAAGACTCATTTTATAATCACTATTATTAATTTTTACTTTTTTTTTCACAATCTTTATTTAGATTGTAATTTAAATTAAATAGTCTTTCGGCTCACGGGCTGACCTCGGCCCAACCTCGATCACGCTCAAATTAACTGGGACTTATAAACCTCAGTTTAAATGAATTTAAAAACTCTTAACCCAACTCTACTCTGATAGGGGGTTGAATTGGATTAGCCTGAAGGGACAAACCCATTCCGAAGGCTCTAGTTTTATCTTTCCGTTGGTAAAGATAACAGATACATTAATTTGTATGAGTTTTCAGATAAATTTGCATAATATGACAGTTAAAATATTAGTTTGTATATTATGTAATATGAGTATAATCTAATTTTCAAATTATAATTTTGTCAAGGGGGAAGCTAATTACAGTTGTTATACATAAATATGTTTATTTTTCAGTTGGTGAAAATAATTCAGACATTAATTAGTATCAGTTGTCAATTAAATTTATATAACATGACAGTTAAAATATTTAATACAAATAATCTTTTATACATTATGTAGTTTGACTATAATATAATCTTTTGAGTAGATTACAGTTTAATGTGTTTTAAGTCAAGTGAAAATTTTGACTATAAATACCAGTATTTTGCATTTCATCAAACACTGAAGATAAAAGAGAAAATAATATTTTATTGAGGAAAAGAAGTGTTTATAAAGTATTACAAATTATGAAATTCACAAAAGTTGCATTGATAATTTTTCAGATTGTGATGGTTTTGAGAAATAAAAAAATATCACTGATCACATTTCTCCTAAAGAATTGAATTACAATTTTACTTGTTCAATTAAATGTTACTCCAAATTTAAAGAAGGTATAATTTTATTTATTTTAATAATTAACTATTTTTATTTTAATAATTTTTTGTATTTTTTAATATCACTTAATTTATGACGTACATTTTGATAAATTTTATATGGATTCAAAGTTAATGAAAAGCTGCTTAAAAGAACGATCAACAAAACATTGCATCAAGAAAAAACATGTAATCTTATGCTTGTTTTTGCAAAAGCATAAATAACCAACAAAAAAATTAAGATTAATATTTATGCTATATATCTTATTAGTTACGTCAAATGTGTTGATCTATATTTACATCTAATGAATGGAGTACTATTTTTTTAAAAATAATTTTTATCTGTTGTATTTTTATCCTCTATTAGTATAGACTAGGGCATTGTTTAGGAGATCTTGTTACGTATGTGTTGAACTCCGAAAAACGTCAACATCATCTAGAGATGGTAAAATTAACTCTATCATTTAATATCTTATTCAATTGCCTAAATTTAATCAGGTTAAATATAACTGGCTTGCTAATTTAATTTGATAAATAAATTTAAAATTATTCATTCAATCATCAAAAACTAAAAAATTAAATTACCATTTTACTCCTTCACTAAATAAAAATTTAATTAAATATTAATATTTTATTATATCATATCATATTTATATATTTATTAATTTAAGTGGAAGCCAAAATATGAGAAGTTAAAATAAACAAATTAATAATAATAAAGGAATATAAACAATAATAATTATTATAAATAATAATAATAATAATAATAATTGATAACCAAAAAATTTAAAAGTTTAATTACTAAATGTCCATCGAATATTGAACTATTATTTTACTCTTTAAGTAAAAAAGTATTTTTATAACATTCGTGTATAAAAATGTAATTATATATTCTAATAATTTATGATACTAATTCAATATCCTTTCAAGGTTATGTTATTTCGTAATTTACAAAGTAGCAAAGTTAAAGTAGACTCCCATTCTCTTTATTCCTCTCAAAAGATGAAAAGTTTAACGAGTAAATAATAATGTCTTTTCTTTGCATACAATTATTTAGCATATACCACATTATATTTATAATAAATAATAAAATATTTTTTCTTTACATATAATTATTTAACACACACCACTTTCATCTTAATAAATACAATACAGAAATGTCAAATGATTAAGTATAGTAAATTTTAATATATTTATATATTATGTCATTAAAAATTTTTACTTTTATTTTTCATCCGACACATTTATACGGAGATTTTATTAAATTTAAATTTTATGATAAGAATAAAACATTTCGTAAAAAAATAATTTCACATTTAAAAATTAAACTCGAAATGTGAGAACTTTTCCTATCAACCAATTATGTTGAGCTACTCTTTCGTTATGCGGAGTTACGTTTCGGCCTACAACTAGTAGTATTAAACAATCTCATTGTTTAAACTTATCAAGCAAAAGCAAATCTTCTTTTAAGATACAGAAATTTAAAGTGAACTTATCCGGAGTACAACATATATCACAGATGTCAAGATAAGAGGCTTACCTCGTGAACAACTGCTCCGTTAAAATATCTACGTATAAATCTTATTTTTAAATATAAAAGTGAAGAAATTGAACTTTAATTTATCATATTCACTGTATATAATAGAAAATTTGTACTGTTTCCTACTTTAAGGTAACAATATTTTACCCATTATAATAGTACTAATATCAGAAAATTACTTTATCAACTATCACAACAAAAAGTAATTTTACTGCTATATCCATCAACGTGTTCTTATTGATATAGCAGGTAAAATTAATTAATTTAATAACTTTACTGTCATAAACTTATACAATTGTTTTGGGGAAAAAAGAAAAAAGAAAAAGGGCTCCTATGTAAAAGTGTTATTAGGCAGGTTACAAGTGTCCCTGTCTTTACTGATATTGAGGCAGTGTGGGGATGTTAATAGTCTCTAGTTTCTATAGAGCATATGGACTTCGATAAGCTCAAACAAATCAGTCAGCAATGTAATTAGAGTAGTACTACTTTAGTTGCAAACCTAGCCTGACCAATTATTTCAATACTATCTAGCTTCACTAATTGAAAACAATAAGTTAGTAGTTATCTGTAGTCATAGTGAAACAAGTTAAATACAGAAAAAATCAAGTATGTATTCAATAGTCAACACATGAATGTTTAATTTAGCATGTGATATAATGTAACTATCCAATGAATATTGTGCTTTAATTTACTCACTCTTTTTTCTTTGACCAAAAAGTTAGCTAGACTATTATTTATTTTGAATAAACTACAAGACTATTTTGAGAATAATGCTCATTCTTTTGGAGAATAATAGGAGATTTCCTCTTTAGATCTAGTGTGCAAAGGCCCTTAATTAAGAAGAGCTTAATTCACATTCTTGTTACAAACTCACTTTAGATTTTCACTAACATATGTAACTTTTTCCATTTAAATTTTGTGTTTACTCTTCGTTCTCAATTTGTTTCAGTCAATACATTTATTTGATATCAAAACAAATGCAATGTGTGGAACGTTCCTTTATGGAAAATTATTGGTTTTATTCATAAGCATTCAGAACATATGTTTGGAAAATTGTAGAGTATGAAAAATTTCTCTCAAAATTCTGAAAACATTTCAAGATAAATGAAGATAGAAATGTTGGAAATGAAATGATATAAAAAATGTTATGCTGTTTAGCAAAATTATTCGTGTTCGAATAAGCAATATTACATGTCATTAGGTGTTGGAACTAATTTCATCTGAAAGAACTTTGAAGCCTAGTAAACAATAAATCTCAAGTTAAACACACTTGGTTTCGACTCAAAATCTTTGATATTCAAAAATAGAGGTTTGTAAGACAAGTGCATTATTTGAAGTGTGTTTGGTATAAGTCCATTTGAAAAGTCTTAAGAAGAATGTACAAGTAATGTTTTCAAAAGTTTTAACTTAAAAGGTCTTCAAGTATGAATTGCTTTCCTAGCTCAACAATAATTAAAATTAAAAGTGAATAACAAGGCATATAAGTTTGTTATCAATTTCCCAATTCTTAATATCTCCAACAAACATTTTTTACATTTAGAAGTAAGAGTTTTGAATAAGAAGTGGTAGCATCATTTTTGCCCTAGATTTTAATCTGCAAAAGCACAAATTGTAGGGATCATTATTATTTTTCTCACTAGTTATTACCTGATATATAGCATGGGAAATTAATTGAAGGTTTTATAGTTTACCCTTCAACGGCCCAAGCTAAGTGCAGCCTTAGCATCAAATCTCCATGCAAATCCCCCAAAGTCCATCTTCCACACATCACAAGGCATTATCCTTGACTGCTTCACCTTATTCCATGTATACACAACTCTTACTGTGCATGCAAAACCCGGCAATAATAATAATGGTACTGTTTTCTTCTCCTTCACTACTAACCGTACCGCCATCTCCGGCAGCGCTCCTCCCTCTTCTAGCGGATCTGTCATTCTTCGATACGCCAGATTCACCCACTTCACGGTCTCTAGACCGTCCGATATAAACCCCGGACACGTGTCACCCTCCAGATTCATCATCTTCTCCTTGTCCGTACTTCCTAAGGCTGATAAATCCACCAAAGTGTTTGTTATACCTTCAACCATCACACACGATTCCACAACCATCGGAGATCGGATCTCCATCGTCCGATCTGACATATTCCGTGCATCGACTGATAAAATATTGTTATTCATCCATATTGATTGGTCTTGCACCAAAAAGTTGATGGTTTTTGGGTAAGATCTGTTTTCCGGCGAGATTTTAACGCCTCCACTGCTTTCCGGCAGCAGCTGCAGAGTCGTCACAACAGTTTGATGATCATCCAACACCAAGGATGCATCACTACTTTTTTCTTTCTCTTCTTTTTTATTCTTGCACTTGCTATTTCTCTTAACTCTAACGTACTTTCTCTTTGTTCTTCGTTTTCCAACAACATCTACCGTGTGAGTTTCCGGAGCAGAGCCCGAAGCCGAAGAATTAGCTACGGGCTTCGGCGCAATCGGCCGGAAGCGCATCATCATCTTGTTGATTATCGTCGTATCTTTGGGTGCACTCGGGTGTACAGGCCCGGCCCAACTATTACCAACGTCCATTCGGGCCGAAGAGCTCTCTGGCAGAACGACTTTTAGACAGAAAAGATTAAGTTTAGCCGGATGCCGAGAGGATTATCATAGTTACAGGCACAGTTCGTAGGGTTAGGAAGCACCACGTGTCTAGGGCAAACCTCAAACAGTGAAGAGCCGTGATTGGTGGGATGAGATCAGGTGGGTCCCATGATAAAGCAGCATATCCAGCGAAAATGGAAATAGAGTTGCTGTGATTGGTGTGCCAGTGAGAGAGCCAATGGGGGGAAATCACGTATAGTAGAGCACTGAGGTAAAAAAGGGCGACACGTTTGTACCTTGATAGAAGCAAAGTGGGAATGCTTTTCTGGGAGCTTCCATTAAATAGACGCGTGTCCATTTGTTTGAATTGTTTCAATATCCCATATTCCCACTGTCCTAGCTTCATCGTGAATAACACCTTCCTCGACCTCACTCACACATATATTTCTTCATTTTTCTTTTTCAACTATTTCGTTTCAATTTCATAGAGCATATATATATATATATAACAAATTTTGAAATATAAAAAACATAACCTCATTTTGGAACAATGTGTAAGGTGATACATTTAGTGCATACGGCAAGTGATGGCAAATAGAAGCGAGTGAGGAGAACGCTCTGAGGTGTTGAGGGGTGGGTGTTGGAAGTTGCAAATATTGGTTGTTGAAGAGGGGTAATTGGGTATGGGCCGCGTGGATGGTTCAGATGAGAATCCAGGGACCCACCCGAAAATGAAATAATAGGAGGTGAGGTCACGGAACAATGACAATACAATTGATTTCTGATTGGAGGGCTGCACCTAAAATTATACTGATAGAATCTGATGCCACCTTGCCTTTCAATTGTTTTATCTTTCTTCTCATCATGATAGTGAGGTTCTTCCCACTTAATATAAAATTAATATTCTTGCCTGATGATAACCATTTAATAACTTATCTCTATAAGATTGGTTTTCCTGGGACTACCTAGGGATTTCATTGATTGAAAAATAAGGAATTAATTGGTACAAAGTTAAATATAATGATGATGAAAGCTGGATCAAACCATTAATATTGGAAGCGAAAAACAAAGACAAATTAAAAAAGCTGGTAGACTAGTACGTAGTACTGGAATTATGAGTACTACTTGTCTATTCATGTAAAGCTAGCTAGCTACAATAGATTCTCTGAATTAGTTACTATATATAGAAACAGGTCACAACATGACATACGATATATATTGCCTGTGTTCTATTTCAGAGAAGGTCAATTACTTTAAAAATAAATAAATAAAATCTTATGTTTGTTTATGAATGTTTTATGATATCTTCGTTGATTTGCTAGTAATCAGCCAGTAACGGCGACAGAGCAAAAGTCGTAAGAAAAAAAAAACTTTTATTTTACATAACAGGTTATTGATATGTTTAAGACTACAAGCTAAGTTTTAAAAGTCTTAAACTCCTAATTGTCTATTCAAACTTATTATAAGGAAACAGAAATTTTAGTTTAAATACTAGGCCACATCGAGCATACGATATATATTAAATCTACTTAAGATCTTATATATTACTAAAGAGAATATATACTGTTCCGATGAGTTTCATAATTATCTAGTCTTGCTCCCTATGTATATAACTGATAAAATAATGAATGGCAAAGTGATATATATATATATATATATATAATATGTTGGATAAAGATGATTTTTACCTGAAGTTGATGGAATGATACATCGTACTGTATGTTTCACTTCGTGGACAGTTGCTGCCTGCTGTATATGTCTGATCATTTCTAACTTCACTTGTTATGAGTTTTTGAGGCAAAGTATAGATATATGTTGCACCCAGCACTCTTTGGGTATAATATTATATGCATACAGATTCATATAGATGCTTCCATTGAGAGGTATCCCTCCACATTACACATGGCATAATATAGAGGAATTGCTTGCACATTAGCATTATTATTATTACTACTACTTCATCCCTTCTATTTTATAATATTAGGATAACGTTTTCTTTACCTTTGATCTGCTCCTACACAAGCACAAACTTTTTAAATGATTCTCATTACATTTTTTAAAATCATAAACTTTGATATGATCATAATTTCCCTCGACCGCTTTTGGATAAAGTTAGACAATAAAATGAGAGGAATTGTTCGATTGCTTCTGATCTTCCCCTTATTATGTGGTCCTTCGTCTTAGCAATATTATCAGTGTAATACAATTTTTTATTATAAAAAGTGGTGAAATTATACAATCATTGATATTTCTTCGCTAAAAAATTATAAGATTCTAAAAAATAAAATTAATTATACAGTGGTGTAGGCAGAATTTTATGGTGAAGAAGTTGCTGTCGCATAGATGTGTTACCACACGTTGTATCCTCCAATGACTTGGCATCTCTATGTTACTTGTTTTAGTAGTTGAAAGAAATTCATGTTTTTTGTCTTGAAATTGTATTGTGGAATGGACAGTGGACACCTATGTATGTACTTGTCGTTTACGAAGAACCAAAGAAAGCAAATCTTAATTTTATATGAGATAAATCTTGTATCCCCGAATAAACAACTTGTTTGCTTCAATAATTGATCTACACCCAATCAAAACATCTAAGGACTTCAATTCTTCTCTAATCCCCTTTTCATATGAAAGGACACGTGGTGGACTCCAGATGGGATAGCAAGTTGGGGTTATAATAGAATATTTAGTCTGTGGAACTTGGCCATTGGCTGGTTTCTAATTGGTTCAAAAGGCACAAGTTCTGTCCCCTTTTAGTAAACCTTTTTCTTCATAACATTACGAGACAAGAAAAGAAAAATGCAACTCCTGATATTATGTCTTACATTGCACACGTTGAATGTAGTCTCTTAATAACCTGTTTCCTTCAAGATTGTGAGAGGAAATAGTAACATATAAAATGTGCTTGGATGATAAAATTTGCCTCAATAAGTTAATCTTAAAATGTAAATTCTACTAAACGGCACGGCTTTACTAATCAAATTATTCAAAATTATGTCAAAATACCACCACACCGATAATTTACGTAAGCTTGTTGGATTAAGTTTTGCAGCTAATCTAAAATTCAACATTTACATTCAAGTCACTTTATTATTCCGTATTAAACTGTGAATATTTTACCATTTTAGGCAAGAACTACGTCATGCTTTGCCAGAACTAAGGAGTACTGAATCATTCATAGTAACACACGCAAACAGCAAATCTGCCACCCCAATAGCAATAAACTTGCTACTACTAAGGTTCTTACCGGATCAATCGTATCGGTACTCCTTTGAATAGGATTTTACGTGCAATAAAATTGTATATCAAGTAACAAAACTATAAATCTGGAGAAAGGAAAAGCCAAGTTTCGTTTCACAGCAGCCGGACCAAGCTCCACAAACAGGGGTTACAACCTCAAAAACAAGGCGAGAATGTCTCCCCTATAAAAGTCAAACTTCAAAATTACGCGGGCCTCTTATTTCGACTTCAAGTAAAAGAAAATTTTAGCCTGTTCCCTTAAACAAAACCAGGCCATTCCAGAATAAGATGTCAACAACCAAAACATTTTGAGAAAGATAATATTATTTGCCTGTTCCAGAAGCATTCAAATAGGAAGAATGTTCTAATTGACAACATCAAGGACCAGCTTCCGTGACTTGAGAACAGACCACCTCAAACGCCTGTAGTAAGCAGCTTGAAGTAGCGCAAGGGACAGTACAAATATCCACTTGAAGCCCATCTGCGGTGGAAATGCAATTATATCATAATCTACCATATATTAACACAGACAACATTTGTGCAAAACCAAAAACAACAAACCAGTTTTCTCTCCTCCATCTCTGGTTCAGCAGCCCAAGCTAAAAATGACACCACATCTTTCCCCATCTACACAGCAATGCAAGGACAAATTAGCTTATTTATACTGAAACAGAGTAGTGTAGTTCATGTCCGTGAAACTACATGCAGCCAGCTCCAATCAAGTGACAAAGGGACCAACCTGAGCTTCTGTCGCAGGGGTACCATCTTCATATTCAACAGCACCATCATTAAGCATTTTAGGCATTGCAATAGCGCCACCAGGGAAGTAAGGATTATAGTGCAGTCCTTCACGAATCTACAGTATGGTTGTAGCTTGACAGATCAGTCAAAGAGACAAGGAATGCCAGTATTGTGCGGACAAAATCTAGTAATCTAGTCATCTTCAACTAATAAATCGGTTGACTTTGATTAGATTATACTCACAAACAAGGACAAGAATTAGGACGGCTAAGTAAGCAAACCAACAAATGCACCATGAGATGCTTCTAGAATAGAGATCCTAGATAGGATCATTTTAGGATCCCATGATTGGACCATAAGATCCAACCAAATATACAAACGATTTCATATTTGATTAAAAGCTCAAAATGAGCTTAAGAAAAAGAGTTGATAATATAACTGGGTTAGTTATTATATTATATGGATTAGTTGCACCTGTTGGTCTTGGAATTTGTTGCACAGCTTGCACAAGTTAAGAAAATACAATACAAGAATTTCCTAACGCTGACAAATTAGTAGGATACTAGGATCACTGTGACTGAGTGAAGTCTTAAGATCTACTGTCTGAATTGATCTAATACAATCCTACAATCAGGATCATAAGTTCTCATGTGAGATCCTATGCAACTATAAGTGATCCAACACACCCTGATCCCCTCACTTCTCGATTTCCACTAGCATTTTGGTTAAATTAATGAATTTGTACAGTAGGATTGTTGATTTCAGTTCAAGTCACAGTTCAGACTACATAGAATAAGATGCCTATCAGCGTTAAAGCAGTTCACAAACCCTGCCCTCTCAGCTGCAGTACATCACGAAAAGGACTGGAGACTTATCCTACTTCGCTTACAGTCAAAAACCAGAAATCACAGTGTCACCGAGACTGAAAGAGTGGAGGAAAACAATTTATGGAGAGCTAAATAACAGGAAAAACAGTCTTCTTGAAGAGTTGGCTGACATTGACTGGCACAGAATAATAGAGATTTGATTGAAGATGAAATGATGATAAGAGTGTTGGAGGAACTGGTAAAAAATGAGGAGTCCAGTCGAAGGCCAAAATCCAGAATCCTTTGGTTGAAAGAAGAGACAACATCACTAGATTTTTCAAGGGATGGCAACTGCTAACGGGAGATATAACACTATTGACAGATTGGTAGTAAGAGGGGAGGAGATCAAAGAACCAAAAGAAATCAAGGTAGCCATGATAGATTTCTACAAGAATCTCTATACCAAATCAGAAGAGTGGACGCCTTCCTTTGAACTTACAGACTGCCCTAAAGTTCTGAGGAACAAGAGTGGCTGCAAAGACCTTCCACAGAAACAGAGGTGTTGCATATTATTAGACAATGTGATGGTGACAAAGCACCTGGATCATATGGTTTCACTATGAGTTTATTCAAAGCATGTTGAGAGACATTGAAAGAATATCTGATGCAGACTATATATAACTTTCATCAAAATGAAGTCTTTGAGAAGTCTTTTAATGCGACATTAATAGCTTTAATCCCAAAGAAATATGGTGCAGAAGAGTTGAGATATTTCATACCAATAAGCCTGATTGGAGGAGTGTAAAATCATATCCAAGCTTATTATTGAAAGGATGAAGATAGTTATGCGGAAGCTGGTGGATGAACACTAGATGGCTTTTCTGGAAGGAAGACAGATAATGGATGTTGCTTTACTGGCCAATGAACTGGTGGATTCTAGGTGAGGCAGAACACACCATGTATTCTTTGTAAACTAGACATTGATAAGGCTGTTCATGTCATCTGGCTTTTCCTGCTAAAATACTGAGAGACATGAGCTTTGGCAACAAATGGATCAACTGGATTAAATTTGCATATCCAGTGTGAAGTTCTCACTTATCATCAATGGCAACTCTGAAGGCTTTTTTAGTCACAAAGAGGACTGAGGCAATGTGGCCCTTTGTCATCTTTCCTATTTATCTGGCAATGAAGGGTCTCAATCACATGATCAGAAAAGCAAATGAAAATGGATGGATAAAAGGATTCTGTGCACACACAAACAGAGGCAATGCAATGGAGGTTACACACTTACTATATGTAGATGACTCTTCGGTCTTTTGTGACGCAGAAGTATTACAGATCAGCCACTTAAGGGCAATTCTAACTATCTTTGATAGTATTTCTGGATTACATGTTAACTAGCACAAGAGTTTTCTCTATCCAGTCAACCAAGTTAACAATATGCAAGGACTAGTGGAAAATCTAGGATGCCAAGTAACTTCACTGCCTACTAAATATCTTGGCATGCCACTGGAGGCAAAGAACAAAGAGCTAGAGATCTGGAATGAAGTGCTGGAAAGAAGTGAAAGGAAGTTGTCTAGGTGGAAGAGTCACTACTTATCCCTGGGAGGCAGACTGACACTTGTAAAATCATTAATGGATGCTCTTCCCACATATATGATGAGCTTGTTCCCTATACCAAGTAGCACTGAAAAGAAGCTTAACCAGCTGAGGAGAGTTTTCCTTAGGCAAGCAACAAGGAAAAACACAGATTCAAACTGATTAAGTGAGATGTCTTAACTCTCAGCAAAATTCAAGGTGGTTTGGGTATAAAGAAGCTCAGTCTGCAAAATACCAGCCTATTACAGAAGTGGTTATGGAGATTATGCAATGATATGACTTTATGGAAAAGATTCATCTCACAGAAGTATGGCCTTCAAAGCAACTGGATCACTGAAGAGGATGTGGCTGGAATTTCTTGGTACTCCATATGGAAACCAATCAGAAGGTTGTGGCCTGATTTCAATGCCATTTGACCTTTAAAATTGGAGATGGTTTCAAAACAATAAATTGGAGATGGTTTCAAAACAATCTTCTGGTATGTGCAATGATAGGTGAAGACAAGTTGAAGACCTTTTTCCCAGACTTTAACATCTTAAGCCTGCAACAAAATGCCACTGTCTCTCAGGTATGGAGAGTCCGCGAGGATGGGATCTGAAGTTCAGAAGGGCCTTAAATGACTGGGAAATAGGCAGAGTAGCAGGATCGCTTCAGGTTCTGAATGCCTTTTCAGGCATCTCTATAGGCCCTGATAGACCAATATAGAAGTGGCATCACAAAGGGACATTCACAGTAAAATCTTGCTACTGGAGTAGGAACAACAATCAATCACAGAAAGTAGTTTGGCCTTGGAAATTAGTCTGGAAGATCAAAATCCCTCTCAAAGTTTACTGTTTCTCATGGCTGGTGATCAGAAGAGCTTGTCTAACCCATGACGTGTTAAAAAGAAGAGGTGTGCGGTTTGCTCAAGGTGTTATATGTGTGGATAAGAGGCAGAGGTCAATGGCGACTTATTATTGCACTGTAGAACATCTGTAAATCTTTGGAACATGTTCTTATGTATACTAGGGGTAAATTGGGTAATGAACAAGACTACCTTTGAAGCACTTAAAAACTGGGATGGAATTGGAAGAAGAGGGGCTAAGATTGATTGGTGGAAGAGTGTTCCGGCCTGTATCTGGTGGACTCTATGGAGGGAAAGAAATGAAAGATGTTTTGAAGAAAAGAATAGCATCATTCAGAAGATCAAGATAAATATCTTAGTCTTCATTATTTAGGTGTAAACATGACATGGGGAAGTAGAAACTTTAGTTGATTTCATAGGGCAGCTGTAAATTTTTAACCTTTATGTTTTTGAAGTCACCCACTGTGGGCTGTAAGAATCAACCTCATCATTTAGATGATGAATTTTTTGTGTGAATATACAGTTACCCTTTCCTCAAAAAAAATAAAATGAAATCATTGCGTCACCATATTCTTGTGTCATATGTTAGGGGTAGTTTCGTTTTGGACCAAACCAAAGGTACAATAACAAAAAGAATAAAACAACTTAGAGACAAACATGCAGATTCAAATGTTTTGGGAGAAACGTGAAAGAAAATTAATTCCACTTTAGGAAGTTGCTCAGGCCACTTAGGCCATGCAACAACTACAAAATAAAGGTAAAAAAGAAAATACAAAAAAAGCAGTTCATACCTAAAAGGTGCACTGCCAGCCCCTTGGGATTTCTTGGTTATCAAAAGAAAAAAAAGCATTCCATATGGAAAGTCGAAAACCAACAATGCAGAAGCAATAAAAGATTCAAGATTCAAAATTAGAGTCTAAGATTCACAAAGGACAATGATACATACCGAAACACCAGCAGGAGGATCACGATAGCCAGTTAGAAGAGCAAACACATAGTTTTGACCATTATGACGTGCCTGAGAAACAGAAAGCAAGCTAAATGGGGCAGATAACAGTAATGACTGAAATAGAACAGAAAGGAGGTTCATTCTCAAAAAACAGAAACAGAAAGGAGGAAATACTTTTGTAATAAGACTTAAATCTGGAGGGTAGGCTCCTCCATTAGCAAATCTAGCAGCTGCTTCATTTGCATAAGGCTGAGGAAAACGATCACTCAGTTTACCAGGACGAGTAAACATTTCACCCTCATCATTAGGTCCATCCTCCACTTCAATCTCAGCTGCCATAGCCTTTACTTCCTCCTCTGTATATGCTACCCCGACCAAATCACGATATGAAACAAGTGACATTGAATGACAAGATGCACATACTTGTTGATAAACCTGGTGACCACGACGAATCCTGTTTGCCAAAAGAGCACCCAAAATGATTCCACTAAAATATGACTATCTAGCTAGTTGAATTCTGTAAGTAGTTCTCGACCACTTTCTTTTTTTATCCCAGCAGTATAAATTTAAGCAACGCACCATATCTTTTCTTTTTTCATTTGACAATGTAAAATGAAGAATATCTTACGAAATTAAAGATGCAAAAAATCTCGATGTCCTATGTATTAGCATCTTGAAATTAAAGAGACAAGACGTACATTTGTAAACCAAATGATAGACAACAATTTTCATAATTGGTGCTTGGGAATTAAATGATGCCACATCCAAATCTGTCTGACATTTTTTCTTATCATATATGGAGTTCCCATGTTTTTAGGCCAAACATGAGAATGGAACGACACTTCAATCAGAAAGGTCATTCCATGCTATAAAAGATAAATGCAAACAGAATGTAGTGTAAAATGATTGAGCTGTATATGTTGAAATGCACCTGGCAAATCTCTCTTATCACAAAATCTGCAGATAACCTCAAATCCTTATCCTTTTCTTTAAAGGGATGGAAGCATACACTTCACGGAACATACTTTATCAGAAATACACATAAAAGCCTGACATCTTTTATCCTTTTTTCTGGTGGGACAAGGAAAGTGGGGGAGGGGGCGACTGAAAGCAGAGAACAAAAAAGACAACAGAGAGACAAGCGGGGATAAGAGATTCAGAAGAAACTCACGAAGCATGATCATATGAACTAAGAATGCCTGCGTGAGGCCAAGGATAGCTTGGACATTCCAATCCATGTTCAGCCTCATCAGCAGATGCTACTGTGGCAAAACCTAAGAGTCCAGATACACCTGCTCCAATGAGTGCTAATGTTCTGAAGGACTTCATGCCAAAAGATCCAAGTTCTTCTTGAGCTTTTTTGGAAAGAAAGGGTGATAAAATTGGAGAGGCCTGCAAACTCATGTAGTTTTAACAAAAGATTTGTACAACTTGAAATTGATAGGACCCAAGTCTTTCAACTAAATCAGTAACAATCACAAATTTTCCAACATCAGGTATGAGTTCTGGCACAGCCAGCGTTGATTTCTCAGACTACTTTTTGGCTTATTGTCGTAATAAGGATGTTATGTCATCAGGCAGTACAACAGATTTACCTATATAACTGCAAACACAAGCAGGAAAATGCAAGAAAACAATTTAATGCAGGCTCACAAAATGCTTATCCTCTTTACCATTTCCATTGTCACAGAGTGCTTTCCAACTTGCTTGACTGGATATTTTTAATACAATTTAAGTACACTTAAACTTTAATTGAACCCACTTTACTAGTCTTAAAAACATTAATCCTCTGTTATAATTTATTCTTCTACACACACAGAATCAAATATGACCAGACATATTGCCCAACAAAAAAGAAACAGCTTTGAAATGTGTTTCCAGTTTAGCCAACGAAATGCATTTCAAATACGAGACATAAGTGTAGACAAAAAGGAGAATAAAAGATTTTTTTGTAGAGATTAAGAACGTATGCATTTTGAATGCAATAATATCTCCTTATATACATAAACCAATGAATCGGAGTATAAACATTGGCTAAGAAGAAAGCTAGTACAGCCATACCGTGGATTCAGATTGAAATTTCCTGCCTAATAACCGATGGACTGCTCTACCTCCCAACATTATTAGTCGAGCCCTCTGTCAGTAAAATCAGAAAGGTTAAAATAGGAAACATCACATAAAACATAACTCAACAGATTTCAAAGTCAATACGCCTAAGAACGGACTACTAATTAAACCTAACTCCTTCGACAAGTCCCCTATTCCCCTAGCAAACAACTTTCTGCGATCTGCAAATTCCTTTTACTCAAAACAACGTCAACAAGTAACGTGAATCCTAGTATGCTTCTCAAAAATGAAACAAGCTATAGCTTCGAAGAAATTGAGGAGGAAATAAGGAAGACAAGCTCACCGGACAGGGACCGCAGAGAGGATTGATCGACGGCGATTGGACAAACAGCCTGAGAGATCCGGAAAACCAGACTAGTCTTGAGAATATTCAGAATAGTAAGAGGAGGTTTTGCTCCAGTACGAGTTGTTCTATCCTTCTCATTGGGCCTTCCAAAAATAAATGATATTTGGGCCAAAGAATAAGAGCCAGTTAATTTGATTCAGTTGGGCCTTTGGACGATCAAAGAAAGTTGGCCCGAAGGAGAAGAGTGTGACCGTGTAAATTATTATTTGCATAAATAATGCTTTATTTTTGGGTGATCTTTAATTTTTGCATCTCAAGTTTGTGGTCTTTAATTTTTACCCTTCACACTTTAAGTGACAAACAAGTAGTCAAAAATATCCTTAACAGAATAAAAATAAAAAAATTGCAAGGCATAAGTTTTTGCCTAGCATAATTTCATACAACATAAATTCAATAAGACATAATTTCATAAAACAGAAGTTCATAAGACAAAATTTCAGTAGGGAACTTGTATCTAAGGGCAGAAATTCAGTAGCATGAACTTCTGGCTTATAAGTTAGCTTATGCCTTGCGAATTTTTTGCCCGGAGAATTTTGTTTATGTTGCAAATTTTTAAAAAAATATTAAGGGTATTTTTATCCTTTTTTTATTACATAAAATACTGAAAGACAAAATTTAAAGACAACCCAGATTATATATTTTGATTGAATATTATATATATATATATATATATATATATATGTTTAATATATATTTAATATAAAATATAACATTGTGTACATATTTATTTTGATTATTATCTAAATTTTATTGTATTGCTAAATTTTTCTTTATTTAAGAATGAAAAGTCTCATGTATGTAATGTTGATTTGATGTGATAGTATCGTTATTTTTTTTTAACCTCATTTATTTTATAATATTTTATTTTATATAATATTTTTGTATGATTATTTGACACTACACACTATTTTTTTTCCTCATAAATTTATTCTTTAAATTATTAATATTTAATATTATATAATAATAAAAATTAATCCAATCTATTTAAATATTATATTTATCCAAATAATATGGGAGGATACATTATGTTATGTAGAATTCAGGTAAAAGAAGAGAGAAATTCTATTGCAAGGAATATTCACCCAAAAGAAGAGAGACGAAGAAAGATGGAAAGAGCAGGAAATAAACTAAAGGAAGAAAAAGAGAGAGGGGGGCGGGGGGGGGGGGGGGGGGGGGGGGAGGGGCAGAAAACCAACGGTGGAGCAAACAAGCAAAGTGAAAAAACCATTAGCGGCCGCGCTTCTTCCTCTTAAACAATCCTTCAACTCATAAACAAACCTATCATATATCAATGGCATTATCTGCACAAATGGCTATTCCTTCTGCTTCTTTATTGTTACAACAAAATGGTAAGATCTGTAGCAAAGCACAGTTTCTCAAAGCCCATCATTCTTCTTCTTGCCTTTGTTGCTCTTCTTGGAATTTCCTTGACCCGGGATTTTCGTTCGGCTTCTTCTTCTGCTTATGTTTCTCTTGCTACCACTTGGGCTCGTGACAAGTACCGTATTGTTTCTGCTAACGTCTCCTCCTATGATTCTCCAAAGGTTAGTCGGAAAAATTTCCATTTTTAGGATTTGTGTTGTTTTTTAAGTAGGAAATTATGACCAATTTTGCGTTTGTAGATTCAGGATGTAGGAGGAAGTAATAGGGATCGCTACCCTGAGAGAGCGTTAGCCATGACCTATGCTGATTTGCCTGCTCCTGAATTGGAATGGGAACAGATGCCATCTGCTCCTGTGCCTCGTTTGGATGGCTATTCTGTTCAGATCAAGGATTGCCTTTTCGTTTTTGCAGGATATGCAAACCTAGACCATGTAAACATCTCCCATTTTTACCCCTTTTTTGAGTGAATTAATATCTTGAAATCTAAAAATTGGTAAGTTAACTGATGCTATATATGCTTATATAGGTGCATTCTCACGTTGATGTGTACAATTTTTCAACAAATACATGGACAGAAAGTTTTGCAATACCAAAAGATATGGCAAATTCACATTTAGGGGTGGCTACTGATGGAAGATACATATATATAGTGACAGGGCAATATGGTCCCCAATGCAGGGGACCTACAGCAAATGCATTTGTTTTGGACACGGAGACCAGAAAATGGGAAAGCTTGCCACCATTACCAGCACCACGGTATGTGTCCTCACTGGCTATCCCAGGAACACATCTTTCCCAAGTCTTTTGTAACATTAAACCTAGACTAGATTGTGTACCTTATTTCTTATAATAATCACATGTGAAACTGGGGGTTGATATAATATCAGTTTCTCATGCAAGCTAAAGGGTGTGGTCAATGGAGTGGTTTGAGAAACTAGGGGTTGTAGATATTATCAGTTTCTCATACCTCAAAATTCTCGTCTGCTGCGGTTCCAGATTAGCATTGCCCCTAGATTTCGTTTAGTGGTAAGGTGCAACTAATAATATGTGGCTTAGGTGTACGTTACGGTTTCAAATTTTGCCGCACACAAGCATGATATTTAAGTGGAAAAAAGTAGAGGAGTGCACCCATCATCCATCAAGTTTCAAACCATGAGTCATTGACCTTTCTCGGATATAATTAAACTATAAAGGTTCTAGATTAGCATTACATTGTAGCGATGGCATGTCGAAGTAATAAATACCTTAAGGATAAGTATTATACCCAAAGCTAGAGTAATGACTAGGATCTTTTCAGGTATGCACCAGCAACTCAGCTTTGGAAAGGCAGGCTCCATGTGATGGGTGGAAGCAAAGAGAATCGTCACACCCCTGGAATAGATCATTGGAGTCTTGCAGTAGCAAATGGAAAAGCCTTAGAGAAGCAATGGCACAAAGAAGTACCCATTCCTCGCGGAGGACCACATAGGTTTGTCAGTTATTCTTTCTAAAGCTATAGCTCATGCCCTATGGAGCATGTTTCCCATTTTGGGATTGGTTTATTCTGCAGCAGCAAATGCTAGTTACAATATCGTTTCCAGCAAAATCCCCTTGTTCAATATATTTCTATGAGGAGATTTTAAGTTAATACTTTGTTGAAGTCAAATGGTTCAAACTTGGAGTAGTTTGAGAATGTTCATTAACATAAACTTCGGTGAAGATCAATTCATAATGTCTAAAAGTTCCATATTGGAAAATTTCTTCTCCTTTCTTCAAAAGTATATACCCCTCTCAAAACCTGATTTTGAAGCTTTCCTCTACAGGGCCTGTGTTGTTGTTGATGATCGGCTTTATGTAATTGGTGGTCAAGAGGGTGATTTCATGGCCAAACCTGGCTCCCCTATCTTCAAATGCTCACGAAGGTTCGAGGTACATGTCGCTATAGTTTTTATCTATGTTCAGTTATCTAATTATTAAGCATTTGTGTTTCTGTTTGGTTGGCTAAATTTGAAGTTTTGTCTTCCTTTGAATAGTCTTTATCTGAAAGTTTTTCTCAGAAAATTACTTTAATTCTATGTCTGTGGCCTCAGGTGGTTTATGGAGATGTTTATATGTTGGACGAAAGTATGAAATGGAAAGGGTTGCCTTCTATGCCAAAACCAGATTCGCACATAGAATGTTCTTGGGTTGTTGTAAATAATTCTATTGTTGTTGTTGGAGGCACAACAGAGAAGCATCCTGTGACCAAAAGGATGATTTTAGTTGGAGAGGTGTTCGAATTCAACCTAAACACACTGGTATTCACCTTTTCTTTCACTACAAACAATCAGCAAAATTAGCAATCCTTTTTTGTCTTAAACTACATTACAAGCTCTCAGCAGTATTTTTCTGATGAAGTTCCAGTTGGTTTTAAATGTTAGATAGAACCTTCGCTGCCCTGTTTCATGCCTTCCATTCGAGTTACTGCTTAAGTTATTTTCTTTTTTTAACATTCTTGACTTCTGAGATTTTTTTTTCTTTTTCCTTAACAATTTGTACAGACATGGTCTGTCATCGGAAAGATGCCATATCGGGCGAAGACGACATTGGCAGGATTCTGGGATGGATGGTTGTATTTCACCTCTGGACAGCGGGATAGAGGACCAGATAATCCGCAACCAAGGAAAGTAGTAGGAGATACGTGGAGAACCAAATTGAAGTTGTTACACTGATATGTCTAGTGACCATGTCGTTTTCCACTGTTATTGAATGTCAATGAGTTTCATTCATTGTTTGCATAGAAAAAAATATAGATTCATACACTAGCAGCAGCATCATTAGGCAGTCGTAATTAGCTTATTTGGTAGCCTGACACCATTTCCGTTGAAAGTTTGTCTAAAGCGTGTAGAATTCCAGTTGTAGGAAAATTTAACAAATATATAGTGAAGCTTCTTCAGTAAATCTAATTACTGAACAATGCACATCTGGTGTAGCTTTTAGCATGCTTAGTCTTGTTCTACACCTGCCAAGGATTTTTATCCTCAAAATTATGGGGCAATACAGTGTTGTTGACCATGCAAAGCATCTTATTTTGCCATTACATGCTACGCTTTTAGCTAGGCGGATATCCACAAGACACAAAATAAGGCGCGTTCAACCTAATGGTAAAAAGAAAGGTAATCATTTTTGTTATAACCCAAAACTGGGAGATATCCATCCATCCGAAAAACTTGCGTCTTTAAACAAACTAACTAAAACACCAATGTCCACCAGAGAAGATGAACATTACGATCCTCCTAGCCTCCAACTGCAACTAGAAAGTTACCTTGTCAGATCAACTAAAACCAGAGTAAGCAGTTGAACCTGTGCAGAAGGGCAAAGGGAAGAAACATGATACCACTGATTGAACCGGGAGTTAACTACACCTATTCCCTTATCCATTTCTTGAGGACAATGGAACAAAGTTTGCTTATATTTCAAATGAACATAGCAGCATCATTTGCCATATTTACTCAAGAAAATTGAACTTTGCTCGTCTCAGATAGTGAATTTCTGAGGAACACTATCAAAATCATCAAATTCAAATCTCTGTCTCTCCCTACCAACCTGCATAGCAAGTAAACACAATTTAAATTAGTGAAAAATACAGTTGTTCTATTAAGCAGTTAGCAAAAGAGGACTTTGACATAGTTTTTACCTTTCCTAGGTACATAGGATCACATGACATAAGTTCATCCATAGAAGTCAACTTTTTCGACAGCACCATCAATCTGCAATGGAGAAATAAACATACATCATTGGAGTTTTTAGATATCCTTTCATCGCAATTGATAGAACAGTAACAATAAAAGCAGGATTCACATATTGTTGGTTCTTCAAAACATATATACACAGAAATAGAGATGTCAAGATTAAAGTAAGGTGATAGAGAACCCTAGTTGTATACAGTGGTAAGAATCCTTTTCCCTCACCCAGTAATCAATAATTGATGCAAAGTTAAATTCTCAACCTATTTATGTACAGCAACTTCTAAATTTCAATCTCACGCTCCCTTACCCACTGGTCTTTTTAGAAACACCTTCTTTATGTAGGTACAATTGGTGCAGACATCCAAATGCTGGATGGAAATTGGCATCCCTTTGTACTTATCATCCATCATTAGTACCACGGGCAAAAGTTCAAATTCATTGCAAATTTATTGGGAGTTTGAGATAAATGTAAATTTTTAAAAGCCAATCAGTAACTATAGCTACCACATTGGACATAAAAATGACAGCCTATTTACAAGAAAAACAGAGACTTCTGCTTAACTGAAATTACATTCTCGAATATCCATGTCCAGTGAACAAAATAACAAAAGTCTCACCTCTTAATTGATGAATCGATGTGTTCAATCATTCCACATGTTTTATACTGCTCAGGATCCTCCAGAAATCTAACCATACCATCCTTCTGATTGATCGTTGCAAATATCTCACCATCTTCAATCTATAACCAAAAGTGAAACATCAACATTTCAAGATTCAAAGTTGAAGACTTACACAATCCAGTAGATTAAAAAGCAGGATACCATCTGAAGCACATGCATTTCTGCCTCTTTAGGGCCTCTTAGCTGGACGGTGTTAGCAATATCTTGGAGGGAAAGAGTTAGGTACGTTTGAGTTAACCGCTGAATATTGCGCTTATACATAGAAGACACTACTTGCATCACTAATCCAAGATTATTATCCTGAAAAAAAATAAGGAAAAGTTAATTAAAGCTTTCACAAAAGATAGACTAACATGGGGGTTTGAGAGTTGAGAGACGGGATAAAAGAGCTTTCACTTTGGACCCACACTTTCATCTTAGCTGCTAGAAGATCAAGAAATGCACCAGTTGACCTCAAGAAAACTTACGCTTTCAAACTTTTCCTTGTTTGTTTGAACTAATGTTTCAAGCTCAGAGATTTTTCCAGTGCCATAACTGTTTGACAACTCCAGGTAGGGCTGCTCAAAAAGAACAAAAAAGGAACAGGTAAGAAGTTCATGTTATGATCCACACATAATGCCAGATAATTATCCTTGATATTGGTGTTTCTTCAATCTCCTCAAAATCGTATACTAAACAGATTTTGACGACTCTCAACAATGACTTTTCTGATACATCAAGTTTTATTGTATCAAATCACTAAATGGTGTCAAAACATATGTACTAATGTACGCAAAGTACACCCGATCTCCAATCAAGCCTACCATATATCTGTACACGAAAATGCGTTCTTTCTTTCTCTTCTACTAGATATTGATCTATTTTGTTTCATTATCATTTATGCAGTTTTATGCTTAGACTATTAATACAAAATAATGCAATACTTATATTTTAAAACAACACTTGAATCAGTACTTCTAACATCAATATTGTAACGCCAACTGTGCGGACTCAACTGATCTTGCATTGTCACCAAATCATTTGAGGGAAAAGAATGCCTTTCATTTTGCTTTGGGAAAACCAGCCAGTGCTGTTTGGAATCATTGTTTGCTCAGTGAAATAATTACCTGAGAGTAGGTCTTTAAGTTCCTTTGAGCCACGGAAGAAGTGTACTTAGGAAAACTGGTAGAGAACTGCCATCAGAAGCAAACCTCAATTTAATCAGGAGAATGAAAACCAGGAAGAATAAACGGAAACATGGGCCGTCATATTCTTTTTTTCTTTGAGCAGATTTGCTGTTGGGAAGGGAGGGGAAGGTGGTGCTTACATCTCTGCTCAAAGTGCACATTTACAAGCCAAAATCATTTTAAAATTTTTCTTTGTGGCTCAAACTAAATAAATCCATGAGTAATATTATCACACATATCGTAAAATAAGGAGGTTATACTGCAGTGCAAGCTCAAGTCCCAGAAAAGAGGCTCGCATAAATCTCACAAACTGCCTCCAACAGAGACATCACAACAAGATAGTATATTGCTAAGGAGAATAATTAAATATTATCACCAAAAGTATGTAAAAAATGTGGCAAAACGCACCTGCCCAAGATGAATCAGTGAAACCAAAATGTACTTTTTGTAAGCTTCAACTGCTATTGCATTTAGAGTAGACATAGGTGCCGTCACAACCTAGAAGCAATATAACAGCTAGAATCAGCACAAACTAACAGTTAAGAGTCAATATATAGTAACTTGCAAATAGGGAATAACCAAAGAAAATACTAATAAAGGAAACATGGAATGAGAAAATAACAGCATACATTGTGTAAGAGTTCCAATGCTTTGCGGAACTGCTTTTGTCCGATGCAAACCATTCCCCTGTTATTATGTCCAAAATTATAAGACATGTCAACAAGTATAAGACATAAATCCAGAAAAATCCAAAGAGTGACTGAAAGATCATATATCAGTGAGTTTTAAATTAAGAAAATACTGAATCACTCAATGACATTCTAAAATTGGTGCATCAATCGTGATTCATGTTACTTCTCCAACCCTATAGCTTTCCCCTTTATCATGACGTACTTTAAACTAAGAACCTACACCAAAGGCGAGGTCAGCAAAAAAAACATTTTCGAGGATGGGGCTGTTAACAACTGTCTTTATCTTGGAGAACCAAACGATGTCAAAAGTAAAAGGCAGATATAGATACGAACACCATAGGAGAATGACACAATCCCATTTCCTATTATTAGAAAACAAACTGATAGGAGCGTGACTTTATGACTTAAAATATGTACTGAACTATCCTATGTCCACAAAACATATTCCAATTTTTTTTTTAAAAAAAGGATCACTAAGAGAAATTTTAGCAAGGAATGGAGCAAGGGCACGAAACCACAACAACTGAAACTACTTCAAAGCTGAAACAACTGACCCATAATAACAATAGAGAAAAAAGTCCCGCGGCTGATCAGTCTCATATATGTCATCCTCCAGCACAGAGATGCCAGTTTTATAGCACTTTGCCAATATACAAAGAAGAAGAAAATCGGCATGCAATGTTGTCAATTGCTCAGACGAGGATTGCAGTTTGCGGACAGCAGTCAGCATTGGAGCCACACCACGAATTGGAGCTTCCAGCAAGATAACTTGTTCCTTAAACCTTTTACAAACAGAAATGACTGCAACCACGAATTGTGTACATGCCTCAATATAAGTTACACCAGAAACAGGAATATTCACAAAAGCTATTCCAGAAATCAGAGCAAATTACATTTATCGGGCGCCACACGGATTTGCTCTGCAGCACATGAATTGATAAATCTAGCGACAGACACAAGTAGTTCATTAACTTGCTCCTTTGCAACTGGGAATGACATGCATGCCTCCCTGTTAGTTAACAAACACAACCATATGAGTAATACACACTAGACAGAGTACAAAAGACAACACCTGAGGTATAGCTGTTAGTCTGTTACACAAATACTGGTCTTTATTCTATGGATGGTTCAATTATGCATTTTTTTAATGGATTATGTAATCAAACAATCAACTCATCAACTACGGTTCAATCGAAAATGCATTCGAGTTGACCATAACAACCCTCTTTATCAATTAGTTTCTATATAATCTTTCTCTTTCTATTTTCATATAATCAACCTGGGTGTCTAGCCCAGCTTGGGTGCACCTGGACACATTCCACGGGGTGCGTGCTATCCCCCACCAGTACAAATACCGAGTAACTTTATCCAACAAAGCTTGGACAGATGGGAAGAAAGCACCTACTGTTTTTGCCATCCACAAAATTTGAACTCATGATTCTCAACCCACTTCAGGCCACACTCTAGGTGTTTTAACCTCTATAAAATCTACCAGTGGCTAATTAGAACAAAAGATCTTCACCAAAGCTCAATCCTCGAACTAAACAAAATCATATGATAGGCGAGAAATTTAAACCCTAAGTTTAGGTTATAAAGACAGTAGTAACAGATAAGGAGGAAAAGTAACTTACAGTATATAGAGAAAGCCGAGGGAGTGGATAGAAGGATCGAGTTCAGCGAGAGAAGAGAGCAAGCGAGTGAAGTCGGAATGGAGTAGCTCTTCAGATTGTTTAAGAAAGTTGTGAAGCTGAGCTATGTCTGACGCATTGCTTGATAGCCCTTGGATTTGAGCAACCAGTGACTCCATTGAATTCATGTTCAGATTCATCACTTTTGGTTTCTCAACGACGAGCAATTCGACGGATCAATAATGAGAATTGAGATGATAAAAGCGGATTCCTCGTGTTAAACCGATATGAGCTAAGGGCTGAGCCTTCAACTGGGCCGGTTAGAATTCTTTTGGCGAAAAAACTAAGTAGGAAAAGAAAAGAAGCGAGTGAAGGAATAAATGGGACTTCTTTCTCGTCGAGTCTTATTTTTCCTAAATCCAAAACTTGGTAATGTTAACTTCAAAAGAGTGCTACTTGATTAACTAATTTTAACCATGTATAAAATTTCTATAAAACTAATATGAGTAGTCCCTTAATTCTAATATATTTGATATATGTTGAATTAATAACAATAATAATAATATAAGTAAAGTCTACACATTGAATTAATATGAAGTTTAATAAATGAATATCTTTGAAAATTTTATCTTAAATATGCAGAGACGAAGCCATATAAAATCAAGAAATTAATCTAAACCTCCATTCGGTGAATGTAATAGAAAATTATATTATTTAAAAATTATTTTTTATCAATATATAATAAATATTAAGCATCTCTGACTTCCTGTGTTTGCCTATTCATATTTTGACTTGAGTAGAAATCATAACTCCCCACTGTAAATATATTATAATATTTAAGTGGATAAAACTTTTTTTAAAAACTCATGATAACCTATCATAATATTTGTATGATCATAAAAATTTCACATTAAAATAAAAATCCTTAAATTATTATTTCTAAATATAAGATACATCACTTCTTTTTTCTAAACAAACAAATAATATCAGAAAACGGAACAATACTTGCATATCTCTAAAGGTCGATGAGTAATAAAGATATTCACGGGTGTCGTAGATTGTGGACTGAAAAGTAAACTTTCGATAATCACCCGCTATCCATATGTTTGTTAGGTATAATTATCTCTTAAAGAGTCTTTTTGTCTCGTTTTACGACCAAGTCATTTTTTTATTTATGATAATCTAAAAATAAAATAATAGTTGGAAGAAGAAGATTAAAGTTTAAAAAAAAATTCATGACTGGCCTAAACAGCAGGCACTGCTTTGTCATTGTAAGTACGTCCCCTAATTCAAAAGACTTGTCAACCAGTCCAGTCCATCAGCATCACTAGGTGCAGTATTGTTAACCCGATACACAAAAAATAGACGACAAATTCCAACTAAAATTTTCATTCATAAGCTAGCATAGTTAGTAGACATAATAATTTACAATAACCTAACTTCACTCAAGTTATGGAAGAGGAGAAATGGTTGATTCAACACCAATGCAACCTCTCACAGTCTCTTCCTCCTCTCTACTCTACATCCTAGCCTAGTTTCCTCTTCCACCCTATATCCATCCAGCTATCTTCATGTTCACCAACCAAACATATACAAAAAGGCATATTGCGATGCACCATGCGATTGGTTCATCTACTACTATATAATATAATTTACACACACTGCTCTAAGACAAGGCATATATGCATGTGATTGTTTCCTGTGCTACTATTTACCAACACTGCTCTCTATGTGAACATAATCAGGACTTTGAGCGGAAGCCCTCGGCTTCAAAGGTCTGCTTTAGTTTAGGGAGTTCTTGCATAAGAATGTCACTATAGGCATCATCCTGCCGCACATCTATCCAGCCTCCTGATTTCAGAACCTGCATGAAAATTAAGCATAGTTGAAAAATACACAACCTATTTACATATTGCATTGGATCTAGACATACACAATAACAAATGCATAAAATAAAATTATTATGCATGTGTATGTGTCCTTCCACTCTACCACTAATCTTTGGATAGTAATGCTTATAGGCCAAGAACACAGGCGTTTAAGAATAAGTAGATAGGTATTGCTAGATGTTTTTCAACCACAATGGAAACAAGGAAAATCCTGTTTAAACACAGCGCATGGAGCACAGAGTTGAGATCAAAAAGAAGGTCTTCTCGATAAGCTAGGACCACTTCCATAGCCTCAGACAGCGAGAGGAATTCTATCCATAAAGAAAGCAAAATATCCATCAAGTCGCTAAAAAATGGAGCAAAGAAAGAGAAGTGATCCAAAAGGGGCTCTAGTGACTTCAAGATTTCAATGACCCTAGCTATCGCCCAACAAGACTTCACTGAGCACCAAAAGATGCGTTATGAAAACAAAAGGAAGATTCCAAGAAATCTTCTTCTCCATGAAAGAGTAGGGATTAGAAAGGACAAAAGTGAAGAAAACATATGCGGCGGCACCAATAAACAAACTAACTGGTTCGGAAAAGTGAAGGAAAGGAAAATGAAAGGAACTTTTGTATACAGGCTGGATGCTTGACATAAGGGAAACTAGGGGCAGAAACTCTTCTTGCAAACACTCTTTTAATATATGTATCAAATACTTCCGTTCATCCACAAGTTCAATATTTGGCAGACCTAAAATTACCAGAAAGATAAAAGGAACCGAGAAGCAATACCAGTATCTCGTAAAACACCCTTGCACTATCTCTCTTTGTTTTCCCCTTCAGAAGCAAGGACAAGTTAAGACCTTCTACCTCCTCCTTCCCCTTTCGAGAAAGAAAGCTTTCAAGCAGAAATCTTGCAACCTTTCTGCATGCAAGAAAGCAACAAACTGAATCTCCAGCAAAACAGAAGAAAGGAACTTTCAGCAAGTCTCAGAGAGTCATAACCAAAAGATGCCGTAGATCCTGGGAAGAGGGGGTGGCAAAAATTGGGAATGAGATTCCAAATTCATCATACCTTGTTCTCAGGGAAAATTTACCTGCAACCAAGACAAACATATGAGAAGGCAATCCAAATGAAATAATATGCACCTTCCCTCCCCCTACTAAAGCAAAATATTGTCTTACATTTTTCTGAGGCATCCCCTTCAAATGAATTTATCTCCTGAAGAAAGAGGCATTTGTAATAGTTTAGCACTTATTAGCATTAAAATACCAGATATGGACAGAAGAATCCTTTAAAATAGAAAAACAGCTAATAATCTTCACAATACACTTCCATAACAGAAAAGAACTATCCTTCACTTATATCGGGAATCAGACTAGTCAATCATGTCATACCTCATCCATCAAATTCATTTCAAATTCTAGATCCTCCATGGGAAGTGCTCCTTTCTCTGTGATTTCACTTGAACTTGCTGGTTCTATGTGTGATCTAGAAGTTACTTGCATATCATGAAATCTCAACGAGCTTGAGCCAGTGATCGGTGTTGCAGGGGCAATAGGTACTTGTTCTCCATCATATCTGAGTGTATTTGGAGATCCAGGTACACCAACATGCAGGGATTCTGCAGGAGAATTAGATATTTGTTCTCCACATCTGAGGGTACCAGGAGATTCAGGTATGCACTCATGCAGAGATGTAGCAGGAGCAATAGGTATGTCCTCATGCAGAGATGTCGCCGGAGCAATAGGTATATGTTCCCTAGATCTGAATTTATTAGGAGACTCTGATATGTCCTTACATGGGGGAGCTTCTACTGTTTCTACAGGTCCATGCCTTGTTGATCTAATTTTGCAAATTGCAGATCTAATATCAATTGAAAGACTACCTGCAATGCCACGGTTGGTTAGTTAAATTTCCTAAAACACAGAAATGGTAGCTGCAGCGTCGGGAAGCTTACTCACAAGGAATTAGAGGCTCCTCGAAACTCCGAGGAAGTGAGGAAATTTTATGTGCTTTCCATGCAAAGTAACTGGAATGAGGGGCTTTTCTTCTCTTGCATACTAAGTCATTCGCATCACCAACCCAGCGCTTGAATACCCTGCATGTTTGGATTGTGTCACATCAATCTCTTATAACTATGCAATGAACTGAACTGAACTAACTAAGGTTAACAACAAGAATAATCAATCATCAGCAGAAACCAAGAAGTGCCTCTGACGAGTGCATCCACAAAATCATTGTTGTCATACTATCAACTAACAGGATACCATTTGAAAACTCATCTAGAACCGCATGACATAAGCACAATAACATGAACAGTACAACTCCGATTAAATGTTCAGACACAGAACTCGAAACCCCACTGGCAACAGAAGTCCAGGTCTAAAGAAATGGATTGCTCTAGAAGAAATTATGACTACCCATTCTACATGCATAGATGACTTCCCAAACTGCTAGAACTTCATCAGTTACGGTACTAATGGAACCACAGAATGAAAAGCTGCATTTCTCTGAAATCAATCCTGCATATGGATCTTAGTGCAATCGACCTTATATGGTTGAAAAAGACAAGAAGGATCGTACTCATTTGGGATCACAATAGACTCATCAAATATGCATTTCCGCTTCCTTGAAATCCGAGTACGCTCCTTGGTAGCTGGGGTACGAACAGATATGAAATCTGGTGAAGTAGATCCTGAATTGAAAGAAAGTGACGTTGTTTAAATAACCAAGCAGTTTAACACATGATTTGCTTGAGTATCTGAAGGGACAAATTAAATTGTATCCAATAAGTGAAAAAAATTAGAAGGGGCACACAAATTCCTCCTCTTTTCCCCCCCTCTTGAGATACGGGAAAGGAGAGGGAGGAGGCATAGATAGGGGTGTTCACGATTTGGTGAAAAGCCAAACCAAACCGATTTAAAAAACTGATATTTCGTTTGGATTGGTTTGGTTTTAAATTTTAAAAAACGATGATATCTGGTTTGGTTTTGGTTTTACTAAAAAAAACCCAAAGAAATAACCAAACCGAACCGATAAATTTTATACGTAAATTTTATAATTATTTGAACATATGTTTGTAGTTTTTCATAAATAATTATAAATATTTTATATCTTTTAATCATTAATTTGGTTTTAGTATACTTTATTTCACATGACCTACAGTACTTTTAAAAATTCTATTACTTAAAAAATATGTTCAAACCCAATACTTTAAGTCTAATTATTTATATGTGGTGTGACATATATTGTTGATTTTTTTTATTTTCTTTTGCTAAGACATCCATCCACTCTTCAATCATTTACCTCTTTGATTTTTGAAGAATTTTTGAAGAATTGACCATTCTATATGAAGTTGTATATTATTTTTGTGTGGATATTAGACATGTGAAGTGGAAAAACCTCTACATTTATGCAAATTAAACATGCCAAAACTTTGGAACAGTGTTGAAAAATAATAGAAGATTCAGATACATTCATCTCGTGATAGTAGAGAGAAATTTGTTGATTCCTAATGTTCACTTGAAATAATTATTCTCATGTCTCTATTGTTTTACTATTATTAATTTATCATTAGCTAGTTATAAACCGAAAACCCAGACCAAATCGACAAGAACCAAACCGATGGTTATTTATTTGGTTTGGTTTGGTTTGATTTTAAAAATTTAAAAACCGACTAAATTGGTTTGATTTTGGTTTTAACCAAAAACCGACCCAAACTGAACCATGAATACCCCTAGGCGTAGATTATTCCATCTCCAAAAAGATTCAGCTGTTCAAGTTAAATGATAGTGAAGGCATATAATAAGCACAAGGTAATCCAGATAAGGATGCACCAGAATCACCTGAGAACTTGCTCTCTGGGTTTACATCAATACAGAGTGACACTGATCGATCATCTTTAGTCCGGTCCTCCCCTTTTCTAGAGGAATTTGCTTCAACATTTTTCTTTTGCTCAAAACCGCATTGCTTTTCAACAGCTGGTCCTTCATCATCTACATTAACTCCTACATCAGGGTGTTTTAAGAGCTCAATTGGCTGATGAATTTTCTCAGATTGTAGATCAATGTTGATTTCCGTTTCAGCGTCTGCGATAATCATCGGTTCTGCATGTTCTTCCAGAGATGGCCTACTTTCACAAAGATGCTCCAAGTTCCCAGCATTAGACTCTTTCATCTGCTTATCATCAGTCTGGTGATCAGCTGTCTTATCAGAGGTCATCTGCATTTCGATGTCCCCAAAGGTCATAGGTTCAAAGCGCTCTTCCAAGGAGAACCTAGTCTCATTAAGGTTCCACAGAGCTGCCAAGTGGTCTGACCCAAGTGATGGGCGGATGTCAAAATCTTTGTCCATCAGGTGAGGTGAACGTATGCTATACCATGAAAAGCTAAATTCTTAGCACTAGCACTACATCTATGTCTATTAACAGAGGTGTAGGATCAGTGCATACTCTCTAACTGGAGTGTGATTCGTGGTCAAAGACTCTGAATGAGAGACATCTTCTTCGTTCTGCAAAAAGCAAGCTTATATGTCACATATGCAAGAAATTCCATAGATAACAAAGGTCGAACTTCTTCATGCAGAACACCCCCCCCCCCCTCTCCCCCCACACCCACACACACAAAAAAAAACCAACTAACCGATTAAAAAAGGTAGTACTCCAAGGAACCCATGTCATCATTAGGAAAAACTAATAAACGTGACTGCTTAGGGCTCTAAGCTCATTCTTATTCAAGTACCCATCAGAAATTTGAACAACTTGATCAATCAAATTACTTCTTCAAATTTAACACAGCATCACCTAACACTTTCCAGCACTTGTTCAAAGAAAAGCAGTTACGTGACTCCATGATGCATCTTGGCAAGTAAAAATCACACTAACCAGTTTGCAGACAAAAAATTTACAAATCAACCAACTAATTCGATAATATGTGCTACCACCAATTCTAAGGATCTAATAAACCTCTAAAATTTTGTCCTCAACAGATAATATACAAGAACTATGAGATATTCAGGGAACAGAAGTATCTCTTGCGAAGCAGTGAAAGTGATATTTAGCGAACACACAGCAGAAAGTGTGCTATGCTTCCTTCTTTAGTCGGAAAAGTTCCACATGCAGAGACATGCTTTTAAAAGACCAAAAGAAAGTGATCATACATATAATGATTACCTTGCTAGATAAGCCAAAAACTGTTTGCTCATTTTCCCGAGCATCTGAAACAGAAAGCAGAAAAGTTAAAACCATGTAACCGTGAATAAAAAACACAAAGATGTACTGCACCTGAAAGCATGATTTCTTCACGGGATGCCACATGACCACTTCAAAGCAGTATGTTGCAAACCAAGATTGAATTGATCAACCCCAAACCAACAATCAGAAAAAGCATAAGGAAAAAAGAGAAGGAAAATATACAAATTCACACTCGACACCACGTCATGCAAGGCAAGTTCTTATTTCACCTGTTTGCGTCTTGATCTTCAAAGACTTCCAGATCAAAAGTATCCAGTTCAAATTTCTTTGGCCGGGTGATAAGGCGGGCAGGACCACGCATACCCTCAATCCTTACAGCTGAAAGTTTTCTAGTTGGTCTCTTGCGAGTTGAAAAATCACCAAGTTTAACAAGAACATGATTACAATCATGGAAAAGATATTCCACTTTTTTCGAATATATTCTAACCACTCCCAGGAGCAGGTGACCTAAAATTCTGTATGTAACCACAGGAGCTTCATCCAGCAGAATTTTATCTGAGCAAAGAAAAAAAACAGTAAAGCAAATCTAAATCACTCAAGTAATGATTAAAACTTTTAAAAACTACTTTTATGTGCTGCAATTAGAAAATAGGAGATCTCAAATAAAAAAGATTCCAAGGCAATGAGCACTTCATTACGTACATACACAGCAAACCATAAACAAGTGAACTGAAATCAAGATTGAAGAACTTATTTGACCCCAACAGGAAACAATTACCCAAATCATCCAAGGAATTCACAGAGAAATAACATTTAACACCACCTATAAATCACCCAAGTTTGCAGTAAATGTTCACAATCCAACATAAAGTCAGAGACCATTTTCCGTGGCTTGGAAGACATGCTTATTTCCATGTAATTATATTTTAGTGAATTCCGTGTTATAACTATAGTTTCGTTACAGCTAAAGCAGTAGAAGTTGCAAACTACTCCGTGAAATTTCGAAATAGTCAGCCACATTTGAACCTATTTCACCTTCATGGCCAGAATTACAAAAACGGAATCACAAAATGTATGATTAGCACTCAACTGGAGAACAGCTGTTCAGCAATTCCAACTTAATCTGGAAAACAGAAGAATTTTTTTGATATAGGGATCGACATTTGAACACAAAATGTAACAACCAGTTGCAATTTTGGGACAAAAACAAATTACGTATATGGCAGCACAACTTCTTTTTAACAACTAAGTCAGCAGAACACCAAATTCCAATTAGTGACTCTGTGGTTACGACAGAGGTCAGGGTTTGTGAAGAAACTTGCAATGTTAACATAACCTGCCGTCTCATGTCTGAATGTATCGAGGAAAGCAAGAGAAAAAATGCAAATAGATATAGCTTTGGAGAAAAGGGTATACAGGGAAAGAAGAAACATATAACACCATCTTAAAAACACTAGTACTTCTTTTGTTCCTCCTTCTAATAACTTTCTATGAATGAAAAAGGGGCAAACGAAAAAGGAAAAAAAAAAAAGTCAAAAACAAAGGGAAGGGAAAATGGAAAACGCACCCACAGAAGAAGTGATATTGGTCTGCTGAACTTGCTCCTTCTTGAGGCGTTTATGACAATGAGCAGCAATCCAAATGGTGCCTAAAGGCCCCTTCTTAGAAAGAAGCAACTGTGAGTAAAACATGTTCTTCGTCTCTTTACCTATCTTTGTTTTTTTGTAAAAGAGAGACAAATGCCTCTCTCTACTTAAAAGAGATGAATCAAAGTGTTGGCTCCGGATTTACAGAATTCAAAAGACAAAAACCGCTTGCGAGTCTCACGCAGAGAGAAGACGAGAAGGGAGTTTTATGTGTTTTTGTGGGAGCAAGGATTGTCAGAGAAGTCTCGCATTTTTTTATTTCCCTTTTTAGTCTTATTTTTGTTTTTAGTATATTTGTAATGTGTTGTTCCATGTTTGGAATTTTTGGGAAGACCAAATAAACCCTACCGGACCGACGAATAATGACCAAATTTTTTACCAATAAATTTCTGAGAAACTCGTGTAACTGTTCATGCATAGTTGGGATGATTTTGTATTTAATAATCAAACAAAGTTATTTCTAAATTTTGAGCCTAATCAAATATTAAGAAAGTAATTTGATGATCTCTTTTCATCTTTTCAAAATTTAATGAATAAAATCAGTATACAGATATTACTTAAGGTAAGCACACATTTAGCTTATTTTGGCATTTTTTTTTAAAGTTTATTTTTAAAAATTTTTGAAGAGAAAAGGGAAGAATAAATTTGTAAAATGACCTTAAAAGACTGATTTATGTGCAGAAAATATATACATGAAAAAGGTGAGGTTTGTAGTTATCTATTCTATGGGCTTTCTCACAAACGGTAAACTCGTGTATTTACGGGGTTCTGACAAAACATTTTACCCTTGGAGTTGCCAGCTCATTAACTTTGACTGCAGTACGTGTCACTTTGACACACCCTTATCACCCACGACGCACTGTTCAAGTCCAGAATCATTTCCCAATTATATTGTTTAATTAATAAAATGCAAGAAAAGAGTTAAAAATCTATTTTATTGTAATTTTGGTTAATAAAAGGTATCTTCTGAGAGAAGAAAAGGAAGATTTCATTTTCTTCTCAAGGAAATTGGATATAAATTTCACTTAGAATTATTAATGCTTCTTTAACATATTTATCAAATTTCAAATAATAAATCAAATTGTAAAATTATATACTTATCAAATATTGTTTCAAAACATTTTTGTATAAAAGCACATTGTAGTATTTTTTTGTTTTTTCGGATTTGATCATATAATCAATCATAGGTATGGTCGGACTAATTCGAATTATGTTGAGTAAGCTTAGTGTCAAAAGCTATTATATTAGAACCTGAACTTGTAATTAAAAATAGAAGAATTTCAACTATTACACCACAAAGTTTTGACTTCAAAATCTGGCTTCGAAAGTGCGTAAATTTAGTGAATGAATATTAGCTCACGGATCTTGAATAGGATTATCATGAGATGCTGCTATACGTGACTCTGCAAATGCTCCACAATCCACAAAGGCTTCTTTTCCACATGCAAAGAAGCAAATACTGTAACACATAGAGGAAACAAATTTCCCATGATTTCTCCTAACATGCAACCTGTGAACCAAACAGTGACTAAGAGGTGAACTTTCCATTTTATATTTTAGGAATAAAAGAAAACATAGCTCTTGCAAAGGATCCTGTTGAAAACTATATGTCCTCAAAAATAGTGTTTGATCTCCCAAGACTCAGAGGATGACTGACTGCCAAGGAATGCTGCTGTCAACAAAACTTGGATCATATTCTAAAGAACAAAACCTCGAGGACAAAATATCGATAAGATACATTACCTAAAAGCTATTCTGTTCCGATTACCTTAGTCTATACAGTTGTCCAGCAGGCACAGGAGATGTCTACTGACTCAACAAGATTCCTCAAGAGGAGAGTAAGCAAATTTCCCTAGCATGCCATCCATTGAGACAACTTTGTAGAAACATTATTGGAACACTGCTATCTTCACCTAGCAATATCTGAAAACCATAACTTTTGGCTCAATGGACTTGAAATCTAAATGTTAAAATCTCCACACACCTTTAATGGCTGGTCATGACTTCCATCAGAGACGTCCCCTGTGGCTAATTATCTAATAGTTTCTTCAGTTTTCTCTCCAAAGCCTTATTGAAACCATCCTCTGACAGTGACAACATCTGGTTCAGTAACAACCTTACTCCTTTATCAGTCATTATGGCAAACCTTGGCTTGATTCTCTCTTCTAAACTATAACCAAAGTACTGAGGAAACTTGACCAATTCTGATTTGGGATAACCTGTGGTCACAAAGAACTTCCACTTTAATACCAACTTAGACAAGCTAAAAGTATATAGAGCACCGTATCTTGACACCATTATGCCAATTTCCGCCGTACTGAATCCCTTATCCTTGAAGAACTCGGTGACAGGCTTAAGGTTAGCCTCAATGCTAAGACCAAAAGTTTGAGGACATCGGTAGAGAAGAACTCCAACATCAACCCCCATTGAACGGAAGTACTCAGTTGCAGGCCTTAGCTTGTCCTCCACGCTATAACTTATGATGTTTGGATATCTGGTTAGAACCTTGCTCACACTTTCAGCAGATAGACCCATTTCATAAAGAAAGTCCGCTGTTGCTCTCAATTTCGTTCTGCTGTAAGTGAGAAGTGCAGGAAAACGGTAGATTACTTTAGCCCACTTTTCTTTATCAATGCCCAGTTCTTCCAAAAATGCCATTGTTGGAATTAAATTCTCCGAGAGACTAATTCCACATAGTTGAGGCCTTTTGCTGAGAATAGTTACGATCTGCGATCTTGGCACTCCAAGATCAAGGAGAAACTCGACTACTGGTTTGATTTTTCCCTCAAGACTATAGTAGGCAAAAGCGGGAAACTTGCATGTGATTACTCTAATCCTTTCAATGTCCATGCCCAGTTCAACAAGGTATAAAATATGTGGGGGAAGCTTTCCAGTGGGTCCAATGTCACTCACTCGTGCCAAAGCCTTCAGCTTCTTGGAGTCGAGGACAGCACTAGGAGGTGAAGCTGGAGTGACAGGAAGAGGTACTTTTTCAACAGTTTCTTCTATTTTCTCCACAACAGGTGGGTTTGGAAAGCTCTCCACAACGTCCACCAGAATGCTTCCATACTCCTCGTGGAGGACCTCAAGGTATGGGATGAGAGCATCCCTAATCTCAAGAGTTGTTAGTTCTCGTCCTGCAAATTAAAGGAAATTCACAATTTACAGATGAACTTAAACAGAAAGCAGCGCTGTGAATATGCTGGTGCACATTCTGCAGATTCACAGATGCACAAGCAAAGAAGAGGGGGAATGAACAGGAAATCAATCTGGTTAAACCAGACCTACGAGGTAGCGAGACTTGTGAACAGAATGCAGCCGAGAGACAAGGTGATCGATAAAAGACTCTGATCTGTTGATAGCTCTTGCTGCAAGAGCGTTGCTTAAACCCTGCTTCTTCAGAAACAAGGTCAAGACGGCCTTTGCTTCTTCCTTTTCAGCAGCTACAAGGGTTGGGGGAACCACCCTTAAGCTAAAAGATCCGTCTGTCTCAGATTCAGCTGTCAATCAAAGATAATGTACAAAAATTATGGCAAAACCAATAGCAGCACTGTTAGGAGGATACACGGTGATGGTTCCAACAGTCTACTGGATGTAACACAATTGATATTCAGAATTTAGAAACTTACAATACTTTGCTGAGCAAAAGAAAACCTTCTGAGGAAACGACAGTTCAATCCTGAAGAAAGTTTAACTAATTATTTAACCCTGACTTAAGGAGAAGACGATATCCCACAAAACCACGAATTACAACAACAACAACATTAGCCAGTGTGATCCCACAAGTGGGGTCTGGGGAGAGTGGGGTGTACTTAGACCTTACCCCTACCTTGAGTGAGGTAGAAAGGTTGTTTCAGATAGACCCTTGGCTCAAGAAAAGTATTTCCAGAAACAGGTTTGACATATACAAGTAAAAGTTATAGTGAAAATATTGTAGAAAAAAACATGAATTACATGTCTACCAAATTATAATCGCATCATATGTTTGTGCAGGGTAAAATTAGGCGCTGCCTAATTAGCTTCTTCTATTCACATGGTTTAGGAAAAAAGAGCAGGCATATTTAGAGCTCTTATTCTGCCCAAGTAGTATTATAATGCATATTACATTACACAATCACTGGAATGTTTAACTGTAAGAGATATTGCCACATAATAATCATATTTATCACAAAAAAACAACTAAGAACAACTACACCTCAACCTCAAGCAAGTTCGGGTCGGCTATATGAATCCATATGGCTCCATTTAAGTCCATCTCAGTAAAAATATTACTGAAGCTTAGAAGTTCCCTACATTCCTAAGAACACATAAATCTCTAACAGGCTAAAAGTTTCTTAGCATTGACCTAAAGTAAATATACTAACTTGATTCAAACTTAATGTCAACTAATTGGTATCGCCTATATATAGCTTTTTCTTCCATTGTGCTCTGTTGTTTTGCTAGGTCAGTAGTATCCCAAAGAGGTGTAGTCCTTAGAGACAACTTTTCAAGGGTTTAGGCATATGTAGTTCCCAACATAGGCGGGGAAAAATAATAAACAAAACAACTTGTCCCTCCATTAGCTAGAAAGCTTCATTAGCTACAGCTGCATAGCAATCAAATCCTAGAAAATATCCCCTCAGAGTTTACTGTTCATATTTCATAATCCAAGCATAAAGATAGCAGTACTTTAAACATGTGGTGATATCTAGTTCGTACTAAGTCGTAACTAAGCTGATGTTGTTATCACGTTCGGGCTGAAAATTGAAAACGGTTACAGCACCAAAACATCAGTTCAGACAAGGGAAATTAACAGATAAGTGTATTTTGCCTTCAAGTCATGAAAGGTGAAGGGATTACACAGACCCACAAAGAAAAACCATTAAAAAGACTGGAAATCAGTGATATACATCGAAGATAACGTTACCGATAAAGGGGTAGTCGCGATGTTCTTGAAAGAAAGGCAAGCTTTGAGTTTGGGGTTCGTACTCGCATGAAAGATATCATTTTTCAGCAGCTCAATGGTGTGGGTAATCGGGTTACTAGAGTGAAGCATTGATTAAACAAGAAGGTGAAGTAAAAAAAGGGAACTCTGCGATTGGGTGTATTTGAAGATTTTTGGAGAGAGGGCTTTTGGACCGCAGACGTGGGTTTGTTCTCTAGTGCCAAATACAATCCATTGGTTTTTGAAAAAACACTTTCGGGGAAGATTGGGTCTATTTCCAAATGTTATAAATATCGTGTTTTCTTTATAATTAAAATAACTTGAAATATAAAAAATATATATATATATTTGTATCCATCCATTTTTGTATTATCATTAAGTCTTTTATAATTTATTACCATTCTAGCCTTTCCTCTTATTATCTCATTATGATTTCTAACCATAAATGCAGCTGATCTATGCCGCGAAGTTGATCTTCGTATTACTCCTAAATCTAATAGTTCTTTGATTTGTATTTTAAAATCTTCTATATCTTGATTCGTGGCTTCTATTGATGCAGTTTTTACAGTATATTCTGGATTTATAATATCTAATTTACATACTATTTTATTTTTCTTCCAGTGTTCCAGTGGTTTTTCTCCTATGATTTCTAATTTATCTAGAGTATTAAGAATGCTTTGTAAGTCCTCTTGGTTTCTGATGACTCCTATTTTCTGTATTCCTTGTTGAAAATTGTAAAATTCTGTAGCTACTTCTATTAATTCGTAGTCTTTTTCTATTTTTGGCTCATAGTAATCTTGTTCTTCTTCTTTTTCTATGAATTCTTTCTTTGATTCACAAGTGCAATTGTCTCCTTTTTCACATTTTTTCTTTATTCTTCCCTTGGTAGGTATTTTTGCTCTAAGTACTGGTGTCTGGGTTAGATTTTTAGTGAATATTACATCATCTCTATTTATCCAACATCCTCCATTATTTTTTAATATAAAGTCTAATCCTATGACAAAATCTACCTGTATGTCAGTATCTCTGGTCCATATATAGTCTAAACTGTATTTTGGTTTATAAAACTCAGAACATGTATTGACAAAACTTATCTCTGTCTTTCCAATATAATGTTTATAAGTATTTGAAGTGTCATCCATTTGCATGGCATTTTGTGGTTTCTTCATTTCTTTAATTAAAGATGCTGGTAGAATTTTTTTATTTATTATACTCTTGGTACATCCTGAGTCTACTAAAGCTAATGTTTCTATCTCATATTCCTGGCTTGCTAATCTTGTTAAAACTTTAATTGTATGTACCTTTTTGTCTTCGTTACAAACTAATCCTTCGTAATTAAGAGTATTCATCAGTTCTTCAGTTGGTTCTGTTTCTTCTATTATTTCATTATATACTTTTTCTTTTCCTTTTTCTAGATTATTTATTCGTTGTTCTAGTATCCTAATTTTTCTTTCTAATAAATTTACCTTTTCTTTTAATTGTATTTCTTCTTCTTTGGTAGTATTATCTTCAAACTTTTCATAAGGACTAGGGTCTTTCTTTATACAATTAATGCATGCTTCTTTGTAACAATGTTTGCATTTTACCCTATTAGTCCTACTAGGATATCATTTACATATATAACACTGATTACTATCTATTCCTTTATTTCTTTCAAAGATATGGTCACATTCTTGTATGATTTGACCGTATTGTAGAAATTTAGGTGATTAAAATCTAATTGTGAGTCTATTCCTATTTCATTTATTAAACTTTCTGTTTCTGAGTCGGAAGAGTCTTCTATATTTTGTTCTAATGCTTCTATACTTACAATTGAATATATGCTTTCCGTTTCTGACATATATTCGTCTACATTTATTAGAGTTTCATTAAACTCTTCTATTAATTGTGCATTTCTAGTCCTACTATTATTTCTTTTTGGGCAAGTATTAGCTAAGTGTTCTATACTCCCACATGTGAAACATTCTAACGTATTTTTGTAATTTCTGTCATTTTTATATTTTGTACGTGCCTATCTTTATTTAAATAAGGTTTTCTAGCTGTTGATTTTCTTAAATAATATTTTCTTTTATATGGCCCTTTTCTATTATAGTGTTTACTATGATTTCTTTTATATTTCCTTTTTGGATATTCATCATAATTTTGGGCAGTATATATGTTTTTACAGAAATTAGTTTCACCCTTCTTTAGTTGTTTTTGTATTTGTATATTAGTACATTTTTCTTGTAGAATTTGCATTATATGTTGTATTATATGTCCTATTGGCCATTCTGCATTTGGGTTTTGTATTACACCTTCTCTTTTATACCATCGTTCTTCTATTTCTCTTCCTAAAGCTCCTGGTAGTTTATTTAATAGCTTTTTACCTAGAAATTGATCAAAAGCATTACCGCTGATAGTGCAATAATAAAAGTATTCTGTTAAAAATGGTTTAATTAAATTCCAATTATTTATACTTAATTGTTCTAATTTAACTAACGCATTTCTTTGTAGTACCAATAAGCCACTATTTGGGTCTTCTCCTGTAATTAAACTATGTATTTTATTTGTAAAATTATATGGATTAGCACCTAAATTACATAATTCTTGGAATTCCTGGGGATAATTTGTCTTATATGCTTCCCATAAACCTTTAGTTGATTCTCCCAAGAATGTTTCTAAGTATCTATACATTGTTTCTGCATCTACTTCTTGATATGCTTTTATAAAATCTGCTACTACTATTCCTTTCCATATGTCTATTACGGAGTTCCATGTCTGAGGATCATGTGCTGCTATATTCAATATTTTTCCGCTACTTCCTCCTCCTTGGAGTTTAATTGGTTCTTCAAAAGGTTGTCTCCTTCCTAATGGTCTTAGATTTAAATTTTCTGGTGGTATTTCTTGGTTGGTTCTATAAACTCTTTGTCTAGGCAAGTTGCCAGTGGTGTGAATAATTGTTTCTGCTGGTCTTGTTCTTTGGAATGGGCTTGGGCTGGTAGCTACGGATTCAGGTGGTGCTTCCATAAATTCTTTAGTACTTTTAGCTATTGATATATTATCTGTATTGGTTTCTGCGTCACTAAAATCTTGTAATCTATATCCATAATTATCTGTCCTTAAATTGCATATTTTAAAATGTTCTTCAACTTCCGTTATTTTCAAGTCTCCTAGTTTACATCCTTTACATTTAAACTTCTTTCTATTGTTTTCTTCATATAGATCTCTAGCTCTTTGTATAGCAAAGTCTACCTCGAAATCATTATCTATTTCGTGTATGTTCATTCCTTCTACCTTTGTTTCATTCCCATCTATATCTTCATCTTCATCTGCTTGAGCTATTGGTTGGTAATCCGTAAATCTAATAGATGTTTGTCCCTTTCTATTTTCGTATAATAAATGGTCTTTGGGCTGATATAACTTTTCATCTTGCAGATTTTCTAAATTCCATTCTAATCCTGCATAAAATTGTGGGTCTATTTTGAAAGGTTTCATAAGTTTTATTCCTTTATTTCCTATTAATTGTACTGCTTCTTCTATATGTATTTTAAATTTTGTATTACTATCATTGGCTAATTTTCCTATAAAACCTACACAAGCTAATAAGTTATTTCCATCTATCATATCTTCATATCCTTTTGTCTGAAAACTTATTTTTATATGTTTTGCAAAATCCTTTGTATTAAGCATAAAATCTGGACTGCAATAAAATATTCCGCCGTTACTAGACATATCTACTTTTGTTAAACCTATTATAGGTTTTTTAGGATATGTCCATCTACTGTCGAATATAGTTATTAATACTTTTGTTAAGTATTTTCTGGTTAGACCTTTTAATCCTATAACTATTAATCCTAGGTGCATTAATTCCATATCCGTCTTCAGGACTTTTTCTAAGGATTCTTCTGATATTAAAGAGATCTTCTTATTTCCTTTTCCCAAAACACATAATTGTTCTTCTCTATAGTGTCTATATAATTGTGCTGATGACGAAAATCTCCCTACTTTGTATAAAGTTTTTGGGTCTAATAATTTTAAACTATTCTGTTGAAAGATTTGTATATCTTTATCTATATCGATTATTTCTTCTAACTGGTGGTTTGTACTATGTGGGTTTTGATTTATTAATTTGGTTACTATATTATTTCCTATGGTGTCTTTGGTTGAACAGCTTCTTCTTTTACTTTGAAAAATTTCCATGACTGCTGTCTTTTAATTATTCTCTCTTTTTGAGGGGTAATTTCTATTCTTTTAAGTTGATTTACAAGTTCGTCCATTTCCTTATCTTTAGGTGTCTGGCCTATGTTAGTTTTTTCTTCTATTAATTTTTCTAGATTTTTATTTATTTCTAGTAATAATAAAATGATTGTATTATTTTGTTTTATTATAATTTGATCTGCTTTTCCTGGTGGTTGATAGTCTGTTAGTCCTTCGGGGTTTGGTTGTATACTAGCACTCCTAACAATTATTTGTTTGTATAGTGGGTTATTAGTTTCGTTCATAAAGTACTTATGCTAGAATAATTTCTTTTACTTGTTCTAGGGTTTTTTGTAGTTGTTCTATCTTTTCTGAATTCTTTTCTGTATCTCTTAAAATAATTTTCTTGTTGATTTCGTTTTGTTGGTCTTTTAAGAAATCTTGATTTCTTTCTAATTTTCTTATGATGTCTTGTTGTTTTACTTGACTATTTTCTATTTCTTCTAATCTTGAAATAATTTTTTGGTTATTTTTATGTATATTTTCACTTAGATTTATAAGTAAGTCTACTATCGAATTAAGATGTTGGTCTTCGGTATGTAAAATATGTTCTCCTATAGAAAAATTACACTTTATCTGAGAGTTGCTTTCTTTATTTATTCTTTTAAATTTCTTTTCTGGTAGTATTCTTATATCTAAATATTCCAAATTTCTAAGAGGATCTATTTTGCTATTTAGTAACTAGCTATAATTTTATTTCGATATAATTTTATAATATCTCTATAAGTTTGTTTAGAGGTTTCTATTCCTTGTAATTCCCACCGTACTGCTGATAAGGTATCGGTCAAATTTTCTTGTATATAATCACTAACTAAACTTTCGTCTAAAAGTTTTTTCGTTATCTTCGTAAGGTCTATAAGTCTTTTTTCAGTCTTTTTAATATCTCTTAATATTCTTAAATTTCTATTTATAAACCAATTATTAAATCTTATTTGGTAAAATGCTGGGTGTCTCTTCATTAACCTAAAGGAATTTTACTTAAACTATCGTTAATCTTTTTTACTCCTAAACGACTTCTATGTATATAGAAGTTGCACACCCTAACGTTATGTCTTAGCTCGTTCTTATGATTTACTATGTCTGCTACTCTTCGCTTAAGGGCGTCTTTATATTTCTTTTTAAATTGGTATAATCTATTTCCAAATATTTCTCTTAGTCATTTCCAATGATTTATGGCTTGAATATACTGCCGCTTACCAGCTATTTCTTTTTGAATATATCTAGATATGGGCAACTGTCTCATAAGTATTTGGCCTAAGATCTTCTCGCTCTGATACCAGATATTTGGTAGATTGAAGGTATTTTGGTATCCAGATATTTGGTAGATTGAAGGTATTTGATATTTGGGTGGTTCTTGTTATTTCGATTGAAGGTATTTTGTAGGGTTTATGTTGAAAGTTCGGTTGTTATCTATTTGGTTGTGAGTCCTACTCAGTACTCCCTGCTTTAGCTTTGATCATGTAAATTTCTATCTCTCTCTAAAATTTAAATTTTTTTTTTATCTAAACTGACGATACCTTGTTCATCTCTTTCCTTAAACCTATTTGTCCAACAACAGTCTTCTCTAGCCACACCCCGGATATAAGCAGTCTAACGGCCTTCTGCCTATGACGCTTTATTGTTTCCTAGGAATTTACAGGCTAATCCATCGAGGTTGTTGAACAGTTTATAGGAATAACCATTACTAGAGGTATCATTTCAGTAAAGAACTTTGTAAAATTTAAACAGTATTTACATAATAGCAAAACATAATAACATTATATGATAAAAATTATACATACATGGAGAGAGAGATTATCGATCTTACATGATTTTGCTATGCAGGTTTCCCTTTTGGGAGTCCCCGAAAGCTGTCTTGACGACTTAGAAAAAACTGAGAAAACGCTCTTGAAAACTATACAAACACTCTTTTTTTTTTTTTAACTAGAACTATTACTTTTGCTCTCTTTCAGAATTCTCTCTTGCTTATTTGCTTCTTGCTCTCTTGTTTGCTCATCTCATTCTTGGAATGATTAGAGGGGTATTTATAGTGGTCTTCGGACTTCAAATCCGGACTTGTTTCAGATAATTTTAGCACATCGGGTACACATTGGGCCCCATCATCACGTGCTTCTGTTATTTATCTTTAATCCTCATCCGTTGCTTTATGTCCGCATGTCTTAGTGACTTCTGCCTTTGCTTTTGTCTTTTTCTCAAATACGTAAGTGCTTACGTCTTTATTCAGAATACGTAAGTGCTTCTGCAATAGAATCAAAACTGTAACCTGAGTCTCCATCGTCGTCATTAGGGTCTTGCGCAAATTGAAAATCTGAATTTTCTACCGAATGTGTCTGAGAATCTCCAGATATATTGTCATTCGGAGTCTCTTCTGGTTCTGGTTTTTCTTTGTCTTCAGATATAGTTATTTTGTCTTCAGATATGTTGGTTTTACTTTGTCCTATTATTCATATGAGGGCCTGATTTACCATGTCTTCGATATTTGTCTTAGTAGTTTTCTTTTGTTTCAGGGTCTTCTTTGCTACCGCCTTTCCTTTTCCTTTCTTGTTCTTTGAAGATTCTGGTGCTTCTGGTGTTCGTGAAAAGCTAGCGGGCAATCTCCTTACACTTTTTAGCAAAGTGTCAGCTATCAACGAATTTGATAAGTCTTTACCGGTCACCGTTTGAACCGGACTAGCTGTATCTTTCTCTGATACAGTAGAGCTTTTTACATTCAGAGAGGAATGCACACTCGTCTCATCCATTTTAATTGGAGATGGAGAACTCTGTATAGGATATTGGTTATTTAGGGATAATTGGTCTTGTAGCATTTGTACTTGTCTTTGTAAAAGGTTATTTTGTTTGGCTAAGGCTTGGTTTTCTGTAATAAGTTGTCTATGAGAGGTATATAATGTCTGGTTTTCTTTAACTAAGGCTTCATTCTTTTTATTTAGTCTTTTGAATCCTTCTGTCATGGAAGAACAATGGTCGCAAAAAATTATTTTATTTGTGTCTTTGGCTATAGTATATTGAGGAACTGGATTGGGATTTTTGAGTTCTAGAGAAATAAAGAAATTAGGACCCAAATGTCCTCTTGCAAAGTCTAGCGCTTCTTGTAGATCATCAAATCCTTTGTATAAAGGAGTCTTATGACCTTTGATTGCGCTCATTACCTGTAACCAAGTCTTGTATACTCCGGGAGCTACTCCTTGACATACTGTATAGAATTTAAACTTTTTGTCTTGATTTTTGTCTGTAAAGTATTTAGCCAGTGCATTGAGTACTGCAATGAAATAACTTGTGTCTTTGGGGTTCTTGTGGAATGCCATCCATAGATTGTCTAATAGACATCTCTGGGGCCTGTCTATAGTAACATCATCTTTTATCTTGAAACTTAGATTAGATGGGGGGTAACAGATAAGAGAATATGGACCGAAATATAGTCTTTCTAGTGTCTGATCTTCTAGCTTATTTCTGGGTCTAAACTGAGTCTGGCTTAATAGCATTTGTAGATAAGCCTCTGAGTCTTTGGAACTTGAAGCTCCTGTCTTTGATAGATCCGTATTTTTCCTGTACTCAAAAATAAAATGATCAGTTTAAAAATAAAAATTGATTCCATTATTTACCCTTTCTCTCTTTTTTTGACCAGTCTACTCAATTGATCTGCTAGGTTATTATCTTTTCCCTTTATATGTTCTATTTCTATGTTGTAAATAGATGTAGCGTCTAAGAAATTTAACCATCGTCGTCTACTACTACTTTTGGTATTTATGTTCTCATAAAATCTTACTATTGCCTCACAGTCTGTTCTTATTAAAACTTCGTGCTTGTTTAGTATGTAGATTCTAAAACTATCCAAAGCGTAGATTATTGCTAAAACTTCTGCGTCTATGCTGCTAAGATTACCCTTTTCTTTGTAGCTTCCTCTTTGGTATGCACATATAACTTCTTGTTTTTATCACTATACTTACTGGGACGTGCTTTCAACACTGCTCCCCAACCATATAAACTTCCATCCGTTTCGATGATTAAATAGTCTTTTTCTAAGGGTAAGGTTAAATCTGGTATATTTCTTATCATTTTTTTTTAGTTTTTTAACTAGTTTTATATCTTCAGTATTGAAGTGTCTTTGTCCCGTCTTTCCTGTCTTAGCATACAAAGGACCGGCCACTTTTCCTAGATCCTTTATAAAAGGTCTAGTGTAATTTAAAATACCTAAAAATGTTTGTAATTCTTTTAATGTATCGAACTTGTCTTTCATTTCTAATATTTTCTTAGCGATATGCGGTTGTAGTCTTATTTTTCCATCGCCAATTATTATTCCTAAGAAATTTATATATGTTTTGCATAGCTCCATTTTCTTTTTACTAATAATTATTCCATTATCCATAAATAGCTTAAAAACTATTTGCAAATGTCCTAAGTGTTCTTTTATATTATTGCTAAAAACTAAGATATCGTCAATGTATACTAGGACAAAGTTTTTGTATTTTCCGAAAATATCATCCATTTTTCTTTGGAAAATAGGAGGGGCTGTTTTTAAACCAAACGACATGACTAGCCATTCAAAATGTCCCTCTGGACAAGTGAAAGCTGTCCATTCTATACTTTCTTCATGCATTCTAACCTGCCAATATCCTGACTTACAATCAAATTTACTAAAAAAATTTCTTCCTTGTATTCTATTAACTAATTCTGTTTTGTCTGATAATTTATATCCATCCATTTTTGTATTATCATTAAGTCTTTTATAATTTATTACCATTCTAGCCTTTCCTCTTATTATCTCATTATGATTTCTAACCATAAATGCAGCTGATCTATGCCGCGAAATTGATCTTCGTATTACTCCTAAATCTTATAGTTCTTTGATTTGTATTTTAAAATCTTCTATATCTTGATTCGTGGCTTCTATTGATGCAGTTTTAACGGTATATTCTGGTATATATATATATATATATATATATATAATTCTGTTTTTACGAAATCACAATTCTGTTTTTACGAAAAATTCAAATTAATTGTTGGAAACTTGATTTTAATTGGCTTCTTAAATAAATTCTGTCACTATTCGTGCAACAACAAAGTGGGAGACTTTATCGAAGTTAAATTATTTAATTCTCTGCTTTCGTATATTAAAGTTCTAACAATCTTAATAAATTTTAAAAGCAACTATAATAGAAGCTATGGGAAGTGAGTTTGGTTTCAACATGATGTGTGAAGCGTTTGAATTTGATCGTTCTGATGGCACTAGCTTTATTCGTTGAAACGATGATTTATTGGATGCTGCATTTTTGTTATTTACTAAATCACCAGTAATTCCTGAATCAATCAAAAATAAGAGCAATGATATTAAGACAGTAGCAAGAAGTGAGAAGAGGATAAAATGTGGTGTAGTGGTTTTATTTTGAACTCTCCATTGTTTGTATAAAAATTGTCCCATTAAATCACAAAAAATAATAATAATAATCTGGACAGCCTTGAAAAATAAGGAATAGACAGATTTGTTTGGCATGAAATTCAAAGAAAATGTTAAGTGGAAAATCTGTTATGGAACAAGTTGATGAATTACTTGTTCTAATTTCTAGACTTCAAGATTTAAAGATAGATGTTTCTGAATCTCTTTAAGTGGCTGCAGTACTTGTAAAATTAGTACATGTGCGCATCCTCTATCTGTTGGTTGGTGTTTGAAGAAAACACCTGATGAAAAAGGTTGGGTCTGTTTCTAACAGCCTCCTAAAGGTACTGTAAATATCATATCTCCTCTAAAACATAAAACAATCTGAAATATAGAATTATTCTCTTCTGGTATTTGCTCGTTACATCACTATTCCATTCTCATGGGAAAATCCAGTCACTTGTCGAAAACTTGATTGCAAAGCAAAATGGGAGGCTTAACTTTCTCAAGGACATCAATTCCCACCTTTCGTATATCAAAGTTCTAACATTTTTTTAACCTATTTCTCAAGCGGTGCTCTCAATAATTTTTTTTATATTTTTAGAGATTTAAACGTAAAGTCTATTTAAGAACAGAGGGATTCTAACCATCTCACCACAATTCATTTTGATATGTTTCAAGTAAGTTGCCATATCATTCCAAAGTAAAGTACTATATATGAAATAAAGATATTTTATTTTCCATCTGGGGTGTGTATTCTCGTCAAATTTGTTTTCATGAAAAATAAGTGGCTTTTTTTTAATACTTATTAAGTAAACAATATTAATTCAAAAATATTTATATATAGTCTAAATAAATACTATGACTAAGGGTTGCGGGTGGGAGCTATGTGGAATGGGGATGAGAGTGGGGTAGACACCTTAAATTTTAACCGATCAAACATGGAAAAATCGGGTAATTATTCCTTTGCGTGAGATATGGAATTCAAGGACAAGGGATCCCCAAATCCATGCTTAAGCTGAATAAGCATGTTTATCGAGACTGATTCTTCAGATTCATCACCTGATAGAGGTCTTTCTTTGTCAGATGTAGTAGTGTCTTGATGACAAAGTCATCATTTTATCTTGCCTTTACCCAGTCATTGCACTAGTAAAATGGAGAATATTCTGCAGACTCAACAACTATTGTAGTAGAACAAGTGACCCTTCTATTATAAGTTTGTACAGCATTTATGGAAGAAGAGGATTCGATCTGCATTATCTTAATAGCAACTGAAGCTTAAAAGAAAGAAAGGAAACTTATATCCCTGCTCCCTATATGGTGAAGCTGGGCAGGATAAAAGCTTATCTTCTCAACGTTTCTTTTTTCTCGTTAAAATGGCATCATTTACAGACGAAGTACTACAAGATGAAGTACTACTGATACTAATAAGAGAAACTCTACATTAAGTAAGAATTCTTCTAAGCATATGACAAGATGAAAGTAGTAAGCTAATAACTATACATCTAAACTCTTGTGCTTATCACTGAGGAATATCTACTGGCCAAAAATAGCTTCACTTGTGACAAGCTTTATTCCCCTCACCCAAAGCTCTGCCATCTCGGAACCACCCTCACACACAAAGTGCACTTCCTTGTTCTTGGCCGTGATCACCCTAAAGATTCCAGGAACCTCAGCATCACCTTTCCTTTGCCTGATCTTCTGAAACCTCAAACTTGGTCCCACTTCCGCCTCTCGGCATACAACATTACGCCTGCTCGATTTTCCCCAGCGCAATATTCCAGCAGCTTCAACCATTTTAAGAACTTTCATATGTGGAGACCCCTTACCTCCCTTTATGTGCTTCTTCACCTGAGCACCAGTTAAGACCAACTTCCTAGCAAGTTCATCCAGTATCACCCGCTCTGTCTCGTTTTTCTGCATTTTTCTAGCAAGCGAAAGTGCAGTTTCACCCATTGCGTTCTTGATATCACAACGTGCCCCACAGGAGATCAAGAACTCACATGTGCGGCCATGTCCTTCCCTTGCTGCCAGCATGAGTGGGGTGCAACCGTCCCCATTTGACATGTTTACGTCATAATCCCTTGTTGTTAACAGCTTAACTGCATCCAAGTCACCACATCGAGCTGCACAATGCAGTGCATAGAAACCTGCAGCATTTCGGCTGCCCTGTTCAAGAGCAAAGTCAAGCAGAACCTTTTCAAATCGATCACGATTTTGATTTAGAGCACAGAGGGTAACAGCAGTCTCCCCAAACTTGTTGTGCAGCTTGACATTAGCCCCAGCATAAACAAGCAACCTAAAGCCGTCGACATGACCCTCTGCAGCTGTGATCATTACAGCAGAGAAACCTTGCTCATCTTGGCTATCCAGATCAATCTCTCCTCGCCCAATCAGAGCCTTCAGTGATAAAAGGTCCCTAGATCGAGCCACAAACAGTAATGGTGAAAAGACAGACATGTCGCTTGACTTGGGAACCTTTCCACTTTGGATGACTTCCAGGACTGCATCCTGAAAACCAAGCTTCCATCGATTGGATGCAGCAATGGAGCTTGCAGATTCACCAGCTACATTAACCAAACCAAAATCAGCACCTGCTCTAGTCAATACTTTGAGGCAGTCTTCCATCTTGAATCTTGTAGAGATCATTAAAGCTGTATCTCCTGTGTCTGTTCTTGCATCCAGATTGCAGCCAAAGTCAATCAAACATTTAAGAATGCTTGAGAACCCAAGTCGGGCTGCCATGTGTATAGGGCGAAACTCAATGTTCCGGGTGGTTTTAACTGGAGATTCTGCATAAGCACCACATTTCAAAAGCACTGAAACAGCTCCTGCATTACCACAAAGAATAGCATGGTGGAGAAGAGTTCTTCCACTATGAGATGTGCTGGGAACAAGCCGCTGGAGGAGCATTTGCAGAATAGAGCCACTTGCTTCAAAATACTCCACAGCACACCAAGTAATGGTATAGGGATCTGCTAATCCAGCACCTACTCGAAATTCTTCACCTGAAGCTGCATCCCAGGACCAGGCTCCAAGTTGCACCGGTCCATCAGTTTTTGCGCCAGCCTTGAGAGTCGAAAAAGTGAGGGGGGAAAACCTAATTAGTCAATTACTCAGTAAAACTAAAAATGGCGCAATATTCAGTTTATAACAAGGATAAATTTGAGAAGAATGCCTAGTTATTTGCTGAGTGTAATTAAGGAAGTCAAGTGTTTTACTTGAGAAGCATTTAGTCAATAACTAGTGATCCATTTTGAGTTAATTACCTCAAGCAGTAGACGGACTACAGAGACTTGCCTACTGACAACAGCAGCCACAAGTGCTGTGCAGTCAACATTTGTATGCAGAGAAGGTTTACATGATTGGAGCAGCACACGATTTGTAGCATTCACATTCACTCCAAGCTGCCAGCAAGAAAGCAGCAATTTATCAAGATGTTAAAAAAAAAATCATACTTTAGCCATGGTTCTCCCAAAAAAGATACAAGATTAACACACAACAAGCAATCAAGGCAAAGAAGGAGATACACTGAAAAGGGTATGTGTACATCAATATTTTTCCCACGTACAACTCAACAAGTATATCAAGCAGCCAAAAATAAAATAACCCACTTGAATTTGCAAATTGAAAGCAAAATAGCATCTGGCGATATCAGTAAGGAGAGTAATGTAAAAAATGATATCTCTAGCTTTTCTCTTATTGTAATGTCTCATAGGTTCAACTTCTGTTGGAAACATCTGATTTAATGTTAGCAGTGATATCCTGCACAAAAGTAGTATCTTAAATAACTAGCTTAATTTTTCACCTTAAGGAGAGTGTCCACCACATTTAGAAATCCCCGGCAGCACGCAGTGAAGAAAGCATGTATAGCAATACGTGGTCGAATCAGATCTGATCCCATGAGCACCTCCACAATTCTTGCATGCCCATGACAGCTGGCCTCCAACAGAGCTTCCTCACAAGCCTGTTGAGATGCCCCAGCTTTAACTAACATCTCCAAGATCTCAAGGTGTCCCTCCCTCACAGCTGATGTGGTTGGGAATCCCCTGAAAAGTTTATGGTTTACATCGGCTCCAGTACTCTGAAATGATAGGCAAATATCAGACTATGTTAATGTATAAGTTACACGAAATGCATAGTATGATTTGATGAGAAAAAGAAGAAAGCAAAAATTCCACAGTATGACATAGAATCTCAAAATTTACAAGGAATTTTATTCAGATTGCAAAACAAAGAACTAAAAGGACCAAGAAAAAATAAACCAGCAGATATAATCTGCACTAGCTCAATTGTGCCTGGAGATGACCATAGATAATCCGAAGGATAAACACCAGCAGATATAATCTGCACTAGCTAAATTGTGCCTGGAGATGACCATAGATAATCCGAAGGATAAAAACTATGTTGTTTGCACAATCTTATATCCGTGAATTGAAAGTGATCCAGTGGAAAAGCACTGAAATGACCCATTTCTACAATAGTACCTGAATAAACAGCTGAATACTTATTCCAGTATTCGTTCTAATCCAGTCGACAAATATGGTTGACAATTTTTTTTAATTAAACTTCCACTAACCGACTGTGGATAGTTGTTATAGTCCAGTTACGCAAAAAGCATAAGGTTCATGTTTCTCAGAAGAATCATGCTAGGCATTTCAATTTTCAAATGACTTCAGCAAAGACCTTCTCATCCTATTTTCTAATTTGATCCATTATGTGCTGATACACACAGAAAATAAAACTCATCCGAGCACTCAAACTGAGAGTACTAAAAGGTTTACAAAGATTTAAAATTTACTTCAAAATATTGATAACGAAATCGACCTCTAACAAACATCCCCATATTAGTAATTTATTAAAGCAAGTTTCTTAGTAGGGAAAAACTAGCGCAAGATTTTTTTCCCCAAATATTCGTAAAAGAACAACTATACTGTGGTTTGCTAACCGAAAGCTAGGCAAACTCTAAAAGACAAGTTGTTGCAGTGACGATAGGTAAATTAAGTATTGAGGAAAAAGTGACATTTTTCTTAAAATTAAGTATACCAGCTGACAGTAACTTTGGGCAAACTAAAATCACAAGTTACAGTAACGATGGGTAAATCAAATATTGAGAAAATAGATGACATTGTTTTGAAAAATCATGTGAAACAGGCTACTTTTTTCTTGATAGGTAAGAATTTATAAACGAAGGATGACGATAGAAAACAACAGATAATATGGTCAAAAGTACAAAAGTAAAAAGAGTTTTTGACTGGGACAAAAAGTTCTCAAATGCAGAATTAATAAGAGAAAATTGTATAAGGAGAAAAACTCCATATCATCTACGAGCTTTTTCAGCTACTTTTACAGTAAGATAACGACACGCAGACCGGAACCGGTAAGAATTATGTCTTATCCAGCAAAATTCAAAATTCAAATTTCTTATAACAGGAAATGCAAAATGTAAAGTTAAAATCTCGCCCAAACTTTGAATTTTCAACGGAGCATTAATTAGAGCATATCACCAGAACAGCTGGTCGAAGGACTCATAAGTCATAACCAAAACACTGCATTTAATATAATCAGAAATGCAGGGGGAGAAGTTCCAGCTGAAGATAAAGATGCTACACGAAATAATAGTCAATGATCCAAACACAGAATCCTTTCTCTAGCGTGAAGAAAATTTTAAAAAACAATTCAAATCAAGTAGGAAAAACTCTGGAACAACAAAAAGAATTATTATTACTAATTGAAAGATGTCAGAGCAAAGTTGAGGTAAATTATTACCAGTAGTTTCCTCACTAGAGCAACATTTCCATTATGAACGGCGAGGAACAATGCCGTAACGTCAGTTTTAAACTCCTCGTAGACGATCCTAACTTCGTTGGGCAACTCGTCATGAGTCACGACCTCTGCCTTCCGCACCTTCAAGCACACATCGCCGACGAAATTCACGTCAACGAACGGATCGGCGATACATTCAAGCGCCAAAGTCAGATCGTTGGAATGAGACGCTTCAAGAAGACGACGAGAAACTTCAGCCTCGTAGTTCACCGGAAATACCTGTTTTCCGGCTAAGAAACCACCTCCAACACCAGAATGGCCGAACACTGTCATTTCCGAACCAGAAGTTACTTGTTTAGCCTCTGTGTCTCACTATCGTTTAACGTGCATCGGCGACACAGCAACAGAGGAGTAGTGCTGCTAGGAAGAAGAAGATAGCAGAAAAAGGAATGGAGCAGTGTGAGTTTTATTTGTTTAATAGTTTCGGAGACACGAAACTCGAGAGAGAGAGAGAGGGGAAACTTGAAATAAGTGAGTGAGCGCCAGAGTTAAGGAGAGTGAGGGTTGAGCAGCGTTATATTGGGCCTCACTTCGCTCTTTCACCACGGTTAAAACATTGATTTTTTTTTATCCAGTTGTTTGTCTCACGACCCAACTAGTACTCTACAACAAATGAGTGCATTTTTAGTTCCATTTTACGTTTTGATATTTGATTGGACAAAAATTATTATATGTTGCTTTAACATAAAGTGGTAAAAAGAATTAACCCAAAAGTTCGCCCATCTACATGCCAAATTACTCAATTTATTACTTTTGGTTCTTTTATATATTTGTCATTAGCAATTTATTTCATATTTTCTCTTGTTATTACGTAGGTGTGAATTGAATAAATTTTACGTGTCCAAATACTCAAAAAAAGGTTCAAATTTATTATTTACTCTTAATTATGACTTAAAATTAGGTGGGAACTAGCTAAACTTCAAATGATAAAGCGAGATATTTAGCTAAAAAAAAAAGGTATGAACTGACCCAAAGTATAACTGACAAAAAAAATTGAGCAAATGACCCTTTTATAAAAAACTCTATATTGTAGTGCTATTTTCATCATAATTTATGTACGATTCTTTTGTTTTTTAAGAAAGTAACTTAATTCCAGAAAAAAGAATTAATATTTTTCTATATTTAATAATTATTTAATTTAATTTTTATTGAAATAATTTATAATCACCTAAATATTTTTGAATTGCATCACTAGTAATATTGAAATCCGTCAAATTGCATTGTGCAAGGATGGAGAATCTAGTGTGGGGCATGATTTGTTGTTAGGATTTTGGAGGTAAGTGGATGAAGGGGCATTATGGGGGACGGCAAAGTGCGTGAACTTTGATCTCATCGATAGCAGGCAGGCAGCTGTAGGGACGGCTTTCATCCATCCAGCTAACTAGGGCGACCGTTTCCCGCACTCCATCGGAAGCCATGAAATTAGGCCATCTTTCTGTGTCCAAATTTTTACACACATGTCGTACTATGCCCTATTACGGACTTCATTATAACTTGCATTTAAGTAGCGAGAGGAAAACACACTTCCCAAAGTCAAGTATGTAGTAAATTAAGTAGCCAATAACTTGCTACTCTCAATGGCTATTCCAACGCAATAAAATTTCAAATCTACTTGTTTGTCTTTTTTCTTCATTGTTGTTTCTTTTACTTGTTAGCTAGTACCACAAAAGAACTCTATATATATGTATGAGTTTTCCAGTATTGCATGTTCCAACTTCTTTTATACAGGAGGAGGTAGGATGACATCAAAGGTAAATTTAAGTAATTTATGAAGATTCATCCTAATGCATGACATATCATTAGAACGTGGCTATTTACACGTGTGTTATAGATCAGCTTGGTTTGCTAGGAGCTTTAAATGAGATATAGTTTGTGAAGATTCATAGTTAAACCCAACTTATTTGAAGTTGAAACATAAGTAGCTGTTATAGCTTGCAACAAAGAGAAAGAATTTATTACTAAACAATCATAGTGCCTTTTTTGGTAATAACATTCATGCATCCAATTGAGTTTGCATATATATTTGAAATGTGCCCACTTAAACAAATGTTACATCAACTTCGTATTTGAAGTAGAGACATAGTAGTTGTTGTAGCTTGTAACAAAGAGAAAGAATTTACTACTAAATAGTCATAGTGCTTTTTTTTTTGGCAACAACATCTACACATCCAATTGAGTGTGTATATATCTATATATCTATTGAAATGTTCTCACTTAAACAAACGTTACATCAATCTGACCTGAGATTAGTTTAAATAGACCAATATTATACTTTAATGACTTGTTTCAAATTGAGACGTAATTATTCTAATCACTTTAACGATGAGAAAGGATTTACTAACCAGTGAGGGTACCATTTTTTGCAGTAAAAATGAAGTTAAAACAGAGGTACTCGATGGTAATAAATTTAAGAGTGATCTAACATTGTTGACAAGAGGGTATGGAAGTGCGTTCACCACCGTCCAACAAGGGGCTGTGTACTTGTGTACTCTTTATATAATTTGGTATGGCTGGGGGACAGACAGAGCCTGCTCATATAATAAGGGCAAGGAAGATTGAGAGGAAATCAAGATAATAATGAACAATCCGAATTGGTGAAAGTTTACAGATGCCCAATTGCAGTCTGCACTGCACTTCTGAACTAACTTTCACTTTTTTAAACAACTGTGAAAAAAGTTAAATGTTTCCCTGTTTGTGCACGCGACTAGTCAATACGAGTATTCGACAAGCCACTCAACGAATCTTTTTCCCTCATAGAGACCTCAGTCAACTTCATTGACCACAATATTACTGTTGGTATTTATATTAAATAAATAAATGTATGATATATGTTAGAATATATATATATGTGTATAATTATTATTGATAAATATTATTGATCCAACAATAATACTTTTGATTTATCCCCTCCGAAATACAATAGTCCAACAATGTCGTATGACTCAAACAACTTCGGATTAGTTGAAGAATCCAAAACTTCACCAAAAGAAAACTTTCCTTCAACATAAAATTACTCTCTTTTGTATGGTGAATTAGTTGAAGACTTAGAATATTTTCTTTGTCTCAACTCCCTCTTTCACTGTACAAAACCTCAATACAATACAATACTTCTCATCCACTTAGATCTATATTTTGTACTGCGATAATGAAATTAATGGTTACATGAGTTACACAAAAAAATAATGTCCACTTTCACCACTTTCTTGTCAATTTATGTCCATTAACATGACAAGATAATACACTTTAATATTATAATTTTAATATTAAAATGCACATTCTCCAACAATTATCACTTAATTATAGTTAAATAGTAGTACGTATTTTCAGTTCATCAAACTATTTAACTATGATAAGTTACATTGATGTGGCGTAAATATTTGGTGGGGCAAAATTTTAACTTTTGATAGTTACGTTGGTATATCTTTCTTTTACAGACATGCATTGTTATAAATATCTGAGACATATATACTCTTATAATTATTTAGTACTAATTAAGATTTGTTTTATTCATTGCATTAACATTGAGATGAGGGATAATCATAATAATTATGTGTGTGGTTTTAAACCGGATAATTTTTTTTTAACTTCAAGTTTAGATCGTGAGAATATTGTCGAAAATGGCTTTGGGCGGAATGGCAATTTTGTCATTTCACTTGTTTTGTGCAAGTATAACTAATCCTTGGATTGTTATCTGACATAAAATGAAACCAATATGTCGACATAAAATTCTACAAGTATTAGTAATTACTTATGCCAAAAATAAATCTGTAACGAAAATATCGAATTATTCCAGAACTATAATCTTGATTAACCAAATAGGCCTTAACTTTCTCCTTCCTCTTATTTCTTTTTTCTTTGTTGCATGGAGGCTAAAACTGCATAGAGATTCCATTTCATGGCTAATATTAAATAAGTGGAAATCTAGCAAGTATATTGAAGAAGGAAGAAATGTTGGAGCTGTGGCATGTGCGAAGAACCAAGTTGAGTATTTGACTCAAGACAAAAATAATTTGTCCCTATTCACTTCACATTGCTTAGTAGTTCTAGTAGTCATGTGCTTTGTATATGCATGTCACAGTTTTTGTGTGTGTGTATTTTGACAAGGCATGTGCTCTAATCTGAGAAATAGTTTATACGTGACATGTTATAATAATTAGCTAGTATTTCTTTTATGAACCTCTTTTTTTTTCTTTTTTTTTTGAGTTATAAACATTATGGCATGTTTTGGCCACCCACTTTTTCGAGTCAACTAATCATTTTAACTATGTATAACTTCTTCTTTTTTCTTCATTCTAGGTGAAACAATTCCAGACGCCATTTCCAACAAAAAGTTAGTTAACTTCGACCGCAATTGTTGGGCGAAAGCAGATAAAACACTGCGTGCGTAAGTCAGCTAATCATTGTGTCTAATTTAATTTAAATATTTAGATTTTTTGACGAAACAAGTTCAACTAATTTCTCTTTCATAGTCGTAGGTATCAGTGTTGATACATGATTTTACTAGTTTGTATATGTCACGCCCCGCCTTGGGGGGTATGACTGGCACCTGGTGCCCTAGTAGGACCTAGACTGCTATCTGGTGAGCCTAAGCACATCTGGTGCCTGGCTGGCTCTAACTCAAATTTCTGGAAACAAAGGGCTATATAACGGCTGTAAACACAGCCCCCGGCCCATTGGCCTATAGCCACCTGTACCTGTAATGACAGCTAACCAGAAACATACTACTATAGGGGAACCTATGCGGGCCGACAAGGCCACCATGCTGTCTAGTTCTCTGTAACTCAACAATAACATGCTAACTAATTACGTGACCGGCAAGGTCACCACTACTGACTGATTATGGCCACACACGGCCAACAGGAACAGAAATAACAAATAACTATAACAAGCTGCACGGCCTCACACGACCGGCTCGACTGACCACAGGGAAATATATACAGACTGCAAGCCTCTAAGAATAACAATAGAAATGATCGGGACAGGGCCCCGACCTACCTGTACTGTACAACAAAAGAAAACGAAATACATCTTTGGAATTCAGACTCCGGATGACAGGAGCTGAATACTCAATAGCTGACTGGAATCACGAGGGATCGCCTCCTCGACTATGAGTACCTGCAGGCAAGTAATGCAGCGCCCCACTGGGCGTCAGTACCACAGGTACTGAGCATGTAAAGCAACTGAAATGAATAACAACAGTAACATGACATATAAGCAGAAAGTAGCTGAGTCTATCTAGCTAAGAATAACTGGGGAGTGTTTATTTATTCTATAACTAAACTGAGCGTACCTGATGACGTGTCGTCCTCCTGTCTATCAGTATCTAATAGCACATATAGGTATACATATAAATACACACAATACCTAACCAACACCCCATAAGTCGAAAGGTGCCAACCAACACACAATCTATTTACCCCTACCCGGGTCTAAACCAATCAAAAATAAGTCACTCCATTCATCTGACAACTGTGAGCTCCTCCTACCGGTCCCCTTGGGTACGTAGCTCAGGCCTTGGCCTCTGACAATAAACTGTGTCTGAGTCCGAAGACTCCTGCCTCTGGGCGCAAGTGTACACGGGGTGTGTAATAAAAACTGTCCCTGGGTGCAAGCACGCAACAGGGTAATTTTATAAAATCTGTATCTAAAACTGCCCCCGGCCACAAGCGCACACAGAGTGTTCTGCCCCTGTAAACAGGGTGGACTGGCTCTGCGCAGAGTAAACTGAACTACCCCTGCAAGCAGGGTGGTCTGGACCGTATTATCATGGTGGTCGACCATCATCGTCCTCTAGGCGGATGGCATCGCCCAGCTGGTGGCGGTATCTGAATCTGGTATCGACACAGCTATAACCCAAGGGCGGTGGGGATGCTAAAAGGGTGCCCACATGCCAGAACAAGTCTCAACAAACAAATAGCACATAGAAATAGCAAGCATGTATAACTAAAAAGACTATCTGGAATCTAACTTCTTATTCTGATCTGTTTCTATACCGAACTAATTCTTTACTGACTATACTGATTCTGTACTCTCTGTTTAACTGTACGGCTTATCTGTAGCCAAGATACTATCTGTCTGAATGGCTAATCTGTAGCCAAAACTGTCTGTCTATCTGATCTTTCTTTACTGACTGTTATTATGAAAATCTGTTCCTTTTTATTCTACAACATGCTTGCTATTCACATAATAGGCTGTACTGAATCTGAACTACTAACTTGCCCTTGGGCACATGCTTTTCTAACTTTCAGACTGAATATGATATCACAATGCGAACTAGGTTTACTGAACTTGCACAATACTTAACATTCAACTTCCGAGAATTCTACTACGGAGTTTATGGTACTATACAAGGCTAAAGCTACTAACTTGCCGAAGGAACTAGCTTTACATACCTTAACCTCGAGTTATCCGTCTGTCGGACGAGGCTCGGTCAGTACTCCAACTATTTCTCCCAACTGCATTCATATACACGTCAATTAGTACTAAATACAACACTATTCTGAAGGACGACGTCACTTTCGATATAATTATAGCCTAAACTTAGGCTTATCGAAAAACGATCAAAAACTTGCTATTTTTCAGAAGCCCAGAAGGGAGAAGTATTCACTTTACGGCTAGGAGCACATAGACACTAGTTTGGAGCAATTCTACTTACCTTAGTCCGGTAGCTCGACAATTCGTCGGCCGTATTTCGCGAAACAAAATCCGTAGGAATGCTCCCTGCTGCTAAATACCTCGGTGCCTGAGGTTAATTCGAGTTTGGACCGCGTTTGGCGGCGTAATCAGATGAATTTTAGTAGGAGATCTTCGTTTTCCCCTTCTCTCTAATTACTCTCTGTTTTCTACTGGAAATTATAAGGAATTTTAATAAAAAAACGAAGTTGGGCTTATATATATAATGGACACTATAAATCGCATTCCTGGAATGCGATTTATAAGTCGCATTTCTGCAATGCGATTTATAAGTTGCATTCTTGGAATGCAATTTATAAGTCGCATTTTGCCTTGCGACGTGCCGACTTGGCGCTTGTCCGATCTTTCCTCGGGCCTTTTTTTAGCATGTATGGCTTTCAAATACTCTTAACCAACACGCGAATAGGCCATCTATATGTCAGAAATTTACGGGGTATAACAGTATATGCATGTGTTTTTGTAAACAATCGCATGAATACGATCCTTTTGTGATGAGGCACCCCTTCTTTCAAAGTTATGTTTACCTTAAAAATGGTATAATTAAATTTATATGAGGTCAAAGATATGCATCTAAATATAACTTGTTAAGTTCAATTATTAGTAGTTAAAATATTGCTTATGTAAAGTATTAAATGCGAAAACAGTGAAATCAATAAAAGAAAAAGCTATGTGAGATCGATAAGCTCTTATTATATTCACATGCATCGGTTTTGATGACGCAGAAGCGTGATTTACGTCAAATTTGGGGTTGTTATCAGGAATGAATAAGGTGAATCAAATAAAGATTTGATGAAATCTAAAAAGTTTCGAGCACACAAGAAATAATATATTGCTTTTGTATTGCTTAGAATATGGTTCTTTTATAATTGTGCTAAACCTACTATTGATATACTACAAAGCTAATACATTAACCAACAAAAAGGATTCAACAAGCCCTAAAATGTCATGTCATGTCCTATGGTCGCCTTCTACATGGACATACTTTAGGAGTGCCAGCCAATAGTTCTCTATATTTTGGGGAGGCCGTAAAAACAATTATGATATATTCATCTTTTTTGTCTTATGTGTCACATCATCGGACATGAATCCTTTGCTACCTTAGGGCCATAAGTTCTCGCTTTTTTGCCACTGGTGGTTACCTCGTGCCTATCAAGATAGAGCTTAAATTCTCAAACATATATTAAAAATTGGACTATTTCACCAGGTTGATTTCCTTTTGGGACATTCTTTGCTAATTCCATGTATTTAACATCTCTCATGCCACTTGTAGTGGCCATTTCTTTACCCTATACAAGCTACAAGGCTATTTTGCCGAATTTCTTAGAAAGTGAGTTGTCTCGGGACATTGATACTTGCTCATGAATCATGATGATTGATGGCTTTAATTTTAATTTTAGGCCCTTGAATTGGTCCCATTTCAGGTTTCCACTGACTTACGAGACATTTGAAATTCTCAAATTCGGACCCAGTCTTGACCCAATTTCAGTGGAGCTAATTCCATTTGTCATCCGCACATGGGACAAAAGGGACCTTTCTTGTGCTCATTGCTCTTGTTCAAAAGAAAGTGCCTTTTTTTTTAAATTTTTTTAAATAATGGCAATATCCTGATTAATTAGCATACATCTCGACTATTTTATGAATTTTTAGAACATGGGTACACCACTAAAAATCGTATTAAGTGAGAAGTAATTCCTAATCCTCTAAGTAAAGAATTCAACATTCAATCAAGTGACCAATAAAGATTGTGTTGGGATGGTAAGGGTTCTTCCGCCTTTAACCAGAGGTCTCGAGTTTGAATCTTGATATGGAGAAAATTCTTTTACAAGCACTGTCACCATAATGGTCCCTGCAACGCGCTAGAGTTCACGTGCTCCATTTTTAACCTATAAATTCGCCCCTAATCATAAATATTTGATAATTCTATTCACTAAGACCTAGACAAGTGAAAAGATTTCTTCCTTTGTTTCGGTTTGTTTGTCTTACTTTTCTTTTATTTTGTTTAAAAAATATCTTTTTTTCTTTTTTGGACAACTTTTCATATGACATATTTTAGACCACAAGATTAAATGATTTGAACGTTAGTGAAAGTTTAACTCACTTTATTTTCATACTCTTTGGTGGAAAGAAAGCGTCTTTTTTTAAACTAAGATAATACCAAAACCAACTGTCCCATGGAAATTAATTCAACAAGATTTTAAACTGTTTAAGCGCCACTTAATTGATAGAGAAATTTATATTTCATCCCAGCAAAGCAGTGTCTTTTTGTCAAAGCAAAAGCAAAAATGGTCCTGCCTAACTCGTTTTATCCTTTACTATAATTTGGAGTTTGAATTGAAAATTAGGCATCGAATAGGAAAGTAGGTAAAGACTTTACCAAAGAGTGCACCATCATGCTTAACTAACATTTTTGTACATATTTGAATTGCTTAATCCTCAAAGTTCCCGTTTTCAAGCAAATATGATTTCTTTTTGCTCAGTGCTATGCATGTTTTTAATGAGATTTTGGGGCATCTCTCTTTCTTCTAATAAAAAAGCTAGCCCATACTTTAAGCTATGTACTATGTTTTTCTCATCTAAGAAATACTCTACTTAGAAGCAAGAGATCAACAATTATGGATAATCCTAGTTATAGACAAAAGTAATTATTATTGTCCAATTAATTACTTTGATACTAGTAATCTTCTATTTTTGGGACATGATTGCTATCTATACCCACTAATCATTTAATTATTGTAATTGCTATATCAGTGCAAGCTTACTAAGCAGTAGGTTTTAGTTGAGTTCTTTTTTTTTGGTTTAAGGTGCCCCCATATTCTTAAAATTTTAAATACACTGAGTGTCATAGATCTGTGTCACGCTAGAATGCTCCAATCATGCTCTAATTATGTTACTAAAATCTTTTGTTATTTGTTTGTTTAAATACGTATTTTGTGGGTCAATAAACAAAATTTGAACGAACTAAATTAGCTACTCTCAAAAACCAACACGTCTGGGTGAATATATTTTCATATGATAAATTTGATAAACCCTAATATAAAACATGCAATGTGTTACAATGTGTCAGATTAGATATGTATATGCAAATATGCAATGTGTTGGAACAATGGTGTCAGATTAGATATATACATGAATGAATACTAAGGAAAATATCCAACAATATGAGAATGGGTTACAATAATTTGCTCGTCGTTTCTGTCGTCCTCTTGTTGCTTCTCTTACTACGTACAGCTACAATTTGAATACTTTTAAAACGTGAGCTCTAGATCCTACTACTTCTATAAGAATTCCCATACCCGCTGCTATTATTAGATAATGTAATTCATCTGATCAGCCTGATATCGATCTCCACAGTAGTAACACCAGACAACGTTGCCAACCATACACAAAATTTATGGGACCCGTTTTATATTTTATGATTTTTTTCTTTAAATATTTGTGGTCTGCAATCTATTAATTTGGCTAATTCGTATCGCTATGTAAAGTTCAATTCCTCTTCTCTAAGGACTTTTCTGCTCAATTTCGCTTACTTTGTAAACATATTTAGCCAATTTCTGCATAACATATTGAATTTTTTTTTAATTATTATTATTAGTAAATTTGGTTCTCAACTAACGTCATGTGAGTTTTGCGAAGTATATCATGGCGCAAGTCCAGAAAGTGCCGAAAAAAAAAAGGAACCATTTTGTAGTTTTTTTACCTGAATCATTATGAACTTGTAACTAAGCCATGCCAATTTTCTTGAAAATAAGATCATGGAAAAGTCAAGATTTACTTTTTTTACTATACAAAATGTAGTATTTGTTTTACTTTTTGCGTTATAATTTGAAGCTATTTGTCGTATCTTGTGGTTAGAAAATCTTCTGGTACTTCCAGACAAAATTGGTTGATGGATACATTGTTTCATTTCAATGTCATTCTTGAAGTCGGCCCACATTTTTCAAGGTTAGCTAGCCCAAAGGATATGGCTAGATTATAGAACACAGAAATAATTAGAAGCACAAATTCCTTCTCAGTGCATTACGTTACAATACTATTGCAATTTTGAGCCTGATTTTGATTCACACGCACAACGTAGTATTATACTTTTTTTCGGGTAGTCTAGAAACTTCAGGAACAAAACCCGAAAAAAAAAAAATTTAAATTACTACTAGTACTTTATTTAATTAAAAGATAAGTAGAAACTACAAAAAAAATTTAAAGAAAAACTTAGAGAAATCCAAAAGCTTGAAATTAATTGGTAATCAAAACCCACTTTTTTTTACTTTTGACCTATCCACCCTGCACATGCTTAAACTCACCCTACATTGTTGTATGTGTTTTAACTCTTTGTATTCCTACCCATCCCATTGTTATTCATGCAACAAGTAAGTTGGGAACCGTTCTATACAAAAGCAATAGTAGATATAAAAGACAATGAGTTAATAACCGTTCCATACGAAAAAAAATAGCGGTAATTTAAAAAAAAAAAAAGAAATTCAACCAGTTCTTTCTAGCAAAGAAATTAAATGGTTCCCATTAGTTTTGGGCTAAAATTATTTTTGAATTATGACCCAAATTTAAGGTATATTTTTGTGTTATCTTAATAAATAAAAGATATTTTTATACTGTTAAAAAAGTGACAATATTCATCTTTCTGTTAATTTCAATCAAGAAACTAATGACACCAATAAATAAACATGTCAGACACGTGATTTTTTCCTAAATATTTTCAAGTATATCCCTCAGAGGTATCAATTGTCTTCCACTGAAGCTTCAAAACCTAGCAGTTTCTTTTAATCTATTTAGTATCCAGATATTTCTTAAACTAGTGCAACATCAAACCCATAATGAGAAAAAAAATTTATAAATCTTTCTAACATTTCATCAAACATGTAATGACATTTTAATCTTAACTTAGTAAATCTTGATTATTTTCTAATTTTCTTTGCAAACAATAATTTCTTTTAGAATGACAAAGATGACGAGAACATAAATGAATACATTAACAAATTAAGCAATAAGCACTATAGGAACAAGAAGAAGATAAAAGCTTATGAACTTTTACCTTGTCTTATGAGGAGCAATGACTACGGAGGACTACAAATTTTATCAAAAATCATTGCTAGTTGAGTTGGTAATGATGTAGAAGATGTTTGCGTGTTTAATTTCTATTCTCAAAAGGTATAGATTATTTTAGAATGAAGAGAAGCTATGTTTTTGAAGCCTCTTGCTTGCTGAAGATAGAAGATAATCAAGACTGGGGAGAGACATGTTTGAAAAATTATGTTGGAAAGTCACGGGGCCGGCATATTTATTTGTTGGTCTCATTATTTTCTTGATTGAAATTAACAAAAGAATAAATTATACATGCCCCTTTTAAAATAGTATAGAGGTGCTTCATATTTATAAAAATAACACAAAATTTAAATGTAATTTATAATTCAGGAATGATTTTAGCTCAAAACTCATCCCAATCACTTCTCCAAGAAGATCAATAAAAAGCCGACAAAGTTGGTAAACCAGTATTGGTACCAAAAGATTTCTCTAAGAGTATAACACCAAGTAATGACATCCATTACCCAATTTTGGGAAGTCTTAATGACCCAATTTCGGAGAGATCCGGCTTTTCATATAAAGAAAAAAACCCTCCGGGTATTGCCTAGAGGGCATATTCGATTGCTTAACCGAAAAGACCCACCAGATTATTGATTCTTATGGTGTCAATTCTACATTGGGAAGTATTATTGATTCTTATGGTGCGGAAGGATTCCATTATCAATAATATTGAAGGCTCCTCCTGATTAGGTTTACTCCAAATCCCGATGAGAAGCCGCGCACAAGACTTTATGGACTTTTGCTGGATCACAGGTAGACTGCTGAGGATGTCTATAAGTATTTCCTCTTGGGCATTAGTTCCCATGGATACAGGACAACAAAGATGCGGCAATTAGAGAAAGAATATAATGCTGTTCTCTGCTTTTGAAATAGGGTTAAGCGTTGATCTACTAATTCTATTTATAACTTTGTCTCCTTGTAGAAATAAATTTTGATTCCTAAAGAGTTGGACTACTTTTTATGTTTTCATGGAAACTACAGACCAGAACATTAACTTCCTATGGCTAACAATTAATGGATTAATAGACAGTAACAAAATGCGCCAATTCTGAAAAGGAAATTATAGAAACCGGAATGCATCTTAACCATTTAAGTTCTAATACATCATAAGAATATGTCATGTCAATCTTCTCGTATTGGTGTTCCAGCAGTGGCTGCACCCGCGATATATCTTTTAATTGACATTGTCTTTAAGCAGATTCAAGTTATTTGAGCCTTGCACCTCCGCTCCACACTTACTACAGTTAAAAAAAAATGTACAAATATTTCAAGACAAGACAACAATGCTGAATGTGTTATTCAGTTTCCACCCCGTCTTCGCAATCTTTGAGATGTTCTTTGAGGCTTTGTCTAGGTATATCCCATTTTTCACTATCCCATATTGAATCTGCTTCTGGCAATGTATAGTCGTCAGGTTTGAGCGACAACTGGAACTCTGGAAGATCTGGCAGTACTTGAAGACCTCTGCAATCAAAGTCATCATATTTAAATGTTTAGTGTGAAAAGACTGAATAAGCATTATTAGGAGTACAAAGTTTCAACATTGTGTAAGCTGTGAGCCTCACTTTTCTTGGTTCAAAAGGTAGCTATACATTTGAGACTTCTTGGCAGCAGTTTCCGGGACTTTTTTGTTTAAATGTTTCATAACACCCCATGCTGGAGGAGTTCTAAGAAAACACGACAAGGAAAGTTAGGACTTCTATGATGGTCTTTCTTTGCAATGTACTTAAAAAGAGCACCAGACATAATTAAAAACCTGGTCACAGGTTCTGCAAGGCAAAAACTTAAGGAGGCCTTTTTGCTCTCTGCAAGTAGTTCGTCTGCTGCGAGGAAACAGCATACTGCACTAACGTGGCAGGAAGGTTCTGTGCCCTTGTCAACGATTATACCGTGGTAGTAGTAAGCTGCAGCCTGACTATGCCGTTAACATATATGTATTGGCAATAAGAGTGAAAAAAGCTTTACTAGAAATTATTCAACAAATTTTGGTAGCAAAAAAACCTTTGCTTCGAGATACTTCCATTTGATGAACAACAGATGCTTTTTCGCTGTTCCATGGAAATTATTATCTCCAGACAAGCAGCAAAGAGCCTGAAAGAGGAAGGAAAAATAAAAAAAGAGAACTCCAAAATTAACACTGTCAATGTGCTGAACAGTCAGAACTACTCTAGAGCCTCTACAAGACAGAAGTTAGAAACACAATCAAATGATGCAAAACAGCAAACTAAGTCAAAGTCAACTAGTCCGTAGTATTGAACCACTGATTGAGCTGTGGACTAATTTAATTTGTCAATCTGTAGTACCCTTTGACTTCCAATACATATATAAGCCTCAGTCCTGGTGGTGCAGATTTGCCACTCAGACTCAGGATGTGATGCAATGAACAAGCAGGAATGTCAAGTTGACTTCGATATTTCTAGCAAATAGATCAGCTTTGGTAAGTTTTTAAGTACCTGTGCATAGTAGCTTACTGCTTCACATGCCAGCCTCCTCTTCACTGATAAAGTTGCATTCTGACTTTCAAGAGCCAAACCTAATTGAATTTCAGTTCCCTGTAGTAGATATCACTCAAGCAGTGTTAGGAATCAGTCAATGGATTTTGTTATGAATTTCAATAGTTTCTTACTTTCAGCAGTCACTATTGATCATCTACTGATCTGCAAGGCTACAGCCTATAGCTCAGTTTTATGGAAGCTCACTCAGAACTTTTTATTGGCATGCATTGTCCAAGCTAATCGAATGGTATTCTACAACTAGCTTGTTAAGAAACTTGGATCTTACCATGAACTGAATTAACTAGCAGTCCCTGTATGACTTAATTTGGATTCATTAATCCCACTTAATCATCTAACAGGATTTCCATTTTGGTGATTGTTAAAATGTTCCGACTGGAAAGCAGTTGTCTTTTCATTGATTTTATTGGCTCTAAGGAATCAAAACTTGTGTTCCAATTAAACGTTGAGTAACACAACATATACCTGGGCTAGTGCTTGGTTTGACGTGGCTTCGAGAATACCCTGATGCAGATCTTTAGGCAACCTGCTCCTGGTGAAGTTAGGATATATAACCTAATAAAAATGACAAAGAACAGATAATATCTGTAGAAATAAGGCGGAAGATATATTTACATACTTAATATCAGGTGGGAGGTGGACAAGAACATCTTGGACACAGAAATCCAAATAACCGGATGCTTTCAGCAGCAAATCAACAGCATCCCTCATGCAATCTGAAAAGGAAACACTACTTGATCACTGCTGATCACACTTTTGAGTTATTTAGAAAAGTAATAACCATTAACCACAATACCTCCGGATACAACCCGTTCAGTCATATCACTGTCTTTTGGTATCAGCTTCATATTTGCCTCTACTAATGTTAACATTGCCATCATGTGAAGGACAGACAGTAATTCAAACCAGGAGTTTGCTACAGAGGTTTCCGGCTAATTATAAAAGAAACAAAGGATCATAAATCATGTCAACAAGTGACAAACCCTAAGCAGATTGAAGAATTGATAAAAGAATTTGAACCTCTTGCCCATCTTCCAAGTTTCTCCACTTAAATCCAATCAATTCTTGAAGCCCGAATTCTGTAAAATGACATGTTTGATGGATTAGCACTAAAATTGTACGTTTGAAAGTATAAAGTGCACAAATCTGAAAAAGGGTGCAAACCTTTTCTAGTGAGGCCAACAAGAAGAGACAAATACTCCTCGAGAGCTTGTTGCAATTCATCAATAGCAGAAACATCTAGAGAACATAATGAATTAATCAAAAGATCAATTGGGTACAAGTGATATATGTTCAAGTTTCCATGTTTAGTGCATATATACCTGTATCTTGCGCGATCAGCAGAATCTGGTTCCTTATAGAAGTTAGTCTATCTGCAAGATCCTTGGGAATCACACCCTTGAGTGTCCTCTGGATATCACATTGAGCAGGAACACGCATTGATGGGACTAATATGCTGACCTCAGGGATGATGCTCTTGTTCTTCTTCTTTTTTCCAACCGCGTAGACAGAAACCGCACACCCCATTGCTGTTCAAGGAGACTGATATCAACTAGTAACATCCTACACAGGCATTGAATATTGCAAGATTCTGGCAGTAATAGCACATATGATCAGCTAGAAGTACACAGGATGAAACTGTTGGAAACATTGAAAGCAGAACAAACATTTATTGACTAGTTATGTAGATAAGAATGGGAAAGAAGCAAGTTAGGAGTATTTGCAATGCACTCTAATAAATGTTGAGAACTTACTGCAAATGCCAGGCTGCTAGTGTGGGCTGACATAAAAAATAGTATCACTATCACTATCACCTATTTAAGTGACTATGCAGCAATGCCTATCAACTGTAAAGTGAAGCTTCCAGGAAGGTTTAATTGATATATAACTAACTAAAAGGAAAAGAAAGAGCTGCTGATGGATCTACAATCTGAGATTTGGAAGCAAATGAGGATTACGAGAAATGAGTCACATGCCAATGCGTAGGGAAGACTTACAACTAGTCCATTATTTTCGATATAACAATCTTGTAGACTTGTACTATTATATTACATAGTAATTTGTGAACTTTCTTCTAACATCGGTAAATCAGGAAAAAAGAAAGGAAGACATGTATTTGGATTTTCTTTTAAATAGAGTATAACATGTGCAAAGCTGTTTGACTTTGCAGGAGTAAATTATTGAGCATTCTCCACCAATCAAATCTATACTTTCTGAAGTTGTGTTTGTTTTGATTTGTATGTCAATTGCACTTGGCCTAAAAGTCTATAATTGGTGGAGCACCTGAACAGTGGGTTCAGTGGCATCCTTAATGCACTTCTGTCTAATAAAATATTCGAAATATGTATAAACTGATTCGAATATCATCATTATTCTTTTACCAAAAAATGTAAAAAAAAAAAAAAGAAGATAATTGGTGAAGAAAACTGATGAAAACCTAGGCATGATCTAGTCTCTCTTTTAAAAATATTCAAAATAGAATTTGCCAATTTGCAATTGTTAAATTGTACGATACATCATGCAAAAACATAGATTGATTCATTTGCCGTGTATAGAAGTCTATGCATCTCAATTCCCCATCAATATTATTTAATCTGTCGGCACCACAATATTTAATACTACTTGTAAAAATCCTATTGATTGCCTAACAAGATTGTACTGTTGGAAAGCTGCATCAATATTGCAAATCCACACTTGACAACTGGATCCACGCAAATTAACAAGAAGAAGCCAGAAAGAAAAAATCAAAATGATAAATTTTACAATTTTACCTTTAAATATTTATTTAGTAATAAAAATTTAACTTTTAAATATATTAAATTTTCATAAATTATATCAAATCAAATTTTAAATTTTAAAATTTTTCACTCATAAAATTTTATATGTTTTTCCATAATATATTTAAATATAATTTTAAATATTAAAAAAAATCACAACTTCAAAAAAGTCAAATTTTTAACAAATATATTATGTGTTACTTTGCAAAACCGCATTGGTCAATATGACATACTTCGATTAATATAAGTCCTTCAAACTCGATGTTAAGTGTCAGATACTAAATCTCATTTAAAATACCCCTTATTTGGGGATTCCATATAAATGAGGGATAATTTTGAATACTTTAGTAACACCAGAGGTATATTTAACCATATAATATGATGAACGGTAAAATTAGCTATTGAACTAAAATAGAGAGGTATATTTAACCCTCAGGTCTTTTTTATCTGAGTTTGACTCAAACTTCAGGTCTCCTGAAAATTAGTGGTTATGCTTGCGAAGATTTTTAAAAAGTGGCTGTGTCTTAAATAACGCTACTTTTCTAGGCTGATGGGTTACTAACACAAAGGCACACATAGGGATGAACCATTTTGGATATATGGCCGAATACGATGGAGCCCAACCAAATAAGCAATTGGGCCCGATGCAAGTTATCTTGCATAATGATTCATTTTTGTTTCTTCTTATGACCCGTAAATTCGTCTGCTTCAACCTTAGGACCAGCCGTAAATCTGCACTTTTCGAAACCCAGAGGTAGTGATCCCCTCTGACCTCTGTCCTGTCATACTGAAATACCACACCAAATTTTAGTTCGCATAACGTGGGCCTCGAACTAAGTCTTGTGGTTTAAAAGATCCATTATGAAGAAGTGCACCTTTGACATGTAGCTACGAGACTCTACTTATATGCTTTCATGTGTGGAAAAAGGATAATGTAAAGATGCTTTCGAAAGGCAACTAGCTAGTGAGAAAGATTACTTGCTAACATATTCCTAAGGCCATACAGTCTACGGTCCAAGTCCAGAAGTTAATGCATTAGATTTCTGAACAATTACATTTAATAAAATTGACTTAACACCAAGTAAATCTCTTTTAAAGCTTTGAAAATTGATTTAGTCCTACAATTCCCCTAGCTGCACATGAATGCACGGAGAGAAGGCTCTTGCTTGGGTTCTTTGACATCGACTTTGTTCCCGGGATGAATGTAGTCTTAAAACCAATAAAGCCAGTGTTTCTTCATCACCCTCTAGATATCGAACTTGTAGAAGATATGGTTTAAAATATGCACAAACAAAAATAGCTGCTTAGGTTGCATATAAGAATAGAAATTGATTCCACAGCTATTGATATTGAATTCATTGTTCTCAAACCCACTTTTAAAGCTGAGTAAGCCTAGAAGAGACTTTAAATTATTAAAAGGTATCTAGTACTCTTATCAATACGAACGAGCTCTTATATTCGTAAATTTTGAAATAAATAGAATGTGTCACAGCTCAAGCATGAACTATATCGTGTACAACTTTGAGAAATTAAAACTACGAATATTTTGCATTAGTTACATATATATTCTTGTGGTCGTACATGATTATGAATAATGAATCTCTAGTAGTCTACTTATTTGATTTTTGGTTAATGCTATCTATATATATGTTGTCAAGTTCATAAAACGGTTTGGCCGACATGTTTGTCAATATTGAATGCAATTTGTCAACTCAAAAGGGGAGATCTCTTCTTCCAAGATCCAATAAGTACATGTAACATGTTGTTATTAACTCACGGGCTTCTGTTGACTAACAACTATAGTTATGTTCCAAAAAATACAAATAAAATAGTGGTGTTTTTCAGCTTGTATGTCACATGAGTGAGTTAAAAGACAAAAGAAAAATGATTAATTAGGCCTACTATTAAGCATATATAATAATTAAATGACATCTGTTTGTAATGTTACTCATATTCTTAAGATCTAATTGTTTTATCTGCATGTAAGAACTCGACTAATTGCAACTTTATGGAAAAATACGGCACGTGAAACTCAAAAAAGAAAAAAAAAAGAATTGGAATTAGAGCTTCAGTCCAAGAAACAGAGGAACAAAGCTCCTGTTGTTACCTTAACGAAAGGGGAAAAAAGAAGAAGATACTCATCTCGTCTTCTGCGAATAAAGAAAGAAAGCAAAACAAAAAAAAGAAAAAATGAAAAAGCATCAGATTCTAAGTACAATTTGCTGTATTTGCTAATTCTACTTTACATCATTTAGAGATGAGAGTACTTTTAACATCAAAAGAACAAAAAATTTCATTATTGACTAGTTCATATAGTTTCAAAAGAACAGAGAAAAAGTGGTCATATATATAAATATAGCAAATACCAGTCCTACTAAGAACTAACTATTCCTTGTACATTTTATTACTTTTTCCCCTATTAAATGAAATGAATTTGAGTAAAATATACTGATTGAACAATTTAACATGTTATATTATGTTATTGGTACATTTTCAAGATTACCGATACCATATAATAGGGAGAGATATCTGTTTTTGTAGTTTTCGTTTGCTCAGATAGTGTAAAAATTTTTATATATGATTATAACGGTCGAATTTATTATTACTTTTTCAAATCATATGTATAAATTATATACCGATTATACATAACTATATGCATATTATATATGAAGTGTATATATATATTATATATTTATGGATTATTTTTAATTTAAGCGATTGAAAAGAAAAATTATTTTATTAATTCTTCAAACATATATAATAAACTCAGATGGAATAGATTCGGCCTGGGATACTACTGAATTTTTTTTTCTTGGGAGAAGGTCTAAGGGAAAACAATCCAATAAATCCTAATTCATGGTCTGATTTTAAAGTTTCCAACTTGTTACATTATTTGCTCCGTAGTTTCCATCTTTATGTCGATTGTGTGTTGCTTTTTTAAAGGTTCACTCAATTAAATTTATTTTTTAAATAAAAATAAATAATTATTATTAATTAAGTGATTATATGAAAAATTAACCTCTGCGATGATGTGATTATTGATGCAGATTTCCTAGAGGTATAATAATAAGTTTCAGAAGATGCATTTAACTGGGGATTTTTTAATTTAGTTATTATTTGTATTAACTTTCTGAGGCAAAAGGAATAAAGGTCAAAACTTCAAAGTGTAAAGTAAAATAACCTCTAAAGCATCCAAAAAGAAGAGTAACCATTTCAATAACAGCTCTAAACAGAAGGGGGGGGGGGGGGGGGGAATTAAGACGGGGAAATTAAGACGGAACTCGGAAGTTAAGTTCCGAGTTTGGATTTGTATTAACTTAGTGCATGTTCTTTATTAAAAGAATTTAAACTATATGTACTAATATTATAATTTTCCTTTTATTTTTTCTACTAATATAATGTGACAGCACAATTTAATTTGTTAATATTGTATTTTTCAAATTATCACATTATTATATGCTTAATAAAGAGAATAATCTGATTATACGGTCACCACACAAACATGTAGAATCAATAAGAAAGATGGTCGTTTATGATTTGGATTGCATTGTCATTTAGCAATAATATAATCAAAAGATGCCACAATCAGAGATATTATTACAAAGGAAAGCCCCCAATTTCCAAAGATTTTAGTACTCCCTCCTCTGTTTTTTTTAAAAACATATAATAATTAATTTTTTTTATATTTTAAAGTAATTTATATATTAAAAATAAAAAAATAAAATTAAAAAAATAATTTTAAAATTTAATAAATATTTTAAATATAGTTTTAGAGACAAACATCACTTGTTCACGCCCAGGCTGTAGAATGGGCCCTGTTAATAGGCCAGCTGTCGTTTTCCAGTCGGCCCAAATTCCAACACTTGCACCTTCCCTCTCTCTGTCGTAACCCAAAAAGGATAAGAGGATTCTTGTACGTATTATATATTGTTCAATTTCATCTCCTTTGTAACAGCAACAATGTGATTTCTTTATGATCTCTCTGCCTTTCCCTGAGATATTGTTTATGTTGAACTATTGAATAGTATTTTTTAGTTATCTTACTTTCAAAAGATTTGAATCTCTCAGACTTCACACTTAACGAGTAACAATCACGTACCATATCACTATTGAATAAAATCTTATTGTTTTATATAGATCTGAACATCATCATTGCACTTCTTTCAATAACCTCAAAATAGAAAAACTGAAATCAAACATCTCAATTACACGGGAATTACTCTCAAAAATATTTTATATATTTTTAAAGTTTGTGTCAAATTAAAATAAGAAAATTACTTTCTTCTATTCAATAATTTGTAAGTGATCTTAAACTTAAATAATTAAAATGGGTGAAAATTTGTCCGCATTCAATAATATATCAAATTAATAATTATATAATACTATGTTTACATATAAATTAACACTTAACTATGATTAACTAACACATATTTTTGCCCCATTAAATTAAATTAACTATAAATATATATGTTAAACTTGATTTAGCGTAAATGTTCGATTTTGAGCTTTTTCTCAAAGAAAAAGAAGTAGGACACGAGTTTAGAAGGAAGTTTCCGGTGGGGGTGGGGTCTCCAAAGCTTGCAAGTACTATGAGAAATGGCACAGTGCTTTTCCGAGAGTTTGTGTGTAAAGAAAACCGTCAACATTAAAGCCAGAGACCTCAGCAAACTTGCATTTGGTCCCCTGTTTTTTCTCCTTGACTTGCTCTGCATGCAGCACTAAATGCTTTTTCTCTCTCTCTCGGCTACTCTTGTCATCTACCCTCCATTTAACTCATCTTTCATTTCTTCTAATTCCATCTTTTAGCCACTCACCCATTTATTCCTCCATTTGATGGTTCTTGTTCTGCTTCTTCTCTTTCCCAGGGGTTAGCCTTCCCCCACCCTCTTTTTGTTCTCAATCTTCTCCTTCTCCCAAGAAAAAGAAAATGGAACATTCTTTTATTTGTCATTATAGGCTAATTTATTCGCTTTTCCTAATGGGGTTTTAGCAAGATTCTAGGTGCATTAATTGGTGGGCAGCTCTATCTTGACTTGTCTTCTGATTTAGACTTTAATGCTTCTCATTTTCACTGAACTGTGCAGGGGCCACCACCCAGTACATTTCTTTCCTTGCGCTTATTCATGATTAGCCAAGAATTTCCAAGGTACAATCTTGGAGGACTCTCATGATTCAACGTAATTGGGAAATTTGGTCTCCATTTTGAAGACACTGTTAGATGGGTTGCATCAAGATTTTTGTTATGGTGTTGGTTGTATGTGCTTTCTTCATAACAAATACTTATCAGTTACAGTCCTATGAAATTCAAGCTCTTCTTCAGTTGCGGAAGCACTTGGAGTATCCAGTTCAGCTGGATGTTTGGGAGAATTACAATGGCGATTTTTGCAGCTTGACTTCAACACTGCATATGAGCATTACCTGTCAAGACAACTCTGTTACTGAGCTCAAAATCAAGGGAGATAAGTTGGTTAAGCTAAATGAATTTCATGGATTTGCAGTTCCAAACGAAACATTATCTGAGGGTTTCTCCATTGATTCTTTTGTTACCACTTTGACAAGGTTAAGTAGCTTAAAGGTTCTTACTTTGGTTTCACTTGGCATTTGGGGACCCCTCCCTGATAAAATTCATAGGTTGGCTTCACTTGAACTTTTGGATATGAGTTCAAATTTTCTATTTGGTTCTGTTCCTTTTCAGATGTCTAGATTGATTAAGCTTCATACTTTGACATTGGATGGCAATTTTTTCAATGATACTATCCCTGATTGGTTGGATTCATTAACCAATCTCACTATATTAAGCCTGAAGAACAACAGGTTGAAGGGTCAGTTTCCATCTTCAATGTCTAAAATCACTACCCTCGCTGACATTGTTCTGTCACACAATGTGCTTTCTGGTAAATTACCGGATTTAACTGCCTTGTCTAATTTGCTTTTATTGGACTTGAGGGAAAATCATTTGGATTCTGAACTACCACCCTTGCCAAAAGGACTTACTACAGTTCTTCTTAGTAGTAACGCTTTCTCTGGTGAAATTCCGATAGAATTTGGCACACTAAATCAACTTCAACACCTTGATCTGTCAAATAATTCTCTGAGTGGAATGCTGCCTGCAGGCTTATTCTCTTTGTCAAGCATCAGTTACTTGAATTTAGCATCTAATGTCCTGAGTGGTTCACTTCCCAGCCATCTCAATTGTGGGGGTGAACTTGGTTTTGTTGATATTTCTGATAATAGATTGGTTGGTAGGCTTCCTTCTTGCTTGAACACCATTTCAGATAAGCGAATTGTTAAGGTTGGTGGAAATTGCTTGGCCCTTGACACTCAGTATCAGCATTCAGAGGGATATTGCAAACAAGCAAATTCCGCAAAGAAACAGATCACAGGAAAAGAAATAGCATTATTGACAGGTGTTATTGGGGGAATTTTCATTTTTGTGGTGTTTCTGTTTGTTGTGCTTCTCATCTTCCGTAGAAGACGACATGCGCGTAACATAGTGGATCAGCACATTCCTCCGAAAGTTGTGCAACGTAATACACAACCCGGGATTTCCTCTGAACTCCTAGCAAATGCCAGTGAGTTGATTTTTTTTCTTTCATTTTTAATCAGTTTAATTTTATATGAAGTAAATGTTTCTCCAGAAGATCTTCTGGGTGGCTTGAACTCAATCTTTGAATCCTCAGGAATCATTTCTCAAGCAGCGAACATAGGATCACAAGGTGCCCCATCCTATCGGGTGTTCTCCATGGAGGAATTGCTAGAAGCAACACAAAATTTTGATCAGTCAACATTACTTGGTGAAGGGTCAGTTGGAAAAGTATGGCTTCAAAACAATTTTTATGGTTCTCATTGATAGTAATTTATCTTGATGTTTTCCATTCAATGGTCACGCTAAATTTTGGCTCAAAATTATATACCTGCTGTAAACCTTGGATAAATGAAGCTGGAGTAAGTTTTCTCTGTTGGTTTTGTTGCATAGACCATGTACGACGATGATAATGCAATGGATGCACAAGTTCACCAAATTACAAAATGGATTTTGGAGTTGGTTTTTTTTTTTTTGCAAAAAGAAGTGCTTGCCTATTCGATTTATGAATCTGCATGTGCATCTGTGACTTCTTTTGATGATAAACACTGGTGGTCATCAATAATGTATTTGCACATTTGATTTAATATCTAGTGAACACATGACAATTCATAGACATATATAGAATGCCCTTAAAGGCAAAACTAGATCGTCTCATACTTCGAGTGCCTGACTGCCTGTGCAGTGAGTTGACATCTCTTCAATTTGATCGACATAAACAGGTTTAGCCTTATTCTGTCTTGCTTGAAAAATACAATTATTTTAGTTATCAACAACTCCCTCAATATTTATCTCCATTTCAGATTTACAAGGGAAGATTAGAGAATGGAGCTTACATTGCAGTAAGGTCATTAAATGTGTACAGAAGATACTCTAACCGGAACCTCAAACTAAGATTGGATTTACTGTCGAAGTTTCGTCACCCCCATTTAGTTAGCCTTCTGGGTCACTGCATTGATGGTGGAGCACCAGATGATTCAACTGTGCCCAGAATCTTTCTCATTTATGAATATATCTCTAATGGAAACTTCCGTGCTCATCTATCAGGTCAGTGATGTAAACCCTTTAGCATGAGCATTTGCATGGGTTTATGCTTGGTTCAATATGGAATTAATATATGCACATATGTTGTGCTAATTTGACTTTTTTTTTTCTCCGATAAATGATGGGGATACCCTTGTTGATGAACCTCTGTGGTGAGGAGCTAGTCAAAGAAATATGCAAATTCATCTTATTTTGCTTGTCCTGCTTGTGGGGAAGAAGTTTTTAACTAAAAGTATTTTACCATCAAATAAAGATAAGGAACTGATAATTTTCTTCCAAAGAATATTTTCTGAGAGTAATTGTATTCATAAAGCGCACAGTCAAAAGAAGGATGAAAATGCTTTAGTATTTTGTCATCCGACTCTGGTTACTAGGAAAGCTATGTTTATCAATTTGTGGGAGTGGGAGTCAGTAGGGTACATGCATTTGTTGGCTCCTCATTTGCGTTGCCATAGAGTACCATCTATACACAGGGGTCAAACAAATTCCGAAACAACTTTGGAGGCTTCATCTGATGTCTCCATGAATCCACTTGGAGGCATTGTCATTCGACAAATTCAGGAAGTATGTTCACTATGTTTATATGTGAGTTGCTACCTAATGTAGATCAGACAAATTGAATGAAGTCAATACGAAGGAGAAAGTAATACACAACTTTGGCAGTTCTCAATTTGTTTTTCTTCATAGTCATAAGGTATACAACCAGAAAAGCTAAATGCCATTTCAAGTCATAGGAAAATGGGTCACATTGGATTTCCTTGATAGGAGTAATAGTAATGAGTTTTGACTTGATCACTGATCCAAATGCCAGCACTTCATGAGTGCTTCATAGTCGTCCCCAGATGAATTAAATGTAGTTTTGCTACTTATGAACTTGAGGAAAGCTTCTCTCACTCTGTTATATCCAAGCATTATACATCTTATTCGTCATAATGATTATACACTTAGTGGTATTCAATTTGCAATTAATGTAGTTTGAGCAACAATGTAATGTTTCATTTACATGTGCAAGTTCTGTTGGTTGAGATTTGTACTGAGAAACTGTTGGACCTTAAACTTTTATCTTTATTGTTTTGTTACACATTTTCATTTAACCCTGCATGTCCAATAAGCTACAGAAAATACAAGAGATGCGCCTTAAACATTGGACTACATGTTCAGCTTATCTCAAACACTTGTACTTGCAGAAAATAGTCCAAGAAAGATCCTCAAGTGGTCAGACAGGTTGTCAGTGCTGATTGGTGTTGCCAAGGCTGTGCATTTTCTTCACACAGGCGTAATTCCTTCTTCATTTAGTAACCGCTTGAAGACGAGTAATATATTGCTTGATGAGCATAACATGGCAAAGCTAAGTGATTACGGGATGTCCATCCTTATGGAAGAAAGTGAAAAGGTGTATATTTAAATATTTTTTTGAGGAAGGTGAAAATTCAAAATTTAGGATAGACAGTAATTTCTCATACTCAATATGTCTTTTTCAGGCAAAAGGAGATGATGTCACTTCTTGGTATGAAACTCTTTACTTATATATTCCGTAGCGTACCTTGGCAACTTCCTTTTCCTAAACCAACCGGGATTGATTTTCCCGGAATTCTATTTCAAGAATGTCAACTAGAGGCATATATCATCTGTATAGCTGTTTGCAGGATATAAATCAGTGACATTTTATTCTTGTGTAGGCATATGACAAAGAGAGAGGACGATGTTTATAACTTTGGTTTCATATTACTAGAGTCGCTGGTGGGCCCTACTGTTAGTGGAAAAGGAGAAGCATTTTTGTTTAATGAAATGGTATGAAACTGCAAAAATTATTACATATGCAACTCCTTTGTCATTGACAGTAATGTAAGATGCTTTCAGCAATTTGTTCCCTTTAGTATCCTAAACTTTCTTGCAATCTTGGATAAGTAACAAAAATTTCTTTCTCTGCAACATAACTTTACAATCACTACTAACATGGATTAATAGAACTACACACAGTATTCAACTTTTATAAGGTAAACCTTCTGATATGCGAATGCCATCAAGAGAAAAGTTGAGCTTGTTACACAACAGTCAAAAGACTTGATTCTTTCACTGGTGTTATATTTGATATCTCTGGGAAATCACACTTGAATTTTCTCTTCCAAATCACAGGCATCCTTTGGTAGCCAAGATGGTCGATGCAGAATTATGGATCCAATAGTGCTAACCACTAGCTCCCAAGAATCTTTGTCAATTGTAATATCCATCACCACCAAATGCATATCTCCAGAGTCATCAACTCGCCCCTCCTTTGAGGATGTTCTCTGGAACCTACAGTATGCAGCTCAAGTCCAAGCTACAGCTGATGCAGATCACAAATCTGATGCTACTTCGCCATCATGAGGTATTTCAGAAGTCCAACTGCATCGAATCAACGATATTTGGTGATAGCATGGGAGCAAATTAGCTGATTTCATGAAGGTTGTGGAAGTAACAACCGGTAGGCTAGCCTTAATTAAGTCTCAAGTTTAAGCTACAGGTCCTCCCACATTGTGTTTATTTTTCATTAGAATTGTAAATTTATCGATTCTTTGATTGGTAATGTTTGCATAGCATAGGCCATAGGCCCTCATTTTAAATTGTGTCCTTGAAGGGATAGAAAGGGAAAAATAGAGAATCCTTATTCGCACAACTGGAAAAGTAATACTTAGCAGAACTTGTTGTTTCTTGTGGGAGATCAAAGTAGGCAGTTGAACTCTTGGAAGTCTAGATTCAGTCAAGACCATATATTAGTCAATCATGTGTTTGGTATGGTGTTCGCTGGAAACAACCTCTCTACCCATGAGCTAGGGTAAGGTCTTAGTATATCCTCCCTTTCTCAGACCCCTACTTATGAGATTACACTGGTGTGCTATTGTTTGTTGTTTATGTGTTTGGTGAAACCGAAAGAAAAAATGTGAATCCTGCAAATGCAAGACATTATGACTATGCCAACAAAATTGTTTGGTGGCTGCTGTTTGGAGCAGTTTGGTTGAGAGACCATACCAATATAACTTGCATACAGAACTACAAAATTGAATGGAAAGAAAATAAGCAATAATTAACCAAGGACATACAATTAAAATTATATTTATAATGGACTACAAAATTAAATCTCCGCGGAATGAATACATAAGCAACGACTTTTCATTTCCAAATAGAGAAATAAAAGTTAGGAACAAAAAGAAGAGGAAGGAGGATTAAGCAGTACCAACAAGGGCCATATTTCTTTTCATCAATCTCTATCTAATATGGACGTGCCAACCAACTAAAATTCTCAACCTTCTTTATTGGAAAAAAATTTAAATTCTACGCAAGTTATAAATAATTTATAAGGTTATAATCAGATAAATTTTTACCATAATCATCACTAATTGATAACTTGAAAAAATGGTAATCAACCAACTTGCTATATACATTAAATACATACTGATAGTATAAAAAATACAAAAAATTCTTACTATATATATAATTGTCAAATTAGTTTAAAAAGGAAACTCCTTCTTTAATATTAAAAAACACGTAACCTAAAATATTAATATTTGCAATTCTATCCCGAGAGTCAGATAACTTATTAGATAATTACATATTAGAAAGCATTTTTTTATTTTTTGTTAGAAGAATCTTGTTCGAGTTATGAGAATATAGAATAATCTGTTACTTCGAAAGGAAGAGATATGTAAATAAAAAATAAAAAATGATGGAGGGAGTATAACTTACGATAGAAATAATTTATTAGGCCATAATTTTTTAATAAAAGATACTTATTTTTACATATAAGAAATATTATAAAAATTTACCTAAGAATTTTTTTCATAAAAAAACTATTTTATTTTATTTAAATTATATATAAAAAAAAGATCTTCATTTCCTGGTAACTTAAAGGGATCCGAATGGAAATAGTGGTCGTCCACGAGCAGTAAATATGAGGAGTTGACATATGACCCCAGCCCCTAAGCTGTTTGGTAATGTCGGCGAAATCATTCAAATGACCCATTTCATTACAGCCCGAAGCACTACCCCACCTTGTCTTGTCATGCAACGCGCCTTTCTATTTATATTTAATTGCAAATCACACACTCAACTTTTCAGCCTTTAGCTAAATCAGATAAACAAAGAAATGCCATTTAATTTTAGCTTTCACCAATAACAATATTCCTTCCGCTCCTACCTCATTTGCTATTCTTTTAAGTGGATATTTCATATTTTTTATTAGCCACAAAGAGAAAAACCACTTATAATTATAAAACGTCTCAGTTGGTGATGTATACATTAAATTTAATTTACTTAATTGTAATATATTTATAAAACAACTTCAAGAATTACTAGTTTTCTTTTTTTTTTTTTTTTGAAATTTTGTTTTAAAACTGATTCTATTGTAAATGAATATTACTAATTGATAATTATTACAGTAAAAATTTTTGTTTGTTTTACACCTTCTTTAATTGCGAGTAGAACCTGAACCTGTGCATTTTTGGACAACCGGAAAGCACCATTGATTTTTGTGAGCACAAAAGCAGCAGCCTCCACCACTCGACGTTTGCATTTTCCATGCTCATTTCTTTATTATACTTGGTTTTTTGTTTCAATATATGTTGTCTGTTCCCCATTTTTCAGTTAGAAAAGACATTCTTCTCACTCCCTCACGGCCTGAGACACAAATTGTCGGCAACCACTCCAATGCTCTATGCCTTCTAGTCTCCTCAGTAAGTCTCCAGCAAATCTTCCAATACTTACTATATGTTTTTGAGTTCAAGACTCTCTGTTTCTCTCTTCTTCTTTTTCTTTTTGTGTTTGTAATGCTTCATTTTAGTACTCTGATTTGCGTTTTCTCTTTTCTCTGCTTAACTCTAGAAGCCTTAACTGCTTTCGGAGATTAGCGGTTGCTATTGAGCTTCATACACATTTGATTTTCCTTCTAACAGATTGAAATGTTTATCTAACAAAATGGGTTACTTTCTATTGATTGGCTTAAGCATTTAAAGTGAGTGTTACTGTGATAAGTAGGCCCTTTATCATGATTATTAGCATAGCATGATGATATGTCATGGAATATGTGGAGTAATTAGCTTGATACTCTAATCACGTGGCCTCATTCAATCCTACTCTTTAGCTGATGCTACTTCTATTTTATTGCTGATTGCTTTATCCAAGTTAGGTTGCATTTATTGTGTTCAAAAGTAGATTAGAAAAGATAGAAACAATGTGCTTTTATAAGCCAACAAGTTAAGTTGGATTTCTTGCTAATTTGCAGTTCAAGTTGGAGTTTTGCTTTAGCCTTTGCTGGCTTGTATAATTCCACTGAAGACCATTTTACATTTGTGTTTCTGAAATCATGGTTTCCGGACTGAGGGCGAAAACTAGGAAAGGCCCCTCAGTTCAGGTTGATTATCTAATCCATATTCAGGAGATCAGACCTTGGCCACCCTCACAGTCCTTGAGGTCGGTCCGAGCTATTCTGATCCAATGGGAACATGGAGACAGGAATGGCTCTACTAGTCAGGTTGTCCCATCTTTAGGTTCCAGTGTTGGTGATGGAAAAATTGAGTTCAATGAGTCCTTTAAACTACCTGTGACGCTACTGAAGGAAACTTCTAACAGAGGGTGTGATGGAGATGCTTTCCAAAAAAATTTCATTGAGTTCAATTTGTATGAACCCCGCCGTGATAAGACAGTGAAAGGTCAACCATTAGGAACTGCTATTATCAATTTGGCTGAATATGGTGTTGTTAAGGAGGGTTTGAACGTGAGTGCCCCTATTAACTGCACGCGGGCTTATAGGAACACTGCACAACCCATTCTCTTCCTGAAAATCCAGCCATTTGAGAGGAGTCGCATGAGCTCATCCTCAAGGGACATCTTAACAAGAGAAGCATCAATAGACCATAATGGTGTTGAATCTGTTTCTACATTGACAAGTGAAGAATATGCTGAGGAAGCTGAGGTTGCCTCGTTCACTGATGATGATGCTTCCTCACACTCATCCGTTGCTGTTTCTTCTTCAGCTAATGGATCGAACTGTGGTTCACTACCACAAGGAGAGGTATAATGCTTACTTTTCAATCTTGTTTTGTACTCTGCAGAATGAATTCACCTTAGGCAATCCAAGTCCTTCCTTTCTGGTGCTTCCAAAGCGCATGATGCAAGGAATTTTTTCAGTTGTGTGTGTTTAATACACTTTGTATAGGAGATGGGCAGTCACTCCATGATATCCTTCTCCATATTAAACACAACTATTCCTTGTGAACCTGTGCATGATGTAATTTTATGGCTATTTAATGCACGGCATTGCCAATGCTGTAATCAAAAATACAAAATTCCGAATAGCTTGAAACCTAGTGATCATTGCAGGATGAAGCTGAGGGAATGAAAAGTAATCCTGGACAAAATGAAGATGAACATGTCCTGCATTCGAAGAAAAAGTCTGCAGATTTGGATGGGAAGTCATTATCGGATTCGAAGGAAAGGTCGTCTCACTCTTCAACTGATTTGTCTTCTGATCTGGCATGGCTCTCTCAGAAAATTGGTGGTAGCGGTAACAATAAATTCTCAACATCAAGTGAGAATGAAATAACTGAAAACTCTCAGAATCCGTATGTGATGACCAAACATGTCGAACCAGTACAACAAATGGAAAGTATACTGGCTAATACTGAAAGTGGTGGTGAAACATATATTCCGCAAAGTTCTGAGGAAGGGAGGGACAATAGTCATCTAGATCAAGAAGGATTTCCAATTCCACATATCACAGATGAGAGTAAGAGCTTTGTGAACTCAGCAAGTCATTTCTCCAGTTCTGAGAATGCTACTCCTGTTGGGAATAGGCACATGGATGAGAGAGTTGTTGTTACCAAGAATGGTTCTTATGACGGTGAAAACATTGAGAATTATAAAGACAAGTGGCAAGAATCTGGTGCTCATAATAGAGAGAATTATCAGGAAAATAAACAAGTTAAAGAAATTGTGAAAGAGGAAGAATGTGAGGATGCTATGAAGAATGACTCGGAAGAAAGTGACATAAATTCTACTGACATGGATAGTTATGGAACAAAGAGTAGTATCCTGAATAATGAGAGATTAAAACATGTAAAGTCGGTTAGGTCATCAGCAGAACCTAATAGAGTAAATGGGTCTGTCAGAAGCAATCAAATTTTAGCACAAGACAAACAGATCAGTGCTCGAGATTTAGCAAATGAGAGAAAAGATCGAAAGGCACAGTCAACAGACACATCAACAATTCTTTTGAAAAGCAAACTCCATAAGTTGGAGCAAAGAGTAAAGATGGCGGAAGGAGAACTGAGAGAAGCTGCTGCAATTGAAGTTGGCCTTTATTCGGTTGTTGCAGAGCATGGAAGTTCCACAAATAAGGTCCATACTCCTGCTAGACGCCTGTCGAGGTTTTATTTCCATGCCTGTAAAGAAGACTCTCTATTAAAAAAGGGAACTGCTGCTAAAAGTGCTGTCTCTGGATTAATTTTGGTTGCAAGGGCATGTGGAAATGATGTTCCTAGGTATTTCTTAGTTTCCAATAACCTTTTGCATTCAACTAGCAATATTGCTCTTTCCATCTCCACATATATGATAATGCATTTCTTTCTTACGGGAACAGGTTGTTGAATAAGTACTTTGGTATGAAAGCCTAGCTAACCATATGACATTTATTTGAAATTCTTTCATATAATCATCTCAAGCAACTTGGCAGACATGTGATGGCTTATCTCTTACTCCTAAATCCAGTAAACGAGTACACATCAAGCTATTTTTCAAAGGGTCAAAGCACTATAATCTCATCGCCTTTTAGGAAAGGCAGCTAAGTCGTATGCCCAAGAAAGTATTTACCATTTTCCCCAACTTATTCTTATTTTATGTCTGAGCACAGGTTAACTTTCTGGTTATCAAATTCGGTAGTGCTGAGAGCAACTATAAGGAAATTCCAGCGGCAGCAGTATTTGCCCCATGCTACTGAAACTATGCTTGGAAAAGCTGTTTCCATGGGCAAGAAAAGGATATCTTCTCCAGTTAAGTGGGAACCTTTCTCCAGCAATTGTACCGGGGATGATCTTTGTGAAAGTTTTGGCAATTGGGAGGACCCTCGTACATTTACAAGAGCACTTCAGAGAACAGAGGCTTGGATATTCTCCCGTATCGTTGAATCTATTTGGTGGCAGGTCTCTCTTCCACATCCAATTGAACTTTAAAATAGAAGAATCATCATTCAATTGATTAATACAACTGCCCTTTGCTTTTTCCAGACTCTTACTCCACATATGCAATCTGGTGCTGCAAAAGAAATCCGTGAAAGTATGAATTCTTTGAAAACCAATGTTTATAGAAGGACAACAAGTTCAGATAGTGAAGTGCGTGGAAGTTATTCTTCAGAGCTTTGGAAGAAAGCCTTCAAAGATGCCTGTGAAAGGATTTGCCCTGTTCGAGCTGGAGGACACGAGTGTGGTTGTTTGCGTTTTCTATCTAAACTGGTACTAGCTGGCTCATTGTCCTTCAATATCTATTTTCCCTAATTATTACATGCAATATCATTTGTCTGAGTAGAACCTCACTGGCAATCTTGGAAAATTATTAGATTGAGGTGTACCTCCTAAACACTGATCTATATGACACTGTAAGATCACCTAAGATGAATCTGGGTAAGAAATAGCAAGCAACAGCAAATGTGAACTCCCCTTTAACTGTGTTTGCATCTTTTCTATAATGTATGAAAATGTTGCTGACTGGGATTGGAGTCTACTTCTAGTTCTACTTTTACTTTGATTGAATTATGTTATTTTGGCGTAAGTGGTTGTTGTTATGCTTTACAATTCAGCATCTTGTAAATACCCAAAAATATTCCAGCAGTGCGTTTGCATTGAATTGTTTTAATGTGCATCATGCTTGATATTCTATAACATTTCTATCTTGTTGCTGAAAATGTCATTCATATAACCAGATAATGGAACAATGTGTGTCTAGACTGGATGTAGCTATGTTCAACGCAATCCTTCGAGAGTCTGCTAATGAGATTCCTTCAGATCCTATATCAGACCCGATTAGTGATGCTGATGTTCTTCCTATTCCAGCTGGAAAGGCTAGCTTTGGGGCGGGGGCACAGCTGAAAAATACGGTAAGAATTACAGTTGGGTTTTGCCCGGTGAAATGAAATATTAGAAATATTAGAGTTTAGACCTGTTGTTATGAAAAATATTGTCACATAGCAACCTTTGATGGATGGAAAAAATTATATTTCACTAACCTTCTTTTTTATTTATTGAAAATAAATCAGCCACCTCACTTCTCCCCTCTCTGTATCCAATAAAAAGGGAAGTTTCTCAACCAATCGTGCCTCATTCAATTACAGACTTGTTTCCCAATCTACAAACCTATTATTTCTCCTAACTTATTCATTTTTTCGTTATTTGTACAGTCAACCCCCTTTTTTTCTGCATATACATTCCAATGGATATTACGTAGATTCATTGGCAATGTTGTGAAAAATTATTATTTGTCCATTTATAGAGATACCAAATTCTTTTTTTTTGATGTGGATCACAGATTGGGAATTGGTCCAGATGGCTTACTGACCTTTTCGACATTGATGATGGGGAATCACTAGAAGATGTAAAAGGGACGGACAGTGATGAAGATAATGGGAGTAAAGAACTTGACACCTCTACAAAGTCTTTCTACCTTCTTAATGCATTGAGTGATCTTATGATGCTTCCAAAGGATATGCTTTTAAGCAGGACAATGAGAAAAGAGGTCAAATAAAGAAACCCGACCATTTGATCTGTTCTTTGTTTCTATTTTTTTCCTCTTTAATATGGTGCTGTTTGTTTCTTCAGGTATGTCCGGCATTTGGTCCGTCGCTAATAAGAAGGGTTCTTAATATATTTGTTCCAGATGAGTTTTGTCGTGATTCAATACCTGAAGCTGTACTTGAAGCTCTTCTCTTAGAGGTATGCTCGTCTGTGTCTTTGTTCTTCTCGCCAAGCTAGAGTTTCAGCTTTATCTTTTGGAAAATAGTTGTTGTTTATTTTCCAAGCTGGAAGTTGAAGCTATGGTTTTAGCTGGAGTATAATGTCAAGCATTTTATCATGATGAAATAAGTCTGACAAGTCATATCTGCTTCCGCATTTTTCTTGGCTAGGAACCTTCTGAGGCTGAGGATGTTACAGACTACCCATGCACAGCAGCTCCAGTGGCTTATATGCCACCTCCAATAGCTTCAGTAGCTGGTATGTTAGGTGATGGTTATAGCTATTCTATGTTGACACGAAGCGCATCTTCAGTGCTCAAAAAGTCATACACAAGTGATGAGGAGCTTGAGCTGTTGGATTCACCGTTGAATTTTATCATTAGCGATGGCACTGAAGCTTCACAGTCTTTAGCAAAACAGAGTTCGATGCCAAAAAGTAGTGGAAGGCAGAGGTACCAACTCCTTCAAGAGGTTTGGAATAACAGTGAATAAACTGACTAGTTGTGGTGGTGTTAAAAAATCGTTCTTTCTTTGCATCTGAAGGAAGGTAGGGATCAACAATGAGAGTATGATTTGTGGATATGAGAAGCACTTGTTATGTATCTTCATGTATAGATATTGAAGAGTTAGGTGTCTGTATAAATGATTTATAATATATTTGAAAGGAAAAGAGGTCTTCTTTCCATTTTGTGATTGAGTTATTGAAGTTGAATCTATGATACGTTCTTCTTCTTCACAATCTATAGTACTAGTTTCCATAGTTACCCCACCACTATGAAGTTGCTGACCCCAAATTGTTGTCACAAAGGTTTTTGAGTCGTTTGACATTCTACCAAGTCACAAAAAGCAAAAAGACACTCAAAAGATACATAGATAAGAACTATAACGAACTCTGTTTTCTGTTAGAGATTCATCGCTACAACATGATTACACTCGTAAACAAGAATGAAACAAAAACTGGCTCTACGTTTCCCGCCCAAAACTGATTTTGATACACTCATATCGCTGCGCCTAATATACTTGCAAAAAGAGTAAATATCACAGGAGAATCAAATCAGCATCCTGCAGTCAACTGTGTCGAACCAACTGCACTCGTCATGTGCTGAAGATGCAATGCAGTCAAAAGGCCTTGCCATGTTTCTGCAGGTCCTCCTGCTACTTGAAAATTGAGGAGCTTTTTCTGCTTCCTGTAGTATTCTTCTAAGGCTTTGATCTTCAAATAATATACAGAACAATGACATGTATTAGTTGCCTTTGTAGTTCAACTGAGAAAACAATGAGTAATAACTCTGCACCACTACCACATTAAGATAGTAACAATCAGCATAAGATACACAACACCCAAATATAAAGCTGAGACTAGATTTAGATGCATCATCTGCAAGACATGCAACGCGTTTAAACAAATTTAAGGCACAGAATAAATGTGAAAGCATCACAAATTGAGTGAGAACCAACGGATGCTAGAGTTCGAGAACAAAAAAATTGACATTGTTATTAAACTCTTTAGAATGGTTAGTCCAACTAAGGATCAAGAACTCACCACATTAGCTTTCTATCAAAAATCTTTTGTTCATATATTTATGCTTTACAGCAACAAAACTGCTTTCAGTAGATGTTGTGCATGCAAGTTTGGCTCAGTGTAATTGAGCAAGCAACAGAACTAAATCACATTAAGACTGATGAATCTTAGCAAGGCAATCCCAAATCCTGGTTTTCTCAAATTTTTGTGGCTACTGGTTTTCTTAACTTCTAAAATTTACAATATGTCAGATAGATACCTGTTCATCATGAACTTGTTGCTTCTCTCTCCTGGCACCATCCATGACCCTTGAAGAACTTAAATTACCACCCTCTTGCTGCAGATCAAGATTAATTCCAGAAATACCTCTTCTGTCATTCTCTGACACGTAACAATCGGAACACTTAAGATTCAGAACTAAATCAATGTCCACAACTTTGTCAAGGATTTCCTGTATGCACAATAAAGCATGAGTATTGTAAATCAGAGAAAAGACTCCATTTTTCATGAGAAAGAGTAGCTGAAAAGTAACTTAAACAAAAACGAGACAATAAAGATAGGGACTTAATAAAGTGAGCTGGGAGAGGCGTGCATACAGCCTGAAACATTGTACGAGGAATTCCATCTAAGATGAACCCGCTTTCACCCCTGCAATAACCTTCTTCTAGCCTCTTTGATAACAAACCAAAAACAACTTCTTCTGGAACAAGCTTTCCCTCATTCACAGCACTCGCTATCTTCATACAAACAACATACAAGCTCGCATAATTATTTCAAACAAATTTAAGAAATAAGGCTTCGTGTTTGTCCCACTAATCCAAATAAAAGAGTTTTTGTATATAACTTATATTCTAAATAAAAGATGAAATCTTTCGATGCCCCTTCTAATATTGAAAGTGTTCCAAATCATCGATCAAAACAATGGAAGTGCTCCAAAGATTTTCAATTTAGAGACTTTCTAGGTCAAGAAATACAAGGGGTAAAAGAGAAATACCTTGTTGTAGAGAGTAGAACGAGGATGGAGTTCTTGACGGACGAGAGAGCCCATGGAAATATGGGGGACGTCAAGAAGTTTGGATAGCCATTGGGCGTACACGTGTCTCTGGGTCATTGGGTCGCCCATGATCAGCCACTGTACTCCCCTCCGAGGAACTGATCCTGCTGATTCCTCCATCACCCGGTGATCCTCCTCATAATCGTAATCGAACTGAGCTGCAGAAGCTGATCCGTAGGCCCGAACCCACTTGCTGGAAGCCCGAAGAAATGGTCGGGCTGAAACTCCCAGGAAGCTCAGCACTGCCATGGCTTCTGGGGGAAAAAAAATGAAAAAGAGAAAGAAATGGCTGTATAACAATGTGAAGGGAGGCGCCTAAAGAAGAAGAGACCGCGGAGGTTGATTAAAAAATGGGATTGATGCTGAAAATGTGTAGGATTTACGTGGATGACATGAATGACAGGAGTTGACCAAGAAAAAGACCGGGTCCTATTACTCCTAATTTATTTGAGCTAGTCCCAGGGCAATAAAATTTAAGAATTTAGCAGGTTTAAATTAAAGATACTTAAAAAATATATATTCAATATCACAAATTCATCAAAAAAATAATTTTTTAATCAGATTAAAAATAATATAAAACAAATAAATTAAAACAGATAGGAGTAAGAATAAACGTAAAACAAATTAATTAAGGTATCATAGTGTAAAAATAATAATATTTTATTATAAAAATTAGAATCTCTTATAATAAAAATTATAAAATTAAAAAATATTTATAAAAAGGCTACAAAACTATTTCTCCTCTTTATTTATAAAGCTAAATTAAATTAAATCAGTTAAATATTTTATAACTAAAACTTAAATCTTTAAAAATTATATAAAAAAATGCTACTACATTATAACTTTTTCACATTAATTTAACTTAAAAAAACAAAAATATTATTAAAATTCAAGTGATTTGACTTTTAAAATGCAAAACACAATATTTAATTTGAAACAGGAAGATTAACACAGTATTGGTGTGAGAAAAGGGTTGAAACTTGAAGATTGACACACAGTTACGTTGGGCTTGTGCATTGACAATGCCGCAGCCCTGAAAATGTAGAAGGAAATTAAAAGGAGTAATTCTAAAAACGCCCACCGTGGGGCTCGAACCCACGACCACAAGGTTAAGAGCCTTGCGCTCTACCAACTGAGCTAGACGGGCTTGTTGACGGATGTGACGAGATATTTTTGTTTAACTTTATTAATTAAGTTGTGTTTTTGGCTTCCAGAACCTTATTCTATCAATTTCAATTTATATGGGGTTTTATTTTAAAAATAAAAGGATGGCTTTTGAAATTTGTGATTTAATAATTCATAAATATTCGTGTGAAGGTAAATCATGTCTTGCCCACTTATAATTTGAATGAAAGAAATTTTTTTTTTATATGTGTAAAAATGAAATTTTATATGTAAATAAATAACATTAAAATATTATATAAGTAACTCTATAAAATATTAATAATCAAATTTAAAATTTTAACTATAATTAACAACGTTAATTTGATAAAATAAAACTGATATTAAATATTTTCTTAAAAGAAACAGCCAATCTGTTCTCCTACTACTTACTTGTAGCCAATTAATAAGAGTTTCGAGGAAGTAAAAGAAAAAAAAAAGTCATAAATAAATAGCTTCCACTTTGAAACGTTATTCCTCCTTTGGCCTTTCCTAGTCTCCTTCCGCATGACTTGGTACGTTACGTTAGAAACAGCTTCTTCTAGGTTTTTTCCTGTATATCTGGAGACGCAATTCGTCTATGAAACTTAATCAACGGTACACACCTGAAAGTCCCCCACCGGTTGCCTTACGCAAGCCACACGGATTCCAATATACATATATAGGGTGTCAACAATTTGGTTCCCTACCAATTCTACTCTTGCTTCCTTTGTTTTTACTTTTTGTGTTTAGAGTAAAATATACATATTTTTCGTTTGTTCTCTTGAATGATCATAAGAGTCATGGCAGAATACAAGCAGCACCAACGCCTATTCGACCGCTTTGATGAGAACAGAGACGGGAAAATATCAGCAGAGGAGCTTCTACAGTGTGTGCATTTGATCGGCAAAGACATGTCGTATGAGGAAGCAAAGGGAGCGGTTGAGCACAATGACTCGGACAACGATGGCTTGTTGGATTTTGAAGATTTCGTGAGGTTAATCGAAAGTGGAAGCGAAGAAGAGAAGGCGCACGAGTTGAAGGAGGCATTCAGGATGTATGAGATGGAGGGATGTGGATGCATAACGCCCGAGAGTTTGAATAGAATGCTTGCCAGATTGGGAGAATCGAGGACAATTGATGAATGCAGAGGAATGATTTGCCGCTATGATATTGATGGCGATGGTCTCCTTAACTTTGATGAGTTTGCGATTATGATGCGTTGCTAGTAATAGTCATCCTAGTTGTTTCCCCTTGCTACTTTTCGCATTGTTTTGTTTCTGCTTTATTTGTATCTTTGATTCTTTCAGTTTTTTTGGTTGATCCACTCATTCTTTCTGTATATTAGTACCAGAAATACTCTCTCCTATTGGTATTTGAATCTTGTAAAGTACTTTGTTCTTTACTTTAGATACTTATGTAATGTCTTGTTTCTTTATTTTGACCTTAAAAGACTGGTTTTGCTTAAGCTAAAGGGAGGCACAACACAAAACATGTTGAGCACTTCTCTAGGCAGCGCCTCAGTGTCATCTCTGAGGCATATAGTCTACAACAGGCAGCACCAAATATTTCACTTTATTGTAATTTGTTTTTAATTTTCTTGTCGATATTGAACAAACATTGAATAAAACAGTACCTGAAGGTTCACAAGCAGCTGAATACTTATTCGAGAAGGGTTTATTTGACCTAATTGGGGGCTCAGAAGAGCCAAGAATATCAAGAAAAATAAAGAACTCTTTTCTTTGTCTTGATTTTGTTCGAAAGGCCCCTCTTATTCTCATGGGTATTTATCATTCATGCTTATAGTTATTAGTCTCGAACTAAATATACATCTCTGTTTGCGCCTTTTTCATTAAATCCCATGTTCTATTTGCGCTTAAAGGCCTCCCAGACCTTAGAGTTTTTTGTGAGTTTTTCACCTTTGATAACACTGAATTGTCCCTTTCCTTTTACCTTATGGGGTATATTTTGAAGCAGGGAAACGAACTTAAACTCATTCAACAAGCACTTTCTAATAAAATGTAGGAACAAATTTGGGAGATGAACTGAAAATTGATTGATAGCAGTAGCTACATAAGAAGATCACTATTGATTAGAAGTAGCTATATAGTCACTCAGTACGTACATATTTACAAATTACAGTAATAATAAGCTGAATCTCTTATCGTAGTTCGTTGTAAGTACAGAGGAAATCCAGAACTTATGACTCATAAAAACCTTACAAGTTAAACACCTGAAAGCTAGTCACTTTACAGTTTACAATTCACAAAATCTGGTTGACTTTAACAAATCACATGGTAGTACTACTGGTCGCTGCAGGTTTGAACAAAGGTTTGCAAGAGCTTTCGGAGATTATGAGTTGCTCCTCCCCTTCCAGTAATTCTTCAACCAATCTTGATAACTTCTCCACAATTTCACCAGCATTTGGTCTTAATGATGGTTCTTCCTCCACGCACGCTCTAGCCAATTTTGCCAATGTCACTGCTGCATCAAATGAATAACTCTCTCCCAACGCGCTATCTACCCATTCCCTTAGCTCATCCGCGTTCTCTGACTCCAAAATGACCTTTATTTTCTCAGAGAGCACAAGTTCATCTTCTCCTTCAGTACCATTACCTCTGTTTATAGGTGTTTGGCCTGATAATACCTCAAGCAAAATCACCCCAAAAGCAAAGATATCAATGCTCGGGGCAATGATTTCTCGTTCAAGATACTCTGGCGCCAGGTAACCTTTTGCGACATCATCTTCAACACATCGAGCCATGCCAAAATTACCAACTTTAGCCTTGAATTCTTCATCAAGAAAAATGTTCCTGCTCTTTATATTACGATGGACGTAAGCAGGATCCATGATGTGGTGCATAAATTGCAAGGCAGTGGCTACATCTAGACAGATCCTTAGCCTCTGATTCCATGTCAAGAAACAATCACAGGAAGCAATGAATTGGTTTTTCATTGCTAGACCACCATGAAGCCAGTCCTTTAGTGAACCATTTTTAGCATATTCAAACACCAAGAATGAATCAGGGCCCTCTGTCACGCACGTCCCTAAGAGCCTGATAATGTTTGGGTGATAATGAATTGCATCATTGAATAGCCCAAAATCTATTTTTGAGATACTGCAAGTCTCTATCTGTTTGATTGCCAAACTTTTACCACTGATCCGGCCATGGAATACAGAATCCTCAATAAGATTCGAGGAATCAAATTCCTCTGTTGCCTTCTTTATCTCCTCAATAGTGTAGGTCTCAACCAATAGCTTATGTGGGGTGGCATCTATAATCTGACCATCAAGATCATTTTGAGACCCCTCGAATGAAACTTTCTTTTCGCTGGTAGTTCTCACACTCAAACTTAACTTTTGTAGCTCCACATCTCCTTCTTTACTCGAATTATCCCTTTTCCTCTTGAGAAAAATAAACAAGAAAACTGCTGCAACTGCTACAATTGCCACAAAGGCAACCACAGCGACAGCAATGTAAACTCTCATCATCCGCATTTTGGATTTCTTTTTATGTATTTTAGACGACGCTATGCTTGCTGCTGGATATCCCAAATTCGGCTGCTGAGGTTTTGTGAATGATCCAAGTTTGGGTTTACCTATTGAGACATAATATAATTAAGTCGCTAAATGTGTGCTCTCTAACAACTTAAACTTGTTACAAAATTTAACATGTAATCATAGCAGACAAAAAGTTTTAGGTTCCAATCATACCTACACCCTGACACATGAAGAAGACTTAGGCCAACATGATATAATTAAAGTGTGCTACCTCTAATTAAATGTTACCTTTGAGAGGAATCAAAAGAGTTGAAGCTGGTGAAAGGCCTTCCGGTCTAAAACTACCTCCTGATGTTCTTCGATTGACATCAATTATTCTTTCAGCAGTAGTGTTGAAGCTGATTGCTAAAGCTGCAAGCGTATCGGCTTGCTTGACGGGGTATGAGAGAAAAAGTTTAGTTTGCGGGCTAATTTCTTCTGGAGATGGACAAGCACATCTCAGTGGAATTGACAGCAGAATTTTCTCAGAGAGACCCCAAGGAGTAATGTTCGGATTTTTCTCCTGAATGGCTTTGCAAGTCGTTAAACCTTCTAAAGATTGAGCAATGCTGTAAAAGCTCTCTCCTTTGATAGTGGTCTTTGTTAGCTCTGCTTCAAAGAAACCACCAGTGCATTTACAATCTAATGGAATTACTAAAGGCTGATCAATTGCAAGAAACTCTGTATCAGCAGAGAAACCATTTGCTTCTCCTAGAACGTATCGGTTGATACCCAAATAAGAGCTCAGATTGAAAAGTGAAGAGTAAAATGAATTAGTGCGAAGAACTGCAAATGTCCCGCATTGCAATGGATGCAAGTTACGGTCACATCGATAGCCAGAAGCAGCTGGAGACTTGGACTCGCAGCTCAATAAGTCCTCTCCAACAACAGAAACAGTCACAAATAAGAAGAAAACCAAAGAACAGAATTGAAGATCGAAGACTATCATAGTGTAACTAATCAAGAGAAGGACCACTCTGCTACACGTGGTTTGCCTAGTAGCCTAAATATAGCTGGTTGGTCTATTGGCAGGGTGAAGGAGATGAATATTTTGGATCTGTACAAATCGGCGTAGAAAAGGTAGAATTTTGTGGACAAGAATCTTGGGTGCTGCAATTCTTGTATAGTTTTTGAGTCTAATTGTTGGAGTGCAGTGTTCTTGGAGTGAGTATCTAGCAGAATGGTTGGCTGGGCTATCTATCCCAAGATTTTAAAATGGCTAGCCGTCCCGTCATGATTATTCCCTCAACGAATTCCTTTTGGTTTTCGAAACTGCTTTATTTTATTTATGCTCATACATGCACTTGAAAAAGGTCATCTTGACTCTTGCCTAGGAAGAATGAGCAACAAATGAATATACGTGCATTGGGTTAAGTACATATATTATAAGTTGAACTTGGTATAAATGTGTTTCGATGCGAGAATGCAAAATGGGTCGTAACCAATGAAAATCTGCCAGAAATGTCTAAAAAAATCAAGTAACGAGGTTAAAAATTGACTAGTGGGGCGGTTGCAGAGACCCCTCGTACGGCTAAATTTGATTGTTGTAATTGTCACTTGTAACTTATAAGATAGGGGAATAATTGATCGAGATCGAGATTGCAAGAGAGATGAAATTTCTATATTGAACTTAGCTATCTGCTCACTTTGCTGAATTTACAATCCACAATTGACAGTTAGCCAGAATCAAGTTTGGGAGCGAATTCATTATTTAAAGTCGATAATTTAATATTTATGTGTTATTAGGGAATTCAACGCAATTTCTACAATTATTAGTTTAAAGTTGTGTGCTTAATTTAACTCGTTTACACCTTCCGACACAACAGGAGCCGTGAAAGAAAGGAGTAGTAGGCTTGTCCCATATTTTGCCTACTGAATGGATGTGAGTCGAAATGTTATTACCATTTGATGATGTAGATTAGCATGCTCACAGAAAATGCTCCAAACTTTTGTGCACTGTTGACCATTTAGTTCCTTAACATATATTTAGCAAGAAAAATGACAATTTTCGTCAGAAAACCACAGAATTAGCGCTAAACTTTCGCAGTTGAATGCAAAAGCACATAGTATATTCCTCAACCAATATCACTACCAAGTGTTCGACATGTCTCCATGCGCAAATTAAATCGAAGTGATGTTTCAAAGAATTTTTTTTGTTTCCCATTCAGTGTTAGATATTGATATTGTGGCCCTTTTAATTCAAATTAATTCGTATTCAGTTATTCACGTCACGTAAGATTCCTCTAAGGGAAAAATACTTTCTAACAAAATAATTTTCATACTTGAAAATCGAATTTAAAATCTCAAATTAAAGGCAAAAATATTCATTGCACCGTGACCCTTGATTTTTCAAAAAAAAATAATTCAGTGTAATACTGTGTTGTCTTGATTCATGACATACAAGCATTACAGGCCAATAGAGATCTCGTTTGCATGCTAAAGCTGAGGCATTTAAAGGACGCTTCAAGTTAAATGATGGATGACTCAAAATTCCATCTACCTAGCTATAGCCTACATTCCCTGGGGACCATTTCGAAGATATAGAAAGGGGAAACAAAAATATTTGTATTGTATGGACCCTTTTGGTCATGAAAATATTTCTTTCTTTTTTTTAATTTTATTTTAAAATTATCGTTTAGGCATGAAAATTTTAAATACGATTTGAAGTTATATTTGTAATTTAGAAGATACTCAAAATCTTATTTTCACTTTCATTATTTTCTTTTTTCAAATTCTACCCCAATTTTTTTTATTTTGATAAAAATGACCTCATTTAAATTATATTTCGTGTTTAAATTATATTTTATATTTTTTTAGGAAAAGACATACAAACAATCAAATATTATTTATCAAAATTATAATCAAATACAACTTCATCTTCAACTCCAACTTAAAAGATTTCAAATAAAGTGAAAAATATTTGCAATAGTATGTAATAGCTCTTATATGTGATCCAATTTATGACATTATGTGACTATCTATATTGAAAAATTGCTCTTTTAAGTAGATTTAATTGTATTTTTCAGAAAAATTAGTCAAGATGAATGATTTTTACGAATTTTAAAAAGTCAGTCTTAACCAAATTTAGAAAAAGTACATTAAAATTTTAAATATTCTTTACAAAAAATATGATCAAACGTAACTCCAAAAAAATTAATATTTAATTTTTATGATCAAACGTTCACTCTATATATCTAAAAATAAATTTAAAATTTATGAATTTTAAATAACAAGTATAACAACTGCATGTTTAGACTATAGATAAATTATTTAAGTAAACTTATTAACACAAATTATTATATTATACCAAATTCATAACTAAAAATTATAATTCCACTCGGAACCTTACGATGTTGCTTAATTAATTACACAAAATCATCTTTCCTCGAGGATATGTTGTCTTTTAGATAAAAAGGTGGAAGAAGAAAGAATGGCGCACGTGAGACCACGTGCCCAGCACCATGTAGCAAGCTGCAGATAAATAAATAAAGAAAAGAGAAAGGTCCATACAGATCGATGGAAGTGAGAGTTGCGACTTACGAGAGCTTGTGAGGCCAACAAAACAAAAGGTTTCTTTTGTCGATAAACCCACATGACCAGCTACTCCAATTCTGGATTATGTTTTACATATTAAATAAATTTGTCAATATAAATATTGAATTTGAAATTAAGGTATTGAATTCTGTCGAGCTCATAGCATAATGTTAGCTTTGCCCTCGAAAGAGTTTGCTTGCATGGATGGAATGTCAATTGTTACACACATATATATGAGGAATCAAGTTATTATACCACTATTAATATTGAAGTAGTAAAATTAATCCATTGAAGTATGATTTGTTTAAAAGTTTGACGTCTTGTATTAATTCATTGTTTTTAGCTTAGCTTATTTTGATTCATTCAATTCAGTTTATCTAAAAATTAAACTGATTTGAATTAAATATGTTGTTTAAATTAACTCGTGATTTTTTTTTTCCAAAATATTTTTTTTGCTTATTTTGTATATTAGACATGGTGATGATAAAATTAAGGAAAAAATCTTTCACAATTAAATAAATTATAAGAAATAAATGATGAAATAAAATTTGATAAAGGATGGGCGGTCGGGTTATGACCTATTACTCTCTCCATCTCATATTAGATGTTATATTTTTATTTCATACGCCTTTTAAAATATTATAAATATAATATTTTTTTTTTTACTGATTTATCCTCAACTCTTTTCAATGTAATCCATATTGGTAACTTTCAAAAACAGTTAATTTTGAGGGGAAAATGAAAGAAAAAAAAAAGTTAATTAATTCATTTTATAAATTGACAAGTATTTCAATACGAACATATTTAGTAATATTGACAATTATACAAGACGAGAAAAGTATTACTTAGCCTATTTTAATTTTTTCCATTTCAATTTCAATTAAAGTAATATTTGAATGATTAATGACTCAATCATTTATTACCCGTAACTCGTCCATTTAACCCATTTAGTCGTGCAAATTGGGCAGGTGAAACTATGCATCCACCTTAGTGCCAAAATAATATAGAATCTGATTTTTCATTGGAAAAAAATCGATTAATGTTTTTAAAGATTTTTCGAGGCGAGTTTCAGGACGGGTCATATCAAAAATGCACTGGAGCACAATTAAAAGGCGTATATCCAAAAAAAAGTAAGTCTTAAAATTTGAAGCATAAGTCTTGGCGTAAAAGCGTAAGTCCCGGGTGTAAACATATAGGTCCAAGCGTTAAATTTGATTTCATCATTTTAAAAGTATCTTTGCTATTAATAATATTTTTATTATTGGTGTGATGATATTTATACTTTATGCTATCATGTTTTCATATTGAAGTGATTTTTTATACAATATATTAATTAAAAAATCTTTAAAAATGACCCTACAAATAATTTTTTAGATGACTATACATAAAATTGATAGGATAAAGATTCTATAGCACTGTGTACCTGAGACAACTTTATTTATATTTTGATATTGCTCTTACACTATTTATCATTCTCCTTTTTAGAAATATATAAACAATAATCGTATATTAATTGTGAGTGAGAAGGACTAGTAGATGTGGAGATTGATGATGAAGGTAGATGATGATTTTATTTTAAATACTATCTCAACAATTTTTTTTATTTTACCTTTCTCAAATAATAATTACAATATTTTTGTTCATATTATTGGTGATTTATTTAAATTTATTTGCAGAATTATTGAAAATATTACTTTTGCTTATTTTGTTAGTAATAAGATTATAAAATTAAAAATACATGATATATACACCTCATAAATTCATAAGACTTACACTCCATATATCAAAACTTACGTCTCGCCCCGTACTATTTAAAACATCTCACCTCGCACCCCACCTTTTAAACACTAATACCAACTTCAGCTGCAATAGCTACAAGGATCGAAATAATGTAATCAGACTGTATCTTTTTTATCAACTCCCATCTACACAGATTTTTAACTTGTCGTGCTTATTATATTGTCAGATTGGTTAATTGGATCAATTACACCAAATCACTTCTTAAAATCTCCTAGAAACTTGTATGATTTTCTTGAGGACGTTTTACAAGAAAACTAAGTCCCATGAATCTTTAGATTATGTTAATTTCGAAATTTGTAAAATAGTATTGCAAAATAGAGTAAACTAATGGGAAATAGGTTAAAATCATAAATAAATTGAAGGGTCTAACATTTTTCCATTGTTATATCATAGAAATTATAACATAATTATGAACAATATATAAGTATATATTATTGATACCTGAATTACCTAAAATAACCTAACAATCCAAACATAAAACAGATTTTTAAAATATCTTGCACATAATTAAAATAACATTTAGCCCTCATGACAAAAAAAATAAGTGGTTAAATCATTTATAATACTTTAGCTTTTCAAAGAACACTCTTTCATTTAGAGAAAGCCAATTTTCAAATAATTAGAAAATAAATTTTAGATTTAGATGATGCAAATCTTAATATCATTGGGTTCCAAAAAGTTAATAGATTAACAAACAACTCACGGCACTATATTTTATTAACTAAAAGAGTAATCTATGAATATAGTTCTTTATAAGTAGTTAATCACAGATCTATCAATTCAGCCCATGGATCCAAAGGAAGGGCCATGTCATCGTAGCCCACAGAAATAAGACCAGACATTTTTGACAATTAGCTAGCAGCCCATGACAAAATACAGATCATATTTTGTACAATATATTTTTCTCTTTTTGTGTCTTAGCTAGTTTCTTGCGCTCTATCCTATTCTATATATTAAGTACTTGCCAAAAATCATCTCTCATTTTTGTTTCTATTGGGATTTTAGTCTTAAACTTTTATAGTACATTTCACTCATTTTTATTGATGATTGGCAGATCATATGCCCTTAAACGCAAAAAATAAACAAAAAACAAAAAAAAGAAGATTATCTTGTCCAGTTCAAGTGATAAAGGGGAAAGAAATATGTTGTTATTTATATCCAAAATGTATTAGACAAAGTTTTAAATAATAGAGTCGGGTTAAGACAAATTGAACAAAGAAAGATGAGGCGTAGGAAGTGGTAGGTACTAGGTGCTAGCAAGGCAAGGAATGGGCTGTTACATCAAGCCATCAAACAAATTTTTTAAGAAAACGAACACGACAAAGTCTTCTTCTATTTTCTTCTGTCCATTAATCAAACGCTCTTTGTTCATTTCACATCATATTTAGAATCTTATTTTATAAGATCTATATATATTTATCGGCTACTTTTAATTCTTTAAGATTTTGAAAGGGTTACATATTGTAGAATATCATGACTTGGGATCGAGTAGTTCTCTTCTTATACATGACAATTAGGCAATTAACTAACTATATTTTCTCTTCTCTAAATCTAAATAATGAAAAGCGTACAATTTCTTTTAATTTCACTTGTTCATCTGCAGCTACTTAAGGAAATCTAATTGAACTGCTTAGATTTAGAAATTTTGGTATTGTTGGACAAAGAATTCAGGAAGGACCATTCCTAAATATTTATGAACAAGTTAAGGGGCTTCTTTGTGTATGAGTACAAAGTCCATGGTAACAAGGTGATATTGAAAAAACGTGTATAAAAAGTCATTTTCAGTTTCTGATAAATCTTCGAATTCAACCCCTTTCTAAATAATTTTATATGTGTGTGTCGATATCAAAGTTTAAGTGTTGGCATTAGAATGGCACTTGCATTTTGTTGTCAATTTTTAGTCGTCTTAAATTTTGTCCCTTTCAAAGTGCAACATAACGACAATAACAGCCCATTACGTTTATCAATTGATTTTCTCAATCCAAAATCCTTACACTTGTTTTAGTTACAGCTAATGCTATCACTAATTAAATGACTACTGATTAGCTCTCTCCTTCCAAACTCGCGAAACATCGTATACTCCACAAAATAAAAATAAATAAATAAATAAATAAAAATATCAAAATGAATAGTTGTTTATATACCATCTATTTGATCATTCAAATATGATCACTATATATTACGAGGAAAATTGATGGAATTGGCCAATTTGGTGGTGGAAGTTGAATTATACAGAAGAAGACAACGATCGAATAACAAATTAACAACAATAGATAACTAATCAAATAAACGATTAATGACATATGACATGATAATTAGGTGCCGACCCTTAATTTCCCTCCAATAAGCACGAGTCACGAATCAAATCGCTAAAGGCTCGATACATATCTGTCAAAGAGTTCATTTTATTTTTAAATTATGGTCTTCATTTACGTTTCGCTTTTTGAGAGTCAGATTATATAGATTTGAATGTCTAAATTTTAATTTTAAAATATTAATTTAATTTAGCTGTAAAAATTAATTGAATTAATTCTCCAAAAGCTAACCATCACAAGTATAAGTGAATGAAGAAAGTATTTTTTATTTTGCCTTTTTCATTGTTTCTTTTATATTTCTAGTTGCGCATGAATGATCCTTACTTGAGAAAATCCCAGACAAAAAATTATTTGAACTTGCATAGTCTTATAGAATTAGGGTGAGATTACAAATTACTAAAAGTGAAATGTCAATATTATTACTACCTATGAAAGAAATGGTTAATAACACTTTTAGTTCCTCGGTTACTGTGTTTGTTTTTCTTTAATGATATTTGACTAATCACGTTTAATTTTTAATTACTTGTAATACACAATTTTAATTTTTTTGCTTAAATGAATATTCACAAATATTCAGATTTTTTAAAATCATTTCACTGTTTAGTTTCTCATGTAATGTGTTAAAAGTGTATTGCTATCCTATATTCGAAAGTAATATATTTCAAAAAATAGCCAAAATATAACATATTACCTGCATAAAAGGACCAAAACATATATTTTAATTAACTGTAAATTAAATGCAATCATATATTACAAGAACCAAAATTAGAATATATCATTAACCGAAGGGCCAAAAGTGCTATTCTCCAAAACAAAAAAGAGTTGTCCTACAGCTCCCTGTTTTAACAGTTTAGATTCCAGAATTGTTGCAATTGGAAATAAAAAGAAACGACCCGCAACTTATTCTTAGAAATAATAAATTATAAAGCAAAGGCAAAGAAAAATATTATTAGGTGAAAAGGAAATATACAAAAATTTCGAGTAGGGGGAAGTGTTCAATTCTTGAGTTTTAAAAATTTCCCTTTTCCAGGATTATACAAGAAGATAAAGTTAAGAACTTAATTAGCGAGTTAGGTTAAGCAAAAGATTTAGACTTATCTTAGAGTAGTAAAAAACTTTTAATTTTGATACTCTTTATGTTCTTAGTTTTGTGGTCAGTAGAGCGAGTACCCTTATTTACTTTCCCTAATTAAATTAGCACTTAGAGTAGTGGGCCCCGTAAGATTAAAAACCATTTATGTTCGCCAAATATTATAATATCTAATTATATTTTAATTTATTGGTCGTTTATTTACTTTAACTATGTATCATTACCTACTGTAAATACACTATATTATATGTCATCAATCAATCAATCATCTATTTTAAAACCAAATCAAATTTGAATTTGGTCGTATAACTTCATAAAATTGATTCTTGACAAGTTTTGTTCTTGAGGAAGAGGACGAGTCCAGTAGAAGTTGTGGGAGGGTAAGAATGGCGGATGTTATTGATTGAATTTTGCTATATTTTGGAGATAACCTTCAATCGGACAAGAGATCTCAAGGGAATTCTAGAGAAAATTGATTCCACCACATCATTTGATAAATTTTCAAGTTTTATCATCTCCTCCTTCTCCTCTTCTTCTTCTGTCTCCATAGCAACCGCCATGGCCAATAATCCTCCCTCTCTTCTCTGTAAGCTCTCTGTTTCTTTTTTCTTTTCTTTTCTATAGTCAGCAATTAAATTACGTATATAATGATACAACAAATACAATGCATTATTCCATGGTAGATGAGACACCATCTCTTTTTCTTTCTTTCTCTCTCTCTCTCTCTCCTCTCTATTTTCTGTGTAAACTTTTTGTATTTTCTGGGTTACAAATTCCTCCTCTTCGTCTTCTATTGATCGAAGCATCCAGCCACGTCGGGCCGGTAGAAAGGGTGTTGCTACTAAGCTGGTGTTGGGGAACTCGGTATAAGCGATTTTTCGCTTCCGCCTTTCTAGGTTTCACAACTACAAATGATGCAATCGATATAAGAGGGAATGAATACACGTGATACAAGAACAAACGAATATAGGCTAAATTAGAGGGAATAGATACAACCTAAATTAGAGTATATATATATACATACATACTAGTATAATATACAAAAATATTTATGAATCACAATTATTTTTCAGAGTTCAATTATATATGGAATATTGATAAATAATGACAGCTTGATTTAAAGATAAATACAAATATAAATATTAATTTCAGCTATTTTCAAAGTCCATATCTTTCAGAGTCCAATTATATATGGAATATTGATGATAAATGATCGCTTGATTTAAGGATAAGTACAAATACTAATATTAGTTCAACTATTTTTAAAGTCCATATCAATATGAAATTTTGATATTTTAAGAATAATATGATTTAACTATATTTTTTTAAAATAATATCCTTAAAATCTCTCAGCATAGTAAATATTGTATTTATATTTGATAACTTTATTTAAATTTCTCTAAATAGCTATGTCAATTACACGTCAACGTTGAGAAATGAAATACTATTACTGTACCCTCTTGGTTGGCTATCTCTATCTGATGTTAATGAGTCATTTATGTTGAACTATAAATACAGATTCTAAAATAGTTACTTACCTGAATTTTATTGTCCTCAGTCGTAAATGATGGCTTTTTCCAGAAAAAGAAAATAAGTCAATTCTACTTTTAACTCCTTAAGGCTCATTTGATATAAATGGATAAATAAAAATAGTTTTAAAATAAATATTTTAGTATATTTATATTCCTTATTTGATTATTAATCTTAAGATAAGTTATCTCAAGATTAAAACTATCATAGGGAAAAAACTTATACATGTTAGACAATAAACTATAATTTCAGGATAAAATAGTAAGATTGACAAAAATAATCCTAAAATCTTAAAGTTTTACAAAGAAAATATAAAAAGCTAAACAAGATGAAAGATATTTTTATAAACAAAATAAATTGTTCTTAAAAGTTATCCATTGCATTTTATTTTTAATATAACATACCAAACAATCAATAAAAAATAAAATCAAGATAATTAATTCTAACATAATATATCTTAAAACCAAATGAACCCTTAATATTTAAGGGTTAAGAAATAATACCCCTCCATATGTTAAACGAAAATGATAACCCCTTATACCATATTTTTCTGTGACTCTTTTTCTTTTGAATAAACAATTCTTTTAGATTGAAAATATAAAATACATAACTTTTATTTATTTGATATAAGCTACTCATATATTTTTATAAATATGAGAACTCAAATAAAATGCCAATTGATTTTATATAATGAAATATTTCTTAATATAATTTGAAAAGTGAAAACACTTCAACAAAACATGGGGAAAAAAATAATAAAAATAGGCCCGAGTAAGGATTACATGTTATAACGTGGATATCATTATTGGTTGCAATTTTAATAGCTCCGTCTGATATATATATATATATATATACACACACACACACACACGGAGATTTGAGGGAAAGCTCTCTTCTCTTTTTTTTTCCAACTTATTGGGTGCAATTGAATTCTTTAGAAAATTATATGTATAAATAGAAAAAGAATATTTATATACAATTTGAATCTCTTGAAAGAAGGGAAACTTCCCGTCCAATTATAAAAGGATTAAAAAATAATTTTAGGTCACAAGTTTAATTAATAGGTATGACATTTTTGCGTTTAGCATAGATCAAAACTTAATGTAAAAAAAATGAAAAAAGATATGGTAGTTAGATACTTTTCAATATTTTGCGCGTTCGAATTGTGTGTGTTCAGTAACTAAATCTTACGCATGTTTTACACGAATAAAACAATTAAACAAATACTATTTTTTTAATTATTCACAACGAGAAAAAGAAACTCCAAGAAACAAAGAAAAGAAAATTTTTTGGGGAAAAATAACTAGCAGGAAGTTTCAGATGAGTAGTATGGGTTATACCTACTCTTTTGACTTGCCACGTAGTCATTCAATTATTTCAAGCCAAAAGCCATATATATATATATTCTTTATTTATGTTTATGACTCTCCTTTCCTTAACATTTTCCTTTAGAATTCGTTTGTGTTTGTTTTGAGTTTTCCGGAACAATTTTTTGGAAGAAAATGTAGTTGAACACTTCTTTAATACTGTACTACTTCTTCAAGATTTTTTGCTAACAAAAACAGCCAGGGACACATCTTTTTATAAAATAAAAAGAAGAAATCCACAAAAAAATGAATGTCTAAACGAACTAATTCATTTTCATATTTTTATTTAATTGGTACTTCTTTCATCTATTATATTAAAAATAAATATACCAGTTTAAAAAATCTAGAGATAATTTATTATTTAAAAAAAATCCATTTTACCTTTATTATTATGTACTATTCATTTCTCAATGAGTAAAAATAAAAGGAGCAAATAACAATTATCTCCAAAATTTCTTCTTTTTAAAAATAATTAAAGGTAGAGGAAAAAAATTCAAAGTAAGAAACTATATCAATCACTAACAAAATAAAAATTATATCATAACTGACAAAATAAAAATAATCAATCTGGAGAGCTACTAAAATTCTCCGCCAAAGTTCTTTCCTTTCTATTTGACATCTTTCTCAATCTTCCCCGCTATTAAGAACGTAATAAATAAGAGCATGTTGTGCATGATGCTGAAAAATAATATTCAAATGAAGAATAACCATACAACAATATAATATTGACAGCTGTGAAAGCCTAAAATGGGATATTTATTCGCAGGATCTTTTATAAAATATTACCCTTTCATTCTAATTTATATAGACCGATTGAACATGAAATTTAATACATTATTTTGAAAATAAATAAATTTTTTAATTAAAAAAATATATTATTATAAATTTTTAATTAAATGAATAGGATTTAATATGAATAAATATTGATAATATTATTAAATATTTATTAATAAAAAATATATATTATTTTTTAAATAACTAATTAAGAAAAAGTATATCACCTAAATCGAGGGAGAAAAGAAGTACTACTAATTAGGCGAAGTAAATTAAATAGTAGAAAAAGGTAAATTGCATTAATTCAGAAATGGAAACGGGAAGCACGTCTTCATCTGGAGTAACGTAAATTAAATTGGTGCATAGACTCTCACATGGCTATAGTTTTTTTTTTTTTTTTTTTTGCTTTAAAAAAATTAGAGTCAATCATTCAATAATTATATGCCATTCTTGCTTGCTGATAAGAATGAAAAAGGTAATCATAACATTTTGGAGTATGTGTTGAGTTTAGATAAAAGTGTCACAACAAATTAAAGAGTAATGGATGCAACACCTAACATAATAATGCCTTTGTATTATGAGTATCTCAATTGACAAAATCAACTCTACGTATTGCCTTGATTCCATTCACATTATTTGTTCTTTTTAAGATGTTGCATTATTTTACTTATCAAAAATTAATTTTAACTAATTATTAAATTAGATTAGATAATTTAATATTTAAAAATTAAATTATATAAAAAATATTATAAAGTATAATTGCTTTTCATATTAATATAATAAAAAAATATATTTTAAGATATTGATCAAAGTTCATATAATTTAAATATTAAAAAATAAAAAATATTAAATAAATTAAGACAAAAATTAATATGAAAAAATCATAATCATCTAGTAAGAAAATCTAGAACAGTATTAAATATTTTATTATTTTCAAAATCTATGATATTCTAAAACAAATTCAGTTTGATAAAATGTCTAGTAATAGTATTTGAGAGTTCGAGCTCCCCTAGAAATGAAAAAAAAATTTAGAGTGAAATTTTTCACAAGAAAAATTGCTTGAATGATAAATATCCTTCATCTCCATTCATAATGTTATGGGTTTGAGTTATCAAAAAAGAAAAAGGGGTAAGAGCTCCCGTGAAAAGGTAAAAAAAAACGACAAAAAAAAGTATTTGAGATAAAATAAAGTAATTAATTTACTAAAAAAAATGATTGTAAATAGTCGCAATGTCTGTCTGCAGTTCTTATACCTTCTTCATTCATATTCAGTTGTCCAGTATATTAAAATTTAATGTATTAACAATAAATATTTATTTAATTTTTTAAAAATAAAAGACAATTTATTTTTAGTATTAATTAAAATTATTTTTAATGCATTAAATTTATTATATTTAAATAATATATTATTATTATTTTATTTTATTTATAAAAAGGGCCAAAAATACTCTTAACATGTGGGAAATAACTCATAACTATCATTCTTTCATCTTTTGATCTAAACATACCTTTAACTTTTGTTTTTTGCTTAAGAATATATTTTTCTTCCACCTTTTGGTCTATAAATACCTCAACCTTGAAAATTTATTATTTAAAGACTTGAAATTTTATTTTCTTTATTATTTATTTAGGTATTAATAAAACCGATATAATTTACACATACAATTAAAAACTTAATCCAAAATATTATAATGAGTACCTTTCTAGATTAACTTGATTAGAAATTAAGAACTTTTTTTTAAAAAAACATTTGACACTTTTTTTATTTTGATATTAAATATTTAGCTAGAAATAACCTCAATGTTGAAAATTTGAATATTTACAGATTTGAAAGTTCATTTTCTGTACTTTTTATTTTAGATTATAAAATCGATATCGTTTACATATACAATAAAATTCAAAGGTTGTTTTGCATATTAAAATGTGAATATTTAATGTATTAATAATTTATTATGTAATTTAATATTTTTATTTTGTGGGCAAGCACACTCAGTATTTATTAAGTTTGACCAAAATATTAAATTTTTTTTTAATTTTCCAATTCAGGTGATCTAGAAAGGAACTCATTATATTTTTTAATTTCTAATTTTCCTTGAATTTTAAATTTTTTATTGTACGTGTAAATTATATCAATATTATTAATTCCTAATAAAAAGTAAAGAAAATAAAATTTTAAATATTTAAATATTAAAATTTCAAGATTGAGGTTATTTTTAGACCAAAAGGTGTAAAAGGAGGGATATTTTCGAATCAAAAATAAAAATTGACAATATTTTTAGACCAAAAAATTTTAAAAAATTATTTATAAATCATTTCTCATAGATTAAAAATATTTTTGACCTTTTTTTACTTTTATTTATTATTCCTTTCTGTTCCATTTTAATTGTTAGGATAATATTTGCACACCTATTAAAAAAATTAATAGGGATAATAATTTGACTAATATAACCCTATTAATTTCTTAAAAATATATAATAATAATATTTTTTTATATTTTAGAATGACTTTAAGTACTAAAAATAAAATTAAAAAGATATGATCAATCATCTCTTAAATTTTAAAATTAATAAATAATTTAAAATAATTATTTTTAATATATCTAATAATTCAAATGAATGAACCGAGGGAGTATTCAATTATGTCATATCCATATTAAATCAGTAAAAATGAATAAACCGAGAGTGTATTCAAACACGGAGTTTTAGGAAAACTCAAAGCAAAATTAATTGGAGGGAGAGAATTCAAACACGGAGCTTTAGGCCCACGCCAATTCGCTACTCGAAATTACAAACTTTGCAACTAAAAGCGAGACACAAAAAGTGGAATTCCTAAATCCCCCCACTATCTTTTTACAATATCTTTTTTGGATTCATCTATTATTATTTTTATTATTATTAATAATAATAATGAGTTATGAGGAGTAGTTAGTTGGTTAATAATAATAATTCTTACATATCTTCTATCCTTAAATAAAAACAATCGATTCTTTTCAACCATTTTAGTTTCTTTTTTTAAATTTTGATTTTCCTTAACCTACCACGACCCTAAAGAACTAAAAATGTTAATATACTTTATATTTCAGGCTTCAACTTATATAAAACATGTTTGGTACACGTTATGAACTCGCAAGAAAAGCCAAATATCATCTAAATTATCTATTTGCAATAATACTAACCTTTTTAGGTAGGACCCACTTTCTCCATTACAAATTACGATAACTTTTGTATTCAAAGCCCCCACAATTTTCATATGATATTTTGCTCGCTGCTCTGCTCTGCTCTCGGAGATTTCAACAATTGTCCATTCTTTGTCAAAACGTAACGCTAAGGCACGCCCCCTTTTACTGCAGCTTTTCTCCTTCTCTTTCTGGTGACTGTCGTGTAGGTTCTCAGAGGCATCGAGGGACAGATTAACCCTCTTTGGCTGTTTTCTGTTAGCAATGGGTTCGTCTGCTTCTGTGCATAAAGACCCTAAATCAACAATGAAGCTCCGTCTGGTTTTTGCATCTAAAACTGACAAGCTTGTGAGTCCTTCACCCATCAAAGATAAACCCCTTGGTAATGGTGAAATCAAGCTTCCTGATCCTCAAATCAAACCTCAACGTTCACCTGTTGTACCCGTAAAAAGCTTTAGCGACTATGGTACGATCTTCTTGCTTTACCTTTTCGTTTTCCTGTCGCATTAGTATTTTTGGGTTTCCGTTTTTGTGTTCTTTGATGTTGATTCACTTTCTGTTCGCCGCTTTTTTATGGGGTTTCTGGTGAAAAACTGGTATATTGATGATTTTCGTTTGAAAGTACTCTACTTGTTTCTCAAGTTAAAATTTTGAGTTTATCTGATGTTAAGCTAGTTTCTTCCGTTTGCTAAAGAAATTGGTTGTGCTGAATCAGTTTCACTCGTTTATAGAGTTGCAGTGCAGAGTTGTTTGTCTGGTTTTGTCATGTTAAAGAAAATTATAGAGATTTCTGTTTGATCTGAATGACATGATTAACATAATTCCCGTTTCAAATTAGTAGCTAAAACTGAGATTTAACTGTCTTTATAAGAACGCAGTTAAAGTTTGGGGGTTGAAGATTATAATTTTACTAATTCAATTAAGTTCTTTGGGCAAAAAAAAAAAGGTGTATTTTCTTTTTCCTTTTTGTCTGCTGTCCATTCCTTTGTGCAATTAGGTAAGATTGACTAACGAGCTATTGTTAAAACCATGTGTAATGCCAAAATTCTCTTATTGGTGGGGCCATCTGCAGCACATGTTGTCGTGGCACTACTATTTTCTAGTTGGGGGAGACGACCTCTCTCTCTCCCAAAAAAAAAAAGGGGGGGGGGGGGGGGGGAAGAGACACCCTGTAGCTTAATGTGATGAATTCAATTGAAGAGTCATCTTTAATATTCTATTATTCTTTATACTATCCAGATGGGTCTGTCATGATAAAAGTAGTCGACGGATGTGCATAATAGTGTATAATCAATATATAATTTATATGTACCGGCTAGGAAAAGTAAACAATGATTTCAACTGGCTATTTGTGTAAGCAGTGCTGACCTCACTCTTGAGATAGGCATGTCTGATTGTGCTTAACTCAGAGACTTTTCTTGTTTGGTAGCTCAAGGTTAGTCCTCTAAGATTAGTTTCATATCGCCGATGGCATTACATGTAATCCCCTTCTAGTCATGTGGTTTCTTTATGATAATTGAGGATCCTTTATTGTCTTGAATATTTTGCTGGTATCAGCACTCTCTATTCAATATAAATTTCTTTTGTGTACTTATGCCAATGACAAAATCTGGTGCAGTTTTTCTCTGAATAGACCTAATGCCTACTATTTTGCTAACAGAAGTTCCTAACTAGTTCTGATTTCTTGTTTATCTGAGATGGATGAATTTATTTCAAATGTGATGTTTTGTGATTGTGGTGGAATAATGATGACAAGGACATGATCTATGCTTTCTTTCAGATTTCTTCTTTTGTTTCTCTAGTATCCTCAAACTGATTTCATGGAACACAGCCCGCATAGCGAAGCTTTCAATACATTTATATGCCTGGCCGTTCATAGATGAATCGCGATGAAGTTATTGTGCATTTGTCATTAGAATTAGTAATCTCACAATACATTTTATCTTCTCTAATAGCCTGAGGCATTCCTTTGTTTAGGTAGCAAGGAGGAGACCTTCTTTGATTCGCAGGCCTGGTTGGAGTCAGATTGTGATGATGACTTCTTTAGTGTTAAGGGAGGTGAGACAGACCTTCAACACCTGATGCTCTTTCCATATTCTCCCTCTATCTCTTTTCCTGTGTTATTATATACATAAATTGGAAAATGCCCTATTATGCATTTAACTGAATCACAAATAATGACTGACATGTCAATTTGAGAAGATAGGAATCTACAAAATCTGGTATTGAAGGTACTTGACATTTTAGTTCAAGAAAAGTCAGCACAAACATAGTTATTGCAAAGATAGCAGCATGTTTCTCACCATCTATTCTTATAGTCTCTCTGTCTTACTTAAATGCAGATTTTACACCATCACTTGGTAATACTCCTTCGCGTGGAAATACACCAGTGCATCGGGGTATGTTGGCTGGCAATCTGCTAGGTAATAGAACCTCTTTTGTAGAAAGACCTCCTGCTTCTTTACCACAATCTTCTCCAAGACATAAGAGGAAGAATTTACTTGAGCTATTCAAAGAAAGCTCAAGAAACCGGAATCCGAATGAGCAAGATGCTGAAGACAACCAAAATGGACAGGCTGCTGATCTACAGCTACCACCTAAATCCACATCTAGCACACCTTATGTGCCGGTGTCTAGTGGCAAGAGCACCCCTGTAGGAAAGTTCAAAAGTAAGGCCAAATCACCGAGGTCAGTACAATGTTGTCTTCCCAGGTTGAATGCCAGCTTTAGGGAAGGGAGGAAGAGTATGAGTCCTGCAAATAACGTTGGTTAATAACTAGAGCTCGGCTTTGATAAGTTCTTTATGTATGTATGTGCATGTGCACCAGGAATTGTGCACCTCTTGAGATAAGCAACTTGACCCTCTGTAGCCAACCGAACTTGAGGGCCATGAGAATCGGGTGTGCGTCGGCACACACACAGTGTAAAAAGTTATAAAGAACAACTTTGTTATTAAATTAACAAGGACGACCTCCGTTTATGTCTATGTTTCTTCTCTATTCTTCAGTAATCTGATTGACATTTCTCTCTTTTTTAATGAACCAAAAAGAACCTAATTATGTTATTTAGTAAACCCTTGCCTTTATTTACCTATGGCGGGACTTGCCTTTCTGTAGGAAACTTCAATTCTGGAATTTAGGACTAGACATAAAGAGTAGAAATGGGCCATTGTGATTGTTCGTTTCTTCTTTGAACGAATGACAAAGTAGGGGCCGTAATGAGTGAATATCCAATTTTTATGTTGTCATTTAACTTGTGTTGGCTTTTTAGAATTTCTTGCACATGTGCCAACTTGGGGATAACTTTAATGTATGGTGTTTGAAGTTAGTCTTGACAAAGTTTCATATAACAAAAGTTTAGCCATATAGTCTGAACATAAGTCATTTTTATCATACTTCAGCCATTTTTTGCTCAAACTTCGATCTTATATGACTGAAGTTTAATCATTTTTACTTGATTTTAGTCCTTTTTGTTTGAAGTTTCATGCATATAAAAATGACTGAAGTCAGACAGTTACTAAAGTCCAATCAATTTTACCTAAACATGATACAGAAATAGATAAACTTCACTCATATATAACTTAGACATGTATTTAAAATTCAATTTTGTCAAGCTTTAAGTCCTAAGTGGTATATACAAATAAATTTAAAAGGTCGGAAAAGGTTAAATGTGTCAAAATAGGGTACCTCAAAAAATTTTACCAAAGTAGAGGTCGCATTTCTCTCTTAAAGGGCTGAAGAGCCCAAGGGCGAACCTCTTTACCTGGACTTCCTTAATTTAGGAATGTGATCTTAGATCAGGCCAGGACGCAGATGTATGTTAATGTTTTTTTCCCAAACTGGGAACTCGCAAGACTAGAGATTTTGAGGCCCAAAAAGCTCATACCCATCAAAACTTAAAAGGGAAAAGGTTCCATTTTATGGTCCATCAACCTATAAAGTTTTTTTAAAAAAGAAGCTTTTATTAAGTTAAATAAATAAGATCTCATTACCATGTCTTTTATAATTAAAAGCCCTCAATTAAGTTCGAACACCTTTTTTTTTGGTGTTACTAAAAATGCATTTCTCAATTTACCCTCTTTTGAGTGAAAGGGGATTTGAACCGAGTAAAAAGATCCAGAGTTCATTATGATATTTCCCATTATCTTTCCTTATGTAATTATGTTGTCATTACTATTAATGTTATTAAAAAATTATTGTGATTGTGGTTTTAATTTTGGGATGTGAAGTGTGTCGTCTTACAAATTACATAACCATATATAACGGATTCCATGCATTGTGTATGTTTGCTTTGACGTATCAACATTTAATTTGCCAATTTGCAATGTTATCCCAACTCTGTTTCCTTTTTGTTTCTTGTTACTATATTTTTTGTTCAGCAGGCGTAGCTATTCGAATTGCGTCACCCTTTCAATGAGTTTTATATCTCCATTGTTATGGGCTGCCTCTACAACCTGCGACAGTTAAAACCAAACAACAACTATGTCGGTTTTAGGATTTATGTCATATATATTGACGGGGTAAAAATGTTTTATACCATCAGTCTACGTAATTTAACTTTCGGAAGCAAGTTATTGATCATTTATATTGGATTATCAATTATACTTTATATTATTTTTTCACGTACTTCTAACTTTCCAGATTATATAGATATTTTTTTAATTCTGTCAGTATATATTACTAACTGACTTTCTGTGTTAGTATCATATCATATCATCAGTTGCGTTGATCGGAAAAGGCAACATCCAAATTTGGTGGGCTCCAAGACCCATTCCTAATTCCAAATGATCACTAGAAACTGGTAACAGAATTAAGTGGCGCGCACCAAAAAGTCATAGTGACAAATTCTCCATACCTTATCGAAAATCAAGAACTCAGAAAGAAGATTGTCCACTTAGTTGGTTCTGCAATTAAGTCCAGAGTAAGAGCCCAAAAATTAGAAATCGTTTTCCCACTAGACTGTTTCCAATTTCCGTCTATAAATAAATTTCCTCACTTTGAAAGCATCACACTTAGTATATCTGATATGTCCCGTCACAATTTACACACCAGAATGGAGCTCCACGGATTATTCATGATTCTAGGCTCTGTGACATTAATAATCTTAGTATTTGAGAGTCATCCAACATTTGGATCGTCCAGCATGAGAGGTTCTCTTGGCTTTGTTGCTGATATTCATAATGGATTGAATGCTGCAGCACCAAGTGGAATGTGCGCCAACTCTGTGACTATTCATGGTTATAAGTGCCAGGAATATGAGGTACCTAATTCCCTTGATTTCAGTAACTCCCTTTCCTATGTTTTTTTTTATGGCTTTTGTCCGCCAATGGGATTTTATATGTTCTTTTTTGTTTAGTTTTTTTTTTTCTTTTGTGGATTTTACAAGTGTTTTCTTCAATTTATGAGTTTTCAGGTGATTACTGATGATGGATACATACTGAGTGTGCAAAGAATTCCGGAAGGCCGTGTAGGTGGTGGCGAGCAGAACAGACAGCCAGTTTTGTTGCAGCATGGAGTACTGGTGGTAAGCATGTTGCAACGTAACGTTTAGGATAAGAAAAAAGTTATGCTCCACTATTCCAATATCTATCATGTCAAATGCTCCTTTCGTTTCAAAATAAGTGGTGTTTTACATAATCAAGAACACATTAACAATATTCTTCCAATTTTACACTTATTTAAGTGGAAAGAATTTTACATAATCAAGAAAATATTAAAGAGTTATATTTTCTTTCAAGATATTTATTAGAAGTAAGTGGATAAAATTATATTTTTCTATCTAGGAATGAGTAGTTTCCTTAAGGTGTGTGCTCGAGTTGAAAGCACTACTTGTTTTTGAAACGGAGGGAGTATTAAATTAAAAAAAAATACAGAAACTTACCTGAGTCTATTTAGTACCTATTTATTAATCATGTGGTTATTACTTCAAGATATTTACACGTAAAAGCTCGTTTTTGTTCTTCATAGGAGTACATGACTCGTAGAGTAGTATTTTATGACATTTAAAAAGGTTATGCTCTGCTTGGACAATTCAATCCAGCATTTCATTTTCCCTTTATATTTGATTTTTCTTATTTAAGAGCTGATGCTGCAAACGAAGTATCCAATGCTGTTCTATTTGGTCTCATTGAATGGTTACAGTTGTAGATCTTTGGAACCTATGAGCCTAGATACGTCATTTTATTTAGTCCAACAAAGCTAATCATAAATTATTTTAATTGATAATAGTAATATGAATCCTCTCAGAAAATGAATCTAATTGCACTTCACGGTCCGAATATTTAATGTAGATCTGTGACTAGTGTCTTCCCTGTCTTCCGCGGACAGAAAATAAGAATACTGCAAGAGAGGTATCAAAATTGTTGTGAGAGAGGATTTAGGTGTGAAACCACAGGGAAACTGCGTGTCTTTCCTCATCCTGTTACTCAGGTTACAATCACTGGGGGGGGGGGGGGGGGGGGACCTTGTCGTCTACCATTTAGGGGTGTTAAATACTTTGGTTGATTGTATTTGAGGGGTTAAATAGATTGACTTAATAAATGGACGGGTCACTCATCATTATCTGAATTAAGATGGAGTGAATGAGATAATCAATCCGCCCAACTCCAGTCAAGTTTTAATTTCATTATTTCTTTTCTTATAATTACTTTAATTACCAAATAAAACATTTCCCGCCCTATATCTAACACATAATTTATTTTAAAAAAACATTAAAAATATTTTGACAAAAGATATCTCATGATCAATTTGTATTTCATATCTATCCAATTTTTATATTTTAGATTGATCGAGTTAACCAAATCAAAATAGATTGAGTTAGTAAATGAGTGTTGTCATTAACATATTCAACTTACACAGGTTGAGTGGATCATGGACTAATTTTGGATTACATATCTACTCCAGCCATTAAATTATAGAATGTCTTGAAATTCATTGGGGTAATCCAAGAAGAATAACTAGTTTTGAAAAAAGAATGAGGAGAAGAAGAACCCTCTTTCTTGTATCATCATTATAAATTAAAACTGAGGAAGATAACAGAGTTAAGTAATGATGTCAGCCTGCAGAAACGAAAGCTCGATTTGGAGCTCTCTTCATTCTTATCCTAAAATTAACATCTTTTGTTAAGTCGGCCGTACGTCTGTACCTTGCGCGGCTGCTCACGAGAATATAAATTCATTGCGCAAACTACAATGTAAAAATGTTTGTATATCAGCAGTATCCAAAGATATGGCCTATTCGATCAATACAAGTAAGAATGATGAGAAACCGACACTTTGTAATTTATTTTCGTCGCAAAATAAGCAGATGCTTATGCTGATAGAAGATAGCAGACATATTCTTAAAATAGTTAGAGGTTCACTAAAGCCCAATCCTTGTGAATCTGCCAAACATTGCATGCTGTCTGTGGAGGGCATGTCTTGCTTAAAAGAGGAAAAACTTGTCTTTGAGGTATATACGACGGATTTTTCTATTCCAAAGCGAATACGAGTACATAATATGGACATGTACGGTTAACATTTCAAACTTAAAAATTGTCGATTGTAGGGGAAGAAGAATAAAATATATTTTTTTTTAATCTTTTGCAGGACGGAGTAACGTGGCTAATGAATTCACCAGAACAATCACTAGCTATGATCTTAGCAGACAGCGGCTTTGACGTTTGGATTGCCAACACCAGAGGAACAAGATACAGCCTTGGCCATCTCAATCTTGATCCTAATAATCCGGTATCTCCTTCAAATCCTCCTTAATAGTTAAAATTTATCCTATAATTTCTTATGAATCTAAATTGTGGTACACAGGACTACTGGAATTGGTCATGGGATGATCTTGTAGTCTATGACTTACCCACGGTTGTTAACCTTGTCTACAAACAAACTGGACAGAAAATTCACTACGTGGGCCATTCATTGGTAAGTTCATAAGACTTTGATAATTTTTTTTTATATTTTCAACATTCTTTGATACTAACCAATTACTTATATGAATGTATTATTATAAAATTAAAATAGGGAACATTGATAGCTTTGGCATCATTCTCAGAAGGAAGACAAATAGATAAGATAAAATCAGCAGCTTTGCTCAGCCCAATTGCTTACTTGAGCCATATGACCACTCCACTTGGTGTGGTTGCTGCCAGATCCTTTCTTGGCGAAGTAATTAATTATAGTAATTGCAAAATTAGATCATTTTTTCTTATTTCTCTATAATTATACTTGATGACGATAATTATATATAATGTATGCTTTTCAACAGATCACTACTATATTTGGTCTTTCAGAATTTAATCCAAGAAGGTAATCACTTATCACTTGCTACAAGTCTAAAACTGATTTTTGTTTTTTTTCATTGTACTCAATTGATGATGACATTTTTTATTTCCAGTGCGCCTGTGTCTAAATTTGTCAACGCGTTATGTGCTCAACCTGGGGTTAATTGTTATGACTTTTTGACTGCAATTACTGGTACTAATCTAATTAATTATACATATTCTCCGATAATTGATGAAATAATTTGCATTTGTCATCATAATTCTTCAAAACTTAATTACTTTCCACATTGATACAGGGAAGAACTGTTGTCTAAATGCCTCCACGGTCGATTTTTTCTTGAAGAACGAGCCTCAACCCACATCGACTAAGAACTTTGTTCATTTGGCTCAAAGTAAGTCCTCTTCAATAATGTATCCTTTACAACAGAAAATTTTTGGTGGAACTCAATTTTGAGACTAGCTATTTTCTAAGGGAAAGATAAAATCTAGATAAAAATATCTCTAGCTGAACACAAAAAGGTTCACAAACGAGGTTGGAGTTTAAAATTTTGACAAATGAAATTCTAGCACAATGTGTTAGAGTTACTCAGGGACCACATCCTTGCATTCCGAAGGAATTTTTCTTTGAGTTCGAACTTAAAGACAGAATTCAAACTCAAAGACTCTTTCCTTGAGTTCTCACTTTGAGAAATATTGTGTTAAGAGTTCGAAATCATGGACAAAATCTACCTACGTTGCTTAACAAGTTAGTCCATGAATTGTTTCTAGAATTTGAACTTAAGGTTTGAACTCAAGGACTTTTCTCTTGAGTTTGTAATTCTATAGCTAAAAACTCAAAGATTTTGTGGCTACGCATTGGATAATTAATTTTGAAATGGTGGCTAATTCCTCATCACCGGTCTGAATTATCCATTTTATTCGTATTTTCACTTGTGATTTATATTCATGTATGATCATTAAACTTTATCCCTTATAGTAATAAAATCATAAAATTAAATCAAGTGACTTTTGAGTTATAAAATAAAATTGAGTGACTTTCTAAGTAAACTACCCAAGTTGAGTGACCATATGAGATATATCTCGAGTAATGTTCAATGATCATACGTAAACTTAATTCCTAATCATAGAGTTTAACCACTGCATTAATGATGTTGCTTAACTATATATGCAATGATGAACTAAAATGCAGCTGTTAGAGATGGAATTCTAAGGAAATATGACTATGGGAGCACCAAGTACAATTTGGCACATTATGGTGAAGCTAAACCTCCACGGTATAATTTGACAAATATCCCTCGAGATCTTCCCCTGTTTCTTAGCTATGGAGGTCAAGATGCATTATCCGATTCTAAAGATGTGGAGACGCTACTTGATTACCTCAAATTTCATGATGTGAACAAGTTACATGTTCAATATGTCAAAGATTATGCTCATGCTGATTTCATTATAGGAACTACTTCTAAGGATATTGTCTTTAACCAAATTGTCACCTTCTTTAGAAACCAACACTAATTAAGCTCTCTCTAGATATATTGATGGAGTTTTTGTATTGTACTAGTTAAGGAATGATGAGAATTCTAGATCGCAGGACTCTTATCTTCTTTTTTTCTTAATTAATGAGTGTGTCAAAATCTTAAACAACGGATAGAAAAGTATCAAACGAGATTATTGAAATTCACTTGACTTCAAATTTGAATCTATTGATTCAGAAGGGAAGAACTTGCATCAATATTTCAATTTCAATTCAATCATGAGTTTGATCCACACTCCTTATTTTAAGAACCATTTATTATCCGAAAAGAGAAGAAAACATAATTTTTATCTAATGAAATGTATTAGAAAAGGACAGTTGTAGAAAATCTTTGAACGAGATAGTGCAAAATTATATGGTTAGTTATGTTAGCAAACGAGGAAGGGCTTAACGTAATGCCAGTAATTTTTAGGACAAAATAGAAATGGGAATTAGAATAATTTGACTCACAAAGTATTTAGAAGAGTACGAACGGTGACCAATTATCTTCACTAATGTTTTTAACTTTACGCTTAAGGGAAGATAAGATTAAACAGGCAAAATGTGGTATTCTGATTTCAAAAGTGTCTTGCATTGCCCTAAAATGCAAGTCTTCAATCACCTACTTACTACTAATTAAAGTTATATGTTGGCAAAACTTTATTTCACTTATTATTGGAAAATGATAGCACCTAACGGACAAATAATAAAAAAGAGTTAAGTTGGTAACTTAGATTAAAACCCAAGTCACCCAAAAATCAATCGACCCCAACCACAAGTATTATGTTAGCGTCCCTTGTCACACTCAACACGTAGTGGCTAAGAGTCCATTTGGACATAGACACCTTTTTCCAAAACCATCATTCGATTTTATATTGAATTGATTTTTTAATATATTTTATTAAAAATGGGTTTCAAGTTTGAGAAAAATGATTTTACTAATTTTCAAGTGATTCCAAGTTAAACATATCCAAACACAATTTCTAATTTTCAAATCTTTTTCAACTTTTTCTGCAAGTACTTTTTTTTTTTTTTTTAATGTCTAGACACCTACTAAAAGCCTGTTTGGATTAGTTTAAGCACTTTAAGTGTGTTGAACAAGCTTATTTTCCTATTTTTCGACAACCAACACCAAAAAAATGTTCAGAGCAAGCAGAAAAAAGTATTTAATTAACCATGGTTATAATTTCATGCAGTGCACCAACCACTAGACTTATTACAAAAGAAAGTTCGGAAATATAAACATTCTTGAGATCCAAGATTTGTAGGTACCAACTACCAGCAATTCAATAAGATGGCAATCATATGTGTACAGCTGGCTGAACTGTGTATATATATATACACACACACACACCAAGCTTCTCCTTGTTTTCTAAGCATTAAAAAACTAGCTAGACAAGTGTGGACAAATAAAATAAATTTGTTACCAATATGGAGGCTGTACGCAAATCTTTGTTAATTTTTGTTATTGTAGCGTTGATGATCCAGAAAACAGCAATGGCGGCCCAACACGTTGTTGGTGGAAGCCAAGGATGGGATGAATCCACTGATTTCAATGCCTGGGCTTCTGGTCAGACATTTAAAGTTGGAGATACACTAGGTTTGTCAATTGCAACTTTGATTTCTCTCGTTTCTACCAAAATCAAGTAGAATTAGAGGTAGCAAAATCAACTCATTTTTAGTAAGGCTCAACTTGTCCAAGTTTAAACGAGCATGTTTGTTGACTTGATCCAACGGCTTGAATCCAAAATGATTCATCAGATGATTGTGCCAACAAATTTCTAACCCAACAGGTCAATATGCGACATAAACTCAAAGATATGAAGCCAAATCTGGAGATTGAGAATTATGTAGATATGAAATAATCTGAGCTAATAATATAAGTAAAATATATTAGCCTTCACCTAAATAAATAAAGCAAATCAAAAAGGAAGCAATTTCTGGTCATGTTGTGCAAGTTGAATTATGACTTATTATTCGTCTTGAACAACCTATCTTTCCCTAGACAAATGTTGGACGAGTTGAGTCATGAAATATTTATCTGATCCATTATGACCCGCTCAAGTGGATTCTTTGAGATTTCATTCAATCTATTAGTAGTAGTTTGAATATCTTGTTTGAATAGAGAAGTTGATTTTTAGTTTATTGATCATTTAGCTCCAATTTTTCGATATATTTGCAGTATTTAGGTACAATCCAGGTCTTCACAGCGTTGTAGAATTGGAGGGTGAAAGCTCATACAAGAGTTGTGATATAAGCAGTACAGTGAACTCGATGAGTACGGGCAACGATGTGGTTAAACTAAACAAGCCAGGGACTAGATACTTTGCTTGTGGAACAGCGGGTCATTGTGACCAGGGTATGAAGCTTAAGATCAAAACTGTTACTGGAAGTGCACCTTCTAATCAGGCTGCTTCTTCCACGCCTAGCTCCTCTTCTGCAGCTTCTCTTCGTTTTTCTACCGTGTTCTTCACTTTCATTGCAGCAGTTTTGACTGTACAAATGGCTCTAATATTCCTGTTATAAAACACATTTTGCCTTTACTGATTCAATGTTTTGCACTTGATGAGGCGGAGTAGCTGATATTTATATGGAGTGGGGAGCACTATGTTAGTTTTGTCTGAAAGTTGTTCATTTGATGTATTGTGATTCTTTTACTTCAAAGTTTATGAAGAGTTTGAAATAATGACAGATTGACAGTCATTTGATGATGATATTCTTTTTTCCGTCTATTGGAACTTTTAGCTTGGAGTTCTTTTTGTACGCGTAGCAGTAAGATGTGCAGTTTCTTCAATTAGTTCTACCCCAAAGAAATAGCTGCATTTCAGATTGTGGTGCCTTTGGTAATGAAATCATTTTCTGGTGTTGGTTACCCTGAATTGTTGTAAATGTATTTGTTTATACAAGCTAGCTATTTAGTTCCGTCAAGTTTAAAATTGATAAATGAGATGCCTTTTTTGCTTGAGCTAGAAACTGTAAACTGTATAATGTTTAAGTTTATGATGGATCCTCTTTCATTCGGCTTGTCGCAGATGCCTAGAGACGGATGGCATTTTAATGAAGCCCATGAGTTTAATTTCTTCCCAGGAGAACAACGATTTAGCTTTTCCCTTCTTGCTGTAGGCTTATAATCAAAAGTTTAAATCTCAGAGTTGTGTCAAATGTAATTGAATTTTATATAAATGACTATCGATAGCTTCTACACATCATTTCTCTCGACTTATTTACATAGTGAAGTGGGCTTTAGGCTCTCTGTCGTTTACTTCTGCTGTATCTCTTCCTAAAATATTGGAAGAAAAGAAGGGATGATTGAAAGCAAATCTACAAAAGAATGACAAGTCTACAAGCAAATCGAGTGACTTTTGAGTTATAAAACAAAGTTGAGTGATTTTGTGAGAGAATTACTTTTGGATTATAAATAAAGTTGAGTGACTTTCTAAGAAAAATACCCTTAGTTGATTGACCATCTGAGATATTACCTCTTTTCTCCGTAGAAAAGTTCAGTACCCCTTTTTGCTACTCTTAGTCGTTGCCAGATTGGGGAAGACATTCGAAATGTTGCAGGCCCTTAGGTCTTGTCTGGTCAAGATTCCGACCACTGGAAGTACCTACAAGAGCAGGACACAAGTTAGTTATACTATTTGTGTTGCAAAATAGACGTAACAACCTGTTTGGGACTGCGGCGTAGTTGTTGTTGTTGTAAAGTATCTTATATACTCACCCCTGCTGCTTGGTATTTGGGCACGATGATCATGTGTCGAAGCCCCACTTGCCTGAAAGCCACCATTGCCTTTGCTACTGACATTCTTTCCACCACTGTATGAGGGGTTGTGTTGATCAAGGGATGCAAATCAACATACATCTCCATTTCATCCTTTGTAACTGCAATATCTTCAATTTTATCCCACCTTTCTGCTAGATCAATCCATGTGAATTTCTCCTCTACTTCCCAATCCTCTGTTCTCCTTCTCTCATTCAAGAACCACTTCTTCTTGAGCACCAAAAGAAGGTGAGTTCTTAAGACGAGTCCATGCAATTCGGGTATCACTCCATCTACAACTGGGAATCCATTGTGTGTGGTGTAATTTAGAACCTCTACGATTCGTCTCACTTTCTCAATACCCTGAAGTGTAACTACTGGTGGCTTTACATCAGCAAGCTCACCAACTGTGATATTCCTCATCCATGGCTCAGGATGTGCTTCCAAGAAAGGTAGACCTTTTAGTTCCAAAATTATTTGATAGATACTTGGGTTGAAGCAATCTCCCACACTTTTAGCAATTAGAAGGACAAGCATTGTTATCGGCAGAAGAAGAAGATTGTTTGTCAGCTCAAGAAATATGACACAAACAGAAACTGTCATTCTCATTGAACCAGCCATTAGCGAAGCTGCTCCAAGAACAGCATACAACCCCTGATCAATTTTTGTGTAAGGTTTCATGGCAATGCCAAGCAAGCGACCATAACCTGAACCCATGAGGATGATTGGGATGAAGAGACCAGATGGCACTGCAATCCCAAAAGTAATAGCTCCCAAGATGCAATACAACACAAAGAAGATGAGAAGTGATGTGACTTGGAATTCAGTGGCAGTGTTTAGGGAGAAAATGTTTCTGATCGCGTCCTCCTTTGTCGTAAGGAGAAGAGTGGCCAGATCATTGTAATAGCCATTTGGGCAGTTGAATTGTTTGAAGTTTCCAGTCCCTCCATTTCCAGGACAAGACTCTGAAAGGGATGAATCACAAGCCTTGCATTTAGCAAGAAAAGGAAGTCCATACATGCAAATGGAGGTGAAGAGGGAAACACTTAGAGCAACAAGCAGCTTATGTAATTTTCCCTTCCTGCAAGATAACAGAAAGATCAATGTTAGAGATGCCATATTTAGAGCTCAAAAAGGTACTGGGCAGATGTATCAAATGGTTAGGTGAGTTACAATCTGTATCAAATAGTTTAACTTCTGAGAACATGCATTGTCTTTTAGCTTTTAAGATCAGAGCTACAGATGATCACTTGGGAATATGGAGGAATATTAAACACAATTGAGAGAGCTCACTCATTAATGAGATTATAGAGCCTGAGGACCTTGTGGAGGACATGATTGAAGAGGCTCCCAAGGAGACCACCAATGACTCCAATAATTACAACAGGGATGATGTCCATAACATGGTACCTCACAATTACACCACTCACATCAAACATAATAAGCCCCCCTCTTCCAAAAAGTCCACAGCTACCAGACTTGCAGAAATCTATGAAGGCCCTTAGTACCACGGCAACAACAGCAGTGCTAAAGAAAGTTCTCCAGATGAGGGCGCTTCGCCACCATGTTGCCACTTCCTCTAATGCGAATAGAACGCCAGCTACTGGAGCACGGAAAGCAGCACAAACACCTGATGATGAGCCATAAGTGATGAGATCTCGCTTGTCCCTATCATTGTTGAAGTAACGGAGCCAATGCCAACTAAGTTTGTAACTGTCTGATCCACCTTGACCTAATAAAGAAGCAATGCAAGTGCCAATGTGAATCAGTGGCTCTTCTTTCCCAAGATCTAAGCCTGCTGAAACTGCTCCAATGCTTCCAATGATCTGTGAAGTTGAAAAGATTCAACATTGTTTAGCAGAAATTAGAGATTTGGAACATTTTTATATGCCCGCACCTGAATTAATACACACACCTTAACAAAAAGTGTAGCTGCTCCGAACATATTGGGAGTGTCTACACCATTGAGATAGGCTTTGATTTCTGAAACTCCAGGCCCCGCAGCCGTAGGTGCAAAATAGACCGTGAGAAAGGCAGCTCCCAGTGTCAGCAGAAAGTTAGCACCCGCAAAAAATGCAAATCCTGTAAGGTACCTACATCATTGTACTTTTGAGATGTTATTTGACTCATTGAAGGTATTTAAGATAATTGTTCAAATCATCAAGTAATTAAATGTCTTTATACCTTTTATCGTCAATATAGTTCACGACAGCCCGAAATTTGTAACCAGAGATATTTTCGATTGAGAGACTAATGAGGGTTGCCACACCTCCGGTAAGAAGCCCGACCAGGAATGCCAGTGTCCATTTGATGAAGACATACTGTAATGCTTGAGCTCTGGATCTTTTTCCCCAATCATGCTTGAATACATCATTCTCGTTGATCCTAAATCGGAGACACATACATAAATAACTGACTTGATAGCATTCTAAATTCTGAAAAACTTTATAATGCATATTCCGAGGGCTAATCTCGTGGATGATCATCTAACTTACTATTTATTGCACTAAGATTATAAAATTAACTTTAGATAACCTCTTGAACTTGACGCGTTTTGAATAGATGCTTCAACTTAACAAAAGAGTGTCTTTTGGTATAGGCTATTACATTTCAGGTAAAATAGACAAGGTTTAGTATGAGTGATTGTTCTTACTCATAATCCAAACTTTCGATGTGGGAAACCTTAGCTCCCACAATGGCAAGTTGAGTGGAGGACAGTGTTTGATGCAGGGAGTAATTGCTCTCTGTGTCTCTTTCTTCCTCATTATTTTGTTGTCCCTCCATGTCAGTTGTTGTTACTACTTCTGCAAATCTATTTGGCTGCTCCATGAAAAAAAAAAATTAAAGAAACACCAGAAGGTGAAGCTTGTCTAGATATAATACTAATTGCTAATTCGGATGAGGAAAAGAAGGAGAACGGATGCAATTATTTGTGTTCTTTTTCGGAAGTCTGAAGCAGAGAGAGAGAGAAGGGAAAACGTGATCTATTTGTTTAAGTAATTTACATCCTCGTATGTCTTCTTCTGTGAGAGAAGAGAATTAACATTTTTAATCATTCTGTAGATTATAGTTAGGTTCTTTAATTAAACACAAGTGACTACTATTGATAGGGACATTTATTGGGACCAATTTTAAATTGGAAATATATTTGGCAGTAACAAATACACGTACAACCCCTTGGATGGTCAATGGAGAGAGACACTGGCAGGTAGGTTTGGGTAGATGTTCGCCAAATATTCACTCTCGCACACATACATACAAAAAGAAGAAAAGGGGTGTTTCAATTTCTCCCAGTTACCAATTACCATCAACATTATAGTGCTGTAATATAAACGTGTTACGTGAATCTAACGTATGGGAAGGAAAAAAAGTGTGTGTGTGTGTGTGTCATTTTAATGGCTAGTATTAATTGTGTTGTCTTGATCTGCATGAAACACATGGGCTTCACCAATTCAGAATTTAGAAACTGTGTATTGTCAATTCATCCACTACATCAACAATTAAAATAGTGTGTCATGATTGGTGTTCACCCATGTTATCTCTTAGATGAGCGCGTTCATCCTATCCGGTACAGAAATAAAACAATTTTACATTACCAAACCAATTTAAAATAATTACAGAAAATCGTGTATAAATTATGTACTGATTACTACGTAAAAAAAAATAAAATAGCATTATATGTTACAACAAATTAGAATATATTTGAGTATAGAAATTCTTTACACATCAATATATAAATTAAAGTTACCTCCTTCAATTAACTTAGTTGATATATTAAGAAATTAATATAAGAATGCACGTATGGTATTATACATGTATTCGGGAAAGGGAAAAGTCTCCTAGATTAGATATATATATATCGGAAAAAATTTATATAAATACTTAAATACTATAATCATTTTATGTACTCAAACTGAGAAAAAGTAGTACTCCCCCTGTTTCATAGTAAATATTGTTTTTAGCTTTTTATTTTGGTTCAAAATATGTTTTTACTTTCAAAAATTAAATATTATAACCATTTTACGAAAGTCTATTAGAAAAAGGTATTTATAAAATAAGATTTTGGTCCACCTATCTTTAAAAAGAAAATTAATTATTTAGATTTGATAACAAATTTTACTCCTCCACGATATCTTCAAATCGGTTCCTCCAACACCTTTCTCAATTGGACCCCACGATTAACGTGGAAGTTTCATAGGAAGTTTCCATTATGCTACCGAAGTTTGGACTATTATAAAGAGATTTTTTAGGTAAATATCGCTTTGTAAGATAATAATTATAAAAGTTATAATTATTTTTAATAAAATTATATAAAAGTAAATTATTTAAATATTTATATTTTTAATTATAATATGTATAATTTTTATTTTTTTAAAATATTTATATTAGTTAAATAAAAAAAATAATTATATACTTGATACAATTATTCAAAAATACAAAAAATTTCAAAAAATATCTCTTTCCAATCTTTGTTTTTAATTTTTTTTTAAGAATTCTATCTTCTTCATATTTGTTCTTCCAAATCAAGAAAAAATTACGATTTTTGCTCTAGAATATAATAGTGAAGCCCCTTGTAATACGTTATGTCGATTAATATCGGAGATTATATATATTACCCGTATACTATATAATACATGTGTAATATACTATATAATGTATTAAAGCTAATTATATTCTTTAAATTACAGCACATTAATGTCATATTTTATTATTTATTAAACATTTTCATATTTAATTAACTTAAATTATGAAAGAAATAATTAGTTATTTCATTTATAAAAATAATATCATATTTAAAATATTTATCCTTTAATTATTTATAGATATATATTATATAATATGCAATTTAAAAAATAGTCATATAGTATGAAATTTTAAACTTATTTTCTTATGTTTATGTTTATGTTTATGTAACTTGCCCTATCATAAATTGTTTGGGTGATTTGTTAGCTGTTCCCTGCTTTATTGCATTGTTATTTTAAATGTAATATTTATTTTAGTGATTATTATTTAAGTGTTATTTTATTATAATAACTAATTTAGTAGTTTAGTATGGTCGCATTATTATTATTATTTTTATTTCTGTTCATTTTGTTAGATCACAAAAGGAGCTCAACTCAACTTCACAAATTAACTTATAAGAAAAGAATTGTCCAAATTTATATAAATAGATTACCAATTTATTTTCCAAATAATACGTGGCTCTAACCTAATTTACCATTTACTCTACTTTTTTTTAACAATAACTCTACATGTCCCCTACATTTTCTTTGAAATATTATAAGCCTATTTTGCAAGCTAATGGTATATGGCATTTGAAATGACAAGAAATAATATAATTAATTTAAATATTATATTTATTAAAAAAAAGTACGTTGTAATATAACAAATATATAATACATTGTAAAATAACACGTAACGATCATCTAACAAGCTATTAATACACGAATAGGAATTGCCAGCCGGGGGGCGAGGCAGATGCGAGACAGGGCATGCGAGGCGAATTTAATTTAATTTTTTTACAAGAAAGAGTTTATGCAGAGTGAGATGGATTGCGGATCCATGCAAGTTTAAACGAAAAAAACTAAAGAAGTAGACCCCTCACGCATTGGCATCTCTGTCTGGCTAAGGGAAATATGGAAGTAACACAATTTCAAGAAACTAAAAGCAAGTATGCAGCATTGAGAACCTCTCGTCCACCAGGTTTGCTAAAATCCAGAAAAAAAAAATTTACTTTGCCAATTCTTCTTTTTTGTGGTCTCTTTAATTTTTCTTTATGCTATTTCTTTCTTTTTCTTATAGTTCTTTAGGAAAAAAAAATTTTAGCAAATTAGTAATTTCTCTTTTCGTATGTTGTTTCATTTATGCACAGTAAGTACACTGACACCTAGCCAGTAATTCCTTAGTTCTAACTATGTACTATTTATTAGCTAAATATTTAAATGTATAGCGAATTTGTATTTATTTTAAAAAGAGAACAACGCATGTAATAATTTATTTTCTATCCACTCATTTAAAATAACAACGAAATGAATAGAAACGGGGGAACTTCAAAAATAATAGATCTTCTTCCTTTGACACGTTTTAATATTGATGTGGAGACTCGAGATGTACGTCAAGCCAAGACAAGTGGCTGTTGGATCAGCTTTTCCATACCCACTTGCTTTTAATTTTCTTTAGTGTTCCTTTCTTTTCAAATCTTACATATTATTTATTAACGGATTATATTTGACCTTGTACCACCCCAAAGAAAAAAAGGAAAGCGACATTCAACTCTATCTCTCATACTTGTTCTGACGAATCAAAGAATTACAAGTAATTAATTCTTTATAGAGCCCATCCCTAATACATGTTACAAAAACTATACATATTGAAGATTTCTCAATACAATCTTAAGGCTTGGACGGTCAAGTTTTGCAACCACCCATTATCCTAATCTCTTTTCGTTACTGGCATTTCCATTATTTTATTATAACAAGACAAGATATTGGAAAAAAGAAAAAAAAACTCTCCTTTCAATTTTATTTTTCAAACTATCTGATTTTCAATATAAAATTAGACATAAAACTCAATTCGAAGTAAAAACCCTGTAGAGAGAGTCAGTGGCAAGTTTTTTAATGAGAGAGGACCAATTAGACCAGCCCCCTCCATCTACTTCCATAGCTTTCTTTAGTATTTTCCAGTGCCTTGCTGTGTCATCTTTTAAAATGGGAAATGATGTTTTAGTCAGAGAATCTCCAAGGATCCTGGGGCATGTAACATGTCAAACATTATTATATGATGCTGATAGCTGGGGCATGAAACATGTCAAACATTAGAAAACCTATTTCTGTTTACTTATAATTTACACTTATTTCCACTTTCATTTCCGTGTGTTCAAAACTAATACTACTCTCCGCTATTTTTATGGTTCAGTATTGACTTGACACACTCTTTTAAGAAACAATGAATAGAATGACAATTCTATTATACAATTATTTAAATATAATAAATTCAATACTTGAACAAATAACTATAGTTAATAATAAGAGTAAATTAAGAACTAAGTGATAAATTATCTCTTGATTTTAAATTGAATAAGTAAAAGTGAGCATCTATTTTTAGTATAATGGACAGGTAATAGTGAACGGGGGAAGTACTTTGCATTACGACGAAAAAAAGGGAGTTTTAATAGAAATGTGATCATACAATATTTTCGACCGCCCAAATTCAAATCCTAAAAAAATACCTAAAAACCAAAAGCACAGATAATTCACACATCCTCCCCAAACCCAATGCTAAACGTTTATATCATTGTTTGTGACAAATTAAAAACAGTAATCCATTTGGAAACTGAACACAATGCGAAGCAAACTAGGTTCAGAAAAGCTTAAATGAAATATGATAAAACTATTAACTCAAAAAGAAAAATGACAATCAAACAGCATTGCTTGGGTTTCTGAACTATAATTAGTTTCTATACGTTCCAAGTTTCATACACAAAGTTGCCCGCTTTTTCATCTGCTGCAGCAAACTAGAGAAGAGAGCAAACATCGACCATAAAATCAGAATCACCAGCAAAATCTAAGAAAGTCCGTTCGTTCTATAAGCTAAGTGCTGATCTGACATATTAATCTCACTACTCAAGTTGTACAGCTTCATAATCTCATGAATATCAGAAAACATTTTTTGGCTGTGGGGAGACTTTAGTATCCTTTTCGAGCTTCATAATACCATCACCAGCCACTCATGACCAATGATAAATCATCACGATATCTTACTCAAATTCAACATCAGGATTGTGCAAGTGTTTTCGGCAAATTATAATTTGCAGATACTAACTGTAACCTTCATACCTGAAGTACAGTTTTACAGACTAAAAACTGACACTTCGAAACTCGTGGACAACGAGCCTACTTTTCTACCCTTCTTCACTTAAATACTAGACTTGTTCACCTTGCCAAAAGCCTAGGTACCTTGCAGCTATCCTAGGACTTTGAAATGAACATCTAACAACTTTTTTCATCTACTAAACCTGCTATTTACAGGAATATAATAAAAACACCCATGTCACACTAATAAGAGATGTCTCCCCGGATATATCACTAGCAGCTAAGAGATCAAAATCATGAAACAGCGAGGCAGACGATCAATCTAACACTTTGAGCAAGGATTAACAACTATGTTTCCATTAGAAAATTGTGAAAAAAAGAAACAAGTAAAATACAGTAAGGAAAAATCAAAGGGAATAATTCCCACAGGATATTACATGGGTAGAAAGCCTCTCCGGGATTGAAAATAAGCCACAACCTACCAAGAGCCAAAAAGAAAAAAGATCTGAAAATTAATTTGAATTGGAGATACCTCCATCAGGAAGTTCCCAGTTATCTTCATCATCATCATCATCCCTCTTGCTCTTGGTTGTCTCTTGCTTATCCGGTCCAAAATTTCTTGATGGTGGGGGGCCACGTCTGTTCCAGTAAAGGACGTGAGGTTGATAAATATGTACATAGATTTAGTAAATTCAAAATATCTGTTTTCGATCTTTGCATAAGTTGGTTCATAAGATTTGAATTAGTAGATTCTGCATTCAAAAGAACAAACTTAATAAAGCTAACCAATTAGTTACTTTTTGGATTTCAGACATAGCAAATCAAGAAAGCAAGCACTACACTGCATATATGTGATCCACTATCTATATAGCTTCTTTCTTTCAAGACTGAGTTAGCATAGTCTTTAGCGAGAACAACGGCTAGTAGAACTAAAGTCTAATGTAAGAGGGCCAAAAAACATAGAGCACATCATTTAGAGTTTGTCTTTACTTTGGCAAAGATTTGAATTTGAAGCTTCCAGAATAACTCGTGAGGCATACCAGTTACCTCTTATGAGTTAATGACACTAGAATTAGACAGATCACAATGTAGCTTAACTTTGCATCCACCTACAGTCAATCAATCAACAATTATTGTCAGATTAACCGATGCCATGTGAATCCTCCATATCCATTCTGCTCCATTTCAGTATCAGAAGATTCATCATAGTTTAGATTGTTTTGCAATGGCCATCAACCTACGCAATCATCATATTTTATCCATACGTGGACCGACAATAATTTACCAAACTCACATAAACAGAGCTAAATTGCACCTATTTATGCATAAATAATACTCCTATACGGCGATGAAGGAAGCAAGGATGGCAGTTACGGCGGCTATAATAACTGCATTTGAACACTTGTATGAAGAACTAGAGGACAAAGTTGGAGAAAAGAAGTTGCATAGGCTTGCCAAAGTGAGAGAGAGGAGGGATTGCAACCTAGACCAGTTGAGGTGCATTAAAGATGAGGATGAAAATATATTAATGGAAGAGGCTCACATTAGACGAAGGTGGCAAACATATTTCCATAAACTCTTAAATAAATGGGGTGAGGAATATTGTGTTGGGTAATTTAGAAGCACTCTGAGAGCCGCCAAGATGATTTTGGGTACTGCAATTATATAAAGTTTGAGGGGGTTAAGGGGGCAATTCGTAAGATGAGAGGGGAAAGAATGACCGGGTCAGATGAGATTCCGGTGGAATTTTAGAAGAGTGCTGGCAAAGTAGGTTTGGAGTGGCTAACTGGGTTGTTTAATGTCATTATTAGGACAACTGGTATGCCCAAGAATTGGATGTGGAGTATAATGATCTATCAAACTACTAAGTCACACTACAAAGGTTTGGGAGAGGGTAGTCGAGATGAGGATGAGGAGAAATGTGTCTATTTTCGATAATTAATTCGGATTCAGGCCGGGACAATCAACAATGAAAGTCATTCACCTTCTAAAAAGACTGTTGGAGTTGTATAGGAAGAGGAAAAGAGACGTACATATGATGTTCATTCATCTAAAAAAGGCATATGACAAAGTCCTGAGAGGTTCTATGGAGATGCTTAGATGAGTGTGTGAGCATACTAGAAGAGATAAGATTAGTAACAAAGATATACCCTGCAAGGTGGGAATGGCCTCCATGAAGAAAAATTGGAGAGGAGATTAGACAGGACATGACTCATCTTCAGCTCACCGAGGATATGACCCTAGATAGGAGAACATCAAAAGTCGAAAATTAGGATGGATGGTTAGTAGGTAGTGAAGCGACTCCTCTCTTTTCGGAGGTAGAGTGATGTGTCATGGAATTACAACACATTTGATGTTTTTTACATAAGTTTTTATTTTCTTTTAGCTCATTTTTATGTGATTCTGATGTTAAAAAATTGTGGTGTAGGTACATGGAGGAAAATTGGACAAAACAAGAAAAAAAAGGCAAAGAATCCAGAATTAGGCATGTTATGAACCATACATTTCATGTACAGGTTGTACATGCAATCATAGATGAGCCCTTAGAATTGAAGTGGTGAATTGATGTCCCAATTACGGACCCACATATTGCCGTAAATCTCACTTATGAGTCATATGTATGGTCTGTGGAAAAAAGAGTCCCTTATCCAGAAGCTCAGAAATTCGAGGTGCAAAGCTATGGTTGCAAACATATAGACCGCGAGTGGATTACACAGACCACTAATGAAGTACGATCTAACCGAGAAGCTAATCTGTGGTGCCACCCCCGGATCATATGTCAATTCCATAGTATGCAAGTCAAGAAGAAGGAGCCCTCCAGTGGCGTAGATCGTCTAGTTGGCCATTTACGGTTGCCATCTACGAACTATACGTCAAATTAACGGGTCATAGATGAATTTACGATGGAACTTCTAAAAAGTTGATGGAGTCGTTTACGGAGAGCTTGAAGATGATTTACAGACCGTATATGGATTTTACGGTCCGTAAGTGGTGCCAACGGATATTTTTATCATATTGTTATTCTGAGTTTGTGGGCCAACATAAATACTTTTGCAAGGTTTTTGCATGGTATCTCTTCCAGAACTTGTATGCATGAGTTAGAGCTTTGAACATCACTTTTTATTGTCGTTTTTCAAGGAGAGAATATTAGTTCTTGTGATCGTTTTTCTTCATCGCTTGTATGCAACTTATGAATTCTTTATTGCTTTGTTATAGATGAGCGTTATACTAAGTTGTGGACCCAATATGGGTGTTTTATTCATGGAATTTTTGTGCTAATATATGATTAAGGGTTTTCAGTACTTATCTATTTCTCGTTCTTAATTGTTGGTTGGTGGTCGTAAACTTTAACCTAGCCAATCACTCTAGTTTTACTTGAAAAAGTGAATTAGGATTTGGAAGAAATAAATATCTAGGATTCGAGGAGTTAATACTCGTCTAATAGACTCACTTCTTGGCAGTAACTGATCGTTCTTTATTCTAACTTTTAAGTATTTGGAAAAATCATTAAGAGAAATATTACTAACTATTAGAAAATACTGAGTAATAAATTAGAGATCATATGCATATCTAAAACAATCCATTAGCAGTATATTGCATGAAAATCTAGAACATTACATGTCATTGATGGTGACACAATCTTGGTTCTTTAATCCAATTGTTTTATAACGCTATTAAAATAGCAGTCTTTAGTAGTTTGACCATATCAAAACCTTTCAAAATGTACAGAACTGAAATTAAGACCGCCAATCAAGTATTCACCTAGTATGATAACCTTTTCACACTTATTCCATGTGGAATTCAACCCCAACATAGTTGGATTATTATATTTGACCGGGATCTTTTTACATCATTTAATAGGTATAATTTGAGTGTATTATAGAGCATGTTTCTAGGCCAGAGCACCTATCTACTCCCTTACCAGTAGTATTATTATTTTGCTAGCATTTACCTTCTTCAATTTTACTACTACTGTTACTTTTACTTTGACTAGCTTTACTATTTTGTTGTCAGAACTTTTTCTTTCTCCCATATTTTCATCATAGCTAATTCACTCTTGCTAAAAAAAAAGGATTATCTTGAGTCCTGATCTTCGAAAACAGTTTCACTATTTCACAAAGTTAGAGATAAGGTTTGTGTACATCACGCCCTGCTCATACCCCTCATGTGGGATCACATTGGGTATGTTGCTTTAAATAATACTAGAGGGTATTTGACTGGACCCGAAATTTAAGAAAGAAAAAAACACTATTGGAACTTGTAATGTTGCTGTAAATAATACTAGAGGGCATTTGACTGGACCGAAATTTAAGAAAGAAAAAAACACAATTGGAACTTGTAGTTCAAAACCAAGTCAATAGATATTTATGTGGCTACAAATTAAAGGTAAAATGAGAAGATTAAAGTTAAATAATTTCTAAATATAAAGCTGAAAAGAGAGTCACGTGGAGTACAAAGGAGCCCAAACGAGTTCAATTTTTGTACTTACTCTAGCAAAACTCCACTACTCTACTATCAAGAACAACGAATTTTTAAGGAAAGTTAAAAAAGATAAAGAAGCCAAAAACAGAGTTAGAAAAAAGGGAGAGAAGATAATCAATCACCTTCGACGATTGCGGCGAGCAGCCTCACGGGACTTCCGCTTATCTTTGTCCTGCTTGTTCTCAAAGAACCTCCTGCGTTTGCATTCCTGGATGACTCCAGCTCTCATGACCTCCCTGCGAAAGCGTCCGAGAAGCTTCTCTTCGGGCTCATTATCGTCTACAATGACCTGAACATTGTAAGCCGATCTGAAGAAAAGGGTGTTTGCGTAGGCAAGAGATGGGCAAATTACGGAGGTAACATCAGAATCTGAAGATGATACTGGTAAAGGGTTGTGGTTAGGGTCTCTGCTTGAGAGAAGAGGGAAAAAACCCTCCTGGTTGGGTCTTGCAGAAGAAGAGATTGAGAACTGGAGGGAGGGAGATTTTGGGGAAGGTGGTTTCAAGGGTGTGAAGAAGGAGAAGAGATTGCCAATGGATGAAACTGCCATTTCAGAATAGCAATGGCTCACAGCGACAGTAACACTTTTTATCCAAAAGGGAAACCGAGAAACTTAAAGATAAATTTTTTAACTAAAGTATTTGCCACTAAAAACTGCAAAGTAATTCTTTATTATGTTTCATTATTAGCTTGGACTTCTTAGTTCTTACCCCTCGAGGGAATGGATATAATAATTTATCCGTGCTCGATTGAATTTTCTATTTGGAAATTAACAATTCTGAGATTAGTTATATCATAATTATAATTGTAGTAACAGCAAAATGATCCAGATGTCCTCCTTCAAGGCTTTCTCCCAAAATCTTTCAAAAAAATCTAAAATTAAAATTGAAGATAAAAATTTATCTCAAATTATCCAGTGTAAAACCGGACGCATACTCTATATTATACTTTGTATATCTTTTTTTTGGTCCAATAAACCCAAGTACACAAATAACAATGTATTTATTAAATAATAACATTATTATTTACCACGCGTAAAATCAAAATTATAATCCTTGGGGCTTGGTATAACACCGTATACCAAATCTTTAGTGGCTTTTGCTAATTCTCCTCCTCGAGTAGGAGTAAAAGTAATAATCACCAACTAAGATTTGATTGGGCTAAAACTGAAAGCCCAAATTATATAATAGTACTACACTTTTAACGCCATTTGAAAAAATTGAAACACTTCCAAGTTCCAACGCATGGGACACAGAAGCAAGAATATCATAAGGGTCACTACACATATTAAGAAGTTGTCAGAAGATGTCACTGAAACAAATACGATCTTACAAAATGTCAGTTGAATAATAATGCGACAGCCAATTGTAAAACGGACACGAAAAGAGAAAAAATGTCCTAGAAAGTCCTTGAATATTTTCTGATCTCATACATTATCGATGAAATTGAAACAAGATCCTTGTTCAAGCTAGACCCACCATTTATCCTCTTTATACAGTCTGAAAGCCTCGTATAATAAAGGAGAAGTTGAGTTAATGCAGCTCTTAGAATGTCCATACCACATAGGAAATTGCTGAAAGAAGTAATCACATCATTGTGCATAAGTTCAATGGCAGCTTTCCATCTGCTTGCAAAGTCCTTTACAATCGGCTCCACATCAGCAATGGTTATAGGTCTTTCTGTGCCAGTACTGGGATCCTCAGCTGCAATAAGATAATAATCAGCGCATCTGAAAACCTTTCTGAGATAAATTGATATGCATAGCATTAACTAACACTTACACCCTCTTGTCTTTACAAACTTGATAAGATCGCTAAAATGCTCCAATAGCAATTCTTCCTGCAACAAAATCGAACATAACAAACCCTTTAACTGAAGTTTATAATTGTTAATAATGCTCGAATATTGGTGCAATCAAGAAGAAGAGGCTTGACATGAAAGTTGTTCAAGAAATCTCCTACATGTGTTGATCTTAATGTTGATTTCAAGTCCTACTTATTTCACACATTAAGGAAAACTCATAGGAAAAGGTATGTACTATTTGCAATTGCAGTCAACACCAAATATTTCTCTTGAAATCAAGTACTCACAACAAATAGAGATGAACTCCGTGTTACTGGTTCATTCTATTTCGAGCGGATGTTTTCTGGAAAAAACATAATCAACAGATCACCTAAGTCTACATCGGCATCTAACTGAAACTGATAGACAAAGCAATAAAAGAAGCAGAGGAACATTACTATAATTAACTTGACTGTTATGATCCTATTGCAAGGTATGGGACTTGAGTCCCACATCGGTTTAATGGGGAGCTGATGTGGGGCTTATATCCCACCTCAATAGCTCGCTTTTGGGTGTGGTTCTCCCTAGTTTGTATCATTGACATTCTTGGGATGCAAGTATTGAAGTGTGTGCTCACCACGAATACGGCTGTGTTATTCTTTAGAAGCTCTTCAAAGTGCTGCTGGATTTTCCCACCATCTGGACCAGCTTCCTGAAAGCAAATGAAAGATTATTTGGTGTTTTAAGTTCTTCAGCATTAAATATTTACAATTTAGACTTCCAGATTTTGTAAAATCTGCTAACAGTGGCATCAAATGATTAGATAGAACTAGTCAATATTGTTACACTTACAATTTGATGGTTTGCTAAATTTCAGAGTAAAGGACCGAGTGCCACGGACATACCACTATCTAGATTTGCAATGTAATAAGAACAGGAATCATGACTTTGATATCTCTTTTCATCTGACAGAAAAGGGACAGCGAAATGGTCCAATGACCCCCATTTTCCTTTACAATTCATCTTTCTTTTCATTGTACAATTATCCGACAAGCATATGAGCATTACCCATATAAATTCAAGACAATGACTTGCATTTTTCATGATTCATTTCTTGTTGACCAAGGAAAAGAAAAATATAGTAACTTCTTACCTTCAGAACCGATATTATCATGTCATAGTTGTTTATAAGGAATACTGTTTGCAGCTTCTGTTTAGCAAACATATGTGCTAGCTTGACAAGCAAGTCATCAACAGCCATTCTCAGTCTCTCCAGATTCAGTTCAAGCTACAAATATTAGCAGCAAGTATGAAAGCCAGTTTGGTGCAAGTAAACCACAAAGTAAAACGTGGACCTTCATGTTCTCCAACCTGGCCATCTCCATATTCTACATTAAGATGAATAAGGGAGGCAGAAAACTCAGCGTAGCGCCTTATGACATAATGTGGGTGAACATCATCTTCCCAGAGAGTCCTGATGTTGGCATTCCGCAGGCTGTTGAGGTGCAGGTCAAAGACCATCTTGAAACGTGGCCATAAAGCAATATTGACCTGCCAAGATTCATTACGAAACGAGTGTAAAGCAGCCCATCTTAAAGGAAAGATAACTACAAGAAAACTTTTTTTTTTATTTTGGTTCCAATGTCATCATGTTCAACTTTCTAAAGACCTCGAGGAGTTGTAATATTCACCTTTTTTCAACTTTCTATAATTATGAATCCTAATTCCTTATTTCTCATTTTAGAATGGTCCACCTGAACATATTCTATTAGCAAGCTGTTTAATTTTCTCTTTTACTGATGATATATATCTTGCCAAACATCATGAATCCCAAGATGAAAATTCATATCCCAAATTAATAATATTATATACTTTCAGCATAGGAAACCATGCATGTCCCAGCTATGCTTATGCAATTGTTCTTTTTCCACATCACAGTAGCAACAAATGGGGAAAAGGACATACACAAGGCAAGTATAGGATGAAATTAACAGCTGCCAAGTTTAAGTTTATCTATACACAAATAGCTCACATGCATGTGCCCGAGGCAGGAACAGAGATATTTGCCATTGATGCTGGTGACTTAGGTGGTGAAGTGAAGTAGATGATATGTACCTTGTCTAAGTATGAATCCAGGCATGGAATTCGGCGCCTGGACATTACAAGCTGGAAAATAAAAGCAGTCCTTCAATAAGAAAAGATTCCAGCAATAATTAAGAGCCAAAACCACACATTTGATATCAAGTTCCTAAACACAATTTGGCATGCTATAAGACCATCATACACATGGAATAAGCGGATCCCTCAATGAAATTTTTAATAATCAAATATTTATTTTTTTGATCAAGTACTAATTTTCATATAAATAGGGCGTCAAAGTGCCCGTATACAAGAAGTATACCAAAAAGTAGAGAACCTCACAACAAAACATGGTTTTATACAAAAGCCACCCAATCCTCTATACCTTTAATAACAAGGCCAACTTGGGCTAATAAAAGTAGTACACCAAAAGAGGAGAAACCTACAAAATATGATTCTCTCCGAAAGACACGTAATCTTCTATACAAGCAGGAACTATATGGGTTCACCAAAAGGAAATAAGGGATCAGAGACTAGTCCTCAATTGAGCAAAGCTCATATCCACCCTTTCAAAAGCTCTCCTATTTATCTCCTTCCAAATGACCCACATTAGAGCAAGAGAAAAAACATCCCAAGTCTTGTCTCCTAGCTCCACTCTTCCAGCTGAACATCAACTCCTTCATTGATCTTGGCATAACTCGAGAAACGCCAAACCATCTAAAAATATCCTCCCATAATCTCTAGGCTAATTTGCAATGCAATAGAATATAGTCCACGTCCTCACCCGCCTCCTTGCATAGGAAGCACCAGCTTACGCAGACAACCTTTCATCTCCTCCGCCATCAAAATCGCCCATCTCATAGCTAACCACACGAAGAAGCACACCTTCCTCGGCACCTCAGGTATCCAAGCTGAATCATGTGGAAATCTTCTTTGCCCTAACTAGAAGCTTCTCATAGAAGGACTTGACAAAGAACACCGTGTTATTCCCCAACTCCCAACTTAGAGCATCAGGTCTATCGATTGGCTTGCAATGCTTTGAAAGTATTTCCGGTAATCTCTGAAGCTCGGTCACCTCCCAATCCTGAAAATTCCTCCTAAACCTCAAATCCCAAAAGATCCCATACCCCATGTGTCCTTCTAACTTGCTGAACAGACAATTCATTTTGGCAAGAGACTCTGTACAATACCGGAAATTCATCTTTAAGCGCTAAACCTCCGCACTATTTCTGCCTCCAAAAACTGACCCTACTCCCATCCCCAACCTTTAAAGCAATGTTACCATTGAATTCATCCCACCCCTTCATGATATTCCTCCACACACCACGCCCGAAAGGTATAGTGATCATATTTGTTCTCTATTCCCTTGCCATTTCATTTGCTTTTTTTCTTTGAGATATTCCCAAGTCACGAAGAATTTTTACCTTAGTCCACTTCTATTATCTTTTTATTTTTATTTTTATTTTTATTATAACCGTGGTGTCCGGACCAGCGTGCGCGCACCTCGACTAATTCCACGGGATACCTGTCACCTCCCACCAGCAACAGGTACCAGGTAACTCTATCCACCAAGGCTAAAACAGATGGGAAGATTGGTTTTGCTTGAAACAGTTGAAGAATTTACTGTATTAGTTTATTCATTTTTGCATTTTGCTAGGGTATTTTTGATATCGTTTTCGTCTATAGTTTAGAGTCTTCTAGTGTCTCCCGTATTTGGCAGCATGCTAAAACTAGAGCAACTTCGACTTATAAAAGCTGTTAAATGACTAGAAAAACAATCAGTAATCCTTGCTTCCCAATGCTGCCAAACTTTTACCAGCAGCCTGTGAGTAATAGAAAGATCTGGTTTCCCTAATATATATTCTGCAAGGTTTGGCAAAATAAAGGCATATGTATCTGTTGTGTTTAAGTCGGATTTGAATCAAGAAAATGTTGTAAAATCTAATCAGACTTCTTCTGATCTTCACCCCCTTTTCCTCCATTTTATTCAATTCTCCCTTTTGATTCTCCTTCTCTTTCTTCATAAGTTCAAAAATTCTGCATTGCTATAGTATCTGAAATGATCTCATTCAGAAATTTACCAGAACGAGCCTTCGAAGTCAATTTTCCAACCAATTACAGGTTACATAATTTTCTAGCGTAAAGCCCAGATTTGTTTTAAGATCTTTCTGACGAAATTGGTGCTTGGTGCTAAAGTGGGAAAGATCGGCCACCAAAAGGTCCAATATATAGCCCATCAAGAATTATATACAAAACACACAATTAAGGATTTTGGAGAATATACGTTGTATGATTAAGAAAATAGATATCACTGTTTCCATCCTTAAACATAAAAGGATTTCTAGAAAGAGAAATATAGACACTTGAAATGATTCCTACTATAAATAAATGCATTAAAATACACAGGTATGGTTTCTGCTATCATAAAATGCATTAAAAACGTAGCAACGGAAGTTCAAAAAGCATGGGCCTGTATATTTTGAATTATTTCACTGCATGCAATTAGTATCTTTGATTAAATCAATTTCGTGAGCAACACTTATTGTTCGGTTATCGTATGAAAAAACCAATGTTCGAACTTATGCGCACATTTTCCATAGGTGAAAGCGATAAACTTTTAAATGATTAATCAATAATGTTAATTGTTTGTAGTAAGAATTAGTTCACAGTAAAAAGCCAGGAAGTGTTAAGATTCTGGTGCCAATATAGACAGACACCTGGTTATTTAAGCTTGTGAACATTGCAATATCCAATTGGCTACAACAATGAGAGAGCTTTTTCTAATGTCGTCCAAAGGATTTCAAAATACAATGACCAAATGAATCTTGGAGCTTTACCAGACACAAATTTCCCCTTTAGAAGATTTCAATACCTCTGATGCACTATAGGACTTTAATACTAGCTGCATTTATTCTGAAAGGTAATACCAGAATAGAACTTAGGGATATACCTGGTGCTGGTGTATGATGCGAATCATGAGCATTAAGCCAATTGCATCAAAACTATTGGGAAGGATTGTACTGAAATGCTCATCAATTACTGAAAGCGGGCCTGATATCACACAAATGATTACCATTAATCTCATTGAAAATCCAAGAATTTGCATTATCAAAATTAGCAATTGCAGATTTCAGCATGTGCTGAAGGTGTGCAAAAATTATAATAATACAGATTGGAAGCAATTTAATTTAACAGATTAAAGGCGACATGAGATATGATTGATAGTCCGAAGAACTGCATATACAACTTCTGTTAAACATCTCAATCTGGAGTTGACAAGATACTTTTGAGATCTGATTTTTATTTTACAGATAAATACTCCAAGAAGCACAATCATGATATTTATCTGCAGCAAGGTACATGACAAGGAAATGTTTACTCTAACTCACTACTTCCCGTAGCAGCAAATATATCATAAAACATGGTCTGCTCTCCAAAGAAATCATCACAGAAAAGGTACCTAATCAAATAAAAGGAAAAGGCAAGTTAAATCATATTTAACAAGGAAAGTTAACACTCTATCATCAGTAGGAAAGCTATACTGTTTCAAAGTGAGTTACAAATCAGAAGCTTGGTATTCAAATAGGGAATAAAGTAGAGTACTCAGAAGAAGCAGTATCCATGAGCAGCTTGTGCAAACTCCTGAAAAGGACCTCATACGGATATTTTTTTGAGCTGGCTTCAGCAATATGTGGAATTAATGGAGGCTCATCAATCTCCTGAACACAGTGGAAAGTATATTCCATAAATACTTCATCTAATCATCATGAACATTCGTACAACATATTTGTATCTCCCTATCAATGGGATGGGGACTAGACCAGATCAAGAGTAAACAGAAAATTCGATAAGCACATAGTTGATTCTTGGAATAAATAATTCAACCACTTTTACTTGCAGTAGTTATTTTAGTGCTAGCTGATCATAAGTAGTGGTTTTTGCGCAAAACACAAGAACAACCTTGGGATAATGGGATTATTTGGATTGTCACAGCCTCTAGTAGATGGCTTCATATTGATTCTAAAAGAACCTTATTTCAGGTGTTGAATGACCTACTCTATACAGGTTTAAACCAGGCTAAACTTTGTATAGGAATGTACCAAGGAATGAACCTAGATGCAACTCAGATGGTTCTTGCAGCAACATTTTCCTTTAGTCTTCATAGAACATTTCAGAGAGAATTTCCTCCATAACAAGAAAAACTAATACTTAAGAATATATGACATAAACTAATACTAAAAAATATATGACATTTTTTATAAGCAAAAAAAAGACATGACACTCTACAGAATAAAAAGCTAAAGCACCAAGCAGCACAGAATATATGATTTCAGTTATTAGATAGATTCCTTCAGTTACACGTCATCCTTCAATAATTATGATTTATAGAAAAGAGACTTCACATTATCCATTAAGTATTTTCTATATAAAAGGTGATAAGACCATACACATCTGAAGCTAGTACTGATGAATTAGTCAGTATTCATAGATATTCATTCCATTTATCAGGCAATGCATTCTCCAGACACACTAAATCAAAGTTACCTTCAAACTAGAAAGTAATTCTACAAGAGTGAAATTTACAGGTACCTTTATACTTGAACAAGCTAAAGCGCACTAACATGTAATGATGCACAAAATTCATAATCTCTGCACTCTGCAGAGTTATACAGTGACAATCATTTTGGGCTCAAATAAAGAAGATGACCTTGAGAATGTTTATCCTTTCTCCAAGAGCAAAAACTGCAGACCTGTTCTTCAACGGTTCTCTTCCTCTCGAAAAAAGGCCTGTGCTTCTGGTCTCAACACCTATCAGATCATTAGATGTTGCAATATCCAATTGAAGCTTTTCTAAAGCTTGAATATAAGCGCGGAACTGTGCACTCAGAACCTGTGACACAAATTTTTGCTTTAATATTCATGAGAAGAGCACAATCTCTTGTTACCAAAAACCATATTAAGTCTCTTATCAACTGTACTTGTGATAACTGTGATTGATAACATTCTCTAGAGCTTACAAGTTGAAAGAGAAGCTCCAATATTGAATATAACAATAAATTAGGACAAACCAGACCTACGACAATAGCTTAAGACTGATTAGACTGAAGGCATACCAAACATTAGGCGAAGCAGTAAATTAAGTCATGTAGGCACGTTTTTTCTCGAGAGAAATAAGGTGTTGTACCCCCTTCCTTACGCCATGGAAAAACATTTACAGATCACAAACAAAAATTCAAATCTTCAAGGATGGGCACCAAAGGAACAGTCAAGTCAAGCACCGATGGACCTAAAGAATATTAAATTCTCTTTTTTAACTTGCACGTCAAGAGCTACCACATTGATCTCAATGAGTTAGACATCTAAGCACTCAAAATCTTTAATTATCGATTCATCAACCATCTACGCTAGCAAAATTATCCAAAATGAATTAATAATGCAAAATTTAACCTTGTTCATTGTGTCAATATATGCTGCTCGAACCTCAAGATACACCTCCTTGCCATGCTCCTTGAGAAAGGAAAGGATATACCTGCGCAAATAATTGCAAAAATAACCTTCAATTGCATGTTTGGACAAATCCAGGAAATTGAAAGGTGAAAAGAAAATTGGAAGGAAACATTGCCGCTGATGATAATCATAATTTTAGGTTATGAACCTCTTAAGAAGAACACATCCTCCTGCTTGATATCATTTAAGTGGACCACAACAGCAACAAAAGGCATCACGCCCAAAACACCAAGATAGCACATAAATTTGGCTTTTTAGTACTTTTTTTTCCAAGTTTTTCAAGAATCTGCTTGTTTTGGAAAGGAAGAACCTTTTTGTTTAAGTTTCTTTCCAAACAGCTTTTTCAAGTTCTTCAAAAAATATCCTGTGGAGAATTAACAATGAAGCACCTTTATTCTTCTTCCACACACAAAACACTCATTAATTTTCAGTACTCAACAGACTGTAACTCTTCAACCATGTTTTCTTTTTGACCTTATTTTTAAAAAAAAAATTCCAAAAGGACGGCTAAGGAAAAAAAGATTCTAAAGTACAACAATTTTGTCATCATTGTGTGAAAGGTAAATTTGTTCAGAGGTTCTCTAACATCCTGACAGCTGACAGGAAAATAGTCGCTCAACAAAACAGTACTGCAGTTAGGAGCGCTAAAAACCAGAGGTGAATATACCTCGCCCAAGCAGTGTCATGGAACACCCCTTGGTCGAATTCTTTTACTAGATATGTATATATAGATAATAAGAAAAATAAAAATATTGGGTATAAATATTAAAAATGACTCCGCTTGTCAAAGTGATTTATTAATTTGTTCACTTCTTTCAAATATTAACACCACTTGTGAAAAATCTTGTGTATGTCACTGCTAAGCCTAAAACCCAAACAAAAGATGCTGCTATCTATGATAGGTTTAACAGGAAAATTTATTTAACAGGAAATTTATATCAGTGTTTCTTCTTGGATGCTGTCATTCAGGTAAAATGTAGAGAAGGAAAAGTGTTGTGAACAAACAGATTAGTTACTCTTCAGTAGTCAGGAAGAGAGGAATGAGAAACAAAATATATCATAGAAACCAGAAGAAGACGCAACTCACTTATACTTTAGAAGGACACTCTGCTGAAGGATCTGGATATTAGTTTTGGGTTTCCTTAAAGCGTATAGCTTCTGAACCATGAAATCAAACACCTAGAAGAGGACCAGGAAAGTGGATTAGATGTGACAAGACTAAAAGCAACATAGGTCTGGAAGTTATGAACAATACATCAGACAAATAACTAAATTAAAACAAAAACTCTTCTTACTTATCTAAGACTCTTCGTATGGGTGAACACATTATGAATAAAAAAGCACAACCCCCAAAAAACAAGCATATGCATTAAGCAAAAATAATAATTAGACATCATTTATCACCTTATGAGGGCACAACTTCGTTGTGGGGCCGCAAGCGCATTAAAAAAAGTATGTGAATTTGATGCATCAAAATCCTAGAAGATACAACTGTATTTCCTTTTTACATTTAAGAAATGTGGAGAAAAGTGCTTGACAGATAGAACCAGTCAAGGAGGTCGACATAGACAGAAGAATGAAAATTACGTGCAACCAAGGCTGATACGAATTCAGATATGATGCAAAAATGTTTCAGATTTTGATATACGCAAGAAATCTATAGAATTAAATTGGGGGTAACGCATTGAACAGTAAAAGAAGGAACCTCATAATATGATGGCAAAATGTTTCTAATCTAGATATAAATAAGAAGTTGGTAATTAAACTAGGGGAAAACTCATTGAACGGTAAAAGATGGATCCTCAGAAAAGAAGTCAACAAGAAAACTGAAAGCAGAGATATTATTCAAAAGCAATCTCCAGACAAGAATAAGTGCTACAGAGCAGATTGAATGAGAGATAAGATGTAGACCGGAAAGAATCCAGGGAATAAGGAGAAATTTTTGGGCTATTCTTGAAGGCCTTGCAATACTGGAAGGTTAATAATGTCCCTGCAAGAATTAGTGGAGAAAAAATGTTTATAGGGGAGGTCCACCCAAGACACAGAGTTTGAGCAAGAACAGAATGCGCAACAAATAGACGAGTATTAAGGATGTTATTGCTGCACTGTGAGCCTCAGATTGGCTTGGTTGCTTACTTGGATGTATATTTTTATCACATTTTTCTCCTTTAGTACAATCTTTTGGGTACTGAGATAACACCCTTTTTTAGGAGTGATGAAACAGTTTTTCACTTTATGTACAGCTCGTGCTCTTTGCTTGTTGGTTAAAATGGCTCACTGTAACCTTGCACAGACTCTTTTAAAATTGAGAAAAAATTGGACCATTTCTAGATTTGTATGTCATCCTACTCTTCACATACCATTTCAATTTTATTTGATGTCACTGAAGGGACTAGCCTTGCACACTCGGCATATACATATGTTGGACACTCGGCATACTCTAGACTACTCGGCATATACATACCTTGGAGACTGCTTTCAGCCGAAGTCTTTCTAGCTCAGGCTGAACATCTTTCAGAGCTTTTGATGTTTTAACCGTGGGATCTGCATCTGCACACTTCAGCTTTTTACTCAAAATCTCAAGGGTCCTCATGTATTCCTCATTAACCTATAAACATTGAATATTCCATGGCAGGTTAGAAGCCATGAGTGAACAACAACATACCCAGTGTAGTCCCACAAGTGGGGTCTGGGTAGCGGTGTGTATGCAGCCTTGCCACACAAGGTAGAGAGGTTGTTTTTGATAGACCCTCGGCTCAGGTAAACCACACAAAAAATAAGTATGAAAAGGAAATACAGTAGTAAAGAAGTCATGCTAAAAATAAAGGAGATTTAGTAAAGAAGTCAACCTAATCTCAGAGCTAGTTGTCTACTTGTCTTATGTTTATTTAGTTGGGTTTTTCTATCCTCAATGGATTCCCCTCATAGCTTTAGGAATTTTGTTAGCTCACTGGTGCTATGAATTTACATTAGAGCTAGCATACTTTTGTTCATCTTTTTGTAACTAATTTGCATCTTCTTGATGCCAGCAATGAAATCAATTACTTCATTTACAGAAAAAGAGAAGGGAACAGTAGCAACAATAGATAATACGGTAATTGAATCAAAGGAAACAACATGTAATAATAAAAATCGAAGAATAAGATAGTAGGAGAGTAATAGAAACAATACTAATGAGAGAAACTGGACGACCCTCGGCTATTTTTGAATATCTGACAGAATGATGTAATACAGAAAGAAAAAGATATAGGGTGTGTTTGGTATAGAGAAAAACATTTTCTGGGAGATGCTTTCCAATTTTCCCATGTTTGGTTGGTTAAAATATTTTGAAAAGCAAGTTCCATAAGCGGCCTTCCAAGCTTATTGTTTCCTCCCCGACCTCCCAACCCCTTGACCATCCCCCAGCCCAAAACTCCCACTCCCCACAAACCCCCCCCCCCCCCCCCCCCCCGGTTTTTCTAGGTTACATAAAAACGTTCTTGGAATAGTATTTTTTTGCTTACGTGTCAAACGCTAGAAAATAAGTAAAAAACTAACTTATTTTCCAAGAAAACATTTTCCTTCGTACCAAACATACCCATAATGCATTTATTTTCCCTGGTTCCGAAGAGATGATGATTAACTAGAAGAAAGTTTCCAAACAAAGCCCCATTATCAAATGTAGCAATGTAATACCAGCAAAGCCAAGTCCAAAAAAAGGAGGAGGAAAATAGCAAAAGAAGAAGTGAGAAAGTCTATCCAGCATTAACAGTCAACCACCAAAAAGAACAGTTTTTATGGTAAGACTCGTATGGCAGGAGGAAGAAATGATGGAAAGAAGGGAGAAGCGAGAAAGTCCAGCATTAACAGTCTACAACCAAAAAGAAGAGTTCTCTATTGTAATTTGATAGCAGTGCATGTAAACCTTAAAAAGTTAAAACAATAATCACTTGGAAGAAAAGAATAAACCAAGCTACCACACATTCAGTAGCCCCAACATGTCATATCATTATCCTAAAAATCATATGAAAGACTATAGCAATCCATTCACCCCTTTCCCTCATTGTTATTCTTCTTCGACTCACTATAGGATACGATGTGAGGAACAAACAAACTAAGCAGCCAAAAGTACCTCTCCATCAACGATTATGTCTATCATTCTTGGAGGAACAATAATATCTTCAACAAACTTTGCCAGCTTTGACTCTGCCACCTGCAAATTAAAATAACCATTTAGCAAGTACACTACAGACATCAGAAAGTATCTTCCCAGCTCAACACCAAGACTTAGATATGGTTGTCATACCAAGGATACTGGACACCACAGCATGACTAATTTGCACTAGCATCCATCTAATAAGTCTAAGAGGAGGTACACCACGAAAAAAACATAAGGAAGATGTGAAGTGCCTAGGAGGTTAAATTGGAATGCTTTTTTACTTTTTGGTAAGTGTAAACATTTTATTGGAACTGCCAACAGCACTACGGCTGTGCTAAGAAGCTTTACAAAGGCCCCGATCAGATCAACAATATCATCTACATCATGTAAAAAAAAGCCTACACCAAAAAGCTAAGAAAAGAATGGTTTTAGTCTTAAGATTGAAATTAAAGTGATATTCCCAGTAATTTGTCAACATAACTGTAAACAGCTAATTTTGGAGTCTTTCAGAAGTTCATGAAATAAAATCATCATCAGATAAAATAGGAAATGGTATTCAACAAAATATGAAAGGACACGTGGTTTGATCCAAGCATGTAACAGTAACAACGCCTACGAAGACAACAACGGCAACAGAAAAAACAACATATGAGTTGTTCTATTCATTATCTTTAAACTAGGCACCTCCAGGTGGCAATGATCATTGCCAAAAAGTACTAGAACAGATGAGAATTCTGTTAATCCATGTAAGCATGATCTACCAAGAGTTTTTCTGTTGTGGGTGTTGATGCCTTTTGAGAAAAAATAAACAAAAAGAACTTATGGGGCAAAAAAATTTAGACAGACCTTTTCATTCCAAACAGCTAAAAGGTAATTAACCAAGGACTAACTTAGGATGATTTCTTTACTCTGGCATTACTACTGTAGCACGTACTGTAGTTTTGAATATACTGAAGCACAATTTTTGGTCATTAAATCTTTCGGAAAATAGATAGGATTTTCTGATAAATCCAGTTAACTCGGCCAGCAGATAAGTGCAACTACTCATGCAACTTGCCAAACCGCATTTCTATTGTTTAGCAAAACTCAACATACAAGATATATATAATAAGTAGCGAAGCCTACATCTTTTGATAAGTAAATAAATTTTATTAATGTATGCATAAGAAAAGCATGTACACAAGTATACCAAAAAGTAGAAAACTTACAAAAAGATATGGTTTCTACGAAAGACACCCAATCATCTATACATAAAGGAACCTCGTGGGTGCACCAAAAGGAAATAAGTCTCCACAATTTTACAAAATTCATCTCTAAGTCTTCAAAAGCTCTCCTATTTCTTTCTCTCCAAACAATCCACACCTATTGGATAGAAATGTGATTCTCCACAAAGAGTATTCAATGATCCACACGTAGTGGAATACTACATATGCTCCAGAAGTGTATCAAAATAAAATATTCCTCTGATTTCTACATAGGCGTTTTCAATTCCTTCAAAAACTTTTCCATTCCTCTTTTTCCATATTGTCTATGTTAGCGAAAGTGTCATCATCCATGACTGATTACTCATAAGGTCTTCTACAGAAAGTAATGTAAAAAGTAAGATGGCCAGAAATCTATAAGATAAAGAAAATTGTCAATACCACATGTTCGGACAAAATAATAACTTCTTCACACATGAAAGACAATTAGTATACACTTTATTCAGTGAGACTGATAATGTCTTCACATATGAACATTAAATTACATTCCAAATTTCCAACAACAGACATCAGTATCAACATTGCTTCAGAACTAGAAGGTAGCAAATAATCTACAAAGTAACTTACATTAAACCAAATAAAGGAAGCCCAAGACTAGACTGTAAACCGTAAAGGAAGGTCCATCCTTTAACAATAATACCTTGCGATTCTTCAGCCTCAGTCCCATATCCATAGACTTCTCTTGGAGAATTTTAATATCTGAACTTATAGAACCTATCTCTTCCTGGCAAATAAAACAGCGAAAATCAAGTTTAATGACAAAAGATACAGCCAAGTTGACTTTTAAGATCCTATGCAGTTATTATTTAATTTCTTCCATTTTCTTTTTTCTTTTTTGCATGGTGAGTGGAGGCAGAGACAAAGAAGTCATGATAGTGATTTTGTCCCAAAATGAAACCGAAGTCATCCCAGCATGTGAACATGAATGATACTATAAAATATTGCTATCTACCTACTTGTACAACTTATCAATCATATCATCTCCAGAATAAACAAAACTTTAAAGCCTTAAAAAAAATTGCTTAAGCAGGAAAAAAAATTGTCACCCAGTTTAACATGATATCAGAAAGTACCTGAAATCCACTGAGAAGAGTCTCCATTTGAGATAGAATCATGTCGCAATCACGAATTTGATCATGAAGTGAGACGAGATTATCACTTTCCTTTATGTAATCCTATTGATTTGATAAAAGAGCACATATCATTATAATGCCATTGTAACCAAGTTTACAAGGCACTCGCCGAGAAACTAGCACATAAGTATAAAATAATCATATCATCATTATACTCAAGTTCATTAGGCTTCACATGAATTTGTGTTGTACAACTAGATTTATTGCATCTATTTCTACAAAGAAATATAGCGTTTGACTAAGGATAAATAGAAACCTACTTTTTAAATGGCTATGGAGAGATATAGTTGGGGCAGTGAGGAAATTTGGCAAAAAATATTAGATGCAATCTATGGTGAAAAGGAGGGATGGAAGCAAAATACTTCACAATTGAGAATTTGTGGGGGAATCTGGAGGAAAATAAATGAAGAATTGAATGAGTTCTTACAGCATACAAGGCTGGAGATTGACAATGATGCTAGAATTAAATTCTGGATAGATACTTGGAGTGGAGATGAAAATTTTAAGAGCAGATTTCCAGATTTGTTTAGATGTGCTTTGAATAAAGAGGGTTACATTATAGATTTCTATCCAAACTCAGGCTGGCATATACTTTCAGGAGAAACTTGAATGACTGGGAATTGGAGAGTTTCTGTGAACTGATGCAGCAACTGAACACATGTTTAATTGATCGAGACAAAGCAGACATGTGTTTGGGGGAGGAATGGGGACGCAGATAGTATGTGGGCTAGGACAGCTGAGTGTATCAGGGTCACAACTACAACTACAGAGGTGTTAGGGGTCTCGAGGAGTAACCTATGTGCACATAAAGGGATTGGTGGTGGAATGGAGAGGTTCAAAGAAAAGTGGAAGCCAAGATGGTTTTCTATGCAAAGTTAGTGGGTAGCTTAGACGAGGAGGACAAGAGGAGGAATAGAGAAAGGTATAAGATAGCGAGGAAAGAAGCGAAGCTTGCGGTGACACGGCTAAGACAACAGCTTTTGAGCATTTGAATGAAGAGCTCGAGGGCAAAGGCGGGGATAGGAAGATGTACAGACTCGTCAAGGCGAGAGAGAGGAGGGCAAGGCACCTGGACCAAGCGAAGTGCATCAAGGACGAGAATAATTGAAGTGTTGGTCGAAGAGACACACATTAGACGGAGATGGCAGATGTATTTCCAAAAGCTCTTGAATGAAGAAGGGCGTAGGGATATCGTGTTGGGGGAGTTAGAGCATTTCGAGAATCGTAGAGATTTTGGGTACTATAGGTGCATAAAAACCGCGGAGGTTGAGGGGGCTACTCGTAGGATGAGGAAGAGAAGAAAGACCATAACAGACGAGATCCCAGTGAAAGCAAGGCAGGTATAGAGTGGCTGACTAAGTTGTTTAATGTCATTTTTAAGACGACAAAAATGATAGAAGAATATAGGTGGAGTACAACGGTTCCATTGTACAAGAATAAGGGTGATATTCAGAAGTGCAACAACTATAAAGGTATCAAGTTACTACGCCATATGACGAAAGTTTGGGAGAGAGTGGTCGAGATGAGAGTGAGGAGGGGTGTGTCTATCTCCGAGAACCAATTTGGAATCATTTCAAGACGATTAACTACAGAAGTCATTCATCTTATATGGAGATTGTTGGAGCAATATAGAGACAGGAAGCGAGACTTACATATGGTGTTCATTGACCTTGAAAATGTGTATGATAAAGTCCCTAGGGAAGTCCTTTGTAGATGTTTGAAGTCTAGAGTTGTACATGTGGCTTATAGCAGGGCAATTAAGAACATATACAATGGAGCCAAGACTCAAGTTAGAACAGTGGGAGGTGATTCAAAACGTTTCCTGATCATGATAGGATTGCACCAAGGATCAGCTCTTAGTCCGTTCCTATTTGTCTTAGTGATGGATGAATTGACATGGCATGTTCAAAGGGAGATGTCATGGTGTATGTTTATTCGCAAACGACATAGCATTGATTGACGAGACACGTAGTGGAGTTATTGATAGACTAGAAGTTTGGAGACGGGCCCTGGAGTTTAAAGGCTTCAGGTTAAGCATCACTCAAACAGAATACCTGGAATGCAAGTTCAATGATGTAATGCATGAAGCAAAGGTGGAAGTGAAGATCGATGCACCAGTACATCTGTGAAAGGAAGTTTCAAGTATCTTGGGTCCATAATCCAAGGAGACGCAAAAATTAATGAGGATGCACATCATATTGGAGCAGAGCGGGTGAAATGGAGGCTCGCATTCGGGGTACTGGTGCGATAAAAAATGTGTCGCCAAGAATTAAAAGTAATTTCTACACAGTAGTGGTTCAACCAATTTTGTTATATAGGGTAGAGAGTTGCCCAGTCAAGAACGCCCACATTCAGAAGATGAATGTAGCGAAGATGAGGATGCTTAGATGGTTGTGTGGCCATATTAGGAGAGATATAATTAGATACGAAGTTATACAGTGCAAGGTGGGAGTGGCCTCCGTGGCAGACAAGGTAAAGGAAGAGAAGCTAAGATGGATCCGGCACGTGAAAAGGAGTTGTGTGGATGCGACCGTAAGGAGGTGCGAAAGGTTGGATATAACAAAAGCAAGGAGGGGTAGAGGTAGACCGAAAAAGAACTAGGAGAGGTGATTAGACAGGACATGACACAATTTCAGCTTACTGAGGACATGACACTAGATAGGAAGATATGGAGGTCGAGGATTAGGGTAGAAAGCTAGTGGGTAGCTGAGTGTTGTCACACTCACGTAGGATCAAAGAGGTGGGGACACTCACGTAGGATCAAAGAGGTAGGGGGCTAGCCCCCCACCCCCCACCCCCTTTCTCCTTATTCGTAACATATTTAGGAATCGCATTTTTTTTTGTTCTTCAATGTTTAGTTATTACTATCTGTTGCTCTATTTGATTTGTATCTTGTTTTCTGTTGTTTTATTTTCTTATAATCGTGCTTCGAACTCTTCTTTCCTTTTGAGGGTCTATTGGAAATAGTCTCTCTATCCCATAAAGGTAAGGGTAAGGTCTGCGTACATCCTACCCTCCCCAAATCCCACTTGTGGGATTGCACTGGGTATGTTATTGTAGTAGGGATAAATTATTTTCAGTCAATAGTTGTTATAAAAATGTTTTTATAGCAGAATAGTCGGGGGATTCCCAACTGGCCCTGAAAAATGATCTGGAGAACCAAAGCACCTACCAAAGCAGCCTGCTTTGGTTAGATAGCACCAGGGATGCTTGTTTAAGTTTAACCCAAAATAGCAAGCAAAGGAGAGGCCCTTCCATGTGCAGCAGATGTTTTTTTTGTAACAGGGAGCAGGAAACAATTGAGCATCTGTTCCTACATTGCAGTTTCTCAAGACAATGCTGGGAATATTTTCTGAACATTATGGGTGTGTCTCTCGTTATACCACAGAAGATCAACAGTCTGTTGGAAGTTTGGCAAGCTCAAAGAGTAAAAAGAAGTTAGAAACAGATATGGAGGACTATTCTCATTTGCATATTATGGACTGTTTGGCTGGAAAGGAACAAGACGTGCTTTAAGGTGAAGAGACTGCAGAAGTGCAGATTGCTAGAGTCAAAACAAGTGTGTGTTATAGCAGTACTCTAGGTAGGATGGACCAGTATTTGGACTCTTTGGAATTTTTTAGGGGGGAATATGTAGTATGACTGTGGAGACGCTGTAGCTTTGTCTTGTACTTGGTCATGTACCATCTTGGTACCTTTTAATAAAAACCTTTACCTATCCAAAAAAAGGATAAAGAGAAAATTCTAAACTACAGTACAAGGATATTCGGAAGCTCGCCCAAATCAGCAGTTGTTCAACGCTGATCGCAGACCAACATCAAAGAAAGAAGCATTTGGAAATTTCTGAGCCAGAAATGAGTAAAGACAAGTGTCCTTTATGTGTCCCAACTTGAATTATACATTCAACTCGGGTATTTTAGTACAGTTCAAGAGAAAAGTTGACCATATTCTAGAAAGGAAAATGAAGGCATTAAGTGGAGAAACCATTGCAGGAGAATAAAGAAAAAATAAAACAATATGGCTCTCGAAACTAGAACAATTAAAAGAAAGACTGGGGGAGGAAAGAAATAAGAAAGAGCTCGAGAAGATAGAGAATGATTACGTACATTTGAAGAATAGACTCTCTTTTCTAGTTTCTTTTATGCACGCTATGAGGTTCCAATTCATATAGAAGACTGGGTGTCCTTCATGGAGAATCACATTGTTTTATAAATTCTCTACTACTTGGTGTACTGCTTGTATACAGGAGGTTTCTATTATTAATAGAATTATTTATCTAATTAAAAAACACTGAGGAAGGGAGTATGTCAAAAGAACCAAATAACGGAGAAGTCAATTGCACAGGGGGGATTGGAAAAGCTGGCAAGCTAAAGAGATTAATTGGGAAAAAGAAAAGGTCAAAATGATTATGGGTTCAATATGGAGACAAGAGCAAGATTATTTCCGAAAATGACAAGGCCAAAAAAGAAAAGGTAAATACTATCAATAAACGATGGTAGGACATGCTACAAGATGCAGATTTATTGATTCACTACAGAGTTAAACAAGGAAGCCTTTGTATTTGTAAATACTTTTCTTATTAGTCAATGGGTACTAAGATAAATGAAAATATATAACCTTGCTCTCAAAAATTTTAAAAAAAAAATAAAGATTTCAGAAAGCAAAATGTGTGATAAACCTAAACGTCTAAACTGGAACAATTCGAAATCCCAAGGTATGAATAAAGACAAAACAGTGCTCAATGTATTAGTACAGCAAACCTGAATAGAATCCAATTCAACTTGCCGCAAATTATTCTCAACACCTTTAGTGTGTTCCCGCAACGTTGTACCTTTAGAAAGTATGTTTGCAACAACCTTTGGATACAAATAAGGCAAATTTAGACCCAATAGGCCAATATTAGAGTCCTCAAACCTATCTCCTCAAAGGGGATAAAAACTGGACTAAATTGTACAAATTTCGAGCTTTAATTGAAAATATATCCAGCTGTTACAATGAAGGAAGTGACATAAATGTATGACATTCTTACATCATCAGTTTGACATTCCTGCAACTCTTCCTCGAGACCCTCGAGGGATATATCATCGCTGGAAGGAAAGAAGAGGAATGTCCTAAATTTCTTCAAATATAGAAGATTGAGAATGAAAGACTCAAAAGCATTATAGCAAAATTAGCAAAATGAGTCCAGGAAATGAAATTAAACCTGGCAGTTTCATCATCCGCATTTAAATCGCCAACGAATGATCCCAAATCCAAGAAGGATTTCTGCCCAATATTCACATTGGTCGAAATTCACAGATGTAAGGCTACAGAAGGATATGAAAATGTGCACTATCTAAAGCATGAATCTTTCTGGAAAAATGAGAAAGATAGTGTTTACCAATGTGTTGCCAGCCACTTCCGCCATAGCAACTTGAAAACCAACAACTTTTCTACTGATCTACAGATTACAGCTAGCTAAGAGCAAGACAGATCAAGCATTTCTATATTCAGAACTGAACCAAAAAAAGGAAGTTTCTCTAAAACCCGCGTTGTGATGCTGTCCTGGTGTCCGACTTCTTTATGCCTAGGAAAGGGCACAATCTTTACTGCATGCAGCACAAATACATTTAATGTTACACATGTGATTTTGTCAACAACATCCTGGAATACAATTCATCAATTCAGGGTAATTTGTATTATTATTATTATTGTTATTATCATTATTTATATTATTATGTAATACGGGCTTGTACTAAAATGGATTCTGTAATGTACGTACATTCAGCTTATCCAAAATCACTAAGCGAGTTAGAATGGATAGTTAATATATTTTTAACTGAAAACATATAGCAGCTTAAATTTGGAACTTTGCAGAAAGAGATTATATGGTTATTTGGTGCTAGGTAACAAAAATATCTTAGGTGTAAAATACTTTTTGTTAATCTTATGGGGTTAAATATTACAGATTTAAATAGAAAACTAGTACACATTTTATGATTAAAGTTGCATAAGTTGTAAAATGAGAGATGTCAAGGAGTTGCTAGTTAGGTGATTCCAACAAGTACTGTTTTGCAAAATCACCAAAATCACATTTACAACATTTCCTCTCTTCATAATGCTTCTACAACTGATTTCTCTGATGCTCAAGGATGGAATCTATTTCTGAGAAGGAATTTAAATGATTGGGAAATTCCAAGTGTGTTCTCTATTACAGTACCTTAGCACCATTGCCTCGATCAACACAAGGATGAATCAATTATATAGAGGTACCATTCTGGTGGAGTCTTATTTCAACAAAGCACCTTTGAAGGTTTCTTGTTTTTCATGGATTGTGGCTAATGAAGCATGCCACACTCAATCAAATCTTCAGAGAAGAGGAATGCAACTTTGTAGACGGTGCCCCCTCTGTGAAGAGAACCCTGAAGATACTTATATCTTTTCCTACACTGTAAGATCACCTATCAGATTTGGAGCATGTTCTGCCATCCTGGACATGTCATGGACAATACCTCACTCCATTTTGGATTTCTTAGAGAAGAGATGGTCTCAGTAGGAAGACTCACAAGCTCTTGAATACTATCCCTATCGTCATTTGGTGGACAATTTGGATGGAAAGAAACAATAGAATGTTTGAAGGCAAATATATCAACATATATATCCTTAAACAAAATTGTATTTCTTTGCTAGCTCTTTGGTACAACATGGCCATTGTAAACGAAGTAGTTCCACGCTATATATGATTGAGGCTTTGCACACTTTGTAATTTTTAATGCACCATCTTAGTGTTGTTTTTCCATTTATATAATATCATTACTTATAAAAAAGAATAAATAAATAAGAAAGCTCTTGAACGAACAGCAGAACGGAACGAGGGACATTCAGTTAAGAACTACTCACTCAACACAAGACAATCAGGCTTCATTATACTTTTATATTTTCTGTCATTGTCTTTATACTTGAAACTTTATTAGTTAGATCCTAAGCTATTCAAATGAAGCCTTGTACGATCATGGATACAAGTAATAAAATCATACGTTCGTTCTCTCTCTTATTTACTTGTCTCTGTTGTTTGTCATTTCAATTACTCTACTTACTGTTTTAAGCATTATTGGTGTCCTAACATTTTAACTAACAACACTAGAGAAATTTCCCTTCAATTTTCAAAACACTGACTTTAATACAAGGATAGCCCGTTTAACATAAGAAAACAAGCCCTTTAAACATAAAAATCGGAGAAGAAAAACAAACGAATGTCTCGTTAGCGATATTGTCGAACAGATGCATTTCAAGGAAAACAAGTCATAATCAATCCGCAGTATACAACAACTTCAAAACCACAAGACGCTATTGTAGAAATCAGTACGCTACACGTAAATCATCCAAAAAGAAAGGCGGTAGAAGAAAGGTACCTGATGGCGGTGAAGAGCCAAAGAGGGATCTGAACTTCTGAAATTGGGATTTAGGATTATTTCTCCTCTAACCTCTCTGAATATACGGAAAAGATGTTGTTGACTAGGCCAAAAAGAAAAAAAAAATGGAAACAAATAATTTGGAGGAACAACATACAAGTGAAATCGCGTTTACCTCCTAGTACTTACCGTAGTGAAGATCTAATTATTTAAGAATATCTCAATATTGCTTAAATGAATTAATATCTCGAGAGGTCAGTCAACATTTGAGAATCTATGAAATAAAATAATTAAATTTTCATTTTATATTAATAAAATTACTTAATTTTATTTCTTATAAAATTACTTAATTAAATTTTACTATAAAAAATTAATATGATAAAATAAAATATTTTTATGTCAAGTAAATGTAGACTCCATAAATAAATAAAATAAAAAAGAAATTGCTTTTTTATATTTGATCCACTCACCCACAAATTAAAATGGTTTCATCTTTAACTATTTTTTATAAAAAAATAATTCAATTTCTGAATATTAATTTTCAATTATTTTTAATCCAAAATCAGTCATAAGTGAGTGACTTTTTATTTTGAATGTAATTTTAGCGGAACTTTGCTACTCATTGTTCAGCTGGTCGTCTTAATTTCACCTCGTTCGGTAAAATTATATCTAAAGTCACTCAATTATGATCGATTTTATATTTTAAATAAATAAAATTTAATATTCAAAAATCAAATTTAAAAAGTTCTGAGAATATACAGAGATGAATCTCATCTTGATTTATGGATGATTAGGTTTGGAATAAGAAATGAATTTATTTTTATTTATTTATAGGGTCTATATTTACCTGACATAAAAAATATATTTTGTCATATCAATTTTTTTATGATAAATCTGATTGAGTAATGTTATAAGAAAAATATTTTAAGTTAAGCGATTTTATTGGCACAAAAGAAAGTCCAATGATTTTATTATATAAACTCTCATAATTAAATGTCATTTTTAGATACTAAGGGCCCTGCGAGATGAAATAATAATTTGAAATCATTATTGGAAGTCATATGAGATGAAGTTGAAGTTTTGTTTAGACATGCAATTTAAAATTCTTAAGTTTTTTTTTTTTATTTTTAGCATGAGCATAAAAACCCCATAAGTTGTGAAAACTATCAAAATTTCTTCAATTCTTATACGATTTTACCAAATAATTAAGGTGTCGTTTGGTTATGGGATAAAAATTAGCTAATACATGAATAACTTAGTTTTTCATGTATTAATTTTATATAGTATTTGGTTTGTAAGTTTCAAATGTTGTATAAAAGTTATTCATGTATTAATTTTATATGGTATTTGGTTGTGTTTTAATAATTATACATAATTAATACTTATACAACTTGTGAGGAAATTTTTGTATAATTTTATGCGGAGTAGAAGGTGAAATAAATTATGTGGGTATTAGTTATAAATGGATAAAATAATAAAATTACCCATTTATCCCTATCAATTTTCTTTTAAAATCTTTTTTAAATAAAGAAAACGAAAATAAAAATTAACGAAGCAACTACAAAAAAAAAATTTGCTACTTAATTTAATTGTAAAGCTACATTATTTCAATACAATAATTAATATAGTCGTCAGTTATAAACTCAATAATAATTAACATTAATATTAAATGAAGACGTATTATTAATGTGTTAATATCAAATGTAGTGGTATTTATTAATGTGAAAAGATATATCAAAATACATTATTTTGTATATATTTACACCTTCATTTTCTTTTGTTTTTTTTTTTAAATATATTCAATTATACAATAAAAATTTATTTTATTTATTTATATTATTTATAAATAAATAATATATATTAATTTATAATAAATTTTATACAATAATTAATAATTTACGTACTGTAATCTTTATATAACTAAATCCTACATAACTAATACATGAATAACTAAAACCTGCACAACTAATCCCTACATAAAATAATATACTGATTTTCTCAAAACTAATTCATGTATTACTAATACCTGCATAACTCTAACTCATAACCAAACGGCCCCTAAGTTCATAACAAATTATAATACAATGTGGCAGAAAGCCATTCTAAAAAAATATATTTATTGATCGAACTTTTGTTCAATAAAAAGTAAATTAAATATGAGTTGTAGTGTACTATTCCTCAATATAATCCTCCCCACATAATAGACAAACTTATATCCGTTATAAATAATTAGCAAAGGTTGGTTAGAATAATAATATCAATGATAAATTTTATTTACATCTGAAATAAATAATTGATAAATATAAAATAACAAATTTTTATTACAAAATATAAATTTGTGAGTCAAATTTTGTATTTGAAAATGTCCATCTTATGATTTGGAATTCCAAATCAAGATTTTTTGAGAATTAAGGATTTCATCTAACGATTTCAAATCATGAGATAAAATCGCATGTCCAAACGCTAATTTATCTCATAATTTTAAATTATGAGATGAAATCGCATGTCCAAACGTGTACGAACTCTATCATTAGATCAAATTACTTCACGCAAGTAATATGACTCTATTCAATATGCACCTATTTCACTTTAAAAAAAATGTAAATTGGATTATCTAAATTTTCCAAAATCAAATACTCTAATGAAAAGCTTCCGCAAAGCAACATTTATTTAATTAAGTAAATTTAAAATTTAAACAGGAACAATAAAAATACGAATAATCCCATAATTTAAATATTATTATTTTACAAATAATGTAAGTATCTTACATATTCAAGCAAAAAAGTAATTCGCAGTAATCGAAAAGTAACTAGTGGTAATTGATATATGTATACTCAAAATATAAATACGTGTCATAAAATGTTATGCGTGTAATATTTTATCATCGGCATAAATAAAAATTATCGGTAAAATTTGATATTCTCTTTTTTAAATTTAATAAAGTTAAATATAATGAACTTGTTATTTATAATATTTATTTATATTTAGTTGTTTTGTTTTAATATATTTAGCTATATGCACATTTTAAGTTTTTTCATAACTCATGTTAAAAGGATTAAAAAATATGGAGCGAAATTAATTTGTGATTAGACATCATATTTATAAGAGGAATTATCAATAGATATATAACTGAGAAATTTATAATAACTCTTTAGACTACTTGACTAAAGTTATCACAAATTAATAGCAAAATTTTTTAATTCCTCAAGCCGTAAAACATTTGGACTAATATAATTAATGGCGTAAAAGAGCAATTTTTAAAAACCTGACATCTTATTGTTTCTATTGAAAAATATAAATTGTCTAATAATTAATATTATTCTAGATGGATAGAGAATAATATGCAGTCACCACAAGTGACAATTAACTCACTCAAATATTAAATTTTGAATAAAAATAATATTATTCTATTAAAAATACTTACATATAAATATTTATTTTAGAAATTATTAAAGTTGAACATATTCATTTCGTTTTTTAATATTTTGTGTTCTTCGGTAGCGTAAAGTACTTATTATAATTTATTTGACATTGCATATGATTTAAGAGTAGATTTAATTTTGAACTAACACATTAAACATCATATAAAAATAAGTTATAACTTAAAACGTAAAGAAAACGATTTTCATAAACATAATGAAATTAAAATCTAAGAGAGAGAGCTTTATGATCAAAACCACTACACTACCGGTACAAGGAAACAAAAAAAATAGAAATACAACAATACTTTTTTAAAACTTTTGAGAAGACAAGAGGCTTGTGTATAACGCACGGAAACATCAGGGACGTCTCCGCAACAAAAATATCTTTAAAATACTTGTACCTGGCAATGGCATCAATTCTAGACGAGGGAAAATGGCGGGAAAGGAGGACAGTAGCAAAAATACGGCACCGATTTCTAAATCGGTGAAAATGGAGGATGAAAAATCGGAGGTATCATGGAGGAAAGAAGTTGACACGAATCTCAAGAGGCTCCATTCTATGCTATTTGGAGCAGAAGTAGCTCTCGAAAGGAAGGATTTCAGTTCCGCAACAGTACTTGGACTAGGACTCATCGGCTTCCTCGATTCCCATTCTCATTCAGACGTTGACGATGCCTTCATTCGTCCTATTCGTTGTGAAGCCCTGTCGAACTTTGATTCTGCTCGACGTTCCCTCATTACTGAATCCGATCGGTACACTTTGTTTCTATTTGAATTATGCAAAATACGGTTTATATTTTTCGTAATTTCTATAGATGCTGTAAATAGATATTCAGAAATAGATGTCCTAGTTCCAACCATAAATTAGATGCACTGAATTTCGTACCTCCGTCATTTGTTTGGACGGACTGTAGTATTTGTATTATATAGACTAGATGTTTTGCTTCACCCTAAGCTAGTTTGAGAATATAGACTAAAATGAATGCGTCAATTTGGAAGTTAATTTCTGACTTTAAAAAGTATTTGATTTCTCAAAGGGCATTTTGATGCTATTTAGTTCTCATCTCATGCGTCTGTGTCCTTTCAGAGATTTCAGAAAAGTTGCTCGCATACCTGTTTCTTTTATGTTAGACTTGCAAAAACTTTTGAAATATCAGCACGTTTTAGTAAAATTGAGGCGAAAATTTGAAGAATGATGTGATTCTATTTTTCCTGTTAATCTAATTTTTCTGTTAGCCTTGCAAAACTTTTGAAATACCAGCATTGTTTAGGAAAATTGAGGCAAAAACATGAAGAATAATGTGATTCTATTTTTCCTGTTAATCTAATTTTCTGTTAGCCTTGCAAAAACTTTTAAATATCAGCGTGGTTTAGTAAAATCGAGGCGAAAACATGAAAAATGATGTGATTCTATTTTTTCTTTTAATTGTATTTTCTGTTAGCTTGCAAAAACTTTTGAAATATCAACTAGGTGTAGTAAAATTGAGGTGAAAACGTGAAGAATGATGTGATTCTATGTTTCCTTTTAATAAAATTTTCTGTTAGACTTGCCAAAACTTTTGAAAATTATCAGCGCGGTTTAGTAAAATCGAGGAGAAAACATGAAGAATGATGTGATTCCTTTGTTCCTTCATTCTCTTCCATTTTAAAAGCTATCATTTGTCAAATGAACCAACAGTAAATTGGTTCATTCTAAATAAAAAGTCAATTGAAGTATATCATGATTTTACTTCAGTGAAATATTAATCCTCTAAAAAGGATACCTTACTTCAATTGCATCATTTATTCTCTTCTCACAACTTGAAGACAAACAGAATAGTACACGTATTCCTTGGTTTGTTATTCTTTTTTATTTTTACAATTTAGAACCTGATAAGAATCATTTTGTTCATCATTTCACAATTCACTTATATTAGCAATATAGATAATTTGATGAGCCAATATGTTCTTACATGTTGAAGTTGCTGATCTTCACTATATATCTTCAGCCACGCCTTTGAACAAGCAGGGAGAGATCCAGGCTGCATATTCACCAAAGGAAAAGATATTGATATTGAAAAGATTAAGCAGTCTAAGTACTTTCTTTCTCTTTTTCAGCAACATGAAGGCACAGCTACAGGAAAACAGGTGTGTGGACCAAATAATTTGTTTATATCCGTTTTCTTTTCTGTCACCAACACTGAGAATCCCATTTACATACTTATTGTTTTTTCTTTGCTTTTCCCTTTCTCTTGAATTCACTATATCTATAAGAACTTTATTCAAGTTACTTTCCATTGCTTGCGAATAAAGAGTGATTGTTTTGAGAATACATGAAGTCATTTAAAGTGTATTATCTTGCAGGGAAATCAATTAACCATGAATGCCAATGTGGGTAGCAGGATCTTGAAAACACCTGCACACACTAGTCCAAGAGATTTCTCCTTGATGAAAAATAGAAGCTTTGCAAATGATAGTAGCCCAGAGGTTCTCCCTGTTGAAAGGTTTCACTCAAAGCACAACTACCCAAAGCATCACGCTGTGGACATTAAAGATGAAGAGGAAGAAAGAACCTGCGTCAATGGTTCCAAAACAAGACGGTTGCACAGGGAAAGCAGTGGCTCTAGAGATGAAAACATTTCATCCCCCTTGTGCACTGAAGAAGCTGATATTGATGCTTCTCCAAATGGATTTGTCACTGCTAGAACAAAACTGGTACCTCTTGTAATTTTCATGGAAGCTTCTTGAATGTTGAGTTACGTATGTTATCATAGCCACAAGCCTACAACTTTCTGAAACAATATGTTTTAGGCTTTTATTTTGTCTAATTAAGACTGTCTGACTTGTTTGCTTAAATGCACAGAAAAAAAATTCCTTGGCCGTCAACCCATTTATTTTTGTTCACATTTATTCTTAATCCAAAAAAGTTATGTGAAAGCCCAATCAAGAAACATAAGGGTCTGATTCATAGTTCTTGAATCCCTAGTTTAAAACCCATAAGTACTCAGGTGGACCCTTCCCAGAGGAGGGAATGAGTAAATGCAATGCGATAAATGCTTTTCCTATCTATCAGAAACTTTATATGCTATATAAGGTCAAATTTTAGATTAAGAGGAAGAAGAGTATACTTTAATAACGACTAAGAAGATTGGTGTAACAGGAGAGAATTTTATGGGCTTAGATTTTGATAGAAGAAAGATGGCTGATCAACTCCATAAACCTGAGGGAATGCTTCACCACTTGTTATTTCTTTAATGCCTTTTCTTTTTCAGAAAAAAGCTTCTCTCCGTAAAAACAAAAGAACAAAGCTATACAGCTTTCTCTCAACTGAGTTTTTTCAGTTAATTTCTGTACTGACTACTGAAAGTGCTGCTATGTCCGTGGTTTTATTTGTTCTTGATGCATGACTCTTAGAGTTCTTTAGAGACATTGTATAATGAAACTTACCGTGACTCCTAATTGGCAGGTTAAAATGTTTTTCAATCAATGCAGTATTTCCAACCTATTGCTAGTGTAAATGTCAGTGTAATGTGTATGCATCCATGATTCCAAACATGAAGGTCGTAGCTGTTAGCAAGTGTGTCTATTGCCGTAAACATCTATATTTTTCCTCGAAACTGGCATGGGTGAACGATGTCATACATTTTAGCATCAAACAGAAGCACTAGTTATGTAAAAAGAGAACTGATTGATTTTCAGAAAGCAATTATATAATCTGATGAATGTTTTTTTAAAATTGAGCAACAAATCTGAGCTGTAGTATCAATTTGCTTTGTTTTATTAAGGACTGCCGTTCTTGAAACTTCTCAGATTGTAAATCTGTTTTTCTTTTTTTGGGTGTTTGTGTGTGTGTGTCCATTCTGATCATTTCATGCTGTAGGAAATGGACACAAGACAAAGGCGAGGGTTGAGTAGATCACCAAATGCTTCAATCTCGCCGCAATACGATAACACCTTGATGAACAAAGGCTGTGGAGTCAGGTCCTATGGTTTTCCACGCCGTGGCATACGGGGCAATTTTGTTCCTCCTATCAGAGGTAGTGGCAATAATGGAGGCAATGTTACTTCGCGCAATGCTGGGAAAGGAGAAGATACATTAGATGATTCAACAAGGAGATGGTTAGTTGACTTCGCTTGTTTTGTCTCAGTAGAGATCCACTTTGAGCTAACTATACTATTTAATTCAAGTTATATTAGCTTAGTCCATTTTACAAAAGATGGTCACAAGAAGATCTAGAAAGGTGCTTCATAATGCGAAATGCTCATCTTAATTCTTCATATTCTGTACCATTCAGTTTGGAAATGTTAGTTGGTCCTGATGGTGAGCTTCCTGAGAAATTGAGGAATATAGAGCCTCGACTTATTGAGCATATCAGCAATGAGATTATGTACCGGGATCCCAATGTGCGGTGGAATGACATTGCTGGCTTGGAACATGCTAAAAAATGTGTGACTGAGATGGTCATCTGGCCATTATTACGTCCAGACATATTCAAAGGTTGCCGATCTCCAGGGCGAGGTCTTCTTCTGTTTGGTCCACCAGTAAGTTCTTAGCTCACCTGGTCAAGACAGATTTAAAGAGGCCGTTTTCCTTACAACTCTCTCATGCTTTAGGGAACTGGCAAAACAATGATAGGGAAAGCTATTGCTGGCGAGGCAAAAGCAACCTTCTTTTACATATCTGCCAGCTCTTTGACAAGCAAGTGGGTATGTCGTATTTTTGTTTATATATGTTATTCTATGAAAACTGAAACATACTTGATCCCTTTTCTCGATAGAAAATGAGGATGAAACCCCCAACTTCCTGCAAGATGTTTAACTATTGATACGAACTGCCATAAATAAGTTAATGGGGACGCCACTGTTTTTAAGATATGAATTCATCTCCTTGATCTCAAATCTTACAGGAAAAATAATCTCTTTGTAGGCAGCACAAACATTTTACCTTGCATACAATTTTATAGTCAGCAGCTCCTTAATAGGTTTATGATGCGAAAACACCAAGTGAATAAATATTAAACAGGAGATCTGCCAAGTCATTTGGAGTCTTAGCTGTAAAATTTCATATAATTCACACTTGGGAATTTGATAAGAAATGACAAGGAAATTTAAGGGATTGGGCAAGAGTTCATGATAGCTGGAGTTTTGATTAGGTCTTATTTGCAGTTATTATAGGTAGTTTAAGAGAGTTCAATATTTTGCTTGATCTGGATTACTAAAATCTAGTGCATGAGACGATTTTAAATTCATGATTGTAGATTGGAGAGGGGGAAAAGTTGGTGAGGGCACTTTTTGGAGTTGCCAGTTGTCGTCAGCCAGCTGTTATTTTTGTTGATGAAATAGATTCTCTGTTGTCGCAGGTATTTAACTCTCTGATACTTCAGTGTGAAGAGAACTTTTTTTACTTAGTGCATGATTTCTGCATACTGAACGGGATGCAATATTTTGAAGAAGAGAGCGTATCTTGCAAATTGCTTGTTTCCTTCCTTTTCTGACAAAAGGAAATGTTGGATTTAATCAGAATTGTGGTTGAGTCATGTACTGACAAGGAATTTACTTCTCTTGTCAACTCCTCATTTAGCTGATATAGAAATTGGTATTATGCCTACTTTTGGCTCCCTCTGATTTGGGATATTTAGCATTTTGGAGAAAAATAATTTAGAATCATTAGGAAAAAGGAAACGAAAGGGCTACCAGAAACATAAATGACTTAAAGTAGAGAATTCAGCGTTCTCTACTTGTGAATTTCTGGAGTCACATTGTGGTTGAAAACTTGACAAGGCTGCAGCACAAGTTAGAAGACAAGCATAAATAATGCATGTATAGGAGTCCATATTAGAGGATATATTTTTAGTTTTTGGCTGGACCTTGCCAAGTAGGGACATAGAGACCTTTCTAAATGACTTTACATGGTTGCAGCGCAAGTCAGAAGGTGAACACGAATCTAGTAGGCGCCTGAAGACACAATTTCTGATTGAGATGGAAGGCTTTGACAGTGTGAGCGAACAAATTCTTCTTATAGGTGATTTCTGGATCCCTCTGCACTTCAGCATGTTAAGAAAGAAGCAGATTCCCACTTAAAAACCAAGTAATCAGTTCCATTCACAAACTTATGCCAGTCAAAAACTCCTTTGTTGCTTTGTTTTCCCAAGAGGTGTGTTGTGGATGAATCCATGAGGTGTAGTTTGTATACTGAGCAATTCAACGAGAAATTTAAACTTGCCAGGTTCCTTTTTACTACAGAAAAATCCTTAATTTGGTTACTTGCAGAAGAAAATTTGATGGTATCATCTATGGAAACAGGTGCAACAAACAGGCCCCAAGAACTTGATGAGGCTGCAAGGAGACGGCTTACTAAAAGGCTTTATGTTCCACTTCCTTCCTCAGGTGCAAGCTAGAGCCTCTCTCTTTTTTTTTTCTTTATCAGGAGACTACTGTCAGCAGTATAGTGAACCTCTCTCTTGGAATACAGAAGCAAGAGCTTGGATTGTCAAGAGTCTATTGGAGAAGGATGGGTTGTTTAAGCTTTCAGATGAGGATATTGTCTCCATTTGCAAATTAACAGAAGGTATTTGCAACTCATGTTGCTAACATTAATAAAAACACCAAGTCCCATCTGATGAGGCCGTAGTTTTTTCCATAGTTCCTATTTTCCCTTTTTCCTTTTATTTGTGAATTTTTATTTATCACGCTTTGTTTAAATTTTTAGGCTATTCTGGGTCTGACATGAAGAATTTGGTGAAGGATGCTTCCATGGGTCCACTAAGGGAAGCTCTTAGGCACGGTATTGAAATTACAAAGCTAAAGAAGGAGGATATGAGGCCTGTAACTCTTCAGGTAATTTGCAGGCACGCAAAAACAGAAAAGTTAGATGCTGCAAGGAAAGCAAAAGAAAAGAACTAAGGCAGTTGCATATTAGTCCATAATTTTCTCATCCCAACATTTTCAATGTCATTTTGCACAGGACTTTGAGAGTGCCTTACAAGAGGTAAGGCCTTCTGTGTCTTTGAATGAACTTGGTGCATACGAGGACTGGAACAAACAGTTTGGAAGCTTAGCACTTTAAGAGCCATAGGAATAATTACATCAGAAGAAATAATGTAAGTTGCATGACTTTTACATTTCTTGTGAGAGTGCTAAGAGATGATCCATGTATTTCTCTTTTCATGTTCAGCTATATGAGGGACGGATAAATTTGTCTGCTACATAAATGATCCGTCCAGATAAAGAAGACTCTTCCAATATGCCAGACAATGTAGGTATTTTGCAGCATTAGTCGATGTCAATTGTTCAAGTTTTTGTTTTCTTCTTCCGATTGCTAAATCATTCTCAAAATAGTTGTTAGCCTACCGGGACTTGTTCTTCTTCTTGTTAAAAGAGAAAAAAGATTTTAACTTTTTTACTTCAGATAGAAAATTGACGAGGGAAACCTTTGGAAAGAACAAAAAAATTGTTTGCGCGAGCAATACATATTTTTCTTCAATAGTTGCAAACTGAAAATCACTTCAACTGGAAATTGAGGTTTTTGTGCAGCATCCCTTTGTGGTTTGTCGAGGATCTGGAGATGGAAATACAAGCCATAAGTAAAAGTGATATCAGTAGAAGTAAAAGGGTAGCCCATCATGCCCCACGTTATATTGGAAAATGATATTTGTAAAATTCAGTACAAATCTGCTGTTTATATGTACTCGAGTAAATATCTATTTATGCTCTTAGCCGCCAGGAATCTGCTTCGAGATTGGCAAGGTACCTGGCCTGCAGGTTTGGATTAAACAAGTTTTATGAGTTTAAATAAGTCAATAAAGAATTGCGTCTATTATGCACTTCTTGCACCAACAAAAAATATAATTGATTATGGCATCTGGCTTGGTTGCAATTTAATAACCAATAGTTAGCAATGTAAACCTTGAAAATAATTTTATAGCGTGAAGATAACGCATGTGTCTTCCAACTTGATAAGAATACAGTAATTAAAAAAATAGAACAGCATGCGGTTGATGCAAGTTGGAATATAAGAGTATTATTCTAACAAATAGTAACAAATTTATTTAACAACGAACGGAAATCAGATTGATTTTCAACTCTAACCTAGTTGGTACTTAAACTTTAGAGACTTGTGTGTGTGCGTGTGTAATGTATTCGCTATTTTCATTTCCTTCCAATTGGTACCAAAGTTTAGAGAACTGTACCTTCCTTCTTTTTGGTATTGTAGTCTCAGTATGCGGCTATACCTTTCGGTTTTATGTAAATATATCTTCTTATACACATTATTTATTTTATTACTCGTAAAACATATGTTTCAAGAAGGGAGTCAAGAGTAGAAAAAATGAACAAGAAATATGGCACAAAATATTTTACCTCCTAAAACAAATTTCTCTTGGTTTCATCCTTAGGACAATGAAGGATTTCAATTTCTTCATTTTTTTTCTTCTCTAGTTAGTTCTTTTGCTCAGTAGCTTCTTGGTTCCAGCCGAAGTGTAAAGAAAATGAAAGCTCTATTATCGTTGTGGAAAGATGGTGGGTTAACTAGCACACAGCCACATACAAAACAAATAGAGAAGCAAAATAACACAAGGATTTAACAAGGTTTGGCTAAGCTTAATCCTCGGGGCAAAAGCAGAAAGAGTTGTCCATTGAAGAAATATACAATTTTATGAATCCCCAACTACAACCCTTATGTATAGATTCCAAATAGTCTCAAAACTATAGAGAAAGGTTTTCCCAATGCCTTCCCAAATCATAGAGAAATTATGAATTTCCTAAATATACAAGGAAAAAGTCAAGATATAATTAACAGTTATAATAATCAATTCTTTAGAGACCTCGGAGATAATGCTGGCGGCTGATGGAAGGAGAAGCCGTTGGAGCATGAGAAGAACATGCAAGGAGACCGAGGGATCATCTAACTGTATTTGGTCTTATGGACAAAAATCTTAAAACCACCAGCCATATGAGCTGTTAGGAGTGGCACAAATGCAGGAGGATCCGAACAAGCTGGTCTGATATGGAAACGCTTCAATATTGAAGCTACAACATACTTCATTTGAATAAAGGCCAGTTCTTTCCCAAGGCAAACTCTTGGACCTGCTTGGAAGACAGGAAACTTGTACAAATTTGATACCTGCTCTGCTCCTTGATCTTCTTCTGATTCCTGCATCCATCTCCTTGGTTTAAACTCTAACCTGTCCTTTCCCCACAAGTTTTCCATCCTCCCCATACCATAGGGGAAGTAGGTCACTCTATTGCCAGCTTTGATACGAGTACCATCTGGCAAAATATCATCAGAAATTGCATGCTTGGAATCCCATGCAACTGGTGGATAGAGTCTCATTGTCTCACAGAGGCAAGCTTTCAAGAATTTCATCTCTCTCAATATCTCATGCCTTGATAGCGTTTCAGCTCCTACAAACCTCAGTTCCTTGGAAACCAATTCATTTTCTATCTCAGGATGGAGAGTAAGTAGATAAAACAACCAAGTCATTGCGGCAGATGTTGTGTCTCTTCCTGCCATAATGAAGCTTATCACCATGTCCCTGACTTCCTCCTCATCAAAATTTTCCGCCAATATCAATTTTGAAAGAAGATCTTTATTGGTTTCTTGCTGGTTTTCTCCTCTGATCTTAATCTTTCTCTCGCGGATTATATTAGTGATTGATGAATGGATTTGTTCAATGGCTAGCTTCAGCTGTCTTTCAGATCCAATATTTAACCATTTTTTCACCTGCCATATGGCAAATATTGGAGCAGCTCCTCTACCAGCACATATCTGTGAAGCCCTTTCAAACGCATCTAGCAGAGGCGAAAATGGAAGAGAATCATTGAGGCAACATGGATCAAACCCCAAGGAAACTTTGCAAACCACATCAAATCCAAGTCTTCTTAACAAGTCTTGCAAGTCGATGGCTCTATTTTCAGCCCCCATTAAGTCCAACATAGGCAACAACTTGTTCTCCACCTTTTCTTTGAGCGCATTCACAACGTAATCTCTCAAAGACCTTGCAGTGAACTCATGGCTGACCATCTTGCGCTGTTTATACCACATTTCTCCATCCACATTGAATATACCATTTCCAAGAAAATCACCAAGAATTTCATTGAAAGGCCTGCCTTTAGGAAAATTGTCAAAGTTGGTTTTGAGTATGTACTCTACGTTGTGTGGATTAGCTGTTACTATGGTCCTCTGCGCTCCCAGTCTGTCGATTACGATTGTTTTTGTTGGGGACTTAGAGAGAAGATGAGTGTACCAATCTAGTAGACGATATCGGTTCTTGTAAAAAGGAATCAAGCAACCTATGATAGGGTAAGTTGGGGGTCCGGCAACGCCTCTAGTGCCTTGCCGGTATTTTTCAACAATGATATACGATAGATATAGAATTACTGTTAGACAAAGGAATGGAAGAATGAAGGGGTATGTGGTGAAGAGGGAGAAGAAGGTGACCATGTCTTCCAATTTTTTAAACCAAGAAAACTGTCGACGTATAATGTACATATATAGGTAATAAACTAGATCGGTCCATATACAATATGTTTATTCGCACATGTATAAATAATATAATAGCTGTGATTGCTCTGTCCTTTGGAATATTAAAAAGATGAGTAGGTGGTTCCAAGTCTTTGAAGCATTATATTGTTATTGCTACCTAAATGCATATTTTGTGTAGACTCGGAAAATATCATTTGTCCAATGTGATGGGCTGATGGCCGTCTTCATGCAGTAAACTTTGAATTCTTTTTAATGTATTCTGATCGTGCATTTTTATTTGCCTAGCCTAGGTAAAGAAGAAAGGAAGATCGACAGTGTCTTCTTTTTTCCTTTCATGAAATCGCACAAAATAACAAATGAAGTAGCAATGATCCTCCCACTATTTTATTAGAGGGAGTTGATCTTTTTACTGTATCCTGAGAGGCAATATTTGTTTACTACCGCATTTCCTTACGGAAATGTTCAGTCTCTCGGTGATTTTTTCCCATTTGTTCTAGTCTTAGTGAGCAGAGTTACCTGATACTTGGCAGGTATCTCGTGAAATTAGTCGAAATGCGCGTAAGTTGGCCCGGACACCATGATTATAAAAAAAAAATGTTCCGACGGCAAGCGTTTGTACTTTCTGAGTTTAATAAACAATCAGACAACAAAATAGCTACACTTCATGTTTTGGAGCTCCTATATTTTGTCTCAAAACTTATACATATTCTTTGTTTGGATTGCAAACAAAACAGAAAGGATCCCATCACCCCCATCCCTTTCAACCTTCAACTAGAATCTAGACTAAAAGAATTAAGTACATAGGAGTACTATTTTCTACATAACTCTCCTTTATAAAATGATATTCCGGCCCTTAAACTCGAATCCTTCGCACTAATAAGTAATCCTAAAGTATACCATGAACTCAAGCATACTGTCATTTTAACTATCTTCATACTCATTAAAAAAAATTAATAGATACAAGGTATAATTTATTAAGTTATTTTTATTTAATACAAGTGATTAATCTTTCCTTCTCAAAAGTTGAGCATTCTATATTATTATTGAAAAGAAATGTAACTTTGCCCTTGGACATAATATGAATTGTTCGGGTGTTCCGGTATAGGTTAAAAACCGACACGCAAGTGCACGTGGTCAAACAAGTAATAAAGTGCTAAGTAGCCAAGTATCGATCGTAGGAGGCTCAAGATATGTAAAGTTGCCTAGTTTACTATATTCCTATTTCACTTCTAATTATGCTAACAACAATGTAACCAACAGTTACTTGAGTTTTTGTTTCTAAACTATATGTACTAAAATTAATAACAACTATTTACTGTGAATTTAGACAATGGATATGAACATGCCAAGGTTAAGAACAAGTAATGAACTTGATAATCATGATAATTTGGTTAATCTCTTCTTCATGTTGCTAGCCAAGAACATTCGCCTAGAAATTAAAACTCTCGTATTTAATTTCACTTTAGAATCATAAACCATCCGTCTACATTTCTGTGATCAAATGCAATTTATGACCTAACAATACAATTCCGGTTCCTAAATTGACTAATACGGCTTTCAAGTATATTTCTATCAGGAAAGCACATCAAAACCCAATTTTCCCAAATCAAGTTAAGAACAATACCCTATTAATTCACAACTTTCCAATTTCTTGCTCTTTCGAGTGAAATTGGACTTTTTAGATGTACATTAATGTCGGCCACACACTAATGCAGTAAGAACAAGAATTAATAGAACAACATGGAAGAAGAAGAAGAAAACCATATCAATTATAATCAAAATTCATTACAAGTGTCAAAACCTCAGCAAGGAAGAGAATTAGCCACTCATTTGTGGATTGATCATCCTAAAATGAGTGTAAATCATACGTACAATTGATAGAAAGAAGAAAAGAAGAGAAGAAATCCCTTAGCTTTTTCGTTCCTCAACTGCTCCTAACCCACGTCCTTGCTCTCCACTTCTGAACTCAGTCTAAAAACTAAAAACTGCTTAAAATAAACCTAAGTGTGCTATTTATACTAGTGGGAAATTTTTCCCGGAATAACAAGCAACGTGTCACGGAGGCCAACGCGGAGCACTGCCTCCGTGACACGGCGTGGACGCGGACCTTCACTGGAATTTCAGGGTCCGGTAAATTAGCCTCAACGTGGCACGGAGGCCTCTCTCCGTGCCACGGAGCTGACGCGATGGCACACTGGAATTTGCCATTTTAATTCCTGTCCAGGCAGTGTGCTACCGCGATGGTAGCGTGGCACGGCTCCATCGCGGAGCCCCTATAAATTGTGCATTCCAATGTCTTTTCCACGCTCGCATCCAAGTCCAACTCCGATATAGTTCCAACATGCATTTTAGCTCCTAAAAATCACATTTACCTGCAAAACAAATGCTAATCATGTTGGCTAGTATAAATTCGCATTTTATTACCGATTACATGATATTATATACACATTGCACAACAAACAAGGTAAAATTGATACGTTTGAGTATCACTTGGGCATATAAATCTGCCCAAGATCATGAATCAGCTACAATTATTCTTTAACTATTATGATCTGCCACAGCAAGTCAAAGGCCTCACTAAAATTGGATAGGTGAGTAGGCTGAGTATACTTATGGCGTGAGCTTTTGCTCATATTTTTGCTTACCTACCTCATCTTTTTTGTAACAAAGATAGAGCCACGACAGCTCTCACAAATATCTCTGTATTCATTTTTGGAAGATGAATAAAATGCACTATTGGTATTAAGAAAGAACATCAACTTTAATCTTAAATTGTTAAATTGATAATTATTTGAGATAATTTTTGAACAAAAGTGACTATTACTTTTGGACGGAAGGAGTAACTTATTATATTATATTTTATTCTAGGGGTAAAAATGTATTGAGCAACATGTGAATTAAATGTACATTATATTTATGGTAGACAAAAATCTAACATATCACCAGAGAAATGTAGAGGAAGGAATTCATTAATCAACTACAAGGATGTCGAATGTCAGTAAAGTAAATTGATAGTGTCACACCAGATGCAGCAAGAAGCCCCATGGATTCGAAATTACGTGGTTTGGTTGGTATTCTCAATTTAATTCAAAGCATAATATGATTCAACACTGCCAACAGGGAACAGGGTTCTTTTTCGACAGATTATTTAGTTTGTACTTGAGAGATAGAGACATAAGTGATATGAGCCACAATTTTGACATTTGCCAATGACAGAGACTAGGCATTCACACAGCCACACACAGATGCTACTGTTTACCTCCTTTTAATGCAATATCACTGCCTCCACCTCCACACACAGTTTAGCCAAAAGCAGTATATACAGATGAAGTATTAAAAGCACATGAAGAAAGAGATAAGATTCACATTCAATCACGAGGGACAAATCCAAACGGTTAGGGAGATCGACAAAACAAATTATTGAGGCCATAACTTATCCTTTCAATAGACATGTGAAGGCATGGTTTTAGGGAAAGACAAAACGAGCTGGGCAACGGTGATGTCGGTTCTCGACACGGGGTGACTCATTCTGTTGCTGTCTACAGCTAGTCATGGCTTGCTGTCCCTCTAAGAGGATCAGATTTTTGTCAGGCTCATTTTGTTTCATAATATTGAATTACATGTTTGTTTTTTAAAATAAATTAGTGAATTCTCCTTTGAACATACTTGGAGCTTGTTTAGTTAAGAGAGATTTTAGTTCGTCCAATTTTCCTAGTAAGTTCGTGTTACCTGTATTAATCATTGACTTCCATCGCTTTTACCAAAATTTGCGTTGATTCTAATAGAGATATTACTAATTTCAACTTTTCTACTCCTTCCGCCATAATTTAAGTGATTACTTCGTGAAATTTAAGAAATAGGAAAAAATTATTGAAACTTGTAATTCAAAATAAATCATAAATATTTATGTAACTATAGATCATCTTATTAAAGATCAAATGAATATTTAAATTTAAATTGTTATTAACTATAGAAATGTATCATTACTTTCTCCATTTCATTTTAATTGCTAGGTATACTAAAAAAAGTTGTTTCAAAATTCAAGAGATAAATTAACTATGTTTTTTCAATTCTATAGTTAATACTAAAAGTCATTCTAAAATGTAAAAAAAATTATTATTGTATATTTTCAAAAAATTAATAAGGCTATATTAGTTAAATTACCCTTCCTAGTAATTTTTTCTTAATGGGTATATAAATCTTACCCTAAGAATTAAAATGGAATAAAGGGAGTATCTTTTTAGATTGACTTGTCACATAAATCTTAAGAAAGGAAGTATTATTCGTCCATAAACTCCAACTTTCTTACAAATTCGATACATCTTTAAAAAATTATATGAGAAAATTGATTGGTATAGGTGTAGTCTTTCTGATTGTTGGATTTGCATTTATCTTTATCTTTTGGTTAACAATAATGTTCGTCTAATCTTTCAGTTGACAATGAAGTACTATCAGAGGAATCTTATCTTTTAGTTTGAGTTGGTCCCTCTCTTATTAATTAGGGGAGTGGGCTAACTGTTCCATAAGAACTTTGACTTGTTTAGACTTTAGAGCTCCTTATTCTATAATACAAAGAGGGCTTTGTCTATTCTATAATACAACAGAGAACGAAGGTGAAGTGAGATGAGATGACTTTGAGCTGCTAGCATCTATTTTATAGATCAAATTTCATCTCATCTCACTTCACCTTCGTTCTGCTAGCATCTATTGTCTCACTTCTCATCAAACAACACAAAAACGAACATGCTCAAACTGAAGAAAAGCAAGCTACCTGTGGGAAAGAGCGTGCCGCCTCTGTTCCAAAGGAGTTGGGGAGGAAGACATGATGAACAAATAGCAAGTTACGAAGTAAAACAGAACCAAATAATTAGGAGCTTGTCCAGATCAAACTCCAAAGCAAAAATAAAGAAAAATAGATACTGGGGAAAGAAACTAACACAATCCATTTTCAAGCTGCAATCAGTTCCAGATTATTATCATTATCTCCATTAGTATTTGAGACAACATCAAGAAAACATGCTATTTTCATTTTAAGCTAGGAACAGATACAAACAAACATTGCACATGATGCTGATGAATACTGTCATCTGCAGCAACACAAGAAACACAGCCTACAGATTTGCTTGACCAACTCGGACTTGAACCCGATGCCATGAGGTGTTCAGGATTCCTCTCAGATTCCAGATAGAATCTATACTTTCAGGTTGGACGTTTCCAGATATATCCACCTATTAAGCATAGAATATCAACCGAGAACAGAAGCAATAAGAAATCTAGCAGAGTAAAGTTTTCAGTGTAAAATAACATGAGAAAGCGACTTCCTAATGCATATAGCAAATTTCTCACGTCATAACTGCAGCCAATAGAACACTAGAAAGAACACTTAACTGAAGTCTAAAACTGATCCTTAAAAACACATCATATAAAATTGGACTTATCAGAAATTATTGCAGCTAACAGTTGAACCTTTTTCCTATAAGAATGGGAAGAGAGGCAAAAATTATTAGAAACCTAGTTACTTACCGCTTTAGCAACTATCTCCGCACTCTGTGGAATATTTGCCTCAGCTTCAAAAAAGACCCATGCCCATCTGTCACTACTTGAATCATCAGCAACATATGGAATGCCAGTTCTCTGGTATCTGGTGGCTTCCACCCAAGTTTTACCACCATCAATAGACACGTCTACCCTTTCTATGCCACGCCCGCCTCCTGCTACTGCATACCCCTTGATGGTTATCTGAAAACAAATACTAGAAGCTAGAACAACCTAGTGAAGTACATGATTGTCTATGGCAGTACAAAAGAAGATTGCATAACTGGAGACCATGCAACCTCTGTTTTTTTCCCAGGCACTGGACTGTGCAAAACTCACTTACACAGGGTATATGTAAAAGTGTCCATAAAAGAATAAGAAAAATGTCAAGAAATGCTTGAACACAGTTTATCCATATTGATAAAACTGACCTTTCCATGCTTTACAACACTCACATCCTCCAGGGAACATATTGCGCTCTGTAACCAGAAAAGGGTATAATTTAACTGTCAGCAATTGACAAATATTAAGAAGCTGTAAGCCATATTGGTAAACAGCGAGATATAAATGACAAAATTAGAGCAGATCAATCAATCATTTGATCGACAGCCAGTAGCTGGTTGGACCATCTCAAATCGGGAAAATAGAACACTCTTACAAGTAATCACAAGGGTTTCTACTTTCTAGAACCATCATATAAGGAATTCTAATGGTAACATCATATCTCAGGGGCATCAATATTTATTACACAGGAAAAGAGAAGTTTTGGCATACAACAACAACAACAACATACCTAATGTAATCCCACAAAGTGGGATCAGTGTAATTACAAATCATTTCATAGTGTAATTACAATTCATAAACCCAGTTGTAATACTCTATCAAACAAATTAGAACACATGCACCAACCATTTAAATCCAGTTCTTGTTTTCAACTCTCTCAAAGTTCAATAAATTGTGTGTGTTGTATCATGTATGTATATATGTATGTGTAAAGAGAGAGGGACAAACCAAGTAATCTTTGGACAAATATGAGTTAAACTGAAAAAGGAAAGTGTATTTGAACTTGAAAAAAAAAAGTTTGTACAGTTGAGATTTGTGATGTAAGTTGAAGATTTGAGAAACTTCATTTGGAAAACAACTTCAAACCAGAACCCAAAACTTCCAAATTTCAACTTGCATTGCAAATGCTGCTTCAGTATTTGCTTGTAAATCTATGAGTCGATCAGGTCCTAAGTGTCTCCAAGAATCCAAGTTCAGAACCTGGGAATAATAAGAGGTAGTCCTTACGCAGTTGTAAAGTCATGAAATCTAAGCACGAAGCATAACGTGCAGCTGCTTCAGTATTTTATGATCACATAATGAATTCTCTATTATCTAAATTAGCGGATATTGATTCAGTTCCGTACAAATACATTGCTTAACTTACAAAATTGGGGTAAACAATCCACGAGTGACTCACAACTCACAAATTTCATACAAGTACTATTTATCAAGTTATATATCCAAACTTTCAGACTTTTTAAGCCAACATCACCCAAGTGTGGAATCTTGAATTCCCAGTCTACCGGACTATTACAGGATACAAAAAACAAAAAGAACCCCATCGAAAACATACTGATGGAGAGAAATTTAACCAATTACCTGAACAGGGAAGTCCATCTGCGGTCTCCTAGTAGACCAGTTGATGTTATCCCAGTTCACTGTTGGCGGAAACATCTTGTAGTCTTTTTGCATAAAGAATCCCTGTCCAGGATATTGTGTTAACACGTCTAAAAGAAAATGTTTCTTCATTCTGAAATTATTAATACATAAATAGCAACCTGGCATTCTTCAGCAATGATATTGATGGATTCAAGCCACTTAACTGAACGGGCACCTATCACACCTGGGACAACCACACGCAGTGGATAGCCATGATCCCTATTAAGTGGCTTCACACATGAATCCAGTAAGGTCAGTATAGCAGGTTGCAAGTTGAGCTTCAACTTATCAGGTTTTAAAAGGAAATTGCAAGGGCCGAAGCAAAAATTTCCAAGCTAACATCCAAGACACTAGAGTTCTCATTACCAAGCATATCGAGCATAGAAACAAAATTACAAAGTAAATTTAGAATAGCATGCCCAAAATGCCACTTTTTATTAAGAAGGCTCAACATGCAATTAGAGATATCATTCTCTGCAAATCAGATATCCCCCTCTTTCTTCCCATTGATTGCTCTTTGATGGACTGCTCAACCAAATAGATGACATTAATTTTAAGTGGAAATAAATTCAGAAAGCAACTACACCATTGGGAAAGCTGATTAACGACAATAGGTCAAATCGAGATAAGAATGAAGTTGCACACAACCTTGAATGTAAAGCATACCATCATCTTAAAATATGATAAAAGATGAAACTGAGAAAATGGACATGTTTATAATAATGCTGGAAGACAAAAAGATTTGTATTACCTCGCCATTCATCTCATATGCAAGCAGAACATCAGCTTCAGGGTTTGTAGCCTGACTCAATGGAATTGATGCCTTATAAGGACCTCCATTTTCCTCCTGGAATCATAAATATGTTGCTGAGCAGAGAAATTTTACAGCAAAGTACATATTTCTAATTTTTTTTAAAAAAAAAGTAAAAGAAGAAAAGGGCAAAAAGGAAACAACATTTTTTATATAGGAATAAGATATCCTACATAATCACCTTACACTTGTCAATGCTCACAAACTCAACATGTTTTCCTCCAGATTGTGTGATATTTGTCAAATAAGGTATTCCAACTAATTCCAGAACATCTGCCAGTTTCGCCCCACCCCAAACAGCTGAAATGCACACCAATGTAATTAGTTAAATGAAAATTTATTTTTTTAAATAAAATAAAGCATCAACAAGCATTTAAGCAGAACAGGCTTTTGTCCAAGAACGAACCCACTGACACACATCAATTGGAAAAAGTGATTTCTGGTGGAGGGAACAATGCATCAATATAACTTAAAATTCATAACTACTACTTGGCAGTTATAGTTTCTATCAGATAGATAGATGCAAATGGTTTAATTAATTCTTTATCATATTCACAAGATAATGAATTAGAATAAAAGATAAATTCTTATACTCCTTTCATTAAATCGTTACAAGTTCCACAGGTTTTTAATCTCATTATGACTTGGTCGTTCGGAAGAGCAATTAACTCGATCAGAATAGTGGAATAGAAGGCAGTAAAAGAATTTAATACTCCTTTCTTTTCCAATCGCCCCGCGAAGACTTATTTCTCCATTTGTCCTCGTTTAAGCTGGTCATAATTTGGCCTAGTATAGAGCTTTTTTTGTTTGAATTTTGGTTTTTTTAACCCATGTTAAATTGAGCTTAAGATGTTAATTTGACTCTTTTTTTATTATATAAGTATCAGGACAAAAGCAGAGATAAGAAGTTGTACAGGCTTTGCTAAGACGAGGGACAAGAAGGCCCGAGATCTGAAACAAGTCAAGTGCATCAAAGACGAGGACGGTAAAGTTTTGACTGAGAGTCATCGAGATTTTGTAAGGGTATAAAGTTTTAGGAGATTAAGGAGGCTATTCGTAAGATGAGAAGGAAGAGGGCAACCAAACCAGACGAAATCCTGGTGGAATGTTGGGAAACAGAAGGCAAGGCACGTATGAAGTGGCTAACTGAGTTGTTTGACGTTATTTTTAAAACGACAAAAAAGCCTGAAGAATGGAGGCAGAGTACAATGATCTCGTTGAACAAGGATAATGGTGATATTCAGAATGGCAATAACTATAGGGATATCAAGCTACTACGCCACAATATGGAAGTTTGGGAGAGAGGGATAGGAATGAAGGTGATGGAGGAGTGTATCTATTACATATGGTGTTCATTAACCTAGAAAAAGCATATGACAGTCACTAGAGTAATTCTAGGGAGATGCTGGAAGGCTAGAGATGTACTTGTAGCATATATTAGGGAGGTTAGGACATGTACGATGGTGCTAAGACCCGAGTAAGAACTATGGGAGAGACATAGAGCACTTCCCAGTAGTGATGGGTTGCACCAGGGATCAGCTCTTAGCTTGTTTTTATTTGCTTTGGTGATGAATGAATTGACGCAACATATCTAAGGGGAAGTGTTATGGTGTATGTTACTTGCATATCACATAGTATTGATTGACGAGACATATGACGAAGTTAATGATAAGCTGGACAGACCCTTGAGTCTAAAGAGTTCAGGTTGAGCGGGACTAAGACATAGTACTTAAAGTGTAAGTTAGTGAAGTAACTCACAAGGCAGATGTGAGAATAAGAATTGATATACAAGTCCTCCCCAACGGATAAAGTTTCAAGTATTTTGGGTTTATAATCCAAAAAAATAGGGAGATCAACGATGATGTTGCGGATCGTATTGGAGCAAGGTGGATGAAATGGAGGCTCGCATCTGATGTCATGTGTGATAAGAATGTGCCGCTAAGTCTTAAAGGTAAGTTTTGTCGAATGGTTGTTAGACCAGCTATGTAATATAAGGTAGAGTATTGATCGGTCAAAAACTCGTACTTCAGAGAAATAAAAGTAGCGGAGATGAAGATTCCAAGGTGGGAGTGACATCCGTGATGGACAAGATGAGGGAAGGGAAGTGATGCTGAGATGGTCGGACACGTGAAGAGAAGATGCACGGATGCGCTAGTGAGGAGGTGTGAGAGATTGTCTATGGTGAGTTTGCGAAGTGGTAAGGGTAGGGCTAAGAAGTATTGGGGGAGAGATAATTAGACAGGACATGACACATCTACAACTTGCCAAGGACATGACCCAAAATAGAAGGATATAGAGATAGGGGATTAGGGTATAAAGCTAGTAGGTAGTCGACAGTTGTCTAGTTTTCCTTCTCAATACTTTTTCTTGAGTAAAGTTATCAAATCATATTAGAAAAATATTAAGAAGATGATCCAAACAAAACATGAAGCAAACTTAGGCTTAAAACTATAAAACAGGCAAAAGAATTCCCTAAATATTCTACTTTTCAATATTGTTACTATTACTCTCCCATTATCTTATCCTTTGATTGTTATTATTATATGTTATTGCCTTGCTTCAGTTATCGTATTATTTGTTGTTCTTCTTCTTCTTTTCTACATTATTTACTTCTGCATTATGCACTATTGTATTTTCTTTTCAAACCAGCTTTGAAATGTTTTTCTTGAGACGAGGGTTTATCAAAACAACCTCTCAACCTTCATAAGTTAAGGATAAGGTCTGCATACACTCCGCCTTTCCAAAACCCCACATGTGGATTATACTAGGTATGTTGATGTTATTATATAAATACCATGGGAAAAATATTGAAATCATAACAGAAAAGTTTTGATACAGAAAATATCACATTCTTTAAATGATTTTTGAGATCTTGAAAACTGTGAAAATCATTTAAAAGAAGACTATAAGTGGGAACATCACAAATTACTGGAGTAAAGTGAATAGAAATACTAAACAATTTTTGTTTCCTATGTTAAATAGTTGTCAAATTTAATGTCCCAAGTTTCACATTTTTCTCAACACTAGGTCACTTAACTCTCTCATAGGAATGAGACACTGGGATATTTAAAATCTCTTAAGCTCTGTCAACTAAGTCAACAACAACATAACGGTGTGATCCCACAAGGGGGCTTCATGGTGGTATCCTTTTCAATCCAAGGATGAAGTAAATCATAGAACAAAAAACCATTGTGTATGGTACTGTAGTAAGTGGACCAAGCAAAATTCCCTTAACTCTCTTCTGTTAGTCCTTATTGTTCTGTACTTGAATAGAATTGCATTAGTAGAAATTTGGCCACTCTAATAATCTTTAAGATTGTGTTTGGCTACTTAGAGAAGTCCCTTCTGGAACATTCGATAAAATTGGAAGTGTACTTAGAGAAGAATGTGCATGCATGATCACAAGCAGATAATGAATAGAAATGTAGACTTCTCAACATAGTAAAGTTGAACTACGTCTACCTATTGGTGACTTCTCCATCCTTTATTTCTCAATTTCTACATTAGTAGATGAGAACTATATATTAGATCAAGCATTTAAATGAATGAAACACTGCAAGTCTAACCAATGGACACCAAAATATGCTTGTATTACCCTAGATGAAAAGCTTCATTTGTTTTCACAAGATGTCAAAACAAAAAAGGAATATATTTCTTAGTAGGAAAAGAGTAAGATGAAAGATAACTTGCCAAGAAATCTGAATCAACTAACCATTTCCTATAGCAGCAATATCCCAACCAACTCCTTTCACTGTTCGACTCTTGCTCATAGCCGTTCTTCTGTTACCAGCACACTAGAGAAGGATTAAACAGATTAGTTTTGCAAATAGCTGAACCATCAGCAGTAGTGCATATTCCCCTTGGAGAATTTTATAAGATATGGCCCAAAAATTCTTTTCCAATTTCATCATTTCCCACCACAATTCTCTCCAAGCAACAAACACAGTGATCTAGAGGCAGAGCATGAGAATTTACCTGTAAAGTGGCAGTAACGGTATATTTTGGAAGCTTCCTGTTATTTATAAACAAAAAAAAAAAACATCAATTATTTGAGTGAGTTGCATGAAAATTGAAGTATTGATGCAGTGTACAGTCTTGGTATCCTCACCAAATATCCTTCATAAACAACTCTTTGGAATTTTTTATAAGACCACACAGAGAAACGGAATACCTGAAGAATGGCTAAGCACTATCAGGCCAAAGCTCTAAAAAGTAACAAAACCATGAAAGATTTTACAAAAGACAAGCCAAGGTATAAAACCTCTCTATGTCATCCACTACTGGTATGGGTCCGTGGTTTCTCTTGTAAAAGAAATCAACAGGAGTGACATAAGCTGAAATCAGATCTGAACGAGTTGGCTCAGCATTAAAGGGTTCCTACAACAAAAGTTAGAAAATTGGCAATTCCCGTAATAATTCGATCAGCAGACAGTCTTAACCAATTAGCAGAAAATCACAAAGAAACTCCACGAAAACGATGAAAATATAACATGATTCATAAGCATTCAGACACTGAATCAGCTTTTGGGAAAAAGATTCTAATTGAAAAAAAAAAAAACGAATTGCTTCAACATTTAGGCTTTTGGCGAAACTAACAAAAAAGAAATGGAAGATCATATCGAGTTTTACATAGCGCCACACCGGAATAAACATCGGAATTACTACCATTCACTCTCAAAATTTGAGGGTTCAGATAATTGTTCAATTGGAAAACTTAATTGCACCGATCTTTACAGACGTATTACAGTGTGACAAAATAATAAAGAAAAACGATAGTGATTAGAGTAACCTTAGCATTAATTTTAAGGCGAGGATGGCGACGGGGTTCTCGCGAATAATCGGAGGGTCCTTTAATCCCAGGCATCTCTCACTTCTCAGTTTCCTCTGCCGCCGGCTTCTCTGCACACCAGCTGGGGGTGTGTGTATGTGTGACTGAGTGCCAAAGAGATGGAGGTGGTTTGTACAAATATTGGAGTGGCCCTACTACGTGACGAAGTTGAGGCTAAGAAGAAAAGCTGTTCATGTTGTTGGGAATCAAAACGGTGCGGTGTGATATCTGATGTGTCCGAACATTGTAAGGTCGAGGTCGCCTCGATTGCCACGGTGGATTTATTGGAATCGGCATGGCAATTTCTCTATATTGTCTATTTCATCTTTACCAATGTGCCCATTGTTTTTGGTTTTTTGCTAGCAGCGTTGAATTAAGGGAAAAGTACATACTTCGTCCGTTATAAGTATCCTTTTTAATTATTTGAATAAGATTTATATATTTTTTTAATAAAAAAGTTAATAAAAATTATAATTTAATTAAAATATAATTATTTTTTTATATTCTAAAATTAAGTATTAAGAATAGAATTGAAAAAAAATAATCAATTATTTCTTAAATTTCTACATTGACAACTATTTTGGAACAATATTTTTAGGACCCGTTTGGCCATGCGAGATAAAATCATGATATTAAATCATATGAGATGAAGTTTGAAGTTTTGTTTGGACATGCAATTTGGGATCTTTAAGTTATATTTTTTCCTCAAGAACATAAGAACCTCATAAGTTGTAAAAACTATTCAAATTGTCCAAATTCTTATACGATCTTACCAAATAAGTAAAAGTTTATAATAAGATATAATACACTACCACAAAGCCATTTTAAAAAAAATACAAGTTAAAAACCGAACTTTAGTTCAATAAAAAGTTAAATTAAACATGAGTTGTAGTGTACTACTCTTTAATATAGTATGGACAATCTCCTCATGGACAATATAATAGTTGGCAAAGGTTGTTTACATTTATTAAATAAATGGTTGGTATATATAAAATGATGGACTTTTTTTCACAAAATATAAACTCGTGGGTTAAATTTTGCATTGAAAAAATTTCATCTCATGATTTGAAATCTCAAATCAAGCTTTTTGGAGAATTTGTGATTTCATCTCATGATTTAAAATTATGAGATGAAATTGCATGTCCAAAAACGGTGATTTCATTTCAAAATTTCAAATCACAACATGAAATCGCATGTCCAAACGCCTACTTAGTGTACCTATCAAGTAAAAAGAAACGGAAGGAGTACTATTTACAACCGACTATCATTTTACTTTTATACCCACTAATTAATTACAGAAAATATCTCATCTCACAATTCTTAAAAATACCATCATAGTTTATATATCCACATATTGTCATAGTATCACTAAGAATGAGTAGTCCTTCGAGAATACATGTACTCTTCAATCATTTATCATATCATCACAATATGTCAATACACTGACATGGTATCATGAATGACTGGTTAGGTCATTCAACGAGAAAATCCTCAATCCCTCGTGATACCATCATAATATATTTATGTAATATCATGGTATAATTAAAGAATAAGCAGTCCTATAGAAATACACTATCACGTCCCGCCTTAGGAGGCATGACTAGCACTCGGTGCCCTACTGGAACCTGTTTGAGCTGACTAAGCCTACGCACCTCTGGTGCAAGACTAATACTAACTCTCAAATCAAGAAAACGACGGGTTATATCTCGGCTGTAAACATAGCCCCCCGCCGATAAGGCCTTATAATCACCTGTAAAAGAAAACAGCTAACCAGACACAAGTAGTAATAGGAAATCCTATGCGAGCCGATAAAACCACCATGGTGTCTAGTTATGATTGAAAAGTAAACCAGTACTAAACTAAGCTATGGCCGACAAGGCCGCTAACTAACAACTAAACAAGGCCCCACACGCCCAACACACAAGATAAAACACATATGGGCCCCACACGGCCATCAACAGCTAACCACAGGGAATCTGAAACAATCTGCAAGCCTCTAGGAGTAATATGATGATCGGGAGAAGGACCCGACCTACCCATAAACTGTACAATCAAAAGAAGTAAACCCTCCATCTACAATTTCCGGAGGAAGTGAGCCGACTGTTCTAACAATCCTGGATGAAATCTAAGAGGGACCTGCTACTCGGCTATCTACACCTGCAGGAAAGTAATGCAACGCCCCGAAAGGGTGTCAATACAATATGTACTGAATATGTAAGACAATAATTGTAAATGACTGAATAAAAGAAATGAAACTGAGATTAACTGAAATTGAGGGATAGAGGTCATACCTGAATAGTTGAACTTCCTATCATCTAATTACCAGTAACTAAAGCAAACAAGAACCTTACCTGGCCCCCATAAGTCGGAAGGTACAACCAGCACAGAATAACCCACCTGGGGTCCCCATAAGCCCTGGTGAGTACACCTCAATCTATGTACCCCTAGCAAGGTCACATTGGGTCAACTAATAGCTATAGCCATCCTATCAGTCCCCTGGGTCTACAACTGAGCCCGCTCGGCCCCTGACTGTAGCTGTGTCTAAGTCCAGTGGACTTCTAATATCTGCACCCCAGGCACTGGGCTTGACGGGGGTGTGGTGTCGATACGGCATATAATAGTCCAGCCATGGAATGGACTGTATGAGGACCTGGGACCTCATCTTCGTCTCTCGCGGATGGTATACCGCTCTGTGGAGCGACGTCATCTCGCCCCTGGGGGGCGTCGACACAGCTAGTAACCCTGAGGTTGGTCATGAAGGGCTATACAAGGCAAGTCAAATCCCAAACTAAACATAGAATGCTGGTATTAGCTAATAACAACAACTAATCATGATCAATATACTTTTGATTCTCTTACGGGGATTTAAACTGAGTTATGATACTAAGGAAACTAACTTGCCGAAGGAAATTCGCCTTAACATACCTTGACCGTCGATTTTCTTATTAACTGGCGGGTTTTAATTCGTATTTAACAACTCTTTTCAATTGAAATCGTACTACTGGGAGAAAGAGGCTAGTTTTAATACTAAATTCGGCAAAAACGATAACTTTATATATAAATATTAACTATATTTCAACTTGATGGAACACGGTCGAAAACGTAAAATTTCTCGGGAGTTCAGAAGGGAGAAATACTTACTTGAAGTCTGTGATTGTATAGAAATTAGTTTGGAGCAATTCCAACAACTTTGGCTCGGCGGGGTTATGATTCGCCGGGCGAATTTTGTGAAAATCACTCTGTAGTAATGCTCTCTGCAGCCTTAAACTTCGATACTCAAAATTAATTTGAATTTGGGCAGCGTTTTGTAGCGTAAACGGAAGAATTTAAGTTAAAAATGTCCCAACCTTGCTTTTGGGACAAAGATCTGTATATATCAAATGTTTTATCAACACAAGGGACTTTATATATATATATATATATATACACACACACACACACTTGGCGGTGGACACGGGGTCCATGGCACAGATCCCACCGCGCCAAAACATGGGCGTGCTGCAGAGCCCAATACGGAGGGAGGGGGTCCGTGACACGCTGCCCCCGTCGCAGCCTGCTCCGGCCTTCTCCCGCTAGGTCTCGATTCCGCGCTCATTCGATCTTTCCCCTGGCCCTTTCTCGTACGTGTTGCACTCTAAAACTCTTAACCAACGTACGAATAAGCCGACTAGACGTTAGGAACTTACGGAGTGTAACATACGCTCTTTAATCATGCATGATATTATCATAATATATTCATATCTTGTCATGGCATGATGGTCACTTATGTGCAAAAGACGTTCAAGCTCGAAATGTGGTACGAATGATAATTATTTTGGCTGATTGAGCATTCCGCAAATTAGTATGAGAAAAGGCATTTTGATATAATTAGTTTAGTTTTATGGTATATTTTATGTACTTTTTCCTTAAATTAAACGATAAGAATGAGTCTGAGATAATAAAATGATTGATCAATAATTCATTTAAAAATTATTTAAATTAAAATGAATAAAATTGATATCCAACTTAACTTAATCTAATCAATTCTTTTTTTAATTTTTTTTTACTTCTATAAATATTTGATTATATAATATAAAAAAAATATTACTGTATAAACATATGCAACAAAAAAAATATTTGAACAAAAAAATTTATTTAATAAATTTAAATTACATATCAATTTAATTTTTAAATGAATTAAATAGATAAATCAAAAGTAATTAAGTTAATAAATAAATAGGGATGGATTGAGTAGGTCATGTTTTCGTAGATTATTTTTTGCCTCCTTTTCGCTAATGTTTCTCCTTTTCCTTTTCTTCTTCCGAGTCCAATATTTAATTCCCATTGAAGATTAGTCTTCTTTTTTTCTCATTCATGTGACAATGTTGGGCCTAATCAATTAAGTGAATGAAGATAAAATAGATATGGAAATTATTAAATATAGTTCTATACAAAGCAAATCAATTATTTTGAAGTATACTACCCCAAAAAAAAAAAAAAGTGTCACTTCGAATGATGGAGAGTAGTAGGAAACATCACTGGACCATCACAGAGCTCAAATGCTCCCACTAGTATGTAATTTTTGCATAAGTATTCAACTAATCAAAAAATATATTAACTGCGAGAAGAATAAGTTTAGTTATATTTTAAAGTAAAATCAAATAAATCAACAATTGTCTAAATTGGTCAAATTTTACTTCTAACGGATTTCGAAACTGATGTATGAGATTAGACAAAACCTATTAAATATTGGCTAAATATATTATAACATGTTCTAATTTAGCATTTAAAATATATGATAAAACATTTTTATTGAGTATTTTCATCTTAATTTAATTTAAAAAATAATATTTAAAGTGAATAACTTATCCATTTAATAAGCACAGTATTTTTCCCCAAATTTTAGTTATAAGTGTTTAATAGAAATTAGAGTCAATGTGTTCGGTTGCTCAATGAAGTTATAGACATCTAATGACAAGTTTTACGAGGTAATCCATGTATTCGGCATTAAATGTTTGATCATGTTTCATGATTGACAGACAGTTTATATATGTCTAAGAAGGTGCTCTGAAATATGGTTCCGCCAAAATGATCCTCTTCAAGGTCAGGGGACGACTCCATTACAGGCACCTCTGTACTATCACTTATCGTCCTCCTCCTCCACCATCACGCAGTCCTCCACACCTCTCTCTCCTAGCCGACCAATGCGCTTCAATGCACCAACTCAAGCAAATCCATGCCCAAATGATCGTCAGAGGCCGTATCCACGACAATTATGCCGCCAGTCGCTTACTCTCCTTCTGTGCTCTCTCCGAATCAGGCAGCCTTTCTTATGCCGCAAGACTTTTCTACAGTATCAACGACCCCAATTCATTCATGTGGAACACTCTCATAAGAGCTCAAGCTGGTAGCTCAAGTCCCCGACAAGCCTTGCTTCTTTATGTAAAGATGCGAAGGCTTTGCGTCACTCCTGGTAAACATACATTCCCTTTTGTGCTGAAAGCTTGTTCCAACGTGATGTGTATTTATGTTAGTAGACAAGTGCATTGTCATGCTATCAAATTTGGGTTAGATTTAGATTTGCATGTTGTAAATGGTTTGATCAGGGCATATTCTGTTTCTCGTGTATTAAAGGATGCCTGGAGAGTGTTTGATGAAGTTCCTGAGAGAAATTTGAGTATTTGGACGACGATGATTTGTGGATTTGCTCAGAATGATAAATATGGTGACGCTATTCACTTGTTTGAGTGCATGCTTGCGGATGGAATGGAGCCCAACGGAGCCACCTTGGCTTCTGTGTTGTCAGCTTGTGCCCAGTCGGGTAGCTTGCAATTAGGAGTACAAATTCACGTATATATGGAAGAAATTGGGATAGAATTAGGAGTGATTCTTGGCACGGCATTGGTGAACATGTATGCAAAGAACGGTGCCATAGTAGAAGCAAAGAAGTGTTTTAGTGGTATGAGAGAAAGGAACATCGCAACTTGGAATGCAATGATTTGCGGGTTAGCTGCTCATGGACATGCAAAGGAAGCAATTAACTTCTTTAAGAAGATAGAACAAGAAAAAGTGAAGCCAAATGACATTACATTGGTTGGGGTTCTATCAGCATGCTGCCATGCTGGATTGTTTGATTATGGTGAAGGAATATTTTACTCCATGAAAGAGTTGTACGGTATAGAGCCCAAGATTGAGCATTACGGATGCATGGTTGACATTCTTGGGCGTGATGGGAAACTGCTAGAAGCTGAGCAGCTCATAAGAGGAATGATTTGGAAGGCTGATGTGGTTATCTGGGGATCCTTATTGCACGCATGTCAGAGCCATGGAAGCATAGATATTGCAGAACGAGTTGTGAAAGAAATTCTGCTTTTGAATCCAAATAGTCATGGAGTTCATGTTGTCTTATCTAATATGTATGCAGAGGCTGAAAGATGGGAGGATGTGGTAAAACTAAGGAAGCAGATGAAGGAAGGAAGCTTAAAGAAAACACCCGGTTGGAGCCTTGTAAATGCTGCTATATGATTTTGCTCGTTATTTGTAAAATCTTTTTCATCAACCATCACAAGGAAAATTTTTATTGTGATCGGTGACTCTTAATTATATATTTGAAGGAGATCACACTACCAAATTTCACGACTACATTTCGGGACCTGAATGTCATCACATTTGTGAGAAATAAAATCATCGGACAAGTTTGGTTAGGTAGACAGGTGATTTGAACAAAGGTGAATGTCAAAGCAAGTCTTACTTGAAACATGAACCTTCACTAGTTCTAAATCTTTGTTGAATGGGCTTGCTGGAAGTACCAAAGGTTACGCGACAACACCAGCAGACTCTCTTTGACAGTTCTCAGGCAGTGCTTACTCTCCGAGGAATACTTTTTATGCTCCAAGATTCTGTCTGAATCCTGGAGGAGGGTTCATATTAATGATGTTCAAGGTGGTCCGTCTGATCTGAAATCGACCTCTTCCTTCCTATTTATATCCTTTTTCCGAAGTGCTGCAAGGAGAGTGTGGGATACTACTGTCACAGCTGTTTCTCTTTTCTTTATATCAGATGACAATATTCTTTCACCGCTAACAGCTACTTGATGTACAAGGCCAATAATCAAGCATGTCTGATAAAAGAGAAGATTTTTGAAGACCGAGGAACAGAGAGTATCCACAACAGCTTAAATTTGATTGAAAGGAGAACCATACCTCGGTGGGAATTTCAAGGTGCACTCCAGCTTTCTGCTCGTGCATACGAGCATCATTGCAGGAATAAACAAGCTGTGCCGCTGAGTGAAGGAACCAAGATGCAAAAATGTTTATCTACGGATTGTTCAGCTCTTTTCTCTATCTACGGATAGTGTTTAATACTCTTGAACATAGTTCTGGTGAGAATCTGGGAACTCTAGAAAGATTCCAGATAGTACAACTCAGACCTGTGATTGTAATTGACGAACTTTTTCCAAAGGCACACATGAATTCGTTGCTAGGAGCCACAAATGACGTGTGCGAAAAAAAATCTGATTGTAAGGGTTCAGTTGCACTGATTCTGCTCAACTCAACATACCGCAGCAATAAGACCAGGCTAACAAAATGGTTATTGAATGATATCAGAAAGGCAGGATGTCCACAAAATTTAGCTTCCAAATCCAGGCAATAAAGATGCTGTGTTTTTTTCATCATCAGATAAATGAGGTTGCTTAGCACTTCTGATGGGAATAACCTGATATATCCGTGCGGCTCTAGTTCTACGCCTTGTAACTCCGCTTCATGCATGATTGTCTAGCTAACTAGCTCATGCATGAATTAATACGTTGGGTCAATCACTTTGACATATTGTATTTCATTCATGAAGCTTTCTGACATTCTGTATTGCAGTCATATGTTTCGATTGAGTACAAACATTTTTTATCTATTTTAGATTGGAAAACACTTGATTTTGCGAGGAAATATTACCCAGCAAAAGTGAAAATGCTTTTTCTACCTGCGATTGTGAACCAAATTGAGGACTGTGCAGTTTGTCCACATCAAATACTCAGAAAGTAAAGTTTAACATAATTATTTTGGTCGATCTATCTGGATTGTTACCTCGCATACTCCGTATTCACAATACTAATATGACTACAAACGTGGCCTGCTTTTCGTACTGTATATGAGCAGTTGGAGGACCATCATCAGTCCCAGCCAAGATTGGGGACACATCACTCAATCACTGTTCCATAATGAGCAAGAGAGCCACATTGTTTCTGCAAAAACTTGTTGCTTGATACACTTCTCCATCAATCCGATATTTTTATAACAAAGTCACACCAAATTCCTTGGTGGATATACACACTGGCATTCCCTAAAAGGAAATAAATGTTAAGAATTCACACGGTACAAATCGGATGAAGCGGAGTTCCTTGTAAGATATAGAAACACATTCGCTCTTTGACCCATTACATAATCATCTTAATTGTCTCAAGTTTACTGTGAGATTACATACTAAATTTGTGAAGCCACTTTGCAAATATCTTCAGAGATAAGCATTGCACTTATTTGGCTTACACAAGCCAATCCTAAATCTACGACCTCTTAAGCAGACTTGCCCCACAAAGCTTGCGCTATGGAAAATCTACGGACATCACACTGCTGACATGAACCACAAACCTATAACATTCACACAGGCTACAGTTCCTTATGCTTACTAGTACAGGACATCGGCACGTGCACATAGCACCTAAACACCAGCTTTTTCACAGAGATCTAGCAAGTCCAAAGTCTGCAAAACCGATAAGGTTTTAGGGGTTAAAAGTCAGTGGTCTGCCCATAACAGGTGCATGGAACTTATATGAGTAGAATCTCATCTTACCTCAGGCACAGAGAGCTCCAGGCGGAACTTGGGGCCATCATAATGATGTAAAACTGGTCTAAAAGCATCTTCCTCCAAAGGCTTACAGATTTTCCGGACACGGATCCTCACCTAAGCATTAAGTAGGTGAAACTAAGAAAACCTATACAGATCCTTAAGAGCCTTGATAGAAAATAAGCTGTAATTCATAACCTTACCTGAGCAGGGAACCTTGACTCTCCTTTGCACTTTTTATCCTCCCAGGCAGTTGGATCAATGTTAGAACCTCCAAAACTCGATGCCTGCTCAGATAGTTCAACGAAAAAGTCTCAGGCCATGCTGGAGACTTTATTGGATTGAATCCAATTTTTCTTTAATATCTATGAACACAGTTAGACAAGTAACGAGATAGGCCTTCCACTGAAGCTATTTAAAAAAAGAAGCTTGTGGTGCTCATGTTTAACAACATAGTAATCAGAACTCATTTTTGGCTAGAAATAAGAAGCCAGCAAGTTAATGCTCAGGGAAAAAGCTGCAAAGTCATAAGGTTCCTGATAAAGTATGAAGCACATTAAGGCACCAGACTTAGCACAAGGTAAGAAAAATTTTCTAACCGCAGAATTAAGAAAATCTGATAGGAGAAGAATCAGCTATTCTTTGCACGAATATAAATCTTATGCTTCACACTTCAAGCAATCATGTACAACGATGTGAATCTGTACGGAATGCAGCATCCAACATGATATTTGATGTTAATTTACTCTTTTAGTTATAGAAATATAAAACAGTTGATTTATCATCGGTTTGAACTCACACCAGTATAGTCAAAAGTTTCTGCAACTAACCTCAAAGATACCATGCAACTGGTGAGTAGTGTAATTATATAGGAACAAGGGTAACCCTGGTGTTATTGCCCTCACAGAATCTCTGTATCTAGGAGGAAGGCCTGCAAATAAATTATTGGAGTTGAGAAGAGGAGATAATAATTGGAAAGAAATTACTTCCTAGTCATCATCTATTTATCAATGATCTTAACTTTTGTCGGTACTTGGCCATGTTGTGATTGGAGTTGAGAAGAGGTGATAGCAATTCCGAAGAAGAGTCTACTTAGAGCTACTAACAAAATCGGATTTCATTTTCTTCAATTGTTGGCTAGTTGCTCTTTTAGCTTCAACAATAAATAGCATAAACCACTGGTTGTTAACTAAGCAGGCTCAGCATGCAGTGAGTCCAACTAATAACAAAACATAAAGTCCCTGTCTATCGTATACCAGACGCAATGGTACACTTGGGGCAGACAATGCTTAACATGATAGGGAAAAGATAATTACCGAAAAGCAGGCGCTTTAAGTCCTCCTGCATTGTGTCATTGTTACAAACAAATATATATCCACCAAGAACCTCATTCTTCGGCAGTGTCTCAGCAGCAGGCAGAGTCTTAAACCTTTTTTCAGCAGAGTTATTTCCATTGGTGCTCTCAGTGTTGTTATTGTTATTCTTGCCAGGTTCCTTGTTATAGCTTCCAGTGTCGAACTTGCTTAAAGACGAATTTCCCAAGCTGTTAAAATTGGGTTTAAGATGAGCTGGATTTGCATTGTAAATGCCATCCATAATGTGATTCTTGCTCATATTTGCAGTCATCTTGTTATCCAAATTTAACATATTGAAGTTAAGGCTTTCCCACTTGTTATATTCCTGAAACACAGGATTACCCCTGGGCCTAATTTCAGTCGAGCTCTTTGAAAGGTCAAGGTTATTCCTCCGTTCACCCTTGTACTTCATTTGCTCAGCCAATTTTAGTGCAGCTGTTGACCATTTATGATCCTCTGAGATTTTTGATTGTCCTCGAAGCTCATCCCCAAATTGCCAGTAGCTGTGCATATTCTCCATGTTGCCGTATCTGATGACAGAAGTATATATGGCTTTTCTTAAAAGAAGCATAAATAAGTTCAGACATAATCATCAATCATGATAAGTGAGTCAACCATAGCAATTCAATCTATACGAACATATGATAGAAAGAAGAGACAAAGCAAATAACTTTCTAACTCAACAAGTAGCAATATTTGAACTTGATTGAGATCAGCTAATTAATAGCCTCAAGAATCAACATCAAGGTAATGGCAACGTGAAAGGATTTAAGAATAGCAAATCACCTCTCTTTGTAGGAAAAAGAACCTACAGAATAATATGGTTTGTCGGCATAAACAAAAAAGAACTTGGAAAATTAGTTATGCGGTGTTAAAATAGCAGCATTTTTTGTCGAATAAAGTTGAAAACAAGAATAACTCATCTTCATTCAACAAAATTTCCCAAAAGTTGCTAACTTCACAAAGGAAAAGAGATCAAAGAAACAAAATTGATATAAACAAGGAAAATAACTTCAAAGACATTTACAACATCAAACAATCTGGATCCGAGATTAAGTGAAAATGCAGCAATATATAAGGCCGAAATTAAAGCTTACTACAAAAAGTAACAAGCATATCACAGAAACCCTATATTTTGGGGTTCAAAGCTAAAGACATAGAACTGTAGAAAGAAAGAGTGAATAAATAAAGTAAAAATAAATACATAAAAAACAAACTCACCTTTATCACTTCGGCTGCGAAGACCCCCGGAAGATGCGACGGAGGAGAAGGCAGTACAGATTTTTGGATATTTATGCATCCAATTTCAGCTTAGATGCCCTTGCTTTTTAACTTAATCACATTACTGCCATGATATTTTTTTGGAAAATAATATGGAGCTCAATGGATTAGTGTGACCGGGATATCCGTTTCAAACTCCTGATGACCAGTGGGCTCGGTGTATTGAGTCACGCGTGATATGCGGTGAAATTTAGTGTTGTCGGTCGAGTAATGGGCCCGAGTGGGATTTTTTATATATTTTTCTTTAATTAACTCAGCCAATATTTAATATTTATATTAGAATACAATTAAATTAAACTTTGCTTCATTTTTAGCATTTAAATTTAAGATCATTAATAATAGATTCCTTATTATTTTATCACAATCTTTATGAGTATCTTTTAATTTATTTTATATATTTAAAAAAATTATATTGTATATTAGGTGAGATAGTAATATTATCAAATTTAACTCGTGTTTTAAATTCTTATTTAATTTAACTCAATTTTTATGTAAATTGAAATTTACTTTTCATCTCTTAGTTCAACAACTCAAAAATACTGATATCATTTTTCTTCATCTAAATTCTCATTTCTTCTTTTCCGTGTTATTTTTAAGGTGATTTGGAGGTCAGATTTTTATATAATATTATAAAATTTATATTATATTAAAAACATGAAGAACCTTAGAAATGTTGATTAAATTTTTTGTTCTTGATTAAAAAACACTATAACAGACAAAATTGTTATTACTATTTTTATTAACTAATTAATATCCTCATACTTTGGACTTTAAAACTAATTAAAGTTGTACCTATTATATCTTTACTTATTTATAAAATGTAAGAACTCCTAATATTTAGTACCTTAAAATTAATTAAAAGTTTGCTTCTTAAATCTTTCCTTCTTTGAATAAATTGTGTTTGTGTAATGTACCTTCTAATTTGTTCTCAAATGCAATTTATAAATTGTGTTTGTAGAAGTGATTGCAAACGTGCTCGTAGAATGTTATTTATAAATTGTATTTAAGGCAATTTATAAATTGTGTTTGACGATTCGATTTATAAATTGTGTTTGCCAAATGCGATTTATAAATCGTATTTGTTGAATGTGATTTATAAATTGTGTTTGCATAATGCGATTATAAATTGTGAGTGTTTCGTGTTTGTTGATGCGATTTATAAACCGCGTTTGGTACGAAAGTAGTAGGAAGCTTGACCGTCAAATTTGAATAAAACTAGCCAAGCGTGTGTGATGCAATTTATAATTCATATTTTCTTAATATATTTATAAACTGTGTAAACTAGCTGTTATTCATAAATTATGTTTATTGAGTAGAATTTATAAATGAAGTCACATTTACCAGAATCTTTAAGTATCGTATTTATCGAATTCAATTGGTAAATAGTGATATCGGAATGCAATTTATATATTAAAAGTCCTATCATTTAATATTTTAAAATTAATTATATTTTGTTAACTTATAACAATCATTTCTTCATTAAGCTAACTAATTATTCATCACAATTTTTAACTTACAGTATGACAAAATAAATTAAAGAGTATAACTCCATTTTGCATTAATACGTTTAACTATATTGTTAATCAAAGAAAGAAAGAAAATGTAGAAACACAATATACTTTAAGTTGTTTCAATTAATTGAGTGTTCTTGTCATTCAATCTCTTTAGTTAAGTCTACACAATTCTTCCATTTCAAATTTATGTGAAGGTGTTTAATTAGACACATAGATTAAGAGGAAAAAAATGAGCTGAAATTATCTCATAAATGGTAAACTAAAAAGTTTAAATTTATATTATTACTAAATATTTGAAGTATAAAGCCCAGTAGCAAAATGTCGTTCACTTTTTTATCCTTTTAAAATGGAGTTCACAATTGACAAAATAGTCATTTAATTATTTATCTAAAATTAATTAAATTTTAGATATTAAATTCGTCCTTATTTGAAATATATATAAAATTTTAATATTTAGAAATTTAACAATGATCAAGATTTTACATTTTAATAAATAATTACACGTTGAACAAAATTATATTTATAATGCAAAAACATCTTATGTTTAGGACTTTTGAAAATATAATATTTTTTTTTAAGAAAAAAAAGACAACCCGGTGCACAAAATATTTTGTGTTAATAGGGACCAAAAAAAAGAGTCGTACCCCAAAGAGTGTGATATAAACAACCTACCTCAATTGCAAGCATTAGAGGTTATTTTTCACTAATTTTGATGAGTCTTTCTTAGTTTGGTGGCATAACAATTACTTAACAATCAATTACAAATATATAATGCATTTGTAATATGATATTAATTTATTAGTGTCAAAACAAGTCAATAATAAATTGCAATACAATTCTGTAAGTGTTAATTGTTTAAACGAATAACTTACACTATATGTTATAATATACTATACAACTTTGTATTAATGCATCTTCATAATGATAATATTTATATTTAACGTTAATGTTACACCCCGTAAGTTTCTAGCGTTTAGTCGGCCTATTCGCATGTTGGTTGAGAGTTTTAGAGTGTCATACGTATGAGGAAAGGGCCCGGGGAAAGGCCAAATGAGTGCTAAGTTGGGATTTCGCGAGAGGAGACCGAACGAAGCTGCCCAGAGGGGCAAAGTGGCACGGAGCTGATCCTCCGCGTTAGCCAACGTGGCACGGAGCTGAAACGGCGCGTTGGCCAACGTGCCACATTGCCTTGCATCCTGCTTCAAGTATATATAGGTCTCACCCTTAAATTTCATGATATTTCTCAAATATATACGACCAACAGAGTTGAGAGACGAAGAAAACATTTAATTTTCGTCCGATTACGCCGCTAAACGCCGTCCAAATTCAAATTAACTTCGGGTATCGAAATATAAGGCTGCAAGGAGCCTTTCTACGGAGTTAGTTTCGCGAAATTCGCCCGGCGTCCGTCGAGCCAAAACCGTTGGAATTGCTCCAAACTAGTGTCACTACGATCCTAGGCTTAAAGTAAGCATTTCTCCCTTTTAGACCTTCGAGAAATAACGAGGTTTCGACCATGTTCTGTAAAATAGAAAATATAGTTAGTATCTATATATAAAGTTTTCCTTTTGCCGAAATTAAAGTTAAAACTAGTCCTATCTTTCCAGTAACAAGATTTCAGTTAGGAAGAATAGCTGAATACCAGTCGAACCTCGCCAGTTAATCGGTAAACAACAATTGAGGTATGTTAAGGCATTTTCTTTCGGCAAGTTAGTTTATTCAGTATAATAATCCAGTATGAATCCCAATAAAGTATGTCAGGAGTATGTTGCCATGTTTAGTTGTCGTTGTTAGTGGAGTCTTGTAATTGTATTGTTTTGGACTGGATTATACCTGTATAGCTTCCGTGACCGCCCAGGGATAATAGCTGTGTCGACTCGTCCGCCAGGGGCGAGGATACGTCGCTCTATGGAGCGGCATGCCGTCCACAAGGGACGAAGATGGGGAGCCAGATCCTCATATTTGCCGTGGTTGGCCTATACACACCCCCGTCGAGCGCTTACGCCCGGGGTGTAGATATCAGGAATCCTCCGTACTCAGTACAACTATAGTCAGGGACCCAGCGGGCCCAGTTGCAGACCCAGGGGATCGGCAGGATGCTTATAGCTGGTAATTGACCCAGTATGACCTGGATAGGGGTATATAGATTGAGGTGTACTCACTAGGGCTAATTGGGGCAAGTGGGTTGTTCTATGCTGATTGTACCTTTTGGCTTATGGGGCCAGGTAAGGTTTATATTGCTTTAGTTACTGATAGCTAGACAGTAGGACGCCTCGTTTGTCAGGTATGAACCCTACCCTCCTTATTACAGTTATGTTTAGTCCTGATTTCACTACTTCAGTCAGCTTCAGTTCGTTTTCCTTACGTCAACTATTGTCAGTTCTATTTTCTTACTTTTAGTTATTTTCAGTTATTGCTTTACATACTCAGTACCTGTGGTACTGACGCCCTCTTTTGGGGAGCTGCATTACTTGCCTGCAGGTGCAGATAGACGAGGAGCAGGTCCCTCGTAATTTCAGTCAGCTATACAGAGCCGTCAGCTCCCTTCTTCCGGAGCTTGTGCGATAGAGGTTTACTTCTTTTGTTTATACAGTACGGGTAGGTCGGGGCCCTGTCCCGACCATCTTATTACTCCTAGAGGCTTGCAGATTGCATTACTTCCTTGTGGTTAGTTGATATCAGTCGTGTGGGGCCCATATGTGTTTAGACTATGTGTATTGGCCATGTAGGGCCTTGTTTAGCTGTTGATTGGTGGCCTTATCGGTCATAGCTCTGTTTAGCATCTGATTTTTCTTTCCAGTTATAACTAGATATCATGGAGGCCTTGTCGGCCCGGATAGGACCCCCTTGTGTTCGTTTGTCTCTGGTTAGTTGTTTATTTTCACAGGTGGCTATACGCCTTGTCGGTCGGGGGTTATATTTACAGCCGCTATATAACTCGTTGTTTTCTTGATTCTAGAGTTAGAGCCAACCCTGCACCAGAGGTGATTAGGCTTAGTCAACTCAGTAGTTCAGGTCCTAGTAGGGCACCAGGTGTCAGTCATGCCTCCCAAGGTGGGCGTGACAGTTAATCTGTTAATAGTGTACTTTTGTTAAATGAAGCAAGTATTAGAACAAACTGAACGAAGAATAACTAAATTGGATCTAAATCTTAAATATGATCATTTATTAATTTAAAATTTAAAATTTTCTTTCTAAATTCTTATATAGTTACACAAACACTTCTTTTAAATATTATTTTATTCTAATTTTAAAAATATGTTCTTATTAATATGAGGGACATATGTAAAACATATACATCAAAACTAGTATTATATAATAGTGTATATAATTATATAAATTCTTAAAACAATTTTATATAGTGTTTATATATTGAGTGTATAATATTATATATCAATTTTTTAGATATTATTATAAAATTAAAGAAATAAAATTTATTTATAATATTATATGAGAGCGTGTAATATTATATACCAGGATTTTTAACCATTTCTTTATAGAAAAAAATAGTGAATTATGAGATGAAAGCATAAAATTTTAGTTATATAATCGCAACGTAATATTATGAACTATATATTGAACCAATTATCCCTATATTATATACGTGTACCGAGATTTAAAAGTAATATTATGAACTACGAACACCTTCCTATTGCAAGGTGAGGCTCTGCTCTTCCCCTAGAATCCACTCCGGGTCGGAGGAGCAACTAAGCTCCAGTAGGTAGCCACTTCCTTCTCAGAGAATCGTACGTGAGACTTCCGCCTCATACGACTCCTTCCCGAACTTATTTTTTTTATCGGCTTATTTCATTTACTGATTTACAAAATTTGCTTGTGAATGAACTTTCTTTTTGCCGCGTTACTTTTCCTCGGTCTAGTTTATATTTAGTTTTTTTTTTTTAAAAAAAATGATAATGGCCTGAATTATAAATAACGATTTGGACAACTTCAATTCGGAGCTCATCTTTTGAATGAGTGTTGCAATATTCAGACCATGCTCGTTATTTGTCGCGTTTGAAATTTAGCTCTAATTCAAATTGTTTATGAGCATATAATTAAAGTTTTAAGCATGATATATTTTTTGAGTTAAAAATCATAATATTTTGAATTACTTCATTTACAATTACGTTCATATCTCGAATTTTATTATAAAATTTGATACAAATAAATACTTTTAAAAATTATATATAATTTTTATTCACACCAGATTAAAAAATTTATATAATAATATAATTACGGAATAAAACTTATATTGGCCAATCATAAGTGACGTATTAATCATATTATCTCAGTGTGAGATAATTTTTTACTATTATGCCGCATTTAATATAAATCAAATATTAACCGTAACATAATTTTATACCTTAATCAGTAATTAACTTCAACTATCCACATATCATCTCATATCTTTATATTTACCCATATAAATTTATATTTGAACTACTACTGCTCTCTAGAGCTTACTCATTTTTTAAACTACTAAAATCTTTCTAACCCCTTCATCATATTCCTCTAAAGACGCATCAATAAGTAAAATATTATTTTTTTCATATGTCCTTATTTTTATTTATCGTATCACCTCGATGATACGTACTTATTAATCATGACTATATAAAATATTGTTGGAGTACTAAGTTATGTATCTTAGTTTCTAGGTTAATAATTTGTATTCATTTTATTAGTATATAGTTGATTTTGGTGTGACATGATTAATTCTTTTCTAACCTTTTCATACAAAAGATGAAGATAAATTATAACACATGATTATACCACGGGACTCATCAACAAAATAATCATCGAAAAAGCTAGCTAAGATCATATTTGCTCCTTTAATTTTTAATATTATTAAAATGTGTTATCTAATGTACCATTTAATTATTTATTATCCCATAGTTAGTCAGATAATCAAATTTGCCCCTCAAGCGTTAGAAGGGATATATATTTATTATGCTCATTCTATTGAGAATGAAGAGGCTAGAGTCTGTCTTGTTACAATAGTGAACTTTGATTATTATAAATGTTGATTAACTTTATAAAGAATAAAATAATTTATTTTAAGGGTGAAAATTCACATCGATCTATGGGTTATTTAAGAGGATTGGGTTTGTAAATGAACTGGATTGAGTTACTGCATCCCATCACATCTCTCTTCTAATGTCTAACAGACATTTTTAATTATTTGACTAACAGAAAATAATATATAGTCGAATAGTATACTGAACAACATTTTAAAATAATATTATAAAATAGAGGATCAAATATGTCTATCTTTTATTAAATAATTAGTCAAAAAATTATTACTCCTCCAACAAAATTTCAAAATAACTAACTTGTCAAATAGTAATAACGTGAGTGAGTCACTTTTAGCTTTGTAATGGAAGAATAATTATCGTCATAAAATTTAAACGGTAAAATTTCAAACTTCATAATAATAATTAATTCTCAAATATAAGAACTAAAAAGTAGCAAGAAATTACATTTAATAATCATAAAAATAAATCATTTTTAATTTTTAATTCCCGTTTGCCTCTATAACAAAGATCTTCAAAATTAAAAGTTAAAATTTGTTCAACTTAGAAATTTTGTCCGGGTACAAATGAGGTCAAAAGTTCTAACATCTTGCTACCTCCATGCCCATTTTAGTAAATCGTGGCTATTTATGAATGAAAAATTGACACGGTATTCTAACTTACTTTTTAAATTTGGCATAAAATGATTCACTTTTAATTAATTGGCATATCATAATTTTTTTAAAAATAATTATTAGGTCAAAAATTATGGCATTTAACGTGCTTAAAAGTTGAGTAAAAAATGAAACAATTTTATATAAAAAATTGAAAAGTTTTTTACTTTTTATTGAAAAATAACCGTTGTTTTTATCTTTTTTTAAAATACTAGCAAATTTTTCAATGATAAAATATAATTATCTGAAAAAGTGGAGTAAATGTTACACCCCGTAAATTCTCGACATGTAGATGATCTATTCGCATGTTGGTTAAGAGTTTTAGAATGTCATACATGCTAGGAAAAGGCCCGGGGGAAGACCGGACGAACATTGCATCGAACCACCGCAGGAGAAGCCGGGACAGAACCCCTCCGCGATGGCAGCGTGCCACGGAGGGAGGGCCTCTGCGGTGGCGGCGTGTCACGGAGGCCCTGTCCAGGCCCAAGTATATAAACCCCTCCACTTCGGTTTTAATCATTTTAATTTCATTTCTTTTCCAGAGAACGACAGAGAACAGAGAGGAACGAAGTTTTAATGTAAAGATTCAATCGATTACGCCGTCAAACGCGGTCCAAACTCAAATTAACTCCAAATACCGAAGTATAAAGCTGCAGAGAGCATTCCTGCGGAGTTAGTTTCGTGAAATTCGGCCGGCGAATCGTCGTCCTACCGAGCTAAGGTAAATGGAACTGCTCCAAATTAGTGTCAATATACTCCTAGCCCTAAAGTGAGCATTTCTCCCTTCTGGACTTCTGAGAAATAGCGAGTTTTCGACTGTTTTTCGATAAGTCAAAGTTTGGGCTATATATATATTCAAAGTAGTATTTTCTTTCAGAATATTGATGAATTTAGTTCTAATTACTATGAATGTGGATACAGTTGAAAGAAATAGCGGAATATTGGCCGAGTTATGTCAGTTAGCCGGGAAGTCGACAATTGAGGTATGTAAAGCCAGTTTCTTCGGCAAGTTAGTAATTCTAGCTTAGTAAAATAGAGTAAATTCCAGAAGAGAATTCCAGGAGTCGAGTATTGAGTTTAGTATGAATTCAGTAAGTTTGTTTTGTGTTGTTATGCCATGTTCAGAATAAAAGTCAGTAAATTAGTGCCAGATGGCGAGATATTGTTCTAGACCCAGTATAACCCAGTGTCAGATTTAGTACTTTTCAATACAAGATTCAGAGTAGAGAACCAGAGTATAAATATTAGTATTATCAGGATCAGTATATTTTCGTACGAATTTCAGTACAGAACGTTAAAGTATGTTGTTATCACTCTCAGCTTCAGTTTATATGTTATTTGTGATTATTGTTGTTTGTAGAGACTTGATTGTTGTATGTGGGCACCCTTAGAACTTCCTTGCCGCCTTAAGGTTAATAGCTGTGTCGACTCGCCAACCAGAGGGTGAGGATACATCACTCCAAGGAGTGGCATGCCGTCCGCAGTAGGACGAAGATGGGATGCCGCATTCCTTATAGCAGGCTGATCAGCATTACAGTATACCCTGTCGAGCGCTTGCGCCCAGGGCTCACAGATTACAGATATCAGATACAGTTACAGGAGTCCTCCGGTCTCGATACAGTTATAGTCAGGGGCCCAGAGAGCCCAAGCTGCATACCCAGGGAGCCGGTAAAGGTGCTCGTAGTTATTAGGCGAGTGGAATGACTTTATTTTGGATGGTTTGACCCGGGCAAGGGTATATAGATTGCGTGTTAGTTGACACCTTCTGGCTTATGGGGGCTGGTATAGGTTCTTGTATGCTATATATATATATATATATATATGACTTATTAAGTTGATAAATAGCAGGACGCCGAAGCAACAGGTATGACTTTCACCTGCTTTTCAGTACAGATAAGCTCATTTCAGATTTCGCCATCCCCGACAGTCTTAGCTATTTTTCTGCTACTCAGAACTATCAGTACTATTGCTTATCTTCAGTTATGATCAGTTTTTGTTTTGCATACTCGGTACCAGTGGTACTGACGCCCGTTTGGGACGCTGTATTACTTTACTGCAGGTACTCATAGACGAGGAACCGACCCCTCATGATTTCGGCCAGCACAGAGTCATCAGCTCCTGTCATCCGGAGCTTGATATCCAGAGGTTTACTCTATTTTCTTTTGTAGTACAGTATGGATAGGCCGGGGCCCTGTCCCGACCATCTTATCAGTATTCTTAGAGGCTTGCAGACTGTATTCTCCCTGTGGTTAGCTGTACCGGTCGTGTGAGGCCTTGTGTATGTTTTAGTTGTTTATGTTGGCTGTGTGGGGCCTTATTCAATTAATTGTTGGTGACCTTGCCGGTCACAGAGTAGTTTAGCTTCTGATTCAGTTTGTCAATGAAAATTAGTCAGCATTGTGGCCTTGTCGGCCCGCATAGGTTCTCTTATATTGATGTGGTTCTGGTTAGCTATTGTGGTTGTACAAGTGGCTATAGACCTAGCCGGTCGGGGGCTGTATTTACAACCGTCATATAGCCCGTTGATTCCATGAATCAGAGTTAGAGCCAACCAGACACTAGAAATGCTTAGGCTCAACAGTCTAGCAGTTCAGGTCCTAGTGGGGCACCAAGTGCAAGTCATACCCCCCAAGGCGGGGCGTGACAGTAAAAGCAGGAATATTTTTAGGTGTCTTTATTTCACGATTATTTTTTCATTCTTTCTCCTTCTTCTCTCTCTTAGAAATATTCTCTTTCTTTCTTCTTCCCTAAAATATTTCCTTTAGAACTCCATTAGAACTTTGAGACTTTATTTTAGATAAATACACAGTAATTTTTATGTACACTAAAAATATATATATATAACACGTATTATGTATACATACCCTAATACAAAAAATAATATATATTTAGAATTAAATTATAACAATATACATCATCTAAATACATATATTAATTATAAATGCATTTTTCTCATGTATACATACGTAAATTTTTATGTATACATGCAGTTAAAATTTCTTGTGTATACAATTTAAATCCTAATTGTGTATAAAATTTAAATCCTAAATTATCGCCTAAGAAAAAGTCATAATACACAATAATTTTTATGTATACTAAAAATATATGATTTTATTATTGATCCGATGTATACATATTGCTAATTTATAAGCATATACATTACTAGAATAGATACACAGTAATTTTATGTATCCTAAAAATATATATACACAACACATGTTATGTATACATTTCCTAATACAAATAATGTATATTTAGAATTAAATTATAACAACATACATAATCTAAATACATATATTAATTATATGTGCATTTTTCTTCATGTATACATATGTAGTTGTTCATGATGAAAGATTTTTTGCAATTGCAGTTAAAGTTAGAAATATAGAGAAATTATTTTTGTGGTATTATATGCAACTCTTTCTTTTTGCAAGGAGTTAAAAAAATCACGGTTAAAATTTTTATGTATACACTTTAAATTAGAGATTGAAATCTAAACTATCGCCTAAGAAAAAGCTGTAATACAGCTTTTTACTATTGAAATTCCTTTTTACCGTCTTTTAGCTATAACTTATCAATAGTTATAAATTAAAATTTTGCTAATAGTTATAAAAATATCAATTATATTTAAAACTTATACATATATATCAATTCTTCTTTATGATTTTTGGTCAGCCGATCCAATCAGGAAGAAGCCCACCTTCACACTGTGTGGAACAGGCCCAGTCCGGATGGCTATGCCAACTTCATCGGCAAGTTCGCTGGTACAAAGGGAAAAGAACAAGCCAAGTGGACAAGGACTGACGAGGTGTTTCATATTGAAGTTTAGAACCCTAACAGAGAATTTATCGGACGAAGGCGAAAGGATCGACAGGTTCAGTAACCCTCGTCATGGAAATGCAAAGCGATTTCGATCGCCTCTTGTTCTTTGAGCACGCTCGCAAGACTGCGGAAGCCACCTATGCTAAAGATCCACTCGATGCTGAGGTACTTACTCTTTCTTCTCTATTTATCTTTTTCCCACCCTGTTACTCGCGGACAACATGTGCATTCTTATGCTTATAGCATTACTTCACAGAAGCTCTAACTTATAATTTAAGTGAGTTTATACCCGTATTAGCTAAGGAATTGGTACTTTTGTTCCCGACTAATTCTTGCAGAATTTAACGAGATGGGGAGGTGCATTGTTGGAATTATCACAGTTCCAGCCCGTCAACGAATCAAAGAAGATGATTTCTGGTATTGCTTTCTCATGTTGTGCTTAGTACTAGTATAGTAATCGCTGCTATGGCTATTGGACAATGTCCACCCATTTCTAGAATGCTTTCAGAGATATTGGGCTGTTAATTTAATTAATTCTTGCCAAAGAATCACTCCAAAACCTTAAGTCAATGAATGTGAAGTGGCCACCTTTCTTTTTGATGATGGTGGCCGGGTCCGCAACCACTATTTTCCCACTAGTATAGGTATTGGACATCTCTAGCCTCTAAGGTGTAGTTAGATGGGAAGAGATCACTTAACTTTTTTCGCCTTTGCCAACCTTGGTCTCCCATGATCTTCATTCCAACTGCATCAACCGAAACGTGACACTGTAGGTGTAACCTTTTGAACACCTTGAATGCACTTTTAAATCAGATATGAGCTATATATTTCAACACTCTCCCAGCAAGTAACCAAGTTGGGTTCTCGTATGAACTTCCATATGGACTTGCGAGTGTGAGAAATGACTTGGCACTGAGTCCATATGAAAGAATTTATAGTTCTGAACATCTGACACAAAACCTATGAAAATGAGTAGAGGGATAGGACATTTTAAACACCTTGGATGCCCTTATATAGTTATCTAGCAGGGGGCAATTTATGTAACTCATCAAAGACATTTTTCATATCATAGCAGGGATGTTGCCTTTCATGGTTAGGTAATCAAACAATTTTGTTATTTCGTTTTAAGACCATATATATTTTTGAAATGGTAAGTATATTATAAATGTTAAAGTTCAGCACTAAGAGCTTAAAGACAATTCTTGTTTTGCGGAAGGAAATGTTAGGAGGTGGGTTGAAATCTTGGGGCTTTTTCTTGTAATAAGTTGATGGAACTGAAGATAGTGATAGGATTATCTGTTCTTGTCTTCTAATTGGGCAATATACTGTCTAGATGCTATCTCAAAGTTAGAGGAGGCTTTGGAGGTTAATCCACAGAAGCATGATGCCATTTGGTGTTTGGGGAATGCGTATACATCCCATGGGTTTCTAACTCCCGACGAAGATGAAGCTAAAGTTTACTTTGACAAAGCAACCCAGTGCTTCCAGCAGGCTATTGATGCGGTATAATTTTCTTCTCTATGCATATTGTGGTATTTTTGGTGCTTTTTGGGAGGCTTATTTTCATAGCTTTGTTCCTGTAAATTGTAGGATCCACAAAATGAGCTTTATCAGAAATCATTTGAAGTAACTTCTAAGGTAAAGTTAGTGCTTTTTTTTTTTTTAGCTTGGCTTTAGTGTACTTAATGTGCTGAATTCTTGTCACTCGTTTAAGTATTCCCTGGAATGCCTGAGCAAGTAGTTTCACATGTGCACTTTGAGGAGTTTTCCTCTTATTGATTGTTTGGCGCAGTGTGCCGTTGATTTTCTTATTCCTTTCCTTCAGAATAAATAATTTCATCTTTCAAAGGAAGTTCTCTGTGTATGTGATTCACCGCATGATTACTCAAAATATGGTGGCATGAGGACAGCCTTTCTCTTCCAATCAGCTGACATGAGGACATAGTTCATTCTTCATTGTAAAATGCTGTATTCTTGTTGTTGATGAAGCATATCCTAATTTTAGATGTTAGGTAGGCTCACATAATATGTATGTAGGAGTAGAAGAAAAAAGCAAACTAATTGATGCACGTGGAAGGGAAAATCTATGAAGTCACCTTTCAATGTAACATTATTCAAAAAGTCCATGGTCTAGTTTGGGATTAGCCCATCTCTTCTCATCCACTAACACATTATTTAACCAATTCATTGAACGCCGGTACATCAGGCAGTTGCATCTTTACTGATTAGGCACACTAAATTGCCCGCCCTAAGTATTCTTATAAAGAAAAATGCCTCCCTTAAGTATGATTTAGCAACTGTGCAATATGGCTTAACATTCAGTAGATACCTCGAATTTCACTTGCATGTATTTACCCACTCCTTGTGCATGTTTAGTTCTTCAAATCTGTCCATTGAGATTTATGATATTTACAATGTTACCTTTCTCCAAAAAAAAAAGGTCTGTAATACACTTTTCAAACAATGAGTTTGGGTATCAGAATTTTTGGTGCTTTCGTCTCTATTAAACATACTATTAGATTCTTCGGATAGTTCATAGGTTCACATTTCTTAGGTGGCGAAGGACTAAAAGAAGTTTGACCTTGAATTTCATTACATCTTACTTTGTAAATGTCCTTCTAGGTGATTCACACTGCTCATGGAATTACTCTTCTTTATCATTTTATCAGAACCAATTGTCCTTGTTAATTATTTTTTTGTGTATGAATGTCCTTTCTATTTGTTATTTATATTCTTGTACATATTTTAGGCTCCAGAGTTGCATGCCCAGATTCACAAACAAGGTCCCAATCAACAATCTATGGGACCAGGACCTTCTACATCAACAAGTACGAAGGTATACATTTTCAGCTTCCCCGCACCCCAATGCAAGCAATTCTCGTCCATTAAGTATATTTCTATCGATTCAAGCTACTTCATTTTTGTTCTTTATAAATCCTACTCTCTTTCATTTTGTACATGGTGCATGTTGTTTTTCAAGGTGCATACTGAATGCGCAGTCCTTTTTATGGCTACAAAATTAGAAACTTTATGCACCTAAAAGGGTGTCTTAGTGGTCAATGAAGTGGGCTGTGAACCACGAGGTCTCAGGTTCGTATGTCAGAAGAGACAAAAACCTTGTTGGACAGTTACATGGTACTTGTTGCTGGTGGGAGGTGACAGGTATCTCATGGAATTAGTCGAGGTGCGCGTAAGTTGGCCTACACACCACGATTATTTTTAAAAAATAAAAATAAAATAGAAAATTTATGTGGAAATTTGTCTTCATCTGTTTTTTTTTTTTTAATTTTAATTTTAATTTTTAATTTATAGAAGTTGTTAACATTTTTTCCATTCTTGTTCTGTTTCTTTGAAGTATTGAAATTCCAAAAAGAATTCTGCTGTTTTCATCGAACTGAGTTTCACAGTGTCAGAAGACTTGCTTAACCTTTCATTCTTTGTCTGCTCATCCATTCAGGGTTTGTCGAAGAAGAACAATGATCTGATGTATGACATTTTTGGATGGGTAATACTTGCTGTTGGACTTGTTGCATGGGTTGGTTTTGCGAAATCTAATGTGCCGCCACCTGCGCCTCCTCCTCCAAGATAAGGCGACAAGAGTTTTTTTCTTGGAGGCCAAAATACATGATGGAGTTTTTTTCTGCATAAACATGGCTTTTGCCGATTCAAGCTTAGCCATATAGCTAGGATTTACTGGTGTAATAGATATTGAACAAGAGTCTTTTTAGTTCTCGATTTTTTGAAGCTGTTTCAAAATATTGTGTCTGAGCTCCTGGTTGACATCGGCCATTTGCCTCCCTGTCGTTAATTACTGGCTGTGACACATCAATGTTCTGTTTGGCTGAGCAAATTCAGAAATAAATGTTGTACTGTACTTGTGGATATTTGGTAAGTAAGATTGGGTAGGAAATGATTTATTGTGCAGTCTTCCATGTAGCAGATTCAGTATTAGGCCGCATTTGAATTGGTTTAACTGCTATACATGTTTGGTATTGAAAACTTGAAATTTGCCTAAGGTAGTTTCCACGTTCTCCAACTGATATTTTTTGATTCATTGGTTTGGACATTTTGAGTGGATATTTCTTCCCTCCTTTTTGCACCTAAAGAATATTCTTTTTCTCTCCGTTATTGAATGTAGCAATATGTGTGGTTGGTTTTTTCTATTAGTTGTACTATTTTCCAATCTTTCTTAACCAAAATCCAAAAGAGCTGTTCTATAACGAGATCAGACGTCCACATTTATTTTACATATAAAAATAAGTTGGATCGATGCACAAAAGTTCAGACCACGACTCGAGTTTCCGTGAGGTGACGAGAGCTGAAGCCAAGGTGAGGATCTATTAATGCACAATTGTACCTCTGAAATCCAAATGGGCACATGTGTTTAATATTTAATAGTCTTCGTAAAAGAATTCGAAATGTTTCTCAAAACATCCATCTATGTCTAGACTTATCATGGCAGTATGGAACTAGAGACGACATCTCTATCCTTTTAGTGAGGACGGCGTCGTTTCGATTTCTCCGGAAAACCCACTTTCTTCGCTCTTCTGTCTCGTCTCATTCTCAAAAGGATCATTTTAGGTGGGGAAGAGATGTCATTGGAAGCTAAAGCAGTTGGACACTGTGAAGTTGCCGGAGCAGTGCCTCTCTCATTCCGTCGCTCTCTCTGTTCATTCCCCTCCCGCGTGTCGTTCCAAAGTGCCGTTCCTCCGAGCACCCGCCGATTCCAACCCTTGGCGGTTGTTAAGAGAAGTCCTAAACGCCTCAAATACTCAGCTCCTCGCTTAACTAAGGTTTGAATCTCTTATCCTAATCAACTTTGACATGCTAGTTCTTTGCTTATAGTTAGTAAGTTTCCCGAGGACTTGATCAAGCGCATGGAATTTCTTAATTGCAAACTGCAATTCTGTATAATTATTCTTTTTTCGAACGAGCTCTATTTTGTTTGTTGCGAAATCTAAAAAAATTTGAGCACATTTTATGGATGGTTTTCTTACGTACTAATACGCGGAACTTGGTAGGAAGATGGATTGCTCTATGTTCAAGTTGATCAATTTGGCTTGGACTCCTGGAAGTTGGATCCAGTTGTTGAACTTCTTAAAGGAGGTGCTGTTGGAGTGATTCCCACAGACACCGTGTATGTTATATTTCTCTTCCTTTCCTTTTTATCAATTATACTTATATGAGTTTATTTTCATACCCGAACAGCTTCTTTTGATGGACAAGATGCTGCTTTCATTCTTATTACTCTGTGCATATTTCAACTTCTGCTCGGGCTATATAAACAAGAAAATGCTAATATGAGTTATATAACTTTTAACATGTCTCTAAGTTTCTTTTGTGTTCTAGCTTTTATTGGAGTTATTCAATCAATTTGGTATACTAGATTCCAGGACATGCATAACAATATCTGATATTAGGATTTCCTCCTTTTCTTTTTTCATACTCTCATAAGGCAAACTAAGTCGTCATATTTTACTTTTTTATTCTTTTCCTCAACAGTAAATCTTGACTTTTAGGGTTGAAATTATTATAGACTTGGCTTAGCATCAAGCCTATTTTACTTAATTGGATTGAGGATTCACTCATAGTTTTGAAACATCTCTATCAATAATGAAATGTTATTTTGAGATTAAATTACAGCGAGGTTGACTTTAATCTGCCAGCGAAAAATGTGATCGTCATTTTTTTCTACAACAGGGATAGTAAAATGGACATATTGCAGGGAGCCATTCCCAAACAGTGACACTTGGATGATAATCATCACATCCCAGTCACTGCAAGTATAGCATCTTAGTTCCTTGCAATATGATGCTGCGTTACATAAAAATGAAAGAGGAATATCAATTAGGTTAAGTATACTTTAAGCCTTGATCAGAGTCTTCTATACATTGAATTCTGAAATTTGACATCTTTCAAACAGGTATGCAATAGTTTGTGACCTGAGCAGTCATTCAGCCATTGAGCGTCTTCGTAGGTAAATGATGTTAAACCTCTCTATTAACTGTAAATTAATGCTTTACATTTCATTTATGGGTCCCTTGATGACAGTGTCCATTTATTTTTACTTTTGTTCTATTGGCCAGAATAAAAGAGATAGAACCTTCAAAGGCAAGTTGCATCGACGTTGCTGAACTGCACCTTTACTGAACTTATTATCATCAGATAAAGCAACCCAGTGGATGCTGGAACTGATTCAATTTATTTTGTCGTTTCCTGTGCTGCCTCTGTTTCCTCCATATTTGTCACTTGCACTGCCCTTTCTGCTGTCTTCATATGTTCTTCTGTGGTTCTGCAGCCCCTTAGTATCATATGTCGATCCTTCCGCGACATAGATACATATACAACTGGATTTCCCCGTGGTAATGGCCAAGGTCTTGCTGACATTTTTCGAGCGGTCAAGCACTGTCTACCTGGTCCTGTAAGTATGCAAAACATGTTTTATATACAATGCATGTGCTGTAAATTGTTAATAAATCTGGTATATGTGTGTCAGGAGTGTTGGAAGTCTAGTGACATCCTAGAGTCGAATTAGATCTCTTGACACTAATAATGTACTACTAATCACATGTGTGGCAGTACACTTTCATCTTAACTGCTAGCAAACAGCTACCAAAACAATGCACGAGATATGGGACAGCAACTTCCAAATATGCTTCAAGGAAAAATGTTGGTGTTCGTATACCTGATGATCCTGTCTGTCAAGCAATCTTAGAAAAGCTGGATGGACCTCTGATATCCACAAGGTATGCAGGCATCCTAGCATAGGGAAAATGCGTAAACTGATTTCACAGTTGCAGTTTTGTTTTGGGCTTTCTTACCCAATGATAGTTATCCTGATTCCAAATCACATATTGGTTTATGGTTCAGCGTCAAGTCACCAAAGGAGAATGAGTGGATACTGGATCCCGTCATTATAGCTGATGTATATGGTCCAGAGGTACTAATCCATTAGTGATTCAGCTGCTTCCCCCCTCTTTTTTTTTTAAATTTAAATTTAGAAATCAAGAGGAACTAGTAAGTATTTGTTTCTGGAGGAATATTTTCAGAGTTGAATGCTCGATCATCACAACACTAATTCGTGCAACTTTTCATCTATCAGCATACTTGAAACTCCTTTGTTTAGAAGGCTAAACCATAAAACCTTGATTGTGAATGCTAAATAGGATCTCTTTCATTCTGTTCTCATCAGAGCAACAAATTTTTGTATTTCCCCTTGTGTGTTGTGTCTCTTACATATGGATCTGTAAGTACCGCAGCTTGTATTGGATATGCTTAATTTTTTAAATTCAGCTCCATTTCTTGTGCACGTTTTTCTCTTGTCTTAGATCTTTATGTGGACATTTATTGTCCCACATATCCTACATGTTTTGGTTCATTAGACTAGGTTTTGTTTGGTCAGTTCCCTGTCCTGTTGTGATCACTCTTTGGTTGAGGTGTTATATAACTGATTCTGTTTCTCTGTTTTCTTCTTTGGTTATATTTAGGGACTTGATTTTGTTGTTGATGCGGGTGTTCGAGTGGCTGATCCGTCTACTGTAGTTGATATGACTGGAAATACTCCTCTAATTATACGACAGGGAAAGGTAAATCAGTAAGTCAGTAGTGGTTTTCTGGACCTGATGCCTTAGAATTCTTTTTACCTGCATGATCGCATATGTTTTAAATTAGTAAAAGCGAGCTAGAAATATAGTTGATTCAGAGTGCATATGCAAATATCCAATGAATTATGCAAATTAGAGTCTAATAATATACATTACGTGGTGTCCCTTTATAATGAAAAAACCTTGCCGCCTTATAGCTGCATAAGCACCTTCAGCAATGACAACTGCACTCAGGTTGGTTTTTCTGTATTGTATAAGAGTCTGGCAACACATCAAGGCCGATAGGAAAATGCTTCTTGCCTTGTGCTGTACAAGATTTTGTTTCACAGAGGCAGAAACTTGCTTAAGCAACAACAACAACATACCTAATATAATCCCACTTTCTGGGGAGGGTAGAGGAGACTTGTTTAAGCAACCGAGCAAAATTTATTAAGTTAAAACTAAACTGGACGGTGGTCAAGAAATAATTAATCTTGGATGGTAGAAGAGCGCCTCAATACTAGAGATATGTCATGTTGAAGGAGAAAACTGCTTAATTAAGTGCCAACAAGCATTAGTACCGAGTTACTTTGTCAGAAAGGTGCAAGGTTCATGAAACGGTTAAAAAGCAGCTAGGAAAGATATCACGTCAATGCAATTGTGACTAGCTTAAGTGGAGATGCCAGATACCCGTTTACAAAAAGCTACTTTGCTTCAATATAATGATCAGAAAATAGTATATGACCAGACTGTTTTCTTTCCTTGTCAGTTCTGAATTAGAATGTTTGCATTCATGTTATGGTCATCTTTTTGTTTTCCTTGTTTACGTTCTTTCAGGGTCCTAAACAGCCTTGGATGATAGCAGAAGATGATGATTCTGCTCTGGATGAATAGGATCCCGATAATGCTGCTGTTGAAGTAAAGAAGTACTGCTTAAAATTTACACTTCCTCAAGCCAGAGCTCTTGTACAGCACACATATAAGATGGTGAATCCCTTGTCGATCTTGAACAGAGTACCTTAGTCTTCATTACTGTTGATTGTTGTAAATACTCAATGTGGTAGATCAAGAATCACATGTAATGTATGTGCTGTTTGTCTAAATTCTAAAGCATGCATTGATCACTCTCTATCACTCCCTTTCTGTTGATTTTCTCCTGCAAGTTTCTTCGTGAAACTGTGGATGCTTTGTTCTGCCAGAGCGCTATGCCTTTATGTTCTTTCTCGTTAGTCTCGTGAACGGAAGACTCTACTTCTAAGTTCTATGGTCCGTGGAGTAGGGGTTCTATTTGGTTTCAATTACTGGAACTGTTTCTAATCAATTGAAAAGTTGAAATAACTTGATTAAATTAATCATGTTATTCAAGTTGGAATAGTAATGTTTGCCTCTCAGATTCGATGTTTTTAAATAATCAAGTTTATTGGGTTTAAAAAAAGTAATTTAATATTTTTAAGTATTTCTTACGGTAAACATAAATCTTTTCTCTTCTTTTTCCTACTTTTGGGTATTATATATTTTGAGTAGAGGATGAAGCTTGGTTGAGAATGTTTTCTGTAAGTATTGGCTGATAAATGACCATCTAAAGTTGCAAAATTAAAAATTATTTCAGTATCTATGAAAAAATTGGATCTCTGAAACTATTTAAGCTGGGCGCTTCATTATGAAAATTAAATATTATTTTTTTTATTTGAAAATTTTAAAGTTGGGAGTTAGTGTTGTGTTTGATTATATTTTTTGCAAATAATATTTAGAATTTAAATATACTTTTTTAGAATATGATTTACGCCTCTCATTTTTTAAAAACTAGCAAAATCAATTAACTTGATTAATATATCTGAAACATATAATCAAATCTGCTCTATATGAGTAATATTTTAAAATAGATAGTAACATAATGTCATAAATTAGATCTCACGTACAAACTATTACATATTATTACAAATACATATAATTTTTAAAGTTAGAATTGAGATGGAATTGCATTTGATTATGGTTTTGCAAATAATATTTTCTATTTAAAAAAACATGAAATATGATTAAAGAAAGTAATTTAAAAAAAAAACAAAAAATTTAGGATAAAATTTGAAAAAGGAAAAAAGTGAAAATAAGGTTTGGATATTTTCCAAATTTCAAATACTAAACATTTTCATGACCATTTTCAAATAAAGTAAACGAATCCTAAGAGGTAACTTCAGTATTTCCGTAATAACGTATGGTTAAAAGAAGTGCACGAAAAATGAAACAAAATGCAAAGCGTAGGATTGACGGTTAGACAAAGTAAGAGTGAATATTGAAATAATTAAATTTGAAAGTCGAAAATTTTGTGGTCCATTAGTGTGGTTGGATTATGTTCATTCTCCCGCAAGCTTCTCCTAAAAATTTCAAATATCGCGCTCAGTGTTTTTCATTTAAACCTAAAACCTTCTGCTTCTGCCGTCTTTATATATCTTCACATTCCCCACCATTTTCTTCAACCCTCCATCTCTCTACTTAAAACCCTACAAGTCCATTTCCAATTCTCAGAAATCAAAAATGCCTCTAGCCCCAGAAGAGCCCTTGCTCGCCTCTAACCCAGATCGCTTCTGTATGTTCCCAATTCAGTACCCACAGATTTGGGAAATGTACAAGAAAGCCATGGCATCTTTCTGGACTGCAGAAGAGGTCGATCTATCTACTGATACCCGTCACTGGGAAAACCTAACGTCCGGCGAAAGGCACTTTATCACTCACGTCCTCGCCTTCTTTGCCGCCTCAGACGGCATCGTTTTAGAGAACCTCGCTGGAAGGTTCATGAAAGATGTCCAAGTCGCTGAGGCGCGTGCTTTCTACGGTTTCCAAATTGCCATCGAGAACATCCATTCCGAGATGTACAGTTTGCTGTTGGAGTCGTACATCAAGGATTCTGACGAAAAGAGCAGGTTGTTCCGCGCAATTGAGACCATCCCTTGTGTTGAAAAGAAGGCGAAATGGGCCCTTCGTTGGATCGACGGTTCCGAAACCTTCGCCGAGCGTTTGGTGGCTTTTGCTTGTGTTGAAGGGATTTTCTTCTCCGGAAGCTTCTGTGCTATATTTTGGTTGAAAAAGCGGGGGTTAATGCCTGGATTAACCTTCTCAAACGAGTTAATTTCAAGGGACGAAGGTTTGCACTGTGATTTTGCATGCTTGCTTTACAGTTTGCTGAGGACCAAGCTAACTGAGGAACGAGTCAGGGCAATCGTTGCAGATGCTGTGGAGATAGAAAGGGAGTTCGTGTGCGATGCTCTGCCATGTGCTCTGGTGGGGATGAATGGAGATTTGATGAGCAAGTACATAGAGTTCGTGGCAGATAGGTTGTTGGATGCTTTGGGTTATGGCAAGATGTACAATGCTCAGAATCCATTTGATTGGATGGAACTGATTAGCTTACAGGGGAAGACTAATTTCTTTGAGAAGAGAGTTGGGGAGTATCAGAAGGCTTCAGTTATGTCCAGTTTGAATGGTAATGGTGATACCCACGAGTTCAAGCTGGATGAGGACTTTTAAATTTACTAATCTAGGTCCCTTTTTATTTTTTATTTTCAATTATATTGGTATAATTAGATTTATGTCGTTTATATAAGTTTGTTTTATTAACATCAGTGGAAGTGTTGTAATAATTGGTCTTGTGTTGTATGTTCATTGTCCCAGAATGAAAAGTGCTTTTACAACACCTCTTTTTAGTTCTTTAAAATGCCATTAAACTTTGTGGGTAGAGAAAGGGAAGATTTATAGGGTGGAAGAAATAATTATTTCCTATTGGCAAAAATAATTTTTGCTACTTCAACTGAATCTGGACATAGGATCAAATATTTTCATAAAACAATCTGACATTCCAGCTGAACAAATGGACGATCTTTTCACTTGAATGAGATGTAATAATCAAATAATTTGATTAATGTTGTTTGATAGTAGTTGCTACAGTATGAAAAGCAAAATCTTTTCTTTGATTGATGAACTAGTTAAATTTGATATGTTTGGGCGTGATGGGAGAAAAACATAGTTCTCTCGCTTGCTGCAGGTGCTTGCAGCCACTAACGTGACAACCTTTGACGAGATAAAATACAATAAATTTAGAGCATGCAATGAAGAGCAGTGGTTAACATGTTGGAAACATCATCACATTGGGTTGTAGCCAATGTCAGCGGCAGGCAAATGCTCAAAACTTAGCTCCAAATCATATCTTTCATAATATGAGCCTGACATTTTCAGGTGCTTCAAGATTCCATTGGCATGCCACTACTTTTTTGTTCCACCACCTGAGGTAACTGGTCCTCTCTGCCGATTAACAGCACGAGGCACAAATGATAATCCACGAGCCCTACTACGGCCAAAGCTGATCGCTGAAGGAGAGTCCGAAGTGGTTAATTTCGATACTGCTGAAACGAGATTGTCTATTGTTTCTTCCTCAACTTGCATTGCACTTGATTTCTCCTGATTCTTATTTGATGCTTGTTTATGCTGCGATTTATGCCTCTGTTTCTTTGATGGACGAGCTTTTCTGAAGAACTCATAAGATGCTGGAAATTTATGCTTGTCAACTAGATGTTGCTGCCTGCTTTTGTAGCTCTTCAACTTGACACCACAGCCTTCCACCAGGCACTCATACTGCAAGACAACCAGAATATCAGTAAATAGCTACATCCAGACATCCAAAAAAGATCTAAACAGGCAGTGTAACCCATAACTCTCTTTGAACAGTCTAGACACATACAAGTGCACGCAGACTTCATATATACAAGACTAACCACAGTCAAAGAGCTGATTCTGCAATAAGGATTCATGCAACTTCTAAACTTGGAAAGACATGCAGACATGGCAAACTTCTATCTCCTCGGGAGAGCCATGAGAGGGGACGGGCAAGATGATGCAAATTCAGGATGGGTTATGTATAGTCCCTCATTAACCCAAGGATGAACCTAAACTGTTCACGTATGTGCCTGCATAATGCCTTCAGCTATTACCTTTACGAACAGGAACTGCATGCAGTCAAAAGGCGTGCAAGGGATTTTGCTATATTTTCTACGGGACATCTCAGGAAAACTATGAGATAAAATATTACCATGGGAAAGCCACGAGAAGCTTTTGCCTGAAAAAAGGAATCATGAGCCTCTGAAACGTGTATGCTGAGCAGACGTGATGTTGGGTAAACTCGAGAGCAGACAGAGCAAGATGCAGTATGTCGCGTAGCATAGTGGTCTTCAAAGTCATCCAGAGATTTCATCCGTGCACCACAACCAATGATTGGACAGAAGAGATTGCTGTCAAACATTTAACCAATTGTTATAAGAAGTAGGTGATGTAATAGATAGATTTCCCAGTTTCAGAAACATCTGTAGCATTTAATAAAAATCAGAAACCACCTCAACAAAGATAAACAAATATCAAGTTAAAATTATTGATTCATTAAAAAAGAAATAACAAGTTAAACAATACATAATTAGGATCTTGATGTTTAACAGTAATAAAGGGAAAAAAAAGGGAACCTCAGCACCAGTAAATGCAGGTGCAAATGAGCACTATAGCATATTGAGGCTAGGCCAAGAAGATCTGAGAAAGTGACATAGTGATTGTATCACATAGTGAGCAAACTAGGTCATTATTCAACCTATGCAAAACTTCCTGTCAATCAATATCCAGACTGGTACCAAAAAGTGGAAACTGATATATTGTGAAGTTATCCTCCTCTTCTAGTATCTTTTTAATTATCTCAGCTCCTGTAAATATCTACACATAGAGGTACAATATCCATGCCTTAACTTCTGCGTCCTCAAATTTGGGGTAACCACAGAACTGACAAGTAAGAGGTAGCCGCTGCTTGCCTAAGCTTATCTTTATTTGAAAATTCATAAAAATACTAAAATTATAGCACTATTTTGGTGAATCTTTCTCCCCTTTCGATCCTTCCTGCTTGTGCACCTAACCTTCCTTGTGCAAATGCACCTCTTAACTTTTCTTATACCAAGAAGTGTTCTATTCCCTTCGGCTGAGTATGTAACAGTGTTTGATAAAAAGCTTAAAAAGCTAACAACATTCATCAAGGAAGAAATGCTTAATATTAAACTCTTGACTATTGGGGCTTTCGCAGGTTACTGCATTAAAAGGCATGTATGTGACTGACACCAGAAAGATATTAGTGCCTATCTGAATCAACAATCAAGGCTCTGGCCTCACACCCGACCTTGCAACACCAAAATTATCGTCAAGCATGTTTTACTAAGAAATTTTCATCAACGTTCTAATTTATATCCTAAATAGTCCAACTTCTCTTTTGTACTTGAGTTTACAGCAAACACACTAAAAGCGCAGATTTTTCCACTCAACCCATTTTTTTAAAAAAATTTAAAAGTGCATATTCCCTCAATCTCAATACAAAAGGAAGAGCATTCTGATTATGAACATGATCCTGAATTCTGTTAAAATATCATTCAACATTATAGTTTGATGTCGCTGTCTTTTGAAACTTCTCAGTATATAAATCTGGTAAACACGGAAGCAGCTTCAATATTATACCTGATTTCCTCATCTGTGATGTTTTGAACTAGCTGCTTCTCTTCTTCGGTCAAATCCAATGCAACCTGAAAATGAACAAAAAGAGAGTAAAAAGAAAGATCGAAAGTTCAAATTATGGACATGATAGAGAGGAAGAAGGGAACCTGCTTAGCGAGAAGCTCTCTTTGAATGTTACCGTAAGCGAAGAAGGGATCATCAGGACCAAAACGTCGACGAATAGGGCTCCAGAACGGAAACCCTAATTGGGTTTGCGTTTCAAACTCCATGGCCATTACTTTTGAATTTCATTCGCTATCTACCTATGCTTTTGCCGTTTTCCTTACAACCCCTCTATTTTTTTTCTTTCTTTCTCGAATGTCCTAAAATATTTGATACATAAAATTCAAAATTATTTTAGTATTTCAGGTGATTTTTTATTCAGCTTATTTTCTTATTATCAATATAATAAAATACTGAAACAGTTAAATTAAATTTCTAAGTCTTTCTCAATAAAATATTATCATATTAAATAAAATGAAATGAGCATTTCCTTTTACCCCTTTTCTAGAAGTAGAAAAATTAATGACATGTTTTTTTTTTATTGTTATTTTTTGAACGAAAAATTATATAATATAACAAAAAAATACTATTTATTTATTATTAATAATTATTTAAAATAATTATAATTTATAATTAATATATTTTATATTTAATAACAAATAAAAAAAAATGTCTTAATCTTTCTCCTCTCTCTATTCCACTTCCCTCTCTCACATTCTCTTCCTTTCTCTCCCTCTCGTGCCTCTCTCTCTTTAATTTCTTCTCTCTCACTCACTTTCTCTTTCTCTCTCGCTGCCTCTATCCCTCTCTTACTCTCTGTCCCCCCCTCCCTCCCTCTTTGTTATTTCTATTTCATAAATAATACAGACGATACAAAAATAGAGAAATACAGATAGAGAAAGATAGAAATACAAATATAAATAGAGATGAAAATATAGCATAGAGAGAGAGGGGAGAGAGAGAGGAGGGGTGAGAGAGAGGAAAGAGGCAAGGGAGAGAGAGAGAGGGAGAAAGAGCGAAATTGAGGAGACAGGCAAGAGAGATTCTTTTTTTTTTTTTTTGGCTTAAAAACTGTTGCTATATATTATAAATACCCAAACTATAACTATTAAGGCTCATACCTTAGCCATTTCTGAATTTCCTCTTTTTTGAAACTAGAGCTTTGTTGTTCCTTAGGTATAATAAAAAATTGGTCACTAAATTTTGTTTTATTTTTCTAAAGTTATTCAATTTTATCTAATTAGCTTTTATGATTATTTTAGCGAAAAATACTATTTTTCGTACATTTTTAATGACGTGAGCGTTGGCGGAGGTAGCCCTCAATCACTTATTAACTTACTCGACAAATTAACTAGCGAGAAGTCAATCTCTAGGAATTTTCTTTTCAAAATAAATGATTTGAATGCTACTAAACGATAAGAATAATTTTTTTAGTTTATTGAATATAGCGAGATTTCTATTATAAAATCTATACTAATTCAGTTTTTAAAAAAAAGTTACAGTGAAGAGAATTTGACGAATTGTATGTGAGTGTTTGATTAAAAGAGGGAATCGCCACTTTTTGGTAGCTTAATTTCGTATACTTATTGCGGCTTGCATACTAGCTAGGACCAAATGTAAATTAGGGGAATTAACATAGATAGGCTTGTTTGTGCTATTTGTAATTCCTAGACTAATGCTAAATGTACAAAGTTAACAATGCCCAACTTACTTGATGTGAATGGAAAGGTAAGATATTATATCCCACTTTTTTTATATTTTCTCTTTGAGTATTATATGTTAAAGGGAACCGCTTTATAATGATGAAATTACAATTGAAAAAAAAATATTTATATCTTATGCATACTAATTAAACAATTAATACACATACACTTATAGGCTACAACGTCAAAAAATCTTGTTATTTCAAAAAATAAAATTGGATTAGGGAAATACAATAGGCAAGAGAGTCAAAAGAAGATGCACCTAAGCAGCCATAAATTGAAATAATCACTTCACTCTAACAAGCCAACAAATCCAAGTTGAAAGATATTGCATCACAATCCACTGAGACTCAAAAAGTAGATCACATAGCACGTCTAACATTTATATATTATATATATTAGACACAATTTAATTTATTGTATCAAGTTCTCGTTCTATTTTTCAGATTAATTAATAATTACACTTCATTGAAGTTTAATTTTGTCAAATAATATATAAACAAAATTATATACTATCAATGGACATAACATAAACTCATTTTTATAAATTAAAAAAAAATAAAAAATTACACAATCAAGGTGCATCCCAGTTGGGTTCTCAAGATTTGGTCAATAAATACATACTTCTACAGTTTCCTTTACAAATTACAACCCTATATTTTAAATATTATTATAATTGCTATTGCGGTGGAATAAATTATATGATTTATTCTATTAGAGATGGCAAGACAATTTAATTACGTATGCATTTATAGTGATTTGGAAGAGAAAAAAAATATGTATATCGATCTAGCGTGTTACTTTATCTCATGAGATATGTAATTGCTTTTTCTAAATATAGATCATTTGGATTATTTGTAATATGATTAGTTAATGTGTCATTTTCTATAAGTCTCAATAACTTGCAAGGTGGGAGTAGATTAAATTGCAACTAGAAGAAACTAACCCTCAATCTTCGAATATCACCAAACAACAGCGTTGAATATTGCCATATAGGAATATATATATTTTTAAACACACAATCTTAACACGTAACACATTAGCAGAAATATTCAACTACGAATTAAAGAATGCACAATTTCCAGTTCATTTGATAGTTGAAATTTCCTTTTCCCTCAGCCGTCAGATCTGACTGGACCCTTCTTCTGTGTGTTTGATCATCCACAATTGCTCTACATTTTTTTATTTGGACACAGGTTTAGTATAAGTGAGAAGAATTAGAATTAGCCTCTTATACTTAAGAGACTAAGGCAACCTATGTGAAGTATGAAGATGGAAATAGTCACGTGGAGGTAGTTAATTGGATGAACTGCTGTATAATAAATGGAGCACCACCCATGACCCACCACACTCATAAACGAGAAAAAATTACTCACCGTGAGTGTTAACACCAAATTACATTAATTTACTATTATGTACTAATATATCATGTCGTAGTTGGTTTGGCGTAAATACCGAATATAACTAAAAAAAAATTCCATCGTTTAACTAGGGCAACTATAACGTTAGACCTTTGGGACTTGGAACAAGTATAACAACCTGTAACAAATCAGCGATACAAGAATCAGCCCTCATCTACCTTCCTCATTACTTTTCTTCTGCTAGTATATATGTTTATGTTTGTTCTGCTACTACAAGTCACTGGATGGTAGAGGGAGAGAAGTAAAAGAGAAAGAAAATAAGGATCAAAGTTTTCATTACGAAAGTGAAAAATGGAGAGATTGAGGGGCTTGTATGTGTTGATCTTGGCAATCATTGTGATTATTTGCGGAGCTGATGGGGAACTAGAAGAGAACTTCTACAGTTCTACTTGTCCTAATGTGGAATTCATAGTTCAGCAGGCTGTGTCTACAAAGTTCAGCCAGACTTTTGTCACTATTCCAGCGACTCTGCGTCTCTTCTTCCATGATTGCTTTGTTGAGGTAACAGCCCAATCTTTCTGATACAATTTGATTAGGGTGTTTTTTCATGCAGAGTAATTTTCTCTCTAGAATTAAGCTATAGCATGTCTCAATTCTCATGTTGCAGTTTCCCATGTTAGTTCTCTGAATTATGGTAAAAGTTTTAGAACAAGCAAGAATAAAGTTAACATAGAAGAGATAAAGAGACTTATTTTATACTTTGAATAGCTTCCACCACCAATATTCTGTGTCCTGTTTTGGCGGCATCAAAAGATTGACATTCTTCTTCTTCACAAAAAATGTTCATTTCTTGTCTTTGGATGATGATATACAACTTTCAAGAAAAGAAGATTGGGAAGTTCACAAAATCTGTAGTAATAGAATATATAATGATGAGAAAGTTATTTCAGTATGCTAACGGATTTGAGAAGTCCACTAGAGTTTCAAGTGATTAATGTCTCACTTCCACAGGGATGTGACGCCTCTGTTCTCATAGCTTCACCAAATGGAGACGCGGAAAAGGATTCCTCGGATAACCTTTCCCTTGCAGGAGATGGCTTTGACACTGTAGTAAAGGCAAAAGAAGCAGTAGAGGCTCAGTGCCCTGGAGTAGTATCGTGCGCAGATGTCTTAGCTATCGCCGCCAGAGACGTCGTAGTGCTGGTAATCGAGGAAACAAAAACCATCCGCTGCTATACCCCTTCTTTGTTTTTACTTTGACATTTTTCTTTCTCTTCATTTTCCATAAGATTTAAAACTGCCACTTGACTTATTCATTTCCTCTGGTGAAAACATTCAGGCAGGAGGCCCTTCATACAATGTAGAATTGGGACGTCGTGATGGGCTCATCTCCAAGGCATCTCGGGTTGCTGGAAAATTGCCAGAACCTGACTTCAATCTCAATCAACTGAACACTATGTTTGCCAGCCACAATCTCAGCCAGTTTGACATGATAGCTCTTTCAGGGGCTCACACACTTGGCTTCTCTCACTGTGACCGTTTTGCAAACCGTCTCTACTCATTTACCCCATCCAACCCCGTTGACCCTTCATTGGATCCAGAATATGCTAAAGAACTTATGCAAATGTGCCCTCAAAAAGTAGATCCTACCATTGCTATAAACATGGACCCTGTGACTCCACGAACCTTTGACAATGAGTATTATAAGAATCTGGTTGGAGGAAAGGGTTTGTTCACCTCAGATCAGGTGCTCTTCACTGATAAAGTGTCTCAAGGCACTGTTACTGACTTTGCTAATAATGCTTTCGACTTTAATGGAGCTTTTGTCACTGCAATGAGAAAACTCGGAAGGGTTGGTGTCAAAACTGGAAACCAAGGTGAAATAAGACTGGACTGCACCAGGTTCAACTCATAACGCCCAAGTTCTAGCCTTGAACAAAAGGAAAAAAAAAATGCTACTTTGTAAAATCCACGTTAGAAGTCCGAAGAGTGGAACTTTCTTGTATTTTTGGCAATATTTTATGTAATTGGCTAAATAAATCACGTCTATAAGGTCTAGAGATTGGATTTGTTTTGAATTTTGAAATCATTCTTATATTGGACAGTTACATGAATCCGATCTCTGTGTTACTGTATTCTGTCTCGACTTGCGTGGTTGGTGCAATAATTTGCATCATTAGCAAGCATGAACTTAGTCAATTTTATGCACGTTAATTTACTTGTGTTTTCTGGTAATTGTATTTAGGTAGATGCCATCCTATATCATTCGATATCATGTTTTATGGTCTTCCGAATATAGCAAGTGGTCAATGTCATTGGACTAGAACCTCCGCATTGTGCAGTGTAAAGACTTTTACAATTAAAAGAATTGGAAGATCTCAATCAATAAATGAAATGGTTGACAACCAAAATATAACAATTTCAAGTTTGAATGACAATGCAAATATACACCAATCAACAATTGCAATACAAACATTTATCTCACAGTAATAGGAACAGCTTCTAATAGCACAAAAAAAGGCAGTTTTGCCTTCTCCGTTGTCTTGCTCCCGTTCAGGAGGAACTGTTCTGGTTATGGCTAACAATGTCATCTCAGCGAAATGCTCTTGGATCCATAAGCTGGTTGCGAGTATCTGCGCAAACTACTCAAATTTCTAACCAAGCTTTCACTTGACGGATGAATTATGCAAGAGATTTTCCATAAAGACTAGTATATACAGTCTTTGTTCGATAAACCAGAATCATGCTTAGAGAAGCAGCAATAATGCAGAGTCCACAAAGTATTAAGGAAGTCCAGAAGAAGCATATGGCACCTTCACACTTTAAAGGTTCATCCACAGCTAGAAAACTTGACAATAAAGATATCCCATTCCATTGGCCAGGATGACGCTCTTGAGCTTGCTTTGCCGCTTCACTGTCATATATACTACTAGCAATAACACCTGAGAATACTAATGAACCAGCCGGGTTTGCAATAGTGAGGAAATTGTACAAAGCCCCAAAATTCTTTAAGCCAAACAATTCGGAAGCAGCAGCTGGTACAATCGCCCAATGAGCCCCATAACCGAGCCCTACCAGAAGAGTACCAATGTACATAGCCCCTGGCCAGCCCATGGCGAAGAAGAAATGCCCCAAAGCCATTACAACTTGCGCAATAGCCATGGCTGAATGTCTTGGGTACGCATAATCCCTGTTTGTCAATAGGGCAAGCTTGCATGAGAAAAATATTCTTTGAAACGAAGGATATTGTTATGTTCAGTTAATATTGTCAAATATGTAAGAAGTGAATGTTATGTACCTCACAATTATTTCAGAAAAGTATCCACCCCCAACACGACCGAGGAAGTTCCATATGCTGATCATAGAAACAAAAACATGCGTGTTATCATATCCTAGAGATTGGCTCATCTGGCCCAAGTTATCAATCACGGTTAAACCAGATCCAGAACCCAAAAGTAGAGAGAAAAATATAAGCCAAAAGTCTGCCTTTATCAAAGCCTGCATTAGGGTGAAGTCCTCCCCTCTATGAGGGACCCGTCTTCTTTTAATCCTCACTGCTCCTTCTGCAGCTGCTTGGGCTAGTTTTGCTTGCAATTGGGCAATTCTTTTTTGCCTTTCTAATGCTGGAAGCAAGTCTACTTCCTTAGGCTTCTCATCTTCAACCTCACTAAATATAATATCATGATCATCTTTAGATTTAGATATTCCAGGTTCTTGTTTTTGTGACTCAGATAGAAGAGCCTCTTCTGATGGTACTCTAGCTTCTTGACAGAAACTCAATGAGATGGGAATCACCACAGGAATAATCAATAGAACGAACAAAATCCCTGTGAAGATTGTAGTGACGGTGTGGCTAACATCAATGAAGTCTTGAACAAGCATGACGCCCATCAGGTAAGAAGCCAAAATGAGGCAAATGCTGTAAATTAATGAAAAACTGAACCCATCAGAAGGTCTGACTTGTCTGTGCCCACCAACAGGCCTGATTATAAACATGAGGGCGATAGCCACCATTGCTGGTCCCACAGCAATCATAAATAAAAGTGAAGCATGATCTGGGGAATGGATCAGTGCGTATATTTGAGTCATAATGGCACCACCCAACCCAGCAAATCCCTTAAGTATTCCCACCACAGGACCACGGCTTTTAGGGAAATTTTGCACACCTGAGACAAGTGCGGCTGTATTAAAGTAGGTTTCTCCATTTGTTCCTATAAATATAAGAATGCACATCTGCAGAGAAATAACTGAAATAAGTCAATTCTTAGACAAAACTGGAATTACACTCCAAGGTAGTGGTCCAGAAAACACATATAAGTTGCACAAATATGCATTGGATAATGTCCAAATCATCATAGCGGTCAGTAAATAAGCAATTTGGTCCATCAAAATTAAATATTGAATAATATCTTCGAGCTCCACAATAGAAAACAAGCATTTTTCTTGCCCAGGAACACTAGGAAAATGGTGAAACATGGACATAAGATCAGTTTTGTCTCCTTAATTCATTAAAATATATGAACTCTCTGCCTTCTCTAATTACACTCAACAAAGGAGATGATATACAATGGGGTTTATGCTGACAAACTCATGAAGAGAAGGTAAGTTGACGATTATTTGGTTCACAAGTAAAATCCATTGATGTTCAGCCTTAATGCAGAGTGGAAACTTTATTTATACTTGAGGTTCTTCAATCTAGAAATGTCAGACAAGAAGAGTATCATATCCATGAAGCTGATTTAGTGCAACAGGTTCTTTGTCGATACATGAGTTCAATGCTTTTTAGAAAGGCATGAAAATTCAGAAAAAGCAAAACTGAATACATAATTGTAAATTGATGACTGTAGCACCCGAGGGTGTGGTCTAGTGGTCAATGAAGTGGGTGAGAACCATGAGGTCTCACGTTCAAACCTCAGCAGAGACAAAAAACACTAGGTGATTTCTTCCCATCTATCCTAGTCTTGGTGGATAGAGTTACTTGGTGCTTGTTGCTGGTGGGAGGTAAATTGATGACCGTAACTAGTACATTGATCAAATTGCAAAATTCAGAAGCACCACAACCAAAAGACTTAAAAAACTTTTGATACTCAAAAAGCAAATTTGTATATCAGAAAGACAGAAATGAGATATCAAGATTCAAGAGGCTTATAAACCCCTGATGTTAGCAACAATAAGTCAATAACCTCATATCCCCCTTCGCTTATAACTTCTGAGCATGGCATGAGAAACAGGTAAGACTTCACTTACCACTAGGTGATCCAATATCAATTCAGAGAGTTTTGCAAAATCAAAGGGAAAGCTAAGGACGGTGATAAACACTTCTCAATGAAAAAAATATAAAGAAAGAAACTTGAAATCAGCAATAAGGAAATTGGCTAAGAGATAGGTACTCACAACCCATAAGGGGAGAGTAGGAGATCGACCGGTGACGATGAGCCAAACCCATCCATAACCAATAAAGTTTTGAATAGCACCCACAAGAAGAGCAGCCCACAAAGGCAGGATTTCGGACAAAGTGCCGGCCAGAAATCCAACACTATCGCCCAAGTCCTTAGCGACACCCAATCGGGCAACTTGCCTCTGGTTATAATTCAGAGAGCTCTTAATGATCGGAGAAATGCTGCCGAACAGATATCCAATGCCAGCAAAACTCTGAATCCACATTGCAGCAACGAAGACGAGCCATCTGTTATTGAAGAATAAACCGAATCCCTCTTTCAAACGAACCATTGTAAGATCAGTGCCTTCAGAATTCAGATTATCTCTGAGTTTGGTTCGAATCTTTCTTGGGGAAGTCAAAGGAACTGTTTATATTTCACTTTTTCTTCCGTAATGAATAACAAACACAGAGGTCGGAGAAAAAAAAAAGAAAAATGAGAAGATAGTATATATTTTGATCCAATGATGTTATGTTTTGGATGGCATAATGGTGATATAAATAATCCAAAAAGACCAACTTGAGCAAAAGAGAAATGTCGCCCATAAAATAAAGCCAAAAATGGCACGGAAGATAATATTGAAACGTCACTCATTTTTTTATCATCTAGGTGATCCATATATGACCTTTCAAATATAATTAAGCTGTTTTCCTGTTCAGTAAATATGCCGGAGAAGAAACGAAACAGAGAGATTCGCAAGACTAGTTGTGACGGCGCGGTGGATTTGTGTTAAAATAGTTTGTTTACTCCCTCTTTCCAAAATTACTTGTCACTTTTAAAATAATTATTGGCACAGTAATTTTATCATATTAGCTTTATTAATTGATATTCATAAACATGTTTGATCAAATTTTTAAAAGATCAAATGTATTTATTTTTTTAAAAAAATGATTACTTTAAAAAAATAAAGTATTTGATCAAGCTTATAAGATAAAATAAGTGTTTTTAGAACTGTTTTTTCATAAGCTAAAAAATGTAGTGTCTCCCCCAGAACACTTTTGAAAAAGATACACTTAGAGGTATTTTTTAAAAGTTTCGTCAAACACTAATTATAGCTTATTTGGTCAAGCTTTTGAAAGGTCAAAAGTGTTTATTTTTTCTAAAAAATACTTATTTTTAAAAAAGTGAGGTGTTTGGCCAAGCTTTTGAGAGAAAATAAGTGTTTTGAGAGCAGTACTTATTTGAAAAATACTTTTGTGGAAAATACACTTAGAAGAACTTTTCAAAAGTTTGGTCAAACACTAATTGTTGCTCAAAAGTGTTTTTAAAATTCATTGGTTAAACACAAACTACTTTACACCAAAAACACTTTTTTGATAATCACTTTTGAAAAAAAACACTTCTCAAAATAAGTAGATTTGAGAAGTTTGGTCAAACATGCTATAATTATTATTTAAAAATGCTTTTAAAATTTATTGATCAAACATAAACTGTTTCTCACGAAAAATTACTTTTTAATAAGTATTTTTTAAAAATATTTTTCGAAATAAGTTTATTTTAGAAGCTATTAATTTCAATAGTCGGAAAGAAAGACCCAAACTTATTCATTAGAGCTTATGAAGTTCCAACTTTTAAAGGAGTAATTATTTTATAGAAGTTCCAACATAAGCACATTTCATATTGGGTTGAATTCCCAAACTTTTTTTTTTTACTTGAATTCCAAAAAATTCTTTTCTATAGTTGAATTCAGTTAAAAAAAAAAGTATTATAGCCACTTTTCTTTAGTTGAATTCAAGGGATTAATGAAGAGTAAGTTCTAAGTGCGTTAATGAAGGGGTCATGTGTCAATATCAAGAATAAACATTGGTGCTAGCTGAAATTGACCATCTGAGATTTTAAAAAGTTTTGCGTTTTGACATGCGATTTTATTTTTTAATTTTAATGTAATTTTAATTTTTTAAATGTAAAATTTGACCCGCAAGTTTTATAATTTTGTAAAAAAATTAATTCATAATTTTATATTTACTAATCATTTATTTTAGATGCAAATAAAATTCGTTGTTGATATTATTACTCTTACTAACCTTTGCTAACCATTTATATCAGATACAAAATTGTCAACTACGTGGGAGGAGAAATACATTACAAGTTACAACTCATATTCAATTTTACCTTTTATTAAACTAAAGTTCAATCAATAAGATGTTGTATTTTTTTAGAATGACTTTCTGACACACTGTATTATACTTTATTATGAATTTTTACTTATTTGGTAAGATTATATAAAAATTAAAATTTTTTTGATAGTTTTCACAACTTATGAAGGTTTTATTATGAGAAAAAAATACAACTTAAAATTTTAAAACTACGTGTCCAAACAAAACTTCAACTTCATCTCATATGATTTCATATTATAATTTCAAAATTATGATTTCATCTCACATGACCAAACGTGTCATTAATAAATAAATTAAGGGTAAAACAGGAAATTTTTTTAATCTTTTCTTGATATGTAAAAAATGACAAGTAAAAATGAAAATAAAAAATATTTCCTCCGTTCCTCCTTAGTTGTTAGGTATACTAAAAATAATTATTTCAAAATAGTTGTGAGTTTCAAAATTTAAGAATTAATTGACCAATTCTTTTTTAACTCTACCCTTAATATTTAAGTCACTTTATAATGTGAAAAGAATAACTATTACATATTTTTAAAAAATATATATTAATTTTTTTCTTAAAAAATATGTAAATCTTATCCTAACAATTAAAAAGGAAAGAAGAAAATAGAAATAAGTAGCAAGTAATTTTAAACGGAGAGTAGTTATATACAGTAACTACTATAAACCATTTCCTCCATTTTAAACTTTGTCCAATGTTAACTTATACACACATGATATCTATATTAAATTAATAAATATATAATATATATTTATACATAAATTTTTAATATTTGATCATGAAATTATTTAAATATTTGATCATGAAATTATTTAACCGGCATAAATTTATCTAATTTAATTTAATATAAACACTAAATATAAATTAGTATTAACGCAATTGATTTACGTTACACTGTGAGATGCAGCAATAAATGCAGCTGTTACGGTAATCTCCCATTAATTAGATAAGTCAATGCACGGTCTCTTTAGAGCCGGTTTTGTTAAGTTTATAGGTTGGTTGATTAACTTACGTATTTTTTAATTTTTTGAATTATCTAGTTTATCTAAATAGTGCTTTAAAAAAAATTAAAAAGTATTTTTAAAGTTAAAAAAGCAAAAATTAATTCTCCTAATTTTTTATTTTTTGACTTATAAGCCATTTATATTTGACCAACATATTTATCTTTTTATCCTCATACTATTTTCGTAATTTCAGAAATATCCTCAAGCAAATAAAATATAGCAAATCTTTCACTTCTTCTCTTTCTTTCCTACTAAAAAATTGAGAGAAGATTTATCTAATTTTATTCAAATTATATTTTTTAAAGATTAAAAATAACATCAATAATTAGTTTATATAAAAAAATAAATTAATTTAATTATTTTAGAATAAAAATATCAAAGTAATTCACTTTTTATAATGTTAACATTTTTAAGGGCATTTCAGTCATTTGACCAAATAAGTGCTTAACAACATTTATATAACAAACACATCAATAACTTTTTTTCAGCTTCAGCACTTTTATCCAAACACATAATTTCTTATTTATAAAATAAATTTCAGCACTTTAAAAAGTACTTTGAATACTTCTATTTAAAATTCACTTTTTTTCAACTTAACCAAACGGACTCTTAATTTTGGGCGAACGTTATTTACCCTTTTTAATTTTGTTTTAAAAATTAAACTTCTTTTCTTAATTATGAATAATAGATATTTTTTTCTCCATTATCTTATATAATATTTATTTTCTTTTTCATATTCTCAATCTTATATTTTATGTAATATATTTTATATCATAAATAATATTAAATTATTTAAATTTTATTTAAGTTCATTAATATTATAAGTAAAATGATTTTTATATGAATTTGTCAGAAAATTTAAATCTATTTTTTTATTTTTTTAAAATATTACATGAATTAAACATGCGTGAATATTGAAGTTTCACTTTATCTTATTCTCTATTATCTATATAAAGTCACTAATAAAATATTTTTTAAATTATAATTTAAAATTAATGTATAATACAAAATGATAATCTTTTAGAAATTTGTTATAAAATACCTCTATTTCGATTAACTATTTTTATATTATTCATATTAAAATATATTTATAAAATTGTTATAATCTATAACTTTTTAGTTATATAAATAGATATTAAAATTTGAATTTATTATTACTTATTTTATTCATTTATTTTATTATAGAACATTGCATAAACACACGGTTTGATCTCTTCGGAGGCAAATAGTAAGCTGTATTTGCTTGCCGACAAGGGACATGATTATTTTGATATTGGAATTGAAAAGAGAGAAATGGCATTAGCGAGTCATATTAGTGTCTTCTTTACAAATTAATGAGTTGGTTGGACATGTAACAATTAAATTTTGTTGTTTACCAAAAAAAGAAGGGTTCTAGTGGATCCGATGCATTCATCATAAAATTACCAAAAGGAAAAAAAAGTTAACAACCGTAAGGAAAAATCTTATTTTAAATTTAGACAAAACCTTATTTGGAAAGAAAAAAAAAAACAAGAAGAAGAAAAGAAAAAGTAGAGAGTATGAAATTAATTGGAATAAGGACAATATTAGTTCTTTTTGACCACGTGCAACCGACAGGCTCTAGAGAAGAAAGAGGAACAAACTTATTACTCTTCCATTTCAAACTATTTGTTATGATTTTTTTCTGGGTTCAAATAATATGAATTTTAATTAAATATTTTTTTTATTATATTAATATAAAAAATTAATAATTTTTAATTTATTTATATAATTATTAAATATTTTAATTTTAAAATATTGAATTTATTTTTACTCTGAATTTAATTAAATTTACTCATAAAAAATTAAACATGACAATTATATTTAAAACGGAAAAAATTATTTGGATCCGATGCCAATGATAGCATGTGAGATTGATGATTAGCCACAGGCCACAGCTATCCACTTGGATCCAACCTGTCCCCTGCACAGTTTGGATTCCTTAGTTATAGTAGTAGTTTATTTTTCTAGCTATCGTTTTGAATCAATTCCTTTAATTAAAGTACATTTAATTAGTTGGTGGACATAGACACATATTCTGAAGGATTACAATTTTTAAAATAAAATCGTATGTAGGAATATTTATATATCTCAAATATGTCACTTCAGATTAGGGATGTTTATGGTTTGATTTGAATTTATTTTTAATTGTAATCAAAATTAAGTTAATTTAATTAATTTTTAAATTTTTAGAATTAAATCAAATTAAATAAAAATTTATTGGTTTGGTTTTGGTTGATTTCGTCAGATTTTGTTTGATTTTTTGATTTATAACTAGCTAATGATAAATTCATTATACTTAAATAACAAAGACGTGAGATGACTATTGATAATAGTATAACAACACAGACATGAGATAACTATTTCAAGTGAACATTATGTATTAACAAATTTCTCTCTACTATCATAAAATGAATGTATCCGAACCTTTTATTGTTTTTCAACACTATTTCACAGTTTTAGCATGTTTAAGTCGCATAACTGTAGAAGTTCTTCTAATTCACATGCCTAATATCCACACAGAAGCAAGATACAACTTTAAATAGAATGATCAATCCTTCAAAAATCAAAAGGGCAAACGATTGAAGAGTAGATGAATGTTTTAGCAAAGAAAATTAAATATTGGCAATTCGCCACACCATATATAGATAATTAGACTTAAAGTGTTGGGTCTGGATATATTTTTTAAGAAAAAGAATTTAAAAGTGATGTAGTGCATGTGAAATAAAGTATACTTAAATCAGATTAATGATTAAAAAGTATAAAATATTTATAATCATTAATGAAAAATTAGTATTATATATTTAAATAATTATAATTTATGAAATTTATGTATGAAATTTATCGATTCAATTTGATTATTTCTTTAAATTTTTTTAGTAAAACCAAAATCAAATTAAATCTTAAGAATTTTTAAAATTTAAAATCAATTTAAATCAAATATCTATTTTTTAAATTAATTTAATTTTTTAACCAACCGTAAACAACCCTGCTTCAGATAATATAGCAAAATATTTATTGTATCATGAAAAGAGTGTTGCTTGTTGTCCCGAAATCATGCCATGACAGCGTTTTTACATGTGTCAGGTCTTTTTCGTTTTTTTCCATAATTATGTTCTTTATTTTCGAGCAATTAACATCACATTTAATTTAATAATTTCATGAGAAAATGATACATTTGATTGCAAGTCTTAGTACTCCGTCAAACTATTATTCTTGCGAAATCTACATATAAACAAATGTCATTGTTCAAAACTTGGAACTTACAAATACAATTGCTCTACGGATTCACGTACTTTCAGTTTCACAAGTTATATATGGTCAATCCATTCAACCTTTGAAAACTGAGATAAGACTACTTTGAGAAGTTTGACTCACTGATCTTTTTCTTCTTAGAATATATTTAAATTCAGAAAAATAATAACGTGATGGAAAACAATCATGTAAGTTAGTGGTCAACCACGATTTTGGGAGCTTAGAATATTAATATTAAAAAATATATTACATAATTAAACATTTAAAAAGTAACTAATCATTTATATAAAATCTTTATACTTTTATGTTTTCCAGATTTTCCTACCCGTCGTTCTTCAATACTATGTTTATATATAATTTGTTTTCTTAATCTGTTTTTAGCTGTTACACACAGAAAATACGGCCGCCTGACCAATGAGAGCCACTGAATTATTTCTTTAGCTTATCAAATTTCTTATCAACTTTAAAATACTTATGTGGGGCATTTTTTTTTATATATATAATATTTTTTATATTTAGCTTAGCTGGACAGGATAAGATTATCATATTTTATTTGTTGGGTCCTTGTCAAGTTATACAAAATATTCGATATCTCATTTAATTTGAATTTCTTTTTAATAGAAAATAAAATAAAAAATTGTTTTGAGTTAAATAAAAAGTATTGAATAATTGTATTCTGGACACCCCTTGAAATATTGAAGAATAGTAATTTCAACACGTTGCTTATATCTTAGCAGATATTTCATCATATTCATTAGAATTAGTTGCTTTTTTTAAAAACTAATGAAAATATTATAAAAGTTTTAAATGAGATAACTTGAGATTTCTAACCCCACACAATATTTCAACCTCAGAATAAATAAGAAAAATATGAAAGTTTTTAAACCAATAAATAAATAAATTTGCATGGACTTCAAGATCGAATTAACTTTTATTTGGATTATGGAAAGAATTGAAGAAACACTGTGATACATGATTTTTTTTACCCCTCTAAAGGAGTTTTCAACGTTTTTGCTCTCTTGGTGATTCAAACCCATAATCTTAAAATTAAAGATGAAAGATACTTACGATCCGATCAACACCTCCTCTTATAAATGTGATACGCTGTTGATATTGCAAAACCGATAAAACAATAGGAACAAAAACTGTTATTTATTTGGACTTTTTTTCTTCAAATTCATATTGAATTCAATTAAATGCAAAAGGAATACAATTCAAGTAATGAGAATTTGTAATTTTAATAGCTTAATATTAGAAAATGGAAGATTTATCAAATTGTATTTTATTTATATTAACAAAAAATAGGCTTAAAATTATTATAAAAAATAAAATAAAATAAGAGAAGTAAGCATAATATTGAAAACCACATGTAAGGGTGTTAAATAGACGGGTTGGGCAGAAATTAAGCAAGTCAAAACGGGTTGAGTTAATAAATGAGTTGGGCTAAAATCAACTAGAAGGTACTTGAACAGAAATGGGCAAAAAATAGGCTTGGTCATAACCTGCCAATTTCGACTCAGTTTTTTGAATGGTCTACCTTCTCCTTATCTCACTTTTTACTCAGATCCACCCTTTCTCAACCCTTAACCCTAACTCGAGACCAATCCTCATCCTCAATCTGACGGTTAAGACCTAACCCTAATTTGAGACTTGAGAACCGAGCTTTAATCCGAAACACGGGGAAATGAGACTCGACCCAAGGCCTGTCCGGAAATTGAGATCCAACCCAATCTGATGGAAGTAAAAATAGCAAAAACTAACCTGGGGAGGTTTGTCTTTATTCTTTTAAATTTATATTTTTGAAGAGAAAAAATAAACCTCCCGAAGTCATTTTTTTATTTTTCAAAGGCAACTTTCAGAGATCGATTTTTTTCCAAAAGAATAATTAAAAATTACAATTTTTTTTAAAGATCGATCTCTAAAGATCGATTTTGCATTTCTCCAATTTTTTGAAGCTAAAAAGAAAAATCTTCGAAAGTCGTTATTATTTATAATATACATATTATATATTTATTTATTTATTTACTTATTTATTTTTTAAAAAAATCGACCTTCCAAGATACTCCTCCTCCTCCTAATTTTTTATTTTTTCAATTTATCAAATTTTCTTTGTAAACTAAAATATCAAATTTAATATATATATATAGACACACACACAAATTTTGTCCATTTATTTAGCATCTTTCGTTGTGTGACCCAAAAAAATAAAGAGAAGACATATCACGTAATGAGGTCTTCAGAATATTTTATCTGCTTCCAAGAAGGGCCTTAATTTTTTGGGGTCATTCGCAGATGATTTTATTTTAGCTTTGGTCTTTATTTTTATTTTTTAAATTTATAATTTTTAATTTTTGTTCTTAGATACTTTAAGTGATAAAAACATAGTCAACAATGCCCTTAACAGTAAAAAAAATTGCAAGACATAAATTCACGTAGGTTATGCCTCAAGGCATACATTAAGTAGTATGAACTTGTGCATAAGGAGCAGGAGTTCGGCAATATAAACTTTTGCCTTGGGGCAGAAATTTATTTACATGAATATTTATTCTAGGTACAAGTTCAATAATAAACTTTTGCTTTGTGGCAGAAATCCGATTGAATTTATTTCTACCCTTAGGCAGAAGTTAGAGATGCAAAAATCCATTGAACTTCTGCCTATTGAATTTATCTTCTGGGGCAGAAAATTTAGTCTGGCTACTATGGCTAACTTATGTCTTGTGAATTTTTTTTGAAAAATATTAGCGGTAATTTTTATTCTATTTTTATTATTTAAAATATTAAAAAATAAAAATTAAAAATCACCTATTTGAGAGATAAAAGTAAAAACCAACCCAAAATAAAGTCACCCGCAAAAACTTAAATTTTTTTTTTCTTTAGAAAAGGACAAAAATATGAACATAGAAGGGCCTCCCGCAGAGCAAGTACAACCTTACTTTTGGGCTTGGGCTGGCGACCAAAAGCCATACTCCCCTTTCAGAAGGGGATGAATTGTATCGTATCGATTATAGTGAGTCGATTATTCTGCAAATTAGAACACATAAAAATTAAAAGTATAATTGTCACAAGTATTTTTACATTGGTTTGGGTCACCGTTGTAATGTCTAGACCAATATTTTTGGATTATAAAAGTGTGTTTAGAGCTCCGAATGTATCTCGAGATTATTTTAAGTTTTTTTATTTGAACAGATTGCAGTTTACTCTTGGTCACAATCTCCATTCATATAATTTTTTTTAAAAAAAATTCACTAGGATGATCTGCTTATATACTATTGCTGTTTGGACAGATTTTGAGTTGATTTGAGAATTAATTATTCCTTGATCTTGGTTGTTGCTAGGATTGAGAGTCAATCCTTAATTTTCTAGCGACTTGTTCTAAGGTAACTCAAAGATTTTTTCTTCAATCAAAAACTAAGAATTGTAAGCTTATCCTTCCTTGTGGTGTGGTACCAATTTGTTTTCGTCCTTAGGTGATCTTCTAAATATGTCCGATTTACGAGCTTTTGTTATCTGTATCTCTCACAATGACTTCTACCGTTTTTGCCTCATGATATAAATTCAACTTCAAGCAATATATTTATATTCTTCTTGGGAGATTTCATTTCTTTTTGTGAATATTGTACGCCTTCTTTTTCCTTTTTCTTTCGCATGTTGTTTTGATAATATCATCAATAAAATAGTAGCAACATTAATTAAGCTACCAAAACTGACCAACTACCAAAGATCATTAATTTATTCATTTTCTTTGATTTTTAAATTATAAAAAAGCAAAAATCTAATTTCCTTTGACCTTTATCTGCTTGGTGGTCCATAATTCAGTTGCCACTCAAAGCACATTAATAAAATGAACCTCTAGTAATTCTTAATATATTCTTTTAAATTTTTGTGTTCGATATTTATATTAAAATTTATATCGCACAAAATTTAAATAAAAAATATTTACAATTTTTTCATATTCAAAACTTAAAATTGAAACCTCAAATTTTTAAAAATACAGCCGTATTTCAATGCTGTGATTTAAATTTCTCTCTTATTGCCTACACTATCTTTTGCTGGACGCATTTTTGGGGTGGTGGTTGGAATTTTCTCTTTTGGCCTTAAAAATAAAAAAGAAAAAAAAAAAAAGAAAAAGGGAGAGAATCCCAATTCCCATCCCAAGGATTAGTTGGATCCTCCTATTCCTATAGCGTATTTTTGCAGCTACTCACCAATAATAGCAGAGCGGAGCAAAGCAAAGCAGTGTTGAAGAAAATAAAATAAAAGGCAAAGAGGGCATTATAGATCAAAACTCCGAATCGAAATCGGTGCTATGGATCCAGATTCAGTTGCCAAAGCATTCGTGGAGCACTACTACTCCACCTTCGATTCCAATCGGGCCGGGCTTGCTAACCTCTACCAAGAAGCTTCTATGTTAAGTTTCGAAGGCGTCAACATTCAAGGTGCTCAGAGTATCGTCGGTAAGCTCACCAGTCTCCCCTTCCAGCAGTGCAAGCACCAGATCAACACCGTCGATTGTCAGCCTTCTGGCCCTGCCGGCGGCATGCTTGTCTTTGTCAGCGGCAATCTTCAACTCCCCGGCGAACAGCACGCCCTCAAGTTCAGTCAGGTATTTCTCCATTACACGTGCTTTTCTCCCTATTCTGGGATTTGCTCCCCTGTACTGATTAATTGTTGTAATTGGCGATCTACTTGTGTATTTTACAATTTATATTAGTATACTTTCTAAATCGGTTATAGAAGGAAAATGGATGGAATCTGGATTTCCTTTTACGAACACATTAGTTCTATGATTTGGTGTACAACAATCCTCATAGAGGAATTGAATGGTTTCTTCCTGTAAACTTGTCGAACTGTGAATAATCTAACACCAATTGACTTTCCATTTCGAGGTTCTCGTGATGTTAGTCGCCTTTTATGGAGTGAGGTTCTGAAATTTTAGAGATAGGCATGTGATTTACATATTTTAGGTTTACTATTGCGTGACTGGTTATGCTAAGATGCTAATAACGTGATACCTCTAGTATCTTTGTGAAGATATAAACAAAAATCCTGTAGTATGGCCTTGATGGTAACTTGTAAGTATGTCCCCATAGTTATAGCTTTGATGGCTGTGGAAGACAGCGGTAGACATTTCTCCGTGTTTGGATGCCATTTAGTTTGTATTCTGACATTAAAGTTGCTTACCAGATTTTGGACTTTAATTGAACAATATATATGAGTGGTATTAGATCTGCCTTGGGCACCTCAATTGATCTGATCTTGCTACAACCCAAACTTGCACGTTAGTCTTACGTACCAGGGGTGGAGTAGAAAGGCTTTTACTGAGTGTCATAGTTAGGATTCTTACCTTAGACCTCTAATTTGTTATTTCTATGTCTCTGCGGCCCAATCATCCTCTTGGTAACAGGATATGTGCCAGTGTATGCTATTAAATGCATTCTGCTCTGCCAAAACTCCTTTGTTGCTCGTATGCATAGTTGCTAATTGCTTCCTAGACATTCTTTTCATTTTCACTTTCTTCATCTAGGTGAATAAGATGTATATTTTTTTTAAAAATATTAAACTGCATTGCTCTACAATGGTTTAGTTGTCTTGGCAGGGATGATTCTAGCAAAAAGAAACAGTTGGACACTGCAACTTCAAATGCTGTAAATGCTAAGTGTCTCTTGTTAGTGAAATATAATTCAAGTGTAAATACAAACAAACAAACTGAACACAACTGTAAAACTTTTTTTAGCTCTCCACATTGCAGATACGAGTTTTTGGCATATTTAGTTCCCTGAGTATCACCATAAGTATAAATTGGTCCTTTATGATTCACTGCTAAAGCTTGGTCGTCTAAATAACATCCAGTCCAACATTGAATGGAATCCCATAACTAGTCATGCTACCAGACCACTCCATTAAGAGGGAAAGGAACAAATTCCTTTTCCAGAACCCATTCCCAAATGAAGAGAACTCTAAAGGATATCCCTTTACGCAGCAAAAGCCTGCTTGATAAACTCTTTCATCTGCACACTAAATCCTTCTTCAACAGCTTTTCTTTGTAAATCTGAGAAAACCAATTTTGATCTGCCACAAGGATCATCTTGATGAATCACTTGGAAACAACATTGGCCTGGTCTACACAACCAACATTAATAGGGACAAGGATGAATCGCTTGGAAACAGAGGAAATTTATTATTGTGAATTTCCTTTTCTATGCAGTCTTCTCAGTTTGTAATGCCAGAGCTAAGTTTTTCCTGTTGCTAATGTATCTATATTTTGGTCTAAGGAGATTCAGACTTGCAATTGCTAACTGCACTATAGGAAGAACCGACATTTCTTATCCAAAGCAAGGATTATATGTTTGGGTTACTTCACATAGTTTCTGTTTAGAATTCTGAAAAGGAATTTAAAGAGGCATTTATCTTCTTCCAATTTGTGTTCATTTGACTGGCAATGGGTTGTCAATCCAAACTTTAACAACACATTCTTGATGTGAGAAGTGTTCGAGTTGATAGTATTCAAACCAGCCAGTGCGTTAACAGTGATACATGAAAAACCAGCACAAGGGTTCTAAATGATGCCTAAGACTATTGCAGATACCCTGATGGTTTCCTCCTTCACTGTTTGCCTTCGATTAAAAAGTTACAGAAACCCTTATCATGAATCACAATTTCTTTTTACAACACAAAGCTCTAATAGAAATATAAATATGTTCCATTATGCCAGAGACAAATGCTTAGCCACAATTTTTCCATGTTATTACTTGAAGTTAGTGATAGTCTGACACTTGATAAAAGAAGTAGGGATGGTCTGATCATAGTCATAACATTTCTTCTAGATAATATGTTTAGAGTGAGCATTGTTAACTGCAAAGTACCCTGCTGATACTTCTGTGATTGATAAAGACTATTGGTTAGGTATTTGAAGTGTAATGGGTGTTATGATGACTGTTGGTGAAATTTGTTGGATAATGTGTAAGTAATGTTACATGTATGTGGCCATCCATGTCCGGGGGAAAGGAAGCAGTGGCTAAGTGGTTGCATTTCCGAACTTATGGAAGAAATGAACAATAAACTTCCAAAGGCAATTGTTATACTCGAAGTTCTGTGTGTAACTGACTTAAGGAAGAAGGGAACATTAAGCTTCTAATCAAATTCTCTCACTCAAAGGTGCTTTGTTTTTTGTTGTGCATTTTGCGTGAGGTGTCTTTTGTCACTTTACTAGCTTTCAACCTACTGCTTTCTGCACTTCGAAAAGGATTGGGGTTTTATCCTTATAGATTGTTTAAAAAAGTTTAATTGCATAAGTTTTAGATTGTTACAATAGGACTACTTTACTTTTGTCCCAAAAAAAATATAATAGGACTTCACAAAATGGAATATTGAGTTGTGTGGTTCTGCTCATATCTAGTGTTAGTTTTCTTTCTTTTCTTTTTTTTTTTTTAAAATTATTTTTTAGTACATCTGGGCTAGGGGAAGGGGATTATAGGGTAGGAAATCGAACCCTCACTAATAAGGCAAAAGTTCAGGTAGCCAACTATTGAGTTACTGAGATCCCCAATATTGATTTTCTTATCTTGCTTTTGACTTAAATTTTTTTCTTTTTGGGATAAAGTTTAACATGCTATTTGATTGAATCACGTATTCTTTAGCAGATTTCCTTCTTTTTTTCCAGAAGCATTGCCTGGTCTTTTTTCTCCATTGTCAAATAGCAGAGGCTTACTATTATTTATATTATAAGAAACAACATCCATCCTTGAGTGGTTGGTCTTTAGCCTCATCCTTAAAACACATTATGTTATCATACACAATTAGAAGATAAGATTGCTGGGGATCCTCTGTTTTCACTTTCTTTTCCTTTCTCCTGCCTTTTATTTTGCCTTGAATGTTCCCCTAATATGCAGACATACCATTGAGAAACTTCTGTTATTGATGATTCTGAAAAAATGTGAAGTGACAAGTTCTTGTTAGTTGCTTTTAGTGTTGGCAGCTGAGGCCTCAGTTTCTTTTTTCTGGAATTTGTATTTCTGATAATAGCTTTGCTGCATTGTCTATGGATATGTGTAGAAACTGCAGATACTAAAGACTACTATTGAATTTGACTTTGATAGTTAATTCTATGATTTGCTAGATGCTTTATCCGTCATTCCTTAATGAGTACAGTGTTTCAGAACTTGTTCACACTCAAATTTCTACGTTCTTCCTCTTTGTTTGGATTGCAGATGTTTCATTTGATGCCAACACCACAAGGGAGTTTTTATGTATTGAATGACATATTCCGGTTGAACTATGCATGAAGGATACTGGGTTGAATTGTCTCTTGTTCTGTGGTTTCTTGATTTATTTCTCCAAAACTGAACAAATTTACTGAATGTATTCTAAGAGTTTGAAAGGAATTGCTTCACAAGACTGGTTTACTGGTTGTGGCTTGGTTAGTGATCAATGGATTTACTTTATTAAAAAAGCAATTGAGCTCTTCCTTGTTGCGAGATATTATATGCTTTAAAAATTGCTGCTTCTAAGTCAGTGTTTCTCTGTCTGAGCTCTATGAGATGGATGTTTTTATCATTTTCTCTTTGTTTGGATTGCCACCTTTAATAGTTGAACCTGATAACTAGTTGTGTATTGATGTTCTCCCATTTTATTTATTTTTTATTTCTTTTTTAAGTTTTAGATGATGCAGAAACAAAAAAAAAAAAATTTTAATAGAACCTTGTTGGCTGTACAACGAGGTTCAATAATTTTTTTTTTTAAAACACAAGTAGAATCTCGTTGGATGTCCAACGAGGTGTCTGTTTTGGTCACCTCCAAAAGCAACTGTCCGTTTTAAAATTTTTTAAAATAATTTTATCCGTTTCAACGCCTAACTCTCAAAAATGGCCTTAGCATGAGTGGACTAACTCATGTTTGCCTCTCAAACCAACACACTTTCAATTTCTTTTATTTATTTTTATATTTAAAACATATTTTATTATTAGGTTGGACTTTGGAGTGCAATCATACCAGAACAATAATTTTAACCTCAAAAATTTCTTGCCAAAAAATCTTAACAAAAATAAATAAATAAATAAAAATACACATCCAAAATGGTTAAAAGAACCGAAACTATTTAATTCTCATCATATCTAAAATATGTCTTTCCCAATATCACTTGTGGCTTTGTGTTGTATTAAAGGTCAAATCTAGTTCTCCTTTGCTCCTTTTTTGCTAATACAATATAATTCAAAGTTAGCTGGGTAACTGTTTAAATAAAAAGATATATATGATTTTCACTTGTTTAAATATCTTTTATTCTCCTGAATTTGACAACTATTTTAATGAAAAAATAAATAATCTTCGAGAACACAAATTCTAAATGAAATTCGTTATTAGTGAAAAATAAGTAAAAGTAAATGAAGAAATTGCACTGAGTTATTATATACACTTAAACAATTAAGTTTTGATTTTGCTGAAGAATTTATAATTGATGTCATGCCATAAAGAACAGAATTCATAAATATCAAAAAAAAATTGAGCTAAATTATTTATGTATATAATTGTAATTTTGCAGACAAAAGAGTATTGATCCCCGTAAAGACAAAAACTAAAGAAGCGAAGGCTTGTTAATTGTCCTTTGAGCAATACAGAATATCTTGTTTACCTCTGCTTTTAATGTGTAATTCTGAAAAAAATTTCTGCATGTTCTTTTTAATTCTCTCTCGTTGTTTTAGATATATAAATCAATCCCTAAAATAAAATGGTTGATTGAAAAAAAAATGAATTCTATTAATTTTGAGGGATAAATATGAGTTAATTTCACTCATGATAAAGCGTAATTTGGGATTAAACTCAAATGGAGGATAAATTTATTCTATTTCTCATAATTGAGGAGTAAATCTAAACCAATTCATAAATGATAAGGATATCATTCGGGAATCAAAATCAAAATAAGAATAACTTTATTATATTTTCCATGGTTGAAGAGACATTTTAACCCCTTTCCATTCAAAATTATACCAGTAGAAAGGGTGAAATGGATATGTTTGTCACAAGCAATTCGTGTTGATTCTAGTGGCAAAACATCATCCAGGTCAGTTACTAATATTTATAGAGTGTAGCCTAGTTGTGGCTTTTGTTTAAGGGAAGGCGTAACCTTTCTTTTCTTCATCATTGGAGGCAAAGAAGAGATAAATAAGTTAGAATAACATTGTCTAAAAGCAAAGAATTTATTTTGAATGCATCTTTGTGGGAGTTTGGGGTTCGAATCAGAATGTTGATCTCGTAAGCAACCTAGGAACATCAAAAGCAGCAGCCCCACTACGAACAGACGCAAGGTTGTGGTCTAAGCAAAGGATAATTAATTGTGAATCCAAATACCTTTCACTTGGTAACGTTCTGTATAAATTCCACCTTCACAACGGGATAGTATAAACCTAGAGCCAACTAAGTTGACAAGGCTTGAGTTAATTTCTTGGGAGGGAATCCAGGGATCAATAGGCTAATAAGGCCCCCTCTTCAATTTGCTTTAAGAGCTTAACAAAAGGGGAATAGGAGAGGAAAATGTCTGATTGGGGTCCGGTGTTTGTGGCGGTGGTGCTGTTCGTGCTGTTAACGCCAGGTCTGCTGGTTCAGGTGCCGGGTCGCAACAGATTTGTGGAGTTTAGCAACTTTCAAACGAGTGGAGTGTCCATACTCATTCACTCGCTTCTCTATTTCGCCCTCATTTGCATCTTCTTATTAGCCATTGGGGTCCATTTGTACACCGGTTAAACAACTGGAATCTTCCTTTTTTTTTTTTTTTTTTCACTATTTCGGTTGCGTCAGTATTGCTTGTCATTTGTCATGCATGTGTCTTTTTTTTTTTTTTTGGCTTCCTTTCTCTCTTTTTTACCATTCAAATTTCAATTCAATCTATCTATGATTTGATGTGATGTATCATCGGTTGGGAAAGCTCTAGTTATTGATAAATTGATTTTATTTTTTTTACTATTAGTCTTAAATCAGGTTTTGAAATCAAAATTTTATTTGATTATAAGATTTGAGTTTTTTAAGTTAATATGTTTCCTCGTAAATATATAAAAATTCTATAATTTATAAAAATTATTAAAATTTCGATATACGATCTTATCAAAATGAGCAAATCATACTTTATAAGCAAAATATCAGAATATTTTAATTAGGACTTTGAATTAATAAATCACATATCTTCATATTTCTTTTATAAATTAATATTTACGACTACATGTTATTACAAACTTTTTAATATACATAATTTTACAAAGATTTAGTGGTCCAATAAATTAATAAGAGTAGTAAATAATAGTAGCTAGTTATTGGTTAATATAATTCTCCTACACAATCTCTTTCCATCAAGCATAAATCTATTTTCGCAAAATTTAAAATTGTGAATTGTTTTTATTTTTATAAAATCTAAATTAATAGATCAAGTTTTATATTAAAATTTTAATAATCACAACTTTATATTTAAAATACTATTTTAAAAAAATTTAAAATCATAAATTTAAATTTAAATTTTATGCAAATTGATTTTATGAACAAATGCTTATTTCAATTCAAAATTTTACGATCAAACGCCTATGTAATATGCTAACATTATATTACTAACCAATGGAACACACCATGTGATGTTGATTGTTGCTTGGGTCCATAGTAGCAATTCATGCTTATTTATACATATATATAAATGAGGAATCATTCACTTAGCAAACATTGGGTTTTCACCTAAAATAGCGTGATTATTATTATTTTTTCATTTCAAAAAGTGATTTTTTTATTAGAATAAAAAGTATTATTATTTAGATAATTTTTTTTATATAATTAAGAAATTAGTAATATATATATTTATATATTTTAAAAAGTTTATTAAAAAAAATATACTTAAATAAAAAATATCATTTATTTTAAAACGAAGATGATAATAGTTTGCAATTTATTAAAGGACTAACTTTGGCATCTATCCATCCATTAATTAAGTGGGAAGATTCTAGCTTGTTGAACTACTCCTATTAAATTCAATAATATTAAAGGCACCAATAATTGAGTCAAATCATCCTTTCTTTGATTTGACTTATAGCTGGATGAAAGGAAAAAAAAAAAAAAAAGAAACCAAGCTAAGAGAATGGAAACCTGTAGATAAACAACACTACCAAGTGAAATGAAATGAAAGTAAAAAAAATAAAGTGGAATCATCAATCAAAATGGTCAGATGAGAGTAGAACTTTAGTATTCAAGTGCAGTCAGAATACAAAAGCAAATCATGGAAAATTAGAATCCATTCTCTGAATCAAAGTTGAATTACCATAAATCTGAAGACAATATATAGTAGGCAGTAGCTAGCTCCTTAATTTATAGTAATATTTAAGATAGCTACAGGTAATTAATTAAGCATAGAGATGTATATTGAGAATGACAAGGAAAAGCATAAGAAACAAACCAAAGAAGAGAGTGTGAAGCAACATAGAAACGATACTGGTCTTCATGTTCATGAAATCGACAGGCCTATGCTTCCCCGGCATTTGAAATATTAGTCCCGGACATAGAAACGCAAATAACGCCGTTGCTATGATCGGAGCTGCCCAATCCTTCATCTTTTATTTATGTTTCCCTTCTCTGAAATCAACCTTCAAATAGAGGTGGAGAAAAGTAGCTTTAATTTGGATACGTTAATAATGATGATGACAATCCCATAAAGTTAGCGAATACTATATAATAATATGAAAATTCCCCCGACAACTTTTTACTGTTTATTAATTCTCGCGTTTCTGTATTTTCTTATTACTACTACTTGCTACTGCTGTGTGTGTTGGGGTGGATAAATAAGACCAATTTATGCATCAATAATGTGCTGCTATTTTGGTAATGTCTACATAGGCTAGCTAGTATATATATAATTAGTACTATTATATTTCTTACTGCTATAAAATTCCAAGCCTTTCATGGGAGCCTATGTATTACTAGCTAGGTTCACGCTAAACTAGAATTAATACGCATTTCTGGCCTATGTTGACAAAGAGAGCCTCCGAGCAAAAGATAAAATCATGTTTGTGTGGCTTATATAAGTTAAGAGGTGAAGTTGTTAAATATAAATATATAATTATTGATATTTATACCTCGTAGGATGTAATTCTTTCGCGAGATTTATGTAATCACAAAATATTTTGTATATGTAGCAATTTTTATATATATGGCCTTTGTTGACCTTAATAAGAGAGCATATGGTCTACTAGTTTCAATTTTTGCTCTCTCGTTAATGCTAGTGCATGATTACATCACAATTCATGCTTTATTTTTTCTTTTTTTACCGTAACTTTGTTTGCCTTTCGGCTGTGAATAACATTGTCGGTACTAAATTAAATGGCATTTTTTAAAAATATGGTTTTGATTAGACATTTGAATGATATAAAAATATAGGTGAAAGTGAAAAGAGCAGAAATAAAAATTTTAATAGCTCAGTTAATTAACTATCTAAATATTTAATTTATAGATAAAGGTTCAATTTTTTCACCTACTCTCAATTTATTTAAAAAAGAAAAAAGTGGGAAGGGAAAATATGATGAAATCACATCATCCGACCAGCTCATGGGAATTGGATCTTCCCATACGCTAATGTGGCATCTTGTCTCTTGATTTTCAGCAGCACTTATGTCTAATGTCTGATTTACCATCAGGACACCATTGAATATGAAGGAAAAAGATGAACTAAAAAAGGGAGAACAAATAGATACAAGACAAGTTTGATAATGCACTAGCAATTGGATTTTTGCTTACAATGATAAAAGGTGAGAAATTGAAATAGCCCTTTTCATTTCTGAGGAGGTTAAAATAATCCGGTCAAGTATACCTTTAAGCAATTTTGATATTTTAAATTTTTCAAAAGTAATTCTTCTTTTGGTATCCGTCAAATATTTCAGAATTGATCTTTAACCGAGAGTCTTATAAGATTTTATATAAGCTATAGGCGCGACAAAAGTAATAGTAAATGCACTCGTACTTTGTCAAAAAATTTGGAAATAAAAGATCTTCAATTAGTCTCTTAACAATAATTAAAGAGGCTAATAAGGAAAATAGAGCAAAATCGGTTTTGAGGAAGGGAAGATCACATCAAGTTATGTACGCAAGGAGGTTAATAAGTTACATATTTGTTTTGAGTTGTATACAAATTAGGGTCTGATATTTGTTAAAGATGCATTAATTAAGTAACTCAGTTGTTAACTATTTAAATTTTGCTGACGGTTTGATTCTATCACTTTATAATTTCATCGTCCATTTTTTTTATTTGATATTTAAAAAAAAAATAATTTTACTTTATTTTCCTATAGCTCCAAATAGAAAAAAAGAAATAGAAAAATCCACACCTTATTTAAAAATTAAATCAAACTTGGTGGAAGATATTCCCTATTCAAAAGTCTCAACCCTCTCCTGTTATTTCTCTATCTTTTGTGATAACTTTTATTAAATACTAGGAAAAAATTAAAAAAAAAATATTTAAATCAACTTGGTGGAAGTTGTTCCCTATTCAAAAGTATTCTGTCATCCAATCCTATCATGTTATTTCTTTATCTTTTAATAGTAACTTTTATAAAAACTTTAGTTAAAGTCTTTTTTGGTCTTCTGATTTAAATTAAATATCAACAGAATATGTTCTCTTCTGCTACAATGAGCTTGGCCAGAAGTTTTTTTTTTTCCCCACATGAAGTTGAAGGGGTATGTTATTCATCACCAACTTATAATATAAAATGGGGTAAAATTGAATTTACTGGCTTTTCAATATGTTTTTCTCCTTGAACCTTTGCTCTCTCTTTTTAACTCCCTTCCAAATATATTTAGCAGGTAGTGATACCAGAAAGGAATAGAAAGAAAGTGAAAAAAAATTATATCTTCTCTTCTTGGGCACAAACAGAGAATGTATAGAGATATCTCTCGAGTAGATAATAACTTGTCTTATTTTTTACATATTTATATTTTAGGATTAAATAATAACTGATGTAAAAATATATACATCCCCGTTTTAATTTACGTTTCTAAAGTAGGCACGGGTTCAATAAAATTAATTTATTCTATCAGGCATAAGTCATAGTAGTTAACTTATGCCTACAGACATAAGACATAATCTGAACGAATTTATGTCTTTAAGGCATAATTTTGGGCAAAAATTTATGCCTTACAATTTTTTTTATTTTTATTTTTTGCTGTTAAGTACATTTTTAAATTATTTTTTTATTACTTAAAGTGTCAAAGGCCAACAATTAAAGATCATAAATTTAAGGGGCAAAATTAAAGACCAATTTAAAATAAGGACATTCGTGCAAATAACCCTTCAAAAGTTACCTGAGCTGAAACGGTTTGAACAAATATGTGGGTCATAACTCAACCCTCCCAATTTTAATTAAGTTTTAATTGCTTTACTTGTTCTTTTATAATCTTTTAATAACTTATAAAATTAATATTTTTTTATTATAACTAAATATAATATATTAAATAAAATAAAAGAACGGAAAAAAAAATAAGTGGCTATAAAATATTTTTTTCAATTTCTTTATTTTATTTTTTTAATTTAATTTTTAAAATATATCCTTCTTCATAATTTTTTTAATTTATTTTTTCACATAATATATTTAAAATCATAAAATTAAAATATACTTTAATAAATTATATATAATATTTATTTAAAATCAAATAAACAAACTAAAAAATGTAATAAAAGAAATGGAGGAATAGTAGAGACAGAGCGTAAGCATCTCGAATAAGTTTTTTCCAATCGAGTCTTGACTCGGAAAAATTGCCCCCTCCTCTTTTCTATGCCCCAATTTATCATTCAAGCTCATTTCTTTTTAATTAATTTGTTTAAAAACAAATATTTTTTATTTAAAAAATATATTAATATAATATCATATTTACTTTAACAAAAAATTTATAAAAATTATTTTTATGCAAAAAATTATTTATTTTATTAAAAATATTTATATTTTTTAAATTATATGCTCAATTAAATTATACTCATCACTTTAAATTGCAAGTATTTTCTGTACTTTTTTTAAAATTTCTCTCTCTTCCTTTATCTTCTTGCCAAGCATAGTTAAGATTACGAAATTGCCGAAAGTAAATTACTCAGTATTTAGCATATCTAGGCTATTTACATTAAATAGGTTTACGTCTTGTGCTCACAAAATCAAATGGATCCAAAAACTCCTAGTGACTAGTGTCCTTGTCATACTCCCAATATTAGTAGTACCCCAACCAAACTAGACGTTTCCTCCCTCTTTCTTTCTTGGCAGCGTTCTCCATAAGCTACAGCTACAGCTATTTTGCTTCTCACTTCTGTTTCTTACCCCTTCTCCACTGCACCAGAAATAAATAGCTCTCTGTTAATGGCGGACTGGGGACCAGTTCTCATAGGTGTGGTACTCTTCATACTGCTGCAACCTGGGCTTTTGTTTCAGATTCCCGGTAATAACCGTACCCTGGAATTTGGGAGCATGAAGACCAATGGAAAGGCGATTGCTGTTCATACCCTTATTTTCTTTACGCTCTATGCCATTCTCATTCTGGCTGTTCATGTTCACATCTATACTGGCTGATCCATTGTGTACTCCAGATCTTCTCCGAATCACCCTTCTATGCTAGTGCCATTTTCACTAATCGAAGTTGTAAGCCCTTTTCTTACTGAAGTTAAGATCTTGTTTTCTTTGTAATTTTGTTTTCAAGAGGAAATATCAAGAAAGGTTCAGTCTTTGAAATGAAATTGCTCGCGTTATATTTTTGCCCGTATTTAATTCGCTTGTTGTTAACCTCTTGGTTGCCCAAATGCTTATTGAAATGAATCTTTTTTTTTTTTTTTTGTGTCTGAATTGGCGTCTCTTTTAACTATTCCGGCCTCTCAAAATCTAAAGAAAACAAAGGCGGTGTGATTAAGACAGTTAGCTGCAGTAGAGTTGGAGTATAATCGATTCTACAATTATTAATTCATATAGAATTGACGGCTTAGTTTAATTAATTCGCAGCTAAGCTGTAGTAGAGTTGGAGCATAATCGATTCTATAATTAATAATTCGCATATAATTGACGGCTAGTTTGATTAATTAGCAACGGAAAGGGACAAGTTATCTCATTTCTGCGTTCTAAACGTTATCTTGCAGTGAATTAGCTATAAACCGCTGCACTGTTAAATCATCTGCAGCCTCTATCCTCACGAGGCTTAGCTTCTCTAGAGGGAATTTGTGTAAATAAGAAAACTAGCAAAGGATGGAAAGGTAGCACAAAGAGGGATTCCAAAGTAGTGTCAAGATCATAGTGCAATATGCAGGGCTCACTTGTCGTGCACAATTTGTTGGACCAAAGATATAATGCCACTATGCTTGATGGACTAGGGGCTATTTCCGTATTTGTTTTAAGTTCCATTTTACTCCTAATTGAAGTTTTAGTTTCCCAGCTCGTAGTATGGTGCTTAAATTTAATCTTTGAGATGTGCCCTTGAGAACAGAATGATTCTGTCTTTTCTTCCATTTACCACAATCTTAAGTAAAGCAGATATGCAGGATGTTACATTTTGTCTAAAATATATATACCGTGTTCCCTGTAATAAAGAGGAAAATGGAAAAATGGAGAGAGATTTTGAATTATGATCCATCATGTACAGAGAATATGATAAAGTGGTCCAAAAACTTGTTCCTTTCATTTGCTGAATTTGGTAAACATTGATATTAGAATGCACAACACTTTGTCAGAGTGTTTCAGAAGATCAAACTAGTTCAAAAGAAAAGAAACTCAGAAAAAGGTTGATAAAACAAGAATCCCCCTTCAGCAAAAGCCTTCCAAGAAGAGCTGAGGATTTGGCTTGAGCAGCAGGGCCGACGAAGAAAACTTAAATGCTGGCTTTATTGCCAGCATCAGCCAGATCTTATGTGAACACCAATAGCAACTATCAAGATTGTATATATGCAGAAGAATAAGATGGCATGAACTAGGATGGAAATCCCACTGGTGTACATGTTCCCGAATTCAATCACCCGAGTCCGCGCTGGTAGCTGGAATAGCAATCCCGGTGACAGTAAGATGAACATCGCCACTGCAACCACCACTGGCCCCCAATCTGCTACCATCTTTATTTCAAGTATCTTGTCTCGTTCTCTCTCTCTCAAGGAATTTAACTAGGTACTCAAATGTCTGGGCTTTAAGTTTCTCTCTGTTTCTCAGCTGTTGAGTTTAATTAGTGGTGTTTGCAAATTTGTAGCAGCAGATATATGGCAAATGTAAGTGATTTGCTTAGTGAGGAAGGAGAAGGGGATATACTAAACTTGAGGGTGAAAAGCAGGCATTTGTGTTTTAAAGGGGAAGAAAGGTATGATTTGTGGTAGTGGGGTTTTTTGCTTTATGGAAGTCGACAGAAAATACCAACTTTGTGTTTAAGTTTCCGATTATTGAAGAACGCGCAAGCTTTTCTTTTGCCTTTGCTTTACAAATTTTATCACATAAATTCATCAAGGTGGAGAGTCTTTTAAAAAGATTTGGAAAAAGAAGGATGGTGCACGTGGAAAGCAGAGAAAAAGCCAAAACTTTGTGCGTTTACATTAATGCAAAATACTCTATATTTCTATTTTATTCTATTTGTAGGATGGTATCTGATTACCAGTTAATACCTCAGCTGCTAATCAGTCAAACTTGGCAATGTTTACGTTGTATCTTGGTCCATGATAGATGAAAAGAGCTAAGTGCCCATTGTCCACTGTGGATTTGCCTTTATTTAAACCGCGTTGAGCAAAAAGCCCACATTCCTTCATGAGTCTCATGGTGACACTAATACTTTGCATGGTAGGAACTAGCGGTTCACATTTCTAAACAAAAAAAAAAGTATCTTCAAAAGAGTTTTTAAGTTTTATGCACTTTGTAATTTCCTAAATGTCAAGTAACAAGAATGATCTGATAACTTGAAAAATATAGCCGATAACATGTTAAATTATATTGGTACTGTAAATTTATCTTACGGTATCAGTGTATATCATATAAATGCTATCTTCAGAGTTTCTCAATTTTTATGGCATGCCATTTGGTTTTGGCGTTCGAGTTTTGTAACGCAATCGGGATGGCACAGTATATTGGGTCGACGAAGTGAATGGGTTCTTATTATCTTTACTTCTGGTATTCCATCTGCGCATAGGCCCATCTATGTTTGGTTGGACTTCTGTGTTGCTGTAGGACCATCTAAAACTGAAAAAAGAAAAATTTGTAATTTATGTATATGTTTACAAGTTACTATGGCCAAAGCCCATAAAGATAAACTGCCCTGCCGTCCAGTAGAAGAGTTGAGAAGGTTCTGAATTGTAGCGTGGCCGGCAATCGTGTCATTGCCATTCGCTATCAGCTGATAATAGATTTGAATACCAATGCTTTATTTGTCTTTTATTATAAAAATAAATAAATTATATTTATCCATCTTTTGAAGCAAAAGAAAATACTTTATTTGTGTGGCGGTGCGATGATTATGATTTGTGTCTTGGCAGAGTATGCATTGTCTAGTTTCACTTGTCCTTAATTTGCTGAAATAGGATAAGCCACGGCTCTGGTGATCATCAAAAATAAAAAGGTGGAAGTTCCATGTCTATTAACTCTTCCAAAATTCTCTAAAGATTCATTCGTTTTTCCTTCTCCCCTTATCTCCACATCACCAATCACAGTAAACAAAAGAGATGGCTGATTGGGGACCAGTTGTAATAGCAGTTGTTCTGTTTGTGCTGTTGAGCCCTGGGCTACTGTTCCAACTCCCTGGAAACAGCCGAGCAGTAGAATTTGCAAACTTTCAGACAAGTGGACTCTCAATTTTCATACATACCCTTCTATTCTTTGGCCTCATTACCATCTTCCTTATTGCAATTGGTGTCCATATTTACACCGGCTAGCCAGAATTTACCTTATTTGCTAGTCACTTAGCTACGTTCTTTCAATCAGTATTTGTGAGCCAGCCCTTTCAGTTCTTGGTTTTCCTGTATATGGATTAGGCTTGTTCTGGATCTTACCGCAAGCCGATGTTTTACATATCACCAGTTCTTCATATGCAATTTTAAGTGCTCTGTTTTTCTCTGATTGAAATTTTTACAGCATCTAGCTAGCTCAAATTCTGTATTCATTTATATGGGTGATTGATGGTGTACTCTCATACTCTTTAATTAATATTATTAAAATAGTTTGTGTTTGATTTTGTTGACTATTACAATTCATATGTTCTGCAACTTGTTTGACTGCTTTGCCAAAACATATATACTCGTTGAAGGTATTAGCAACAATATTTATATATATATATATATGAAAATCATGTTACTTGCAAAATCTATCAGGCAATTAGAGTTGATTGAACAAAGGAAACAAGACAGTTTAAGCGAATTTAGGATTTAAAGTTAAAAGTTTTTATCATTAAACTTATTATACTTTTAAAATTATAAATTCACATCTATTATTTATTATAGTTTAAATAAATTTTCAAACATAATTTTTATGTATCACATCGTACAAAAATAGTGGATTCAGATGAAGCCGGTAACGAAACGCTACATCAGACAGTGGGACAGTCATATAAAAAAGCAAGATTGTATCGTATATCTGGTTATTTACGGCATAAGTAAAGTGATTGTAGGGACTTTCTGAAAAAGAAAAAATATATATTGGGTGCTGACAAATAATTCCTACTTACAAGTCATCTGATAATCCCATCACCAGATAATTGGATAAGTAACAAGAAAATTACTCCTATAGATTCTATTCGTTGAGACAAGAATTAAAGCAACGGACTTTTTCGTGAAAGAGACATTAGCAAGAAATAGCTCTTCATGAATCTTCAATTCAGTAAGAACAAAAGATATTAAAGAGAAGTTACAGAAGTAGTAACTACCTGTGGTCCATATAGACCTAGCTAGCTAGTGAATTTATTTTTTTAAACCATAGAAGAAGGAATTTGAAGTATGAATTTCTTCCAGCACCTAGGCAGTTTATTTATGCCTAGACCTCTAATTTGCACATTAAAAACTCTTTTGATTTTACCAATGAAAAAGGATATAAAAAGTCTCATATGTTGATCCCTGGGATCTTGTGGAGTACTGTCATCATTCTTGAAATTATGCAAACGGAACAGATGCTTGATATCAAAAGTCAGAGATACAACTTTTAAAATTGCAGCTACGGTAGAGTTTAAGTTTAATGTATGGATGATGTAAAATTTATCAAATCATTTATTAAATAACTATTGGTAAAAATCTCCTGATAAACATAAATTGACACTCTTGTAAAAATGACAGTAACTAGCCGTCTACGGTACTATAACGCCAACATTATCATCAAATCAAATTGCAAGCCGAATAAATTTCTCCCCTTTTTCTCTTGAAATATTATCTAACTAGTCACCATTCACCGCTAGTAGGCACTTATAATGTGCTTAAAAGGTACATAACGGTACAAAGACCATAATAACGAGGTATGCGATGTTTTTATAGATCTACTAAAACAAAATAAACTACTTTCTTGTTCCAATTCAATGTTTAATTTAGTTTAAAAATTTATCCTAAAATAATTGTTACTTTATATATTCACTACTAAAGTTGACAATTACTTCTAATTATATACTTAGCATTAGCATTAAGGAAGTACTTTCTCCGTTTTAATTTGTTTTCTCTTACTTTTCTTTTTAGTCCATTTAAAAAAGATTGACTTTTTCTTTTCTGCAACTCTTTTATTTAGGCTTTAATTTTCACATGACATGTTTAATTAAAACATATTGTAGTACGTTCTATGTATCCTTAGTTTAAATTGGTGACCTTGAGTCACAACCTGCGCACGGAGGAAATCTATATGTCGTACAACTCTCTTCCCAGGCAGATCAGAGGTTTGATCAGCATGGACGAATGGAGTTATCCTAGCTTCCGGACTAGGATTAAAAAGTCCAAGGAGTTATCTTATGTTGATATTGTATAGGATTTATAACTCCTTAAGTACTTTTGTTATTAATTTACTAATCGGGAAAATTTCACTTCTACATAAACTAACATCTGATCGTAGTTTTAGGTCAGACGATATTTTTTATTTTCAATGTTGGAAATACAATTTAATATCTCAAAAAAAAGAGTTCATACTCTTGGCTAAATTCATTCTTTTAAGATATATTAATGGAATTTTTGATAATTAATTTAAGATATTGTAACTGACTCTTTATTAGAGGTGTAACTACACCTTTGTTTGTATTAATTCCTTTCATTAGCTATTGCTCCTCCTAAATACAAAACAACCTTACAGCTATTCTTCTTCACCTTTTGGTTCCACTTTTGGTCATTGGAATTCTTCCTCCTATATATACCAGTCTCTTTATTTGGTGGAAGTAGAGATGAAGACAATTTCTTTCTTTATACTATGCTGGGTTTCTGTTGTTAATGATTCTTTGTCAGATCTGATTCCTAGTTTTATATTAGAAGAGTTAGTTGAATCCCGAGATACACCTACACCAGGTGAAATATCTTTAAGGATAGTGTCTTTGACACGCCTCAAGCGACTAGAATTTCCGTGATTTACAATATTTTTCAACATTCAAGTGGGTCTGTCCACTTTAATTGCTCCAGAAAAGGTTAGGCCTTATATACCTCTTGCACATGTATTCTACTTTTGGATCTTAATATACGAGTTAGGGGTCTGCCTAACCCCCACCAGCAAAGGTGGCTTGGAAGAAAAAAAATGACCTCAAGATTAAAAAGACTTTTTTATATTTTTAAACTCTATATTAAATTTAAATCAGACCTGGCTTCAGGTTAAAAAAAGGTGCTAGTAGCTATTTGGAGTGTCATGATTTACCACACATATACAACTAGGAATTGGAAATTACATAGAGGTGCAGTTGTAAATACTAAGTTAGTAGTCACACAGATAAAGAAGGAAGTCATAGAAAGGATTAATATGCTGAAAATGTCTAAGATCAGTAAAGGTAGGGATTTTTTGCAGTTCATACTATGTAACTAGTCTGATTGGGGCCTGGATTATATAAACGCCCTTCTTAGAAGGTGGTTTGGATCCAGGAGCCCTTAGTTTGTAGATATTTTTTGATTGTGCAATGGTAATATTAACAATGTTACCAATTAAAAAAAAATCTAAATCAAATAAATAAATTGAAATAGAGTGAGTAATTCTTCTTAATAATGTTGAATTCTCAAAAAATATTTAAGTAAATTATACCTTGTATTGATTGTTTTTCGATGTAAAAATAGGTAAAAATGGGACAAAGATTGTACTTGTACTTGGTGATTAGTATTAGGAAGTTTTCATTAGTACATTAAAAACAAGGCGTAATTAGTTAGTAGTACATTCAAGTGATCTGAAACGCTCCTGAACACATGATATGTAGTGTGCAGCCTTCATATCAATGCTTTCGTGATCTCCATTACTATTAGTACCGTTACACTGCGGCGGAATTATGTAATATGAAACTTTTGGTAGTTGTGGAGGAGCAGCTTGCTCCTGGTTCACTATGAAGCTGCTGGATGATAACGCGATATTGATGTTATTTGGATTAAAAGGAAGGAGTTTTTCCTTTGGCTGATATTGATGATTATTGTGAAGCTGAAGATGATAAACTATTCGGGGAGGACTGGAGCTGCTGTAATAATTAGTTGGTGATGCAGTCGTGGGCTGAATCATCTTGCTGCTGCTGCTCCCATATTGCGTCGACGTTGAAAATGGTGCTGCTGATCGGTACAAAGACTTCACCAATTTCCCTTTGACGAACCCTGTCCTGCGCTTGCCGCGGCTCGACTCCATTAACTAATTTCTTGTGTTGTCCTCAAGATACTCTAGCTAGTGTTATAGTATGTGGTAATAATAGCCAGATGTTGGATTGAGTCGTGAGTTGCCAGGTGAGAGGGGTATATATACATACACACAATTTAATTATGTATTATATATACACTGATAATACAAAAGAATTTCACTTGAGAGGTAACTACAATTAATAGTTCATAAGAATTGAGATTTATCATAACCTGAAGAATAAGATAATTAGATTTTCAATAAGAATGTAAATGGTGTAGTATTACAAATATATATATATGCTAAATCCACACACATTTATATGCATACACGACTACATAATATCAGGAATTATATTGAGCATGGGATCGGAATTTGCTTTACAAGTAGATATGAAGATAGACTTGAAGCACCAATGAGTTATGTAGTATTATTCTTTCTTTTAGCTATATCCATCTGCCTCCGCTTGATATCTCACATCTTTCTCTTTTTTTTTTGTCTGGAATATTTCTTAAGAGTAACAATAGTAGCTAATTGACTGATACAATGTTGTTGTGATCATATCGTGACAACATAAATGAATGATTTCCTATTTTCAAATTAATTTATATACAGGGTTATAACACGATTCTTTTTAAGTGGATATATAGACTTTTCTATGTGTTGTCAATGTGAGCGGATACCCTGAATACGACTCCATATTAAGCAACAGCATTACACTGCATAACTTCTAGAAAATGGTATAATACCTTATAATGTATGTGGACTTAATATACAAAAGAAAAGACAAGACAATACATAGAGCCCGTTTGGTTTATATGAAAAAAAGTGACTTTTAAACATAAGTCTTTTAAAACATTTTTTAAGTGTTAAAATTTATTTTATAAATAAACAGATAAAAGTGCTGTTATTGATGTGTTTGGTACATAAGTGCTATTAAACACTTATTTTTGGTCAAATGACTGAAATACCCTTAAAACTATTCACACTATAAAAAGCGAATTACTATGATATTTTTATTCTAAAATAATTAAAATTTAAATTAATTTTTATTTTTATTTATTTTTAATATAAACTAATTATTTAAGTTATTTTTAATTTTTAAAATATATAATTTGAGTAAAATTAAGCAAATCTCCTCTTTACTTTTTATGAGGAGTATGCTTCTATTTTTTATTTGTAAAATCGAATATAATAATTTAAATGAATTAATACTACCTCGATTTTTTTCTCTTTTTTTCAGATTTTTAATCATTTTTTCCTAACATGCAAAAAAAAAAATTGTTAAAGATTTGAGTGAGGGTATTATTGAGATTAGAAAAATATTATGAGATAAAAAGGTAAATAATTTGGTCAAACTTAAATGACTTATAAACCCAAAAATAAAAAGTTTTCATCTACCAACTTTTAACTTTTGACTTTTTAAAATACTTTTTAACTTTTTTTAAGTATTTTTTGATGAAATTAAACCCTACAAAAAGTAAAAAAATACATATAAGCTATAACCAAACACCCTCATGGTTGTGAGACTTGGATGTCCAACATTGACCAAGGACTTCTGCTAAACATAACTTACTTTTCACTGATAGCAAAGACAATTAATATCGAACAATAAATGGTCATCTTAACCTAGACGTTATATTTGGTTGGGGTTTAAGTTTTATACACCGATGTTGTATGTAAAAATATTTATATAATTAGGTCATTTATTAAATAATTATATGAATATTATTTCTTCATTTTAATTTATGTGACACATTTCATATTTTGAGAGTAAATTGAATTAATTTTTAGAGCTTAATTGAATAAGAACAACTTAGTGTTTTAAAATTAAGATTTAAATATTCAAAAACTTGACGAAAAAATTACTATAAGTTGCAATTATCTCATGTCAATATGACAAAAATTAAAAATACATAATAAAATATTGGTCCAAATTTTAATAGTTTGAATATCGAAATATAAATTGTGATAAAGTGGGTAATTGATAATCCAATAAAAATGATAACTAACTAATTATCGCAGGTTGAAATTCACTGATATGTAATACAAATTTTGTTATGGTATATAACTTAAATCCAATTGGTTATATATATCCGTAGTGATTGACAGGAGATTCCGAGAGAATAGTGTAGACAGAGACAAATCAAGAATGACTTGAGTTTTTCATAATCTCCTGTATGCCTGTCTTTTGAAAAAGCTAGTTCATTAGAAGTACACTTGATAGTAGTGCATCTTGAATACATTTAATAATGCGATGAATGTCTTTAAAGTGCTTTTCTTGATTATGCTGTGATTAGGCCATAATTATCAATGTAATCTTATTTAGTACAACAAAATGAACTACTAGTATCAAAAGATTAGTGCTAAAGGTGCTGTTGTAATGCATATATTAATCAAGGCTCTAGCGGTTGACAGCTTAATTATTCCTTTCTGAATTATTAACCTCTATTTACTACGTTCAAGTGATCTGAAACGCTCCCGAACATATGATATGTATTTGGCAGCCTTCATGTCAACGCTTTCGTCTCCATTAGATTTGTCCATTTTGGTATAATTATAACTAGTGCCAGTGCTATTAGTACCGTTACTCTGCGGTGGAATGTAGTATGAAACTTTTGGCTTCAGCGGTTCTGCAGCTTTCTCCTGGTTCACTGTGATGATGCTATTTGGATTATAAGGAACAAGCTTTTCCTTTGGTTGATGATGATGATGAAGATGAAGATGATAAACAGTTCGATGAGGACTGTCCTCCGAGCTGTAATTAGTTGTTGTTGATGAGGTGGGCTTCAGTACCGGTGCTGCTGCTGCTGCTCGGTATAAGGACTTCAGTAGTTTCCCTCTGATAAACCCTGTTCTGCGCTTGCGGCTCGACTCCATTTCCTTTTAAAACACACTTTAAATGTGGTAGCATTTAGATATGAGAGAGGGATATATATATAGAGAGTTTAACAATTACGTAGACAAAGGTTTTATTACATCATAATTTCACCTAAAATATAAAGCCAATCATATATATATATATATAATTAATTAATGAGGAATTGAGTACGACGCTTGCATGTGTAATATGCTGTAGAAGGAGAGATGAATATAAACTTGAAGTACACCAATCAGGTAAGTACGTACTAGTATTATTCTTTTTGCTATATATATCCATCTGTCTCCGCTGGATATCTCAAATCCTTTTTTTTATTTAATCCTTTGTTGGAATGTTAGTTCAGGACTAACAACAGGAGCGATTTTATGTATAAAAAATGGAATAAGTGAACCCGTAATTTCTCCGTAAAACTCGATATTTATGCGTATATAGTTTTTTAAAATTGATATAATATTATATGCTGACATCCATGATACCAGAAGGTTAGATTGTGCACTTGGTTGAAGGTTAATTTATTTTTAGGGAAATTAATGTGTTGTTTTGTAACATAATTATCTGACAACGCAAAAAAAGTTGCACGATTAATTCGTTATTCCAAATTAATTAACTTAATTATGCAGGGTACCCGCCTAATAACTGGCCCGCACGAACGCTGCTTTTTAAGTGATGGATGGACACTTTTGAATGTGTTGTCAATAGGAGTACTAGATTCCCCAATCGAATAAGACCGTTTGTAAAGTAGAAAATAAATAAAATGACATAGAGCATATGGACTTGATATACAAAAGAAGAGAAACGATAATTAGTTAAGACTCTTGGATGATAAATAAAATATTCGACCAGTAACATTTGTTGTGTAGATAATGACAAATCAAGAGTTGATTGAGATATTTCTTAATTCTTAATTTCCTGTGTGGTCTTTCCATAAACAGCCGTTTAATTTACTACTAGCACACTGGACATCACTGCGTTATGAATAAGTTCATTAATGCGTGGAATATGTCTTTAAAATGCTTAGCTTTGAAATGATGTGGTTTTGACATCATTTCAAACAAGACAGCGTGATGTTTTTGTGTGATCAGCGCTTAGGCATAAAATCACAATATATATATATATATATGAGTCAAAAAAAGTTTGTACTTTCAATTGGGAGGAATAATATTTACATGGATAAGGACAGTGTCTCTCTCAGCAATTCCAACCCTTCACTCACTGTTAGGGCATTTAATTCCGAGATATTGAGGTATAAATGTATATCACTAGCTGCTACATTCGTATCATACGGTTTTCTCTTTTAGGGCAATTGCAAGTACTAGCCTATTATCATCTGTTTACAATATTTAATTGCACATATATATTCATCCTTCATCACATCTGCATGCAATTTCAAAAATCATTATATATATCACTTTTGTGCATACATCTTTTCTTTTTTAAAATAATAATAATAATTCAGCAAAATTATTACAGGCTTGCTAGTCGAGAATTTTTTCGAAATATTAGTAATAGAAATATTCAACGCTTAACGAATCACTTTGTTTAGAAAATTATTCAAATGATGATATAACACTTACAGGATATGGCGAAACATTATAAATTTTCAATTAGCAATATATATATCCAAAAAATATAGCATAACGTTTCTATTATTCATTTGTACTTATTAAGAATAAGATCATATCTGCTAGAAACCCTATTGCAACTAGCTAGGGCATCAAATGTCTTAGAAGGAATAATTAAGCGTGCGCATAGCATGCATGCATGTTTCTATTTATCAATCAATACTAGGGTTAGGTTGCCAGTTCAGAATTTGTTCCCTTAGCTAAATAGGAAATCATGCATATATATGGAGTACGTAATTCATAAAAGGGTATGTTATTTTTCAGGTGGTGTGGCCACTTCTATATGGTTAAGGATACTTAGCTAGCTAGCCTAGTAAAGAGTAGAAAGTGGGGTTGCAAGTGGGCATGCATGGTTTGCTTTATACTCTTCTTCTTCTTCTTCTTTTTTCCCCTTGAATTAATGGTTTGCTAGCTTTACTCGGACACGTACAACACAGAGATTAAAAAAATCTTTCTAGTAGGAGTAAAATATATACATATATGCTGCTAATAATAGTGTTGGATGGGATAAGATAGATATTCCATGCCCCTACCCCACGTCATTCTTCTCTTAAAAGTCTCCTTTTTGTGATTCTCTTTTGTAAATATATACTCCACTTTTTCCTCTTTAATTTGTTCATATATCTCCCCTCTCTCTCTCTCTCTCCTTTCTATCTTGCCTTCAACCGTTCGTTGCGGAATCTACGGTGCAGGCTCTACCTTATGAATATTAAAAGTCCCTTATTGATCTTCTGTTTTGTTTGCAAGCAGCAAGTGGTGTTAAGTAATGCCTATATATTCAACTTAAGCTTTTCATCCGGTTACCTAACATAAACCTATATCAACTCGTTATAATAACATTTTTAATTTTCTCTAAAATGGATTTTTCATGTTATATTTTACTTCTCTCTAATAATATTTCATCTATAACAATAGTATAGCGGTTACTCTTCGTAAAATTATCCCTCTGTAGCAGTCGTACTAAAATATTGTATAATAATATTTTATAAAAAGTATATTATGTATGAAAAATAAATATTAAATTATGAGGATAAAATCATCTAAATGTCAAATGTCTATATACGTATATAATAACATCTTACTGTAAAGGCGATAAAATTTTCACACAAATACTATTATTAAAATGAGATTTAATTGTACCAAATTCTTTCTTTATTTTTGCTTCTACAATTTCCTCGTATCCTAGAATTTTAAACTTCTATAAAGACCTCTAATTTGCGCTACTTATCGTGGTGAAGTATATATCACACGTTAACGTTTTCCACAATAGGAATTCGACATGAAACTTTTAGAAAAATAAAGATTTGGGTGATCTCAAATAAGTTTTATATATCTATAAAATAATCTTATAATTAAAATGAATATTTAAAAGTTAAATTATTTTTAAATATTAAAAAATGACATTATTTTTGAGACACACACAAAAGAAACATATCACATAGACTAAAATCCCAAAATAGCTAATTTTGTAGCTTAAAGAAATGAACAGTAATGTCAATCTCGTTGGTTATTATTTATCATAGGAGAATAAGAGAATTATTTCAAATTGTTGTCCCTTGCACAACCTAACAGGAATATCAATAAACTTTTATATGAAAAAGGAGATGTTCAACCTGTCTAATATAGTATTGCACTACTGTTATCCAATAATTAAAAGCGACTTTGGAATTTAGGAATGATACCCTTCCCTATAAAGAAATTTTCACACTATAAATTATATACTTATGACAGAAGGTCGATTTCTATTTTATCAAATTATCAATTAATGCTTATTGATCAAAAGATTTACTTGTAATTATTTTATAATTAAGTAGTATGATTGTGTCAATATTTTTTATATGAATGCTTCTCTTTAGTTGCAAATCTTTTCAACATTACTTAAATGCAGAGATTTATTTTTACTATGAGATCATCATCAAAGGTTAAAAGGAACTGTGAAATTGTTGTCTCGGCAGCATTTCCCATAGTAACTATATTCATGTACACACAAAGTTGGCGCAGAGGAGGAGAAATTCTCTCATAAGCCATTTATACAAATCATATTCTTCTACATCTGTCGGGTACTATACACTTGCTAGTGCCTATTACTAGCGACATAAAAATATTCTCGGATATTGAAATAATGCGTGTTCCATGTGAAGAAAAATATTTTTAAATTCTTTTTTATGTTTGATTGATTAAAATATTTTAGGAATATTATTTTAAAAAAATAAGTTTTTTAAATATGAGGAGAATGTCTTCCTTAGTGAAAGTAGGAAAAACAAATTTCATAAAGGACATTTCACATTGAGTGTGTACTCCTCACCCTCAAACACACATTCACGTCATCGGTAGTTCCAACGACCACCCCGCACTCAATCCTCCACCGGACCTCTCATAGTATTTGTTTAGATTGTACAAATATTTTTTAAAAAATATTTTTTGATTACATACCGAACGCAAAAAAATCAATAAAGTACATTTATTTTGTTTCGTGCCAAACACACCCTAAGTTTTAAAATGTTTATTGTTCTGCTTATCCAAAAAGAATTATTGTTTACGAGAGAATGCATCTAATTTTTAGTGTGAATTCAAATATTTTATTTCGTGAATTTTTAATAAATGATGTTTTGCGAGAAATTACATAAAATTATTCTAAATACTAGCAACTAGTAGGTTAGAAAAAAAGTTTGCATGCTTATACTATGCGTTTGGATGTGTTTTGCACATAGATTTTATACGGTTAATCATGGTTAATGTCGGGGAAGAAAGAACACAAATACGGTTGTGCCCAAGATCAACACTTTCCCCTCTTGAAAGAATCTGTGAGAAGCACAAACAAGCAACAAACCAAGCAACAAGATGATCCAAACACAAAACAAACGATATGAGGCACACGATTTTAACGTGGAAAACCCTTTCAACGTGAAAGAGTAAAAAACCACGAGACCCTTTGGTCTAACCAACTCCACTAGCACCAAAAGAGTGTACAAATCAATAATCCAACAACACAACAATGATATCTAGCCCTTAACAACACTACGAAGGCACTAGAATCAAAATAGAGAAACAAATATCACAAAAATCAACAAAAAACAGCAGTCTGGTCCGAAGCTTATAAATTAAAATCTAACCGTTGGAATTCGATCTCCACCGTTCAGATTGAAGCTTAACGAGTCCCTTGACTCCTCCTAAAATTTCAGCTCGATCGGATAAGATTTGGACCTCCGATCGTCGCAAACACCGTACCTGCTTTTCACGGAATTGCACAGGGGCAATCTCTCTTTCTTCTCTCTTTTGTGCGAAAATGAAAATGATTTTTCTGTTGTCCCAAGGATGGTGCTGAGGTTTTTTTTTAGCCCTCAAGGTGGACAAATGGGCTGAAGACTTTTCTTCCAAAAATGGGCCATTTAAAAACACATAGTTGGGAGCCCAAACCCAACAGTTAAGCAATATGTATCTTTACTTTGATGTATTTTTACTTTTAACTTGTGACACATATGATGGAAATATTTAATTGGATGAAAATATTGGGTGCAAATAAATATTTTCGTTATAATCAGGGTCATTCATTAGTTATTTTTTGCAAAATTGGATTAAATCGTAATTTGAAAATTTTAGCCCAAAAAGCTAGTTCTAGTTAGCCCAACTCATGAGCTACACCAGTTCTGGATTAGCCCAAAATCTACCGGTTTAAGATCTTATCGTGGCATTCTCAAGGCCCAAACAGTTGCCAACCACAAGTTAAAAAGCCCAGCATTTAAATTGTACAGATCTGGGAAATTTTCTTGTGACGCAAGAACCCTGCTTCTGTACCAAAACCCTTTTACATTCAAATCGGATCACAGTCGTAATCTCCAATTGATTAATCGCAAAATTCGACAATTTCAGAGCTTTTGAGACTGGAATACCAATTCATCCCCAAAATGGCGTTAACGAACTTTATACTGACGGTGGTGGGAGTAAGCGCCGCGGTTTTACTGTTGAGGAGCGACGTCAAACAGTCTGCCTCCATCTTCAAGCGTAACGTTCGTCAAATTCGCCGCTGGCTTGAGGAAGAGTCCTCTTCTGCTGCTAAGTATGTCTTCCTACTTGCGTTTCAGTTTCCAATCTCTTCATTTTGTTATCTGGTTGAAGTTACTATATTTTTGCATTCTGCTTGAAGTTTGTATTTCTTCATCGCTTTTTGGATATAAGGTATTTTCTGCATTCTGCTTGAAGTTTTTTATTTCTTAATCGCTTTTTGGATAAAAGTTATTTTTTTACATTCTGCTTGAAGTTTTTCACACCTTTTCAGTGGGCGCACGAGCACAATTTGCTTAATCTAGGTATTTTTCTTCTTGCTCAACTTCTAACTTGAATATTAGGTGTGATTTTGTTATCACATTTTGGATAAAAGGTTAGACTTTGGTGAATGGATAGTGATGAGCAAAATCAGTGCTCTTTTTCGTAGAACTAGTAGTATTATTGTACGAGAGTTGCAGTGTGAGAAATAATTGACTGATTTAGCACTAGGAAGCAGTTCTAGTTATGTCTTCTTTTAAGAATGTTCTTGGTAAATTCCTCTTCCTGCTAATTTCCTACATAACTCGAAATTTGCCACATCTGCAATCGGTCTTTCATGTTTTATTCCTTTGAAAGACGGAAAGGTACCCTGTTGAAGAGAAGTAAGGAAATTAGAGGGAGGAGGGAAAGGAACATACTGTTTTTTGTTTTTCTTCTTTGATATTATACCTTCCTAAAAAAAAAGCCTTGATAAAGGTCCTTTCTCTGCTTTGATAAAATTGAAGTTCATTTAAGTGCTCAAACGTATGCGTACTTTTAGTCTTCAAAATCTGGTCACAGTTTTGGAACAGTTTTTGGTTGGAATGAAATTGACAGTTGACTTTTTGCCAAAGGTTCGGCCTTATTCGTATTATGAAGGGATCACTTCAAGTGATTTGAGTTGGGTCTTTGAGTTTTAAAGTTTATCAATGTTAATGAGCATGCTCACATTTATAAGTTGATTTTCTTTCCCATCTCCTAGGTCTTGTTGGGGGGAAGATCTGTTGATTTCCGTTTGTTCTGATAGAGGGATATTTATATCATGTGTTTTTCTTTTCAGGCCAATTTCTTTGGTTAGTTTCTTAGGTTTATACCAGTGTTAATTTAATGTTTTCACGCTTTCAACAGTAGAAATTGGTGTTCCTGTGATCTTAATTTGTTGTTGACTTTGTTCAAGTTTGCAATTGTAACACATATACGAATATGTCTTGGCAGTCATATAAAATGGGCACCAACCACATGTTCCCTTCTTCATATCATGTTCGGTTTTAACCGAAGCTTGTATGACACAACTTGGATATGAATCTTTTTCCTTCAAGTTGGTCTCCCAATTTGTTATACATTCTTAGTTTTTTTGTTATTTTCAAATATTATGTCCTTCAAATTAAACATTATACTTCTTTTTTGCGTGCAAACATTGTATCTTTTGACATAATTTAAAAGTTTTAATAAGTTGACTAGGTTAATTGTCTTATCATATGATATGACTGTTAATAAGATAATCTGTATTCACTATGGGAACTAAAACATGTTTAACCAACTTCTGAAAGAAAAGAAAAAGAACATGATTGCCTCCTGTCCTAGGCAAGAATGTTGCTACTCTTCGACACAGGATTGCCTCCTGTCCTAGGCAAGAATGTTGCTACTCTCCGACATTGTGTCAGATTTAGACTTCTTTATGGTATAAGATGTAGACTTCTTTATGGTATGTGTCCTTGATACCTTGAGTTGTCTGGTTCATTTTGCAGAAGGTATGTATGCTATAACTCATGAAAAACAATGTATGCTAGTTATACAGAAAAATATATTCTGCCAATTTCCCTTAAAAGGCTTCTTAATCCTCTGTTGACAAGGCGGCAAGCTGAAGTTTTGTAAGTGTGACAGCAAGCTAAGTGCGTCCATCTTGTTCTGTAGAAGGGAGCTATATGCTGATCAATCCGCATAAACACCATTGCTCTAGGTCTTATTGGAACTCAGAGCCTAGTGCCTACAGTTTAAAGGTCGATCATCTGAGCATAAGTTACTCAAGCTGCCATGACTCGTATTTGACTAGCTGTCTGGAATCACAGCAGTCTTATCACATCATGTGGTAGGTCACATTGAATAACACTAATGCCAAAGGATGGTTGCATTTATTAGGGTTAGGATTTAGCATGTGAGGTTTAAATGCCTAGACCATTTTAGGGTCGTGTGGCTGAGATTTGTCTTGGTGGGAGCATCCCCACTCTGCTGATTGATACATCTCCTGAGGCCATTTCTGGGGTTTATGTCTCTGATTGGCCTTCGTGGTTGCATCCCCACTCTCATGGTTGTTGCATTCCCCACAGACATTTCACCTGACTTAATTATTATTGGCCTTCGACTCATGAAATTGACCAAATGGTATTTGTAGTTCTAAAATATGTTTTGATAGTTTGTTATAGGTTATATATAGATCTTATGTAAGTACACCTATGCCTTAATGGTATTCTTCGTCCTTAATTGAAGAAAACATTTTTTATTTTGTTGTCTGATTCTGTATCGTATCGCGATTCGCGAATGTGCTACCTAGGTTGGTGGTCTAGGCATGTGTGGTTAAAGACATTCCGGACGAACTTATTTTGAAATCTTGTCTGCCTTGTTTTCTAAGAAAGATTGTTGATCAATCTTGTTTTCGTAAATTACAAATTATTGCAAGTTTCGCTTCTACCGAAATTCAATGCATAATAACATGAGAAACAATATGTTTGCTATCCTATTGTTAGAAGCCTAACACCCCTAGAAAACAATATTTTGAATTTTATTCTTGACTTGTAGGTTTGAGTTCGATAACTCTTCCTTTGACTTCGTAGTTTTTTAATCCTCTCTGTATTTTGTATCTTAATTGTTGCAGTTCTCATCTTTTATCATATAACTTTTAATTTTTATCTTATCACGCTGTATTTAACTTGTTTCTCTTTGTAAATTGAATCCTTCAGTTTTGCTTGTTTGGTAATTGGTTGCAATCCTTCAGTTTTGATGACATGACATGGCATTGATGTTTCTGTAGGGAAATGGAGAAGGCAAAGCCAAAGGAGATACCTAAAAAGGACACCCCCAAGGAGGACAAGCATTAGATTTTGACTCTTGTGGACATTCTTATCAGAAGCTGTGCTATTTCCCACCTAATGTTTTACATTTTGGTCCGTAACATATTTTACAATGACTAGTTTAGGCTCCCCATATACCATATTGTTTTGTAGCCCCGCAACTAGTTGCCACTTAATGGTTTGGTCGCCAAGGTTATGACCTTATAAATATTGGTGCACGTGTCCTGTTAAATATACTTTCATTCTTCTAGTATACACAGTATATACTAAGATGTATCGATTATGCATTAACATAAAGATACTTAAAGAGATCTGCAGGATATTGTCTTTTGATGACATGCACAGGTGATTTTGGTACTCAAAAATGAGCTATTTCACGTCGTGTTTACTTTGTGGAATGGAGTCCTCAAAATACTAGTTGTCCTGAGGAACGGCAGATGCGAAAGAACTCTGTTTTACAATTTCTAGTGACATGCTTGGTTATTTTGATGGAGAGAAAATGATGTTGGAAGAACGGGTGCCATTGTATAACTTGAGCCTAATTAAAAAAAGGGGAGAAGTAAACTTCCCTTAATTGCTAAATTTTTTGAGATTTATGATTAGTTCGAGTCTTTTGATAAGGAGACAGAATAGACTGGAATTGATTATGTGTTATTTTCTCATGTCTAAGCATAGAATTCTTTATAATAAAGACGTAAAATTAAAAATAAATAAATTCACAAAGTGCTGCAAAATCGCTTGTCTCTGTTGAAGTAGGCACTATGGTAAATGGTTCCGTAATTGCTCTGTCTTGGCTCTGTTTGAAGTCCAATAGTTGGACCTTGAAAACATTCGCTTTTATTCCTTTTTTTCTTTTTGTTTGGTCTATGAGGACTCTTCCGACCTACGATAACATTCCTTTTTCTCATCTAAATTGGAAATATGGCCATGGTCATATGAAAAGTAGAAATTAAACATAGTTTTTTTTTGTTTGTTTTTTTCAGTTGCCTTTTTATTTTTCATCTTTTCTTAAAAAATATAAAATCTATCATTTCTTCTTTTATCTTTACTTTACACCAAATATTTAAATAGGAAAATGCAATTAACAGTCATACGTCAGTAAAATTTACACAAAATTTAAGGTTAGAGACTAAAAAAGGATCTTTATGTATAAACGCTAAAACTGTAGTGCACCCGGCAAATTAATTTAATTAAGAAGCTCAACAATTGTGATTGCCAAAGAAGAAAAGTAGTAGTTTCTTCACAAGTCAAAAGCATTTACTTACAATGCTCTATGTAACATGTATACATTCATAACTCTAATCTTCAAGCAGCTAACACTAATTAAACTAGTCTTTTTTTCTAATCTCCCCTTTAATTTGTTTGGAAGGATATAGATATAAAATAAAATAATTGGAATGAAATAAATTAAAGGGGAGGATTAGGGAAAATGTGCATCTGATGGAGGATTTGTTCAAAATTGTCATTGGGCTTGTCAATAGGATGGGTGTGCATGCCTTCATAAGTGGTCACTACAACTCCTTCATCTTTGGAAAGGCGTTGCACTTGCTTCTTCACACTGCATCCTTCGTGCGTACATTTGTAGTAGCTTCTGCACATCATTATATACATATATATGTATCAGCAATTCTTGAAACTAATTATTTTTCTCTGTGAATTTTAACATATTATCTTCATTTTTATTAAATTAAAAAAATGCATTTAGAACATATTTAGAAACTATATAAAAAAATGAGTACTCGCAATAGTTAACCGTTCAAACTATTTTGTAAGTACTTGAAAAATGATACGGATCAAAGAAAAATTCATTTGACTCTCTAAATTAATAACAATAGTGTCACATGAAGTGGAAGAGAGGGAGTAATCAAGATCGATCCTTTTTTCTTTCATCAGTTAGCTAATCTTAATTATATATATGAAGAGACCAGCTTAATGTTCCCTTCTAATAAGCATCAAATTTATTCACACTAGCTACCTCGATCATCAAAAACATGATACTATCATTGTCATAGTTTTCTTTTTAGTTAAACGAATGACATATTTCTATATTGAAGCAAAATGACTACAAATTTCATTTTTTCTTAAATCCTGTGTCTAAGTCAAACTATATCACATAAATTGGGATGGAACGAAAGAAGTAAGAAAGTTTAAAAAAGAAAAAGAATTTTATCACAATAATTAGCATACTGAAAATTGGGCCGGATTAGTCAGGATAGCGAGAAACTAAAAAATGAAAAGAAATTAAGTAGGTAGAGGTACCTAGGGTAATTGTTGTTCTTGACAGCTTTTTGTCCATATTTTCTCCAGCGATAGCCGTCATCAAGTATATCAACCTGACTTCTTGTTTGGAAAGCAAATCTGGGCTTCTTTATTTTCTTATCTCCTTTCTTCTTATTAACTAATTCTGATTTTGTATTATCATCTCCCAACCCCATCTCACAGCTGCTCTTTAATCGGCCCCCATTCATACTGTTGTAACTGCTACTTGTTGAACCAACAAACACCATCGCCTCATGAGAATGATCCATTTATACCTTCTTCTGTGGGAAAATAAATAAATCAACTTCTAGGTGTTGTTAAAGAAAGAAAGTAGCTGTCTATCTATATATATGGCTTCTCTGATAATTCAAGTGATCAAACAAAGGCTGCTATTATATACTTATATATATATAGAGAGAGAGAGAGAGAGAAAGAGGGTAAAGACAAACGTACGTAGTTTCATCAAAAGGCTAAAGTTGTAAAATAAAAATGGTACTTGTATAGTGATTTTGAAGGAGGACTGGTATATATATATATATATATATAGTATGCTAGATTAATAACGTGGAAAATTAGTTACCGGCGGCTCCGTTAAGTCATCATTAACTTTGAAAATTGGAAATATTGAGTTGAATACTTCCTGGCATTTTCTTCATGACATAGACTAACAATTAGAGAAAACAAGCATATCAACTCCCGAGTTCTAATTTTATGCACCACTAAAAATAAAAAATTAAAAAATGCTATTTTATAATTAGGTCACGTTTAAAAAATATACTCCCTTCATTTCAAAATAATTGATATTTTAATATTTTGATTTTGTTTCAAAATAAGTGGTGTTTTACATAATTAAGAAGACATTAATGATATTATTCTAATTTTACCCTTATTTAAATGGACAACATTTTATATAATCTAGAAAATATTAAAGAGTTATAATTTTTTCTAGATATTTATTAGGTGTAACTAGGTAAAAATTACTATTCCCTTTCTAGGAATGAGTAATAGTGTATCTGAGATAAAAACACCACTTATTTTGAAACGGAGGGAGTAACATTTATCCAAGAAATTTTTATATTAAAAATATGTCAACTAATTAGAAAAAGAGTAATTAAACCTCTAGTTGTAGGTGCATGCATATATATACAACTAAGTAGAGGTCAAGAAGAAAAGGAGAAGAGAGGAGGTCTTTCTAAACCATCTAACAAGGGCCGGGAACACGGTTTAATTCCATTATCAAAATGTACCATTTTTACCATGATTCATACTTGACCAATTCGAGTCTTAACTTGCAGAAATAACATCATATAATACTAATCCAAGTTTCACATTGCAAAGAAAATATTCTCTTTTTACTTATTTTCATAATTTAATTTAAAAATCAATGTTTAAAAGTATTTTTTGATTTCATTCAAATATTATAAAATTTTATTTTGATTAAAAACACCTAAAATAAGTCAATCTAAAGAGACGTCCTATTATGATAAGTTAACGAAAAACAACTCTTTGATGCTGCAGAAGTGCTCCGATAATCAACATATGATGCGTATATATATATATATATGATATGTTGAAAGTAGGATAACAATTAGGCAAAGAAGTTGGATAATATGATTTAGGATATATCTATTTTAAAGTAGGTAGCTAGGATAACACTTAAGACTAGTCCAAACTTATAAATGTTGCATGTCTTCGCACAATACTGAAAATATCATACAGTCAATATTCTTTATCATAACTTCATTTGTACATCTTCATAATATTGAAATGTTATAACATATCTAATATTTGACATCTAAATTTATAAGTTGTAAGGAGATCGTTTGGACATAGAATCTTTTTTTCAATAAAAAAATTTCATTCCATTGGAATGATTTTGATCAGTTTTTTAAATAAATTATTTTTTTTACACACAAATTTTTTACTTTTTTTCAAGTTAAATACATGTTCAAAAAATAACTTAAGTTTCAAATGCATTTTTGCTAACTTTTTTCAAATTCTTGTCTTTAAAAAAATTGCCACATCACCTACTAAGAATTCTCTTGATAATTTGATATGTGCCAAAAAGTCTTTTATTTTAGAATATATATATATATATATTTATTTATTTATTTAAATTATTTAACTATTGACATGCATATATTTTTAAAAAAGCTGAATTATGCGGTCATTGAATGTTTGAATTATTTAGCAAAAGGAATAGGATGAAATGCCTGTGATGATATCAGAAAATTTTGACTACGTGCTCTTATTGAAAAAGAATTTATTAGAGCCAAGAAAAAAATAAATTGAGCACCATTTAATATAGAGTATCTGGACAAAGACAAGTATCAGAATATATAGTTGTACTATAGCACGTGCATTGGAATAAGGCCGTCTGATATAGTTAGACTATTCTGCATATTCGTAATTGTACTGCTATGGGTAAAAATATTTAAATAATTGGTACATATAGAAAAAAAATAAAACATGTCAATTATTACTATTAGGTTTACAATTAATTAGTAGAGGTCAAGAAGAACAACATAAAAGAGGTCTTCCTAAACCTGCTGTCTAAAGAGGTGGACACGCCTTCCATTTGCAAATAAAGAAATCAGGTCTCTAATAGTCGGTATTATATTTGGATTTGTAGTAGTCAGCAGACACAGTAAATAATAATTCGGGTGGGTCATTATTTGCAGAAATAAGATTAATACTAATCCAGGTTCTACCAACAATTATTAGGAATTATCAATTTTAATCTCAGACTTGATTATTTGAAAGAAAATAAAAATTAATTCAGTAATTGATAATGGTGGAATGAAAGGCGATAAAATACTATTAAATAGTCCTTTCTTTTACAATCGCCCCCCAAAACCAATCGTTTCCTGATCAATAACCATGGGTATGATATTTAATTAAGCTTTCTGCAATTATCGTAAATCTGAAATAAATAAAAGTATCTGCTCTTACCTGTTGAAAATTTTGAGTCCAAACAAGCTTAGTTGAATCACACTAATTAATCTCCCTCTGTTGTCTTATTGTGGCATGTTAAATAAAATATATACTTGATCCCTCCAGATAAGTGGTGATTTAATTTTTTGATTTTATTTTAAAATAAATTGTATTTTACATAATCAAGAAAATATTAGTGATATTCTTTTAATTTTATTCTTATTTAAATGGAGAGAGTTTTACATAATCAATAAAATATGAAAGAGTTACATCTTTTTTAAAATATTTATTAAAAGTAACTGAATAAAAATATATTTATTTATTTAAAAATTAATAATTTTTTTAAGAGATGTATCTAAATTAAAAATACTACTTATTTGAATACGAACTTTACGGTACATATGAGTAGTTATAATTTTTTACGTCACGAATTGCGAAACAAGTTTGAATACTATGATTTCTTTTAGATGTGTCATGTATTTGAAAATAGTAAGCAGCTACGAAATAGGATAACAATTAAGACTGGTCCAAACTTTGAAATGTTGCGTCTCCCCGACCGCCACAATAGTTAATGTCCTTCTGGAAGCATGCACGAGCGAATGTTTGATAGAGAGACTCTACAAATTACTTTTCTCCCTTCTAATTTATGTATCTTAATTTATTATTTTTTTGTATAATTTAGATATAAAATATTTTATATATATGTGTGTGTGTATAGTTTGGTTCTCTACATAGTAATTAATTAAGATACATCAATTATAACGGATGAAGTGTATAAGACTCATTTGATTATGCAAATTATTTATTATTGTTCGTAATATTTCTTTTACTTTATTTTAAAATTAGTATTTAATTATAAAATTTTCTTGAAGTTAGATTTCAAATTTGTAAAAGTGTTTCAACTATGTTATCCGATTCCATCTTTATAAACTTCAAATAAAGTATTCTTTTTTCTTCTTTATAAAATGTATAAATTAACATAAATCTTTTTTCAACTTCATAAATTTCAAATAAAGTAAAAAATATTTAAAATTTATAGCCAAATACCAACATAGTATATCATTTGTTTTAATAACAACTTAAGATGGTATTAATTTCTGTTTATTCTTCACGAGTGCAATTATATATGACGCTTGAAAATGTGAGAAAATCATATTTCTTGCCTTTTGTCAATTTAAACAAAGAAAATGATCTTTTTATATTTAATTTCTTATATATAAAAATAAAAAGATTTTATATATAAAAATAAAGATTTTCTGTTAAAAAAATCACTAAAAAGAATTGTAAAGGGCTAGAATGTAGAAATCATTTGTCCGAGAAAATTTTGGCTACGTGCTCTTATTAAAAATTATTATTCTTTCCATTCATTTTTACTTGTTTAGTATTAACTTATTGACATAACTCTTAAGAAGTAATAAGTAGAGTGACACTTTTAATATATTACTCGTTAAATATAATAAATTTAATAGTTTGAAAACTATATTAAAAAATAATTATAATTAATAATAAAATTAAATTAGAAACTAAGTGATAAATTATATCTTAATTTTCTAAACTGGCAAATAAAAGTATGACAATTTATTTTCCTAGAGGACGGAGGGAGTAATTTATTAATGCCAAAAAATAATTATAGTAATTACTACTTCAATTCATTTTAATTATGGTGCTTATTATAAATAGTTAATCGAAAACAAATTATTGTTTCAAAATTTTAGAAACAAAATTAATTATTAATATATATTGATCTTAGTCAACAAATTTAGAGAGAAATTAATAACATGATGAAAAAATAATATTAAATTAAGATTAAAAATAAATAAGAATAATATAATTGAATTACTTTTTTTAGTTAATATCTCACACATGTGTGAAAAGAAAAAATATAGAGAGAGAGAGAATCGGGGAAAGACAAGTATCATAATTGGGGGTGTTCACGGACCAGTAATTAAATCAAATCAAATCAAATTAATCGATTTTAAAATTATTAAAATCAAATCAAATTAACTAAAATATAAATTTATCGGTTTGGTTGTTACCGATTTCGATTCAATTTAGTTCGGTTATTCGGTTATTCATCATATAGAAAAATAAAAGAAACGAATAATAAGACTATATGATCAATGAAAAAACTACATTACTAGAATGAATAGATGAAAGAATAACCATACTTTGGTATGTATATTGATCAAATGTTACTTGTACATTGCATGAAGAACCAGCAAAATAACATCAACAGTAGGCATAACACAGTACTTTTAATGGTTGATTGTTTTAACGTTTTCATCACAAAAGACAACATCTCAAAATTTTGTACATCTAACACACCTTTAAAGAGTATATTCTTTTTCAAAAGAGTAACATTGGGTACAATGTATTGGTTAGTTTTATTACTTAATTGCAAAGCACAAACTACGCTTCCTTAACTTCTCTTCAGAGAAACACAGTCACACCTTCATGAATCAAACAATAAATGACCTGTTGCGCTATTTTTTTAAATTTTGGGAGAACTGAAGTAGCTTAACAATGACCTTAGCGCTCAAAGCTTATTTATTATTTTGTTGGGTTTTGACCCAATATACGCCTTTTTATTTCTCTTATGATTATACACTTGCAGTCTTTTATTTATTGAATAACATTTGATGAATATAATTAGTAATAAAAAATAATATATTTTGTATATATAATTTTATATATATATATATAATTTATCGATTTGGTTTGATTATTTTGGACAAAGTCATAACCAAATCAAATATTATCTATTTTTAAAACTATAAAATCAAATCAAATTAAATAAATTTAATTTTTTTAATTCAATTCTGACTTTTATCCAAATAATGAACACCCCTAATCACAACATATAAAGCACGTGCACTGGGATAAGCTAAGGTGTGATGTCAGACTATTCATATTCTTAATAGAACTGCTATGGCCAGTCCACCTCCTGTCTTTGGTTACAAGCGAGATGTTATATGCTGCAAAATATATACTTCATCTATTTCAATATTTTCTTTTTAAAATTTATTTAAAATAAAATATTTAGATTTTTAAAAATTTTAATAAAATAATTTATAATTATATAATATTTAAAATTTATTTTATATTATAAATTTAATTTTTTTAAAATATTTTATATAAAATTAAATAATATCATATAAATTAAGATGAAAGAATATATAAATTCTCCGTCGACAGTGATTCAAACTTATATCATTTTCAAATATTCAAAGCCTAAATGGCGCCGTCGTGACTAATGAATTTTGTTTTCTGAATATAATATATATATATATATATATATATATTGCTTTGTTTACGCTAGTCATCAAAGACAGGCTAATTGATGGTGTTTAATATATGAATTGATATTTGAACATTGTCCCTTCGACTAATTAGGATTTTCCAAACATATTATCATATCACCGCGCTTTCTAGAATGATCAGAAAAGTTGTAATTACATTTTTATTTACATGATAAAATATATATAGATTTAATTAATGAATACAAGATTATCGTATATTCGTCATAATTAACATTTATATCACTTAAAATATACCATAAGTAAATTAAATATTACATCTATCTAAGTTACATACCAATAGTATAAAGAATAATAAACTCAATGATAATATTCGTCATGCTCTTAGTTGAAGTGTAAATTCAACTTATGCGCACTTAAATAATTTCAAATAGCTGTTAATTTCTTGTTTGGACTTTTTTATAAATACCATGAGATATTTCTTTGGTTAGAAAAAAATATTTCATTTATTACTCTCTCCACTTCAATTTATATGATATAATCTAGATTTTAAGAGTCAAACTTTTTTATTTTGACCGTAAATTCAAACATCCAATCTTTACTATTTTTAAAAAATAATTTGCATATTTAGCAACTACATAAAAAGTATTACAAGTTAGAAAAATCAATAATTTATAATATTTAGATAGCAAATGAATAAATTACTATCAAAGATTTTTTAGGTTTAGTTGTTGAAAAGTGAAAAGTATCACCTAATTGAGGAGATATTCTTGATATTAGCAGCTGTGATATTGATCATGTCGATTATTTAGCCTATGTTTGGCAACCCATTGGTTATAAAAATTATCACAAAGGCGAAACTTTTAGAATATACTACAATTTATGGAAAAAGTAAATAAACACCAAACAATTGAAATGTTAATGTAATCATAAGCTTATAATTTACCTTAAAAAGTTTTATAATGTCAATATATTTTTATTCCAAAAGCTGAAAATTATGTTTAGTATAAAATATCTAGTGAACTATACAGTTTTTTCGTTTGTATTTTTCCTCAAAGTCACATAAAGATCAAGTGGTATCATCACTTTATATCACTGCAAACAAAATTTGACATCTCAACCGATTGTTTGATTTGTTGCTTTTACATATGTCGATGACTGGATCATGCAAAGTAACCAGAAATTCTTTTTTATCTTATGCTATATCATGAAACATGTCCACATCATTTAAGAATTTCAGTACTGCTTGGAAAAGGAAAAACAGGAAACCTTAATATTACTTTCTTAACAATTCAGAAAATTTAATGAATAAAGCTCGATCTTTTATATATATATATATATCCCACACTTTATTCTTTAACATTGAGCTCACACCTTGGATCAATTAATATATATATAGCACACCAGAGCTAGCTCATGTCACTAGTGCATAGTAGTACTATTATATATATACTCTTTTCTGCAAGATTTTGCATGCCATCTACAGCTCCAGCACCAAGTCTATATTTGCAAAAATATTTAAATGAAAAAACAGTGAGATATATATATTGGGTTTAGAAGAACAACAGAAGAGATTGAATGTAACTAATGCTGTTTTACTTACAATCACTATCTGTTTTAATCCAATGCTCCCTGTTTATTATAGTTACTTCCTTCTTTGCAATTGGAGCTGGAGAAAATTTTGTGTTAACTTCACTAATTGCTCCCAAATTACCAGTCTTGAAGGAAATAATATTGCTACTCTCATTATCTTGTAGTTTGTTCTCATTCACAGGGTGAACTTTTCTGTGAAACATTTTAAGGACCTACACAAAAATCAAAAGTTATGTTAGTTCCTCATTGATATATATTGTTAGAGTACTGGGTCAGAGTCCACCTTAGTTGGGGAATGAACTTGATGGTTTGTTTTTATACATATAATATATATTTGGACAATCCTCCCCTCGTGAGTTAGCTTTTGAAGTTGAGTTAGAATCACGTGTCATATCTTTTATATATGCATATATACAAATGAATCCAGAATTTTATATTTATGGCTTTTGAACCATAATAATTCTTTTTATTTATTGAGTTTTGAATAAATTTATATTATTTATTTATATTACTTAAATACGTGATCTGAGCCAAAGCTATATATTGAATTCTACCAAACTCTTAACTTCAATTGTGGCTCCCCGTGCTTATTGACTTCGTGTCTGTCCTGCTTATTGAACTAATAGAAATAATTAAAGCTCAGTTTTATTGCAAAATATGATATTATAAGATATCAATAGGAAATACTGTAGATTTATTCTAGTTTGCTTCTTCATACTGTTAAGGTCTTCAAGATGGGAAAATAAAAATCAAAATAGGAAAAACTAACATAAAAGAGAAATCAAAATAAATTAAAGGGTTGTTTTTTAAGCTTCCTCTTATAAAAACCTTCTTCTGATAAGCAAGTACTACTCCAAAAATAAAACAATTCATCTTATACTTAAAGCAGGTTATCAAGAAATATATAAAGAATGCTATAAAAAGATACTGTTCATACTTAGTAGTCCATAAAATAAAGTTAATTATATGATGGCTTTATTCCTATGAGCTTAATTTTGAAGAGTCAATTTTTTGATAGCTTTTGGCCTTAAAAAGAAGTACTGACCCGAGGGAGTTTCCTCTTGCTTGAAACAGATCCAGTGACAATATTTCCTTTAGAAGAAGCTGCTGCAGTAGTAGAGCTCTTTGGTTTGACTTGGAGGTTCTGCAGCATCTTTTTCATGAAATGAGTTGCATGTAATTTTCTCTTGCATTGTTTCTTCTCTTTTCCTTCATTTCCTACATGACTCTCTTGGACTATGTTTTTCCTCTTAAAGAGCTCTTCTAGGAAACCTTTTTGTTGCTTTACCTGTTGATGAAGATGTGAATAAGTATGCTTTCTGTATCACCGCTTAAACTCTTAGATAAGATATATAGTTGTGATCACATAATTCACTGTCGAATCAGAGAAAACAAGAAGCTCTAGACTCAAGTTTCGCTACCAGTACTCATCATAAAAAATGATCAGAGGTAGGGCCAAGGGGATCAATAGAAAATTACACTGTTTATACATGACGTTAAAAAAGATTTTATATGATTGTTGAATACGCTTTGACTTCTTTGATGTGTTTAATTCTTCATATTTTTGAACCCCTTTATAAAAAATTCTAGCTCCACGACACTGTGTGAAGGGTGTGCTTAAAACATTAAGTACGTAAATATTATAGACCAATAATTCAATATTAATTACCTGGGACTCTATCTCTGGCAATTCAACTGAAGAGCCGAAAAGATATTTCTGGAGTGGGCATTCCTCCATGATGCCATAACATTCAGTTTCGATATGTTTGTCGCTGAGGGCAATGGTTCTTTCTGATGGCTCATAAGCAACTTCATTGATCACTTTCTCTTCAAGAAACTTCTCAAGCTCATCATTTATGAACTTTAGTTCTTTCTCTGTTATATCTGTTTCTACATGCTCAAAGGGCATGGGAAAAGTTGGAGTTGGAGGGTCAGTATTAGTTGGCTGATAATTACCCAGAGTACCAATTGCCAAAAAGCCGGGGAAGATTTCATCAAATTGCTCTTCTTCTGCTGCATTATTGCTTTTAACTTCCCTGTGAGCTGAGAAAGATGATATGGAATTTCCTGAAAAGTGGAGACTAATGACTTATCAGCAGCCAAATTCAAACAGAGGAAATTCAAAAGACCTGAAAAGCAGAGAAGTATAAAATTACCTACTATGGTAGTATTGTTTGCTGGCTCATTGCCTTTTTGCTTTAGTTTAGAGTGCATCCAACCTAGTAACTGCAAACAAGGATGAAGTTAGAAAAGTAGCAAGTTGTGTATATGAATCTGTCTCTCCAAATATAGAGATAATTATATTGGACTCACCTTCATGTTGAACTAGCTATATGGAGAGATGTTTGAGTTAATTGGTTATCGGAGAAGAGAGAGATTTTGGTGGAGAAACTTGCAAGTGTAAACGAAGGTTTTAATAGTGATAGCAGATGATGGTAGTTGGAGTAATAAGAAATGATCAAAAAGAGAAATGACTAGTTTGATCATTATCTTTCCTGAATAAGAAGCTGGCACGGCATCAGTAGAGATCGAGTTCATAGAGAAAATTACAAGACAAAAGGTTGGCATTTTGTGTAAAGATTGTAGTGAGCGGAAAAAGTTGAGAAGTAAGTTGGGTTCCAGACCCTCAATTGTTGTAAATGTTACATTGTGACATGGGCACACGTGTTTGCAACTATGCCATTTGATCCTTTTACATAGACTCCTGAATACTGTGTCTGTCCTTTTGGTCTGGTTTTTGATAATGAACTGACATTTTGTGTTGATTGGAATATATACCTTCAAGGGACGTTATTCTACATTCTTCGAGAGCAGAAAATGATCAATTATGTATTAGGAAATACTAGAAGAGGATATAACTCTGACACCTGGGACGAGATGATTTTTCTGTCATATCGTCAATAGTCTTCAAAAGATTGCTTTGGATCTTAGGGGCTTTTAAGTTGATATATAAACCATGTTGCATGTTCTTATCTCGACAATGCTATTCCACATCATGCATTACCAAAGATGTAGACGAATTGTGTAATATTCTGTGCCTGCACTTATTAGCCTGACGATTTGACATCATAACTAGAATTGCTTTAACTAGAAATACTCATGTTATTTTATTTTGAAGGAGTACATATCTGATTAAGTAAGAATATGACTCTATTGAATTGCAGCTTGATTAGTACACTTGATAAGGATTGTGAAACTATTGGTGCTAGATTACACTTAATATGGATAGGTGATCAAGGAAAGTCTTACACTAATTAAAGTTGATAAGAAAATAATATCGAGAATATATGGAGAGACATTAGTGAAGGGTCGGGGATGATACGAGTCACACTTATGATTGTACCTGACATTGCTCGATGGGCTTAGCTAAAAATATTAGGTGTACGAGTGCATTTGGTATATATGAGCTAAAATTTTAAAAGAATGATAACTGTGTGATTCTAATTACAAGTGATATCAATGTCCTCAAGGTCATAAATTCGATTCCAGCAGGTGTTGGGGAATTAACTATTGGCCGGTAATGCAAATATCCTATTTATACCCAGGTGATGGTAAAGGATGATCGGCACGGACGTGAATCATGTTTGGACATGATGCTTATTTAATGAGAAATAAAGTTTTGACCTTGCTATCATTTTTAACTTTGGCACCATGATAAAAAACTTGATCATGACAAGAAAAATGCTCTGATATCCTTTTTGGAGAAACAGTGCAAGTTATTTTGAAGCAAACAATATCATGCTAAATTAAGAATGTCTCTATATTTTAAGAAAAATGGGACTAACTATATTGGTTGTAAAGACAATTATAAGTGGGTATACATTACATATTTTCTCCCCCTCAGCAGTCGGCGAAAAGCGATTGCTGCTTTGGGTTGTCAATAATTGTAGCAATAAAAATGGGGGGGCAAGGTTGGATCGGAATGGACCAAATAAAAACAGTGAAAAGCCAAGGTAGTGCATGGGACCTCTTTCAGACAACAGAGGACCTACCACGGCAGACTGATTCTCATTTTCAGCTAAACTACGTCCTGCTACAAGACAATGCGCCAATGCCCTTTTTTTTAGTCATACCAAGCAAGAGAGGCGCGCATCACAACAAAGGGTGTGTTTGGCATGTTAAGAGAGTCTTTTACTTATTTTCATATGTAAGTAAAAAAATATATTATTTATAATAACATTTGTATATAATTTAGGAAAATAGTAAAACACTATGGGGATGGGGGACGAGAGGAAACAATGAATTTAGAAGTGACTTATTTTTTCTATTTTTATTAAGAAAGTCATTTTCTTTAATTTTTAAAGAACTTATTTTTCTAAAATAAAAATTTTGACCAATCAAATATATATGGAAGTTCCCAATGAAATAGGATCCACACAAGGAAAAGCACTTGTCATTCGTTGATTATTAGCGGCATCCCGAAAACGTCCGGGTCGAAATATGGCTTTCAAATTAAGTTCCGAATTAGTGGATGCTGCCAAAGGGCGTGGCGATGCCATACGCAAAAAGAAAGAGACTCATAGAATGACAGAGGCAAATAGAGCTTTTGCACATTTTCGTTAATCCATGAACAGGATCTATACATCTCAATCGGAAAAGAATCAAGAGAAAAAGAAAGAATCGGAATTGATCGATAGATTTCTCGAAACAAACGAAAAGGAAACGAAAGATGAAACATAAATCATGGATCAACTAATCCCTCTCGAAGACTTTCTTAAAGAGGAACCTCATGTAAATACCATGGAATATTTTCATCCTTACCGAACATAACCAAAGTATATGCAAACTTATTTTCCTTATTGCTAATTGTTTAATGGAAGTAAGAAGCAAATGACACTTAGCTTGCAAACAGGCAAAATGACCATGCCGTGTGTGCTATTTTGCTTGGAATACAACTGACTCCATTAATCATTAGACAAAAAGAAGAGGGAGTTGTTCCCCGAGGGTTATATTATTCATCCACAGATATCTCTAGCTATTCCAACTAACCTCAAGAAATATAACTAAAATATTTCTTCTGTTTTCTCTTTCTGATGCAATCTTGATTGTGGAACAGTACTCTACTTTTCCACCTTCAATTTGTTATTTTTTACCGCTTAATCCTTCTTTAGGAGCTGGACCTAATCTATGTTAAAATTAAGAAATAAGACCTTTTACTAGCTATATTATTCCCTCAATCAGGCACATTCTATATCAGCAAACGTTAGATCCTACTGAGTATCTTAAACCCGTTCGGTATATTTGATCCAAAGCGAATAATATCATTAATAGGATAGGCTGTTAGTGATGATATTAAAGTCATGACTTTGCATGCAATCTTGGGAGATGATGGGATAAACTTCAGCATTCAACTTGTTTACTTTAGGCAAATCTCATATCAACAAAATACGAGAGCAAATGCTTTATAATATAAAAAGGTAAGTCTTAAATCTCAATATTACATTTTAAAGTAGTGTGAATCTAAACTCACCAAACATGCATCACTAGTAGGCTGAATTGCTATGTATTTGAATTTGTGCTGGATCACAAATGATAGGAGCAAGTTGTATCAAAGTGCTAAATACTTATCTGCATTGAATGTTTGTGTTAAATTAATGTAACTTATTATAGTTAAATGATTTAATAAAATAAAAATATATATCCATCTATTATAATTAAGTGATTTAATAAAATAAAAATATATATTCATTTATTACGATTAAATGATATTTTTGTATATTTAAACACATATCATGCATTCTTTGATTTGATATAAACATTTAGTGCAAATAAAATTTTACCTATAAAATTTGGATTCAGGGATAAAAATTATTTTCTTATTAATTTGTTTTTAAATAATGATATTTTTTCATATCTAGAAAATGTATAATTTATCTCTAATCATTCAATTTAAATCATGTTTTTATATAGCAGAAATTTCAGTGACATATATATGATCATAAAATTTAAGAATGTTTCTTTTAAAAGTTTCATACCCATTCACAATAATGGGCTAATTAAACTCCAGTCTCTCTCTAGCTCCCCTAGCTAGCCCCACCTAGAAAAGAAAAAAAAACAACTTACCACTTCCTTTCTTTTCTTGTTCATGCAAACCACCTAATATGTGAACATTGGGGATTGAAGATTGATTGGGCATTAGTTAGTGAACAATAATTATACTTAATTATTTTGACTAATACCCGATTAGAAATTTAACCAACCACATCACTTTACTAAGACATCATTGGCTGTATATATGTAGGACGTACAAGGATATATATGCATGTTTTATTTTATCAATTATTGGCATTGGAGGGGGACTGAGAAAAGCAATGTAAATTTCATCCTATAATGCTTATTAGTAACATGAAAGATCGTGTGAAGTCATCATAAATAGGGTTTAAGTTCTAACTTAAGTGAAATTGCAAGATATTATCACGAAATTTTAACTTATAAAAGTGAAATTTTAAAATAGTATTCTAAACTTTAAATTTATACAAGTGATAAAGATTGAAATTCTATTAAAATTTTCCTAAAATTTGGACTTTGGACTTTGTACTTCATAGTTTAAATATGAATTTTTTTCTTGAAATATGAACCGTGATAGTTCAAACTTCAATAAAATTTTCTTGAGTTTTCTCATATTTTAACTAGGAGTAGTTTGATACAAAATTTTCTTTCTTATTAAAAATAGCTGAAATTTGAATAGTTTTGGAAAGATGAGTAATGTTAATATAAATTGATTATGGATCATTAGCATAAATATTCTTACTTTAAAATGACTTTAATTTTTTATCTTTGGCATTTTAAGTAGCAAAAATAGGATGGAAAATGTCCCTGACAATGGAAAAAATTGTAAGGCAAAAAAATTTGAAATACGTAAGTTCAGTAACACAAGTTATGTTCTGCGCATAAGTTCAGTGACACAAATTACGTCTCGAGATATAACGTTAATTAGCAATGACAAGAAGCAGTTGCTCAGACAATAAACACCCTCTAACTTTGAGTTTGTGGATTCGAGTCATCAAGAGAATATAAAGGCCAGAAACTTACAGAAAGGGGTAAAAAAATTTACATAGATGGCACACTTTTGACTAAAATTAGGTCTTTATAGCTACATTTTCATCAATTACGATTTATGGCTGTCACGCCCCACCTTGGGGGGTATGACTGGCACCTGGTGCCCTTACTAAGACCTGACCTGCTGAACTGTTAAGCCTGGGCGCATCTGGCGCCTGGCTGGCTCTAACTCAAATTTCTGGAAACAAAGGGCTATATAGCGGCTGTAAATACAGCCCCCGGCCCATTGGCCCATAGCCTTCTGTACCTGTACTACAGCTGACCAGAAACAAGGCAATTCAGGGGAACCTATGCGGGCCGACAAGGTCACCATGCTGTCTAGTTATCTGCAACTCAAGCATAACATACTGAAAAGCTACGTGACCGGCAAGGTCACCACTACTGGTAAACTATGGCCCCACACGGCCATTACAAAAGAAAGAAGTAGTAAAGGCAACTATACAACTGCACGGCCCCACACGACCGGCTCATCTGACCACAGGGAATATAAACAGACTGCAAGCCTCTAAGAAGGATAATAGAAATGATCGGGACAGGGCCCCGACCTACCCGTACTGTACAACAAAAGGAACTGAACTACACCTCTAGAAATTCAGTCTCCGGATGACAGGAGCTGAATATTCGACCGCTGATGGGGATCACGTGGTATCGCCTGCGCGTCTATGGGTACCTGCAGGCAAGTAATGCAGCGCCCCACTGGGCGTCAGTACCGCTGGTACTGAGTATGTAAAGCAAACTGAATACAGCTGAATACAAGTAATATAACTAAAAATTCTGAATAGTATGAGATAACTGAATCTGTAAGAACTGAAGGGATATCTGAAATCAATCACATAACTGTCAAAACTGAAATAAGGAGTAGATAACTGTCTGATAGTGTAGATCGTACCTGTTCTTAATCATACTGAAGGGAGTAGGAATCATACCTGGAGACGTATCATTCTACTACTAATCTGCTCGTATCTACTGTAATATGGTATAACATACATAACATAACATGGCATACACAACCTTACCCGGCCCCCATAAGCCGGGAGGTACAATCAACACAGAATCTATACCCCTACCCCGGTCAACCCACCTCCTACGCTGGCTGTAAGCATCCTGCCGGTCCCCTGGGTATGCACTTGGGCTCGCTGAGCCCCTGACTATAACTGCATCTGAGTCCGGAGGACTCCTGAATCTGCACCCGGGCGTATCCGCTCGACTGGGGTGTGTAAGGGCCGATCAAGGCACAAGTATGGGGAAAACTGGCATCCCATCTTCGTCCCCTGGCGGGACGGCATGCCACTCCGTAGAGTGACGTATCCTCGTCCTCTGGTGGACGAGTCGATACAGCTATTAACCCTGGGCGGTCATGGATGCTAGGTGATCCAACCCCAAATAATACAATGGTCTCAACTGGTAATACTATCTGAGTATCTCGTATGCTGAGGCTAATAGGGGTAAGTATCACTTATATTACATGCTGGCTAATAGTAGTAATCTGTACGTATTTAATACGTGCTGAGGCAGGTAAAGCTGTATAAATGTGAACATAGTCTCCTGCCGGGCTGTACTGAGCAAATGCTATATAAGATAATGTTTCTGCTGAAAATTCTGCTGTTTACTAAGTTTCTGTATACATTATATGCTGGACTGATGATAGAAATAAGTACATACTTAATACATGCTGAGGCTGAAAGTACTATATATGTATGTACGAATATAATCTTTCTGCTAGACTACGTTGTATACTAACTTTCTATAGTAACAGGATTTACTAATCCTGACATGCTTTCTGAACTTCGTTTAGTCTGCTATTCTATTTCTGGAGTGCTTTACGGATACTGTACTACTTCACGGGGTTTCAGCTGAACACAACAATATCTTAACATGGCATATTACATCATACACTGAATATACGGGGTAATCTCTAACGCTTGCGTTAGAATCTATTTCATACCGTTAGGTTTCATACACATTACAACCCAATGTTTCTCACATCGTACCACCATTCATAATAACGCAATACTCGGCTTCTGAACATTCTACTGGTCCATAATTTATTACGCTATACTGATATTACTTAACTTGCCGAAGGAAACTAACTTTACATACCTTATCTTTGAATATTTGTCCGTCGGACGAGGCTCGGCCGGTACTTCAACTATTTTCTCCCAACTGCATTCATAAATACGTCAATCAATACTAAATACAACATTATTGTAAAGAGCGACGTTACTTTCGATTTAATTTATAGCCTAAACTTAGGATTATCGAAAGACGGTCAAAAACTCGCTATTTTCCAGCGGCCCAGAAGGGAGAAATATTTACTTCTCAGCTAGGAACACATAGACATTAATTTGGAGCAATTCTACTTACTTTAGTTCGGCGGCTCGCCGATTCGTCGGCCGTTTTTCGCAAAACTAACTCCGTAGAAATGCTCTCTGCTGCTAAATACCTTGATATCTAGGATTAATTTGGGTTTGGGCAGCGTTTCGCAGCGTAATCGGACGAAAATATTTAATTTTCCTACGTTTCTCTCTGCTTGCTGCGTTTCTGGAAATTTCACTGATAAGAAATGATTTTTCGACTGAAGTGAGGCTTATATACTTGGGCCTGAACCTGGGCAACGTGGCACGGAGCCATCGCGGAGGCCTCCCTCCGTGACACGCTGCCATCGCGGAGGCCTTGCCTCCGTGACACGCTGCCATCGCGGAGGGGCTCTGCCTCGGCTCCTCCCGCGATGGTTCGACGGGTTTCTCGTCCGATCTTTTCCCGGACCTTTCCCTAGCACGTATGGCTTTCAAATATGTTTAACCAACGTGCGAATAGGTCATCTAAGTACCGGGAATTCTACGGGGTATAACATTCTCCCCCCCCTTAGGAACATTCGTCCCCGAATGTATACTGCTGTCTAGAGAGCTGTTCACTTCTAGTTTCTGGAAAAATTTTGGCAGAGTTTCCCCTGTGACATGGACTATCGCAAAAACCTGAAATGCAGAAAAGTCCAACACAGGCACTGCACACAATATTCTACAATCCACTGGACAACTGAATACCACTTCTTTCTTTATTATATACAACATACAACCATAAAGTACTGTACAAATAATGATACGGACATACCTGTCGTCTGACTAGACCTGAAATAGGTGAGGGTATCTGATTTTTATATCTTCTTCATCCTCCCACGTCATTTCTTCCCGACATCTGTTACGCCACAAAACTTTGACAGATGCAACATCTTTAGTTCTCAGCCTGCGAATCTGTTTGTCTAGGATAGCTACGGGAACCTCTTCGTAGGCTAACCCCTCTGTGATCTGAACATCCTGGACTGGAACTACTGTAGAAGGGTTCCCTACGAATTTTCTTAACATAGAAACGTGGAATACTGGGTGTACTGACGCTAATTCTGGAGGCAAATTCAACTCGTATGCCACGCGGCCTCTTTTTCGCCGAATCTGATACGGCCCGATAAATCTGGGGCTAAGCTTGCCTTTCTTGCCAAACCTCATTACCCCTTTCATCGGGGATACTTTCAGATATACCCAGTCGTTTACCGAAAATTCTAATTTTCTGCGCCGTCTATCTGCATATGACTTCTGACGACTCTGAGCGGTCAGTAAACGTTCCCGGATAAGCTTTATCTTTTCCTCGGACTGCCGAACGATGTCTGGGCCAACTAATGCTGATTCTCCTGTTTCAAACCAGCCCACTGGTGATCTACATTTTCGCTCGTACAATGCCTCGAAAGGCGCCATCTGAATAGCTGAATGGTAGCTGTTATTATAAGCAAATTCGATTAACGAAAGATGTTCATCCCAGCTACCCCCAAAATCTAACACACACGCTCGTAGCATATCTTCGAGCGTCTGAATTGTACGTTCAGCTTGCCCGTCTGTCTGAGGACGGAATGCTGTACTCAAATTAATCTGCGTCCCCAGACCTTTCTGAAATGACTGCCAGAACCTAGCTGTAAACTGTGCCCCTCTGTCTGAAATGACGGATACTGGTATTCCATATAATCTGACTACCTTTCTGATATATAACTTACTGGCAAGAATGAGCTGATTTTGCCAATCTATCATTTATTACCCATATAGAGTCATGTCTGTGTTTAATACGGGATAATCTTGTTACAAAATTCATATCCACCGCTTCTCATTTCCGGAGAGGCACAGCTGTGTCCTGGGTCAAACCCACCTGGTTTCTGATGTTCTGCTTTCGCCTGTTGGCAGTTAGAATACTGGGCTACCAGTAGTTCTCCTTAATGTCATGGTACCTCTTTGTCGTATCGGGATGAAGAGAATAGCGGGCGTAATACGCCTCGCTCATAAACTGCTGGCGATGCCCCAAAATATCTGGAGCACAAATGCGGCCTTTATATCGCCACCCTTCATCCCCGGTTATCTGAAAATATGTCACTTCTCCTTACTGAACTTTGTGTTCAAGTTGATCCTGGCTAGGGTTCCCATACTACCGTTCCTTTACTTCCACCGCTAACGATAACACTGAAACATTCTGTATTATCGCTCTGTTATCTTTTATTTCTGCTATATGACTGGTTATCTAGCTAACTGGTGTAACCCTCGAGTCTATCCTCGCTATTCAGGCAGTTCAGGCTAAGGGCATCTGCCGCCACGTAAACCCTTGCTGGGTGATAAAAAATCTTTCCTTTTTTTTTTTAGCATAAACTACTGCCGCTAACTCCAGATCAGAGGGTAAGGTAATTCTCTTCAGGTTTCTTCAACTGCCTGAAAGCATAAGCTATTACTTTACCATGCTGCCTCAACCCTCTGTATCTTCTGGCGATACTAACACTGGAGCTGATGTTAACCTGGCTTTTAACTCTTGGAAGTTCTGCTCACACACCTCAATCTACTGAAACTTTGCTGCCTTCTGTGTCAATTTAGTTAAAGGTGCCGCTAAGGTGGAAAATCCTTCCACAGACCCTCTGTCGTGCCCGGCTAACCGCAGGGACTGCGTACTTTGATCAGAGTGGTAGGTTTAGGCTATGTCTTCACTGTTTTGATTTTTCTGTGTATCTATCTGTACACCAGCCTCCGACACAATGTGACCAGAAAGGCTACTAAACTCAACTAAGATTCACATTTACAAAAATTAACATATAACTGACAATCATACTGGTTTATTATACTGGAGAATCTGACAAGTAATCTACCGGTATAACTAAAGCTTTATCTGGCCTTCTGACCGCATGCTAAAGCTACTGGTTGCTAAGGTAATCTTGAACAACTATCTGCACACCATGTGCCCGCATCTGATCAGGGGGTCCTGATATTGATCATGACCTCTAATGATCTGGCTGCATAACCCTAAATAACTGAATAGTCGGGTTGAATGACCCGAATGTGGCAGTAGTCTCACCATACTCTAACCGTGCTACTTGAGTGTTTATAGTTCGTGCATAACCGCAAACTCGTGGGCATCTAATTGCTCTGTTATTTTGCTTAACCCACTGAAAGGCTGGACTTATTCAACTTACTCCCAGGCGATCAATCTCTGGACCTTTACGGGGAGTCTACTGATCCCCTGGTCTTAATAAACACTGTGCTCGCAGGGCACTATCAATTTCTTACGCCTTGTGTGTATCCACTTGGATTTATACTGCTATTCTGGAGAATTCTCGGTCTTATGGGCTATTCTGTAAATACTGGCCTTCTACTAGGGCTTTGTATCTAAATATCTTACAAAAACCAGCTGAAATACTAGTATGTCGCTGACTACTGATGTGGACCCTTCCCTGGGGTACCCACGGGTATTCTGACTGGACCGGCCGGCTGACTTATGGGGTGTTTCGCATAATAACTGCTAGGTTGGCTACGGCCGACTGTTGCCTATAAGGCTGGGAAAATGACGTATGACCACTTAACATGCTAGAACAATTCTGATATTGCTAACCTCTGAAATTTGCCCATTTGGCCTCTAATCCTGGTTCTAGCACATGTGCTACTGTTACCGATCTTCAGGGATGCCTCCCTGCTAATACAGGCGCCAGCTGGTCGATAGACCGTCTAACTGCGCCCTTATCATCTAGCCATCTGTCTTAGGTCAATAATTCTGGTAAGCTCCTAGAGCCTAGATCCGACAACAACACATGAATCTATCGACTTAATAACTGAAAACTGAGATAGTTTTTATGACTTCATACGTAACTCATAGTCCCCCCAATGCAATTTGTATAGGCTTTCTATTACTAATCAGCATCTGTGATTGTAGCCCTTATAGGCAGCCACTCACAACCTATCTATTATCTGTATATCTATATATCGCTAGCTACGTACAATATGTACTGATTTCTACGGTAGTTCATGATCTCTGACAGGTTCTGCTGAGTCTCACATCGTACATGATACATTGCTTCTACGGCCTAATACCATCTCTTGCCCTGACTTATCACTTCATTGCATTGTCACCCCATTCTGAAAGTAACAAACATAAACATTTTAGTTATCGTTTGCTGTTTGAAATTCGCCACTCTTGCGATGTGGGGTCGACGTTCGAATCCTGTAGCCTTACTAGGCATATACTAAGAGCTCATGACTATCTGCTGGGCCTTATCTCTAGGCTACACTAGATTAGAGTTGTTGTATCGGTAACTTCTTAGCTTTTCCATAGCGGACATACTGCGGTATTCTGAACCGCAATCCTACTGTCAGCGCGAAGCTTAATCTTTAATACGATACTTTATCAATCCGGGGTAGTTCTAATTTCTCCACAAGATCTGACATTCCTGCTTCTCCCTCTCATCTTGCTTAAACTGAACTCTGGGGTTCAAGGTACCTGTCTTTCATTGCTAATGCGATTACTGATCAAGCCTCGGCCTATACTTCTTTGGGCGTATACTCAAGCCCATCTGATTCACATAACCTCTATATCTCTCGATGTCACAACTAGATCATAACTATAATCTTACAGGTATGTCTTGCTATCTATTAGCATATATGGCGGGCTTGGCCTTTTTCTGGCTCAAACTTGACTATTACTAAGCATTTTATTACTAATAGATCTTTCACCCCTGCTTCGGGCAAACTAAATAATCTATTTTCTACTGGCTTACTGTCATAAGGGTCTGCCCAACTTACATAATCATAGGAGCTCTCTATATTTTCGAATACTTACCTGGTGGTCTGACCTTATCTGTAATCATAATCAGATCTTATATAACTAATAAGTAAATCAACTCATATGTACATTATACTTCTGACTCCCTATTCTGACGTTATCAACGTATACTAGGAATAATGCTAATAAAGGTATCACGCGGGGAGGTCTCTGATACCTCCTCCTTACTGCTGTAGTTATCATGTAACTGACTGATGCTCTCTTCCATTGCTATTTCTGATCTTCTTCTTGTGATAGGGTAATACTGATCTGTCTTTGTATCTGTAACCAAAGAATACGGTGAGTTCTCAGGGACTCAACCCTATACTGTACCGCTCTAAAGCACGACTGACTGAGAAAGAAGGGTAACTATCATATCATGCCTCGCAGCCTCCTGCCTATAGTATGTGGTGCACAACACATCCATAGACAAGACTCTACTTAGCATGGCTTGCAAACTCCCTGGGATACGACCTGCTCTGATACCAAGTTTGTCACGCCCCACCTTGGGGGGTATGACTGGCACCTGGTGCCCTTACTAAGACCTGACCTGCTGAACTGTTAAGCCTGGGCGCATCTGGCGCCTGGCTGGCTCTAACTCAAATTTCTGGAAACAAAGGGCTATATAGCGGCTGTAAATACAGCCCCCGGCCCATTGGCCCATAGCCTTCTGTACCTGTACTACAGCTGACCAGAAACAAGGCAATTCAGGGGAACCTATGCGGGCCGACAAGGTCACCATGCTGTCTAGTTATCTGCAACTCAAGCATAACATACTGAAAAGCTACGTGACCGGCAAGGTCACCACTACTGGTAAACTATGGCCCCACACGGCCATTACAAAAGAAAGAAGTAGTAAAGGCAACTATACAACTGCACGGCCCCACACGACCGGCTCATCTGACCACAGGGAATATAAACAGACTGCAAGCCTCTAAGAAGGATAATAGAAATGATCGGGACAGGGCCCCGACCTACCCGTACTGTACAACAAAAGGAACTGAACTACACCTCTAGAAATTCAGTCTCCGGATGACAGGAGCTAAATATTCGACCGCTGATGGGGATCACGTGGTATCGCCTGCGCGTCTATGGGTACCTGCAGGCAAGTAATGCAGCGCCCCACTGGGCGTCAGTACCGCTGGTACTGAGTATGTAAAGCAAACTGAATACAGCTGAATACAAGTAATATAACTAAAAATTTTGAATAGTATGAGATAACTGAATCTGTAAGAACTGAAGGGATATCTGAAATCAATCACATAACTGTCAAAACTGAAATAAGGAGTAGATAACTGTCTGATAGTGTAGATCGTACCTGTTCTTAATCATACTGAAGGGAGTAGGAATCATACCTGGAGACGTATCATTCTACTACTAATCTGCTCGTATCTACTGTAATATGGTATAACATACATAACATAACATGGCATACACAACCTTACCCGGCCCCCATAAGCCGGGAGGTACAATCAACACAGAATCTATACCCCTACCCCGGTCAACCCATCTCCTACGCTGGCTGTAAGTATCCTGCCGGTCCCCTGGGTATGCACTTGGGCTCGCTGAGCCCCTGACTATAACTGCATCTGAGTCCGGAGGACTCCTGAATCTGCACCCGGGCGTATCCGCTCGACTGGGGTGTGTAAGGGCCGATCAAGGCACAAGTATGGGGAAAACTGGCATCCCATCTTCGTCCCCTGGCGGGACGGCATGCCACTCCGTAGAGTGACGTATCCTCGTCCTCTGGTGGACGAGTCGATACAGCTATTAACCCTGGGCGGTCATGGATGCTAGGTGATCCAACCCCAAATAATACAATGGTCTCAATTGGTAATACTATCTGAGTATCTCGTATGCTGAGGCTAATAGGGGTAAAGTATCACTTATATTACATGCTGGCTAATAGTAGTAATCTGTACGTATTTAATACGTGCTGAGGCAGGTAAAGCTGTATAAATGTGAACATAGTCTCCTGCCGGGCTGTACTGAGCAAATGTTATATAAGATAATGTTTCTGCTGAAAATTCTGCTGTTTACTAAGTTTCTGTATACATTATATGCTGGACTGATGATAGAAATAAGTACATACTTAATACATGCTGAGGCTGAAAGTACTATATATGTATGTACGAATATAATCTTTCTGCTAGACTACGCTGTATACTAACTTTCTATAGTAACAGGATTTACTAATCCTGACATGCTTTCTGAACTTCGTTTAGTCTGCTATTCTATTTCTGGAGTGCTTTACGGATACTGTACTACTTCACGGGGTTTCAGCTGAACACAACAATATCTTAACATGGCATATTACATCATACACTGAATATACGGGGTAATCTCTAACGCTTGCGTTAGAATCTATTTCATACCGTTAGGTTTCATACACATTACAACCCAATGTTTCTCACATCGTACCACCATTCATAATAACGCAATACTCGGCTTCTGAACATTCTACTGGTCCGTAATTTATTACGCTATACTGATATTACTTAACTTGCCGAAGGAAACTAACTTTACATACCTTATCTTTGAATATTTGTCCGTCGGACGAGGCTCGGCCGGTACTTCAACTATTTTCTCCCAACTGCATTCATAAATACGTCAATCAATACTAAATACAACATTACTGTAAAGAGCGACGTTACTTTCGATTTAATTTATAGCCTAAACTTAGGATTATCGAAAGACGGTCAAAAACTCGCTATTTTCCAGCGGCCCAGAAGGGAGAAATATTTACTTCTCAGCTAGGAACACATAGACATTAATTTGGAGCAATTCTACTTACTTTAGTTCGGCGGCTCGCCGATTCGTCGGCCGTTTTTCGCAAAACTAACTCCGTAGAAATGCTCTCTGCTGCTAAATACCTTGATATCTAGGATTAATTTGGGTTTGGGCAGCGTTTCGCAGCGTAATCGGACGAAAATATTTAATTTTCCTACGTTTCTCTCTGCTTGCTGCGTTTCTGGAAATTTCACTGATAAGAAATGATTTTTCGACTGAAGTGAGGCTTATATACTTGGGCCTGAACCTGGGCAACGTGGCACGGAGCCATCGCGGAGGCCTCCCTCCGTGACACGCTGCCATCGCGGAGGCCTTGCCTCCGTGACACGCTGCCATCGCGGAGGGGCTCTACCTCGGCTCCTCCCGCGATGGTTCGACGGGTTTCTCGTCCGATCTTTTCCCGGACCTTTTCCCTAGCACGTATGTCTTTCAAATATGTTTAACCAACGTGCGAATAAGTCATCTAAGTACCGGGAATTCTACGGGGTATAACAATGGCCAGTGTGGGATGTATTCATTTAAAAAATATGGTATTTTATATTTAGAATAAATACACTAATTAATGTGTTGAGTTAAATATGAAGTACAATCTTTTTAAAATAGCGAATTATCAAAAATCATGCTAGAATTAATACATGATCTTCCATCTCTCTCTCTCTCTCTCTCTCACTCTCTTTCCCTCTCTCCCTCTTTGTATACTATATTTCACCTCTCTCTGTATTTGTATTTTAACGCTTCTCTACTTATATTTTTATATTTTTTGAGGTATTAAACAACTATATTTATTATATTCATACATGCATTTAGGTCGTATTCTCTATCTTTCTGTATGATGCATTTTCACCTCTCTCTTAGTATTTTTATATTTTTTGAGATATTAAAGACTGTATTTATTGTATTAATACATGTATTTAGGGTGTATCCATTCACTTAAATTTATCTTATATTCATTCGATCTTGTATCAAGTGTATTTATTTGCTCTTATATTGATTATATCTTTCATGATACAGAAAATACAAAAAAATAACATAGAAAAGAGAAAGGGAAGAGAGAGAGAAAAAGAGGGGGAGAGAGAGAATAGAGGAGAAAGAGAGAGAATGATAGAAATAACACAAAACGAGAGAGGCAGCGAAAGAAAGATGGAGGAGAGAGGAGATAGGCGAGTGAGATTAGAGAGAGATTAAGAGATTTCGGCCTATTTGCTAGTAAATATATTTATTTAAAAAAAAAACCAAAAATTGAATTTATGGCTAATAATTATAATTATTTGAAACTATAGCTATATATTGTAAATATTTTTATATAATTATTATATTACGTAATTTTTCCTAAAAAATGTTAATTAACAATTGATTACTTATACATTTTCCCCGTGATTTTGGGAGCATTGGGCTATTGAAGTTATCCATGCTCTGAATCGTAACAAAGCCCAAATAATTCTCTTTGTAGTGTGGGCCGTTAAGTCTTAATTCCTGTTCCATTTCCCGAGGCATGATCCGGAATACGTCTCAACAAAGTCCAAGTTGCACTCCGACTTGCCAACATGGAACTTGATCAGACTATGTGAAGTTGTGAACTCGACAAAATAATATGAGGAAATTTCAAAAATAACTATATTGTGGAGTATAATTATGAAATATAGTTATAATTTATGTATTTATAATATATAATTATAAATTATTATATTAAGTAAAAGAATTAATAAATAAAATGATAATATTTTTAAAAATAATTATAGTTAATAAATAAGAAGGGTAAATTATGAATTAAATGATAAATAATTTTTTGATTTTCTTAAATTAGATAATTAAAAATGAATATTTATTTTAATATAGTAAATAAATAAAAGTGAACAAAGAGAGAATATTTTTAGTTTAAAAAAAATAACTGAAAATTATCACGCTGATGTGATTTAATAATCAATAAAGCGAATAAAAATTTAAAAAATTAAATTTAAATTTCAATAGAGATAAAGAGAATTGAATTGTTTTCTTTTGTATTTTTAAACACTGAAAAATAAAATTACTCTAGAACCCGGACACCATCGTTCTAAAACAAAACAATCTTAAAATCATGTAAGCATAATTTCTTAGTTACCTACATGTATCTAAGTTAATAATTTGTTTTACCAAAGTATGTAAATAAATAGAAGGAAAAATTATATAATATAGCACAAATAAGATAATATTTATAAATTATGGCTACAGTTTTAAATAATTACAATATCTAGTTATATTTCAATTAATTGACTATTTTTTATATTTACTAGTAAATAAGGAAGAAATCTCCTAATTTCTCTCCAATCTCACTCGGCTCTCTCCTCTCTCTCCCTCGCCTTTATCTCCCTCTCTCCTCCATCTCTCTTTCGATGCCTCTCTCTCCCCTCTCTCGTTCTCTCTTTCTTTCTCCTCTATACCTCTCTCTTTTGTGTTTTTTTTTGTATTTTTTATATCATGCATGATACAATTGATATAGGAGGGAATTGATACATCTTAAATACGTGTATGAATACAACAAATACCATTATCTAATACCTCAAAGATTATAGAAATACAAATAGAGAATGGTGAAAATACAAATACAGAGATGTGAAAAAACAGCACACAAAGATGGAGAGGGGGAGAAAGAGAAAGAGGGAGGGAGAGAGAGAGATAAGGGTGAGAGAAGGAAAAGAGAGAAGAGAGAGGGGGAGAGGCAGACAGCTTAAAGATCATGTATTAATTATAACATGATTTTTAATAATTTATTATTTTAAAAAGATAATATTTCATATTTAACTCAACATATTAATTAATGTATTTGTATTTATATTTGCATTTACTACATCTAAATAATAAAAATATATTAAATGACACATTAAATAATGTCATATTTTGTAAATAATTATAATATTGCTATATGAATCTATTTTCGATAAAATTATGACTATTTATGTAATTTTCTCTAAATAGAAAGGCTATGTAATCCATGACGGGCAAATTAAAAGATGACACAACTCCAAATAGAAAGGCTACATAATCCAATGACGGGCAAATTAAAAGATGATACAACTTACATGTCGTAAAAAGAAGCCCAACTATTTTGAGAAGGGAAAAAGACAAACATTTCTTGGGGAATTGAGAATGAGAACGGGGTTGTTGCAGGATGCGGCCTATACTGAATCTGAATCATCACGTTACTCCTGTTTTTCTTTTTGGACTCCCTCCCCGTCACACTTCTTATTTTTTCTCGCGATAAATTATTTAATTTGAATCTTCTTTATCATCTTATTCATTATTGAAGGCGTTCTATGATATAATCGAGACAGTTAAATAAACTGGAGAAGTCATATAAAAATATAAGAATATAATTTTATATATCTAAAATTTCATAATATTTTAAATCAAATACAAGTTTAAATTATACTGTAATCAGACCTAAATTCATAAAATAGTTTAGGCTATATTTTAAAGTGATAATTACAGGTCAGAACATCAGCTCATCTAGTTTATAAAATATGTACCAAGTGTATAGGTGGTGTATACATTGTATTGAATACATATAATATACACTGACATGTTATGGATACTTCGGTCATGTTTGTTAACTAGTTGGCCGAAGGGTATATATTCGTAATTTTCTATAATTTAAATTCAAAATATATTGGTCTAAATAAATATTGTGGGCTAATATATTTAGATTAATTATTTTAAGTCCGATAAATATGAACTTAATTCAAAGTCCAAATGCGCTGCGCTAGCTCATTTAATTGGATGTAGATGACGATCCCACTTTGCTAAGCCTAAGATCTCGTCTTATCCTAGAGACTCAATATGGTATCATGTGTCCAATGACGCAACACGTCTAGTCAGATAAAAGAGCTAATAGGAGCATGTCAAATGCCAAAATAACATAGCATGCCTAGTCAAATCAAAGACTGGTGATAATGTGTCACGTGTACAAGTGACATGTTTCAACCAATTAAATATTGTCATATAAACTTCAATCAAATTAGTCGAAAGATGCCCGTGGATCAAATGCTATAGATTTTTCTGCAACTTACAAGATTATAGCAAATCAAGTATTTCTCTATAAATTCTAAAGATCAAGACGAATATTCAAGATCAAATTTCAGACTCTTGAATTCAAATGCGAGTCATAGAAACCGCCAGATTCAAAAGCAAGCTCAAGAGCCTTTTAATTCAAGTACAAATCAAAGATAAAGTACACCGAATTCAAGAACAAGCTCAAAAGCATTTGAATATATTTATGAAAAGAAGAATCGGCGGATTCATAGATATTGTAACATTAACCATATTGAAATAAAATATTCATTGTTGCAATATTTTTCTATCTTGATTATTTTTTTTGACTCAAATTTTATTATCTATATATACATTGTACATTTAATCTCTAATGCAAAAAAAAAAAATCAAATACTTGATAATTTTTTTAAAAAAATAGCACAAAAATAGAGAGGAGAAAGAGAGAATGATAAAAGATGGTGTCTAATTTGTCATGCAAAAATGCAACTATATTTGTTGTATTAATACTATAGTGTATTATATAATTTTTTCAAAAAAGTATTATATGCAGAGACATATGTGATTTGCTCTCAGCTCACTTAAGGAATCAAATTGACGATAAATCATCATTTGTTTCTTAAATATAAGGATGATTTTTGAATGAGCTTGTAAGAATCTTAACTATATATTCAATATTATTATTTATCATTAAGAAAAATATTATGTGAATCTATCAAAATTTGAGCATATAAAAATAAATCTTTAGTTTCCCACGACTTTCATCCCATCTTCTAATTGTAGAACCAAACTCTTTTAAGTTCTTAATCTATTGACCAACGATGATTAAATTAGTGGTAAGCATTTTCATCTCCACTTGAATCACGTGGAGTTAATAATGAAGCAATGTAAATATCTGTTAATATGTTGAAAAAAATGAAAAGAGCACATTATATTACGTGCAAAGTTATACAAATAGCAACTTACCCACCAACCTAACCAGTCCCGTTCCCCTTTGACCTTTAAACCAATTCTCTGTCTATCAACCTAATCCAAATCCTAACAGTGCAAAGTTGGTTCCAATGGGGACTGAAAATTCTGGGGTTGTGGAGATATCGGAGCCATTGTTAGAGGAATCCTCAAAAATCCCAGAGTCCGATTCGGAAATTATCCCCGATTGGAAGGATCAGATCACCATTAGAGGTCTATTGGTCAGTGCTGTGCTTGGAACTCTCTTCTGCATCATCACCCACAAGCTCAATCTCACTGTTGGTATCATCCCTTCCCTCAATGTCGCTGCTGGTCTGCTCGGGTTTTTCTTCGTCAAATCATGGACCGGTTTTATGTCCAAGCTCGGTTTTTCTGCTCAACCCTTTACAAAGCAAGAGAACACCGTTATTCAGACCTGTGTTGTTGCTTGCTATGGCCTCGCTTTTAGTGGTATGCCCTGTTCTTATTCTGATTTTTCTCGAATAAGTAAAAAGGGGAACATGAGTGTAATTGAATCAAATGGCCTGATCCATATACTCGACCACCAGCTAGTTTGGGTTGAGATGTAATTGATTGAGTAAACAAAGAAACTCGTATTTATTCTTATAGTGATCTACTACTCTATTGATTGGCTTATTACTACTACTACTGTTTTCCGTATATAGCAGATTTTATTTGCTGAGATTCAAATGACTAAAGTTTCTTCCTTATATATGATATTTATGTATATATTAAAAGGCGATATTTCGTTGATAAGTGCTTTAGCCTTTTCAACTGTTCCTTGTTGGACGTTTTGATAGACATCACTTCTTTCTCCAAAAATGGTCCTACTCGCAATTTTAAGCTCTTTTTACTATAATATTTCCATTTCTGGACCATGCTTTGCCCAACAACCAAATTTTAAGGTAACAAATTTATGTTGCATCTTTAAAATTGTTGACAGGATGATGACGACTTAACAATTCTCCTACTTTTCAACTCTTTAAGTTTATCATGTCTGATTCATGATGCATTTGCTTGTTACCTTATATTTACAGGTGGCTTTGGGTCATACTTGCTAGCAATGGATGAGAAAACATACAACCTCATAGGTCCTGATTATCCTGGAAATCGTGCAGAGGATGTTAAGAATCCAGGGTTATTATGGATGATGGGATTTATATTTGTTGTTAGTTTCCTTGGACTTTTTAGTCTTGTGCCTCTCCGTAAGGTACTTTCTGATTCTGATCATCTCTAGTAGTAGTTCAATAGAATGTTAAGAAGGTTTGAATGGTTTTGATTCTGACTGCCGGCAATGTTTCGTGTAAGCGATCTTGTTATGAATTTAATATAAGAGGTGAAGAAGACATATAACAAAAGTTAAAGAAAACCTTGGTCGAATCAGGAAACAACACCACTGCATTGTGCTTGAACAGTTGGAGCAGCCACCAGCCAGCAGATCCTTTCTATTTATTTGCTTGTGCTATTCTCCGAAATGCTTCAGTTTTCTGCGGCTATATTGTATTGATTGATTAAGTTCTGGCAATAGCCCTGCTGCTCCCACATTTTGTTAGGTTGAGTGGGATTCAAATATCAATTTGATAAATTTTGTTCTCTTTTAAATGTAATTTCAGGTTATGGTAATGGGTTATAAGCTCACATACCCTAGTGGAACTGCAACTGCCATGCTAATAAATAGCTTCCACACGAATACTGGTGCTGAACTTGCAAGGCAAGAGATACATTATTATGTTAATTTCTGTATCTAATTTCATAAAGATGATACATTTTTGGGCTAGCTGCCTGATTGATGATAAAAATGCAAAAGGTGTCTAGTAAGATAAGATCAGTTCAATTTATTTTATACTTGATGGTCTTTACAAGAGAGGTTCTTGCTGACTGATGTACTTGAAAAATAAAGTTGTGCACTTTGCCTGCTCGACTAAACATCACCAAATAATTAGCATTCTCTTTTCTTCTCTGGCTTTTGGAGTTGGTTCCTTGCCTTTCTTTCGTTCAGAGGTTAATGAATATATAGATTTCCACATTATCCTTTAAAGATGCTACATTTTTGGGCTAGCTACCTGATTGATGATAAAAATGCAAAAGGTGTCTAGTAAGATAAGGCCGGTTCAATTCATTTTATACTTAATGGTCCTTATGGGCAAGAGAGATTCTTGGTGACTGATGTACTTGAAGAATAAAATTGTGCACTTTGTCTGCTCGACTAAACATCACCAAATGATTAGCATTCCCTTTTCTTCTCTGGCTTTTGGAGTCGGTTCCGTGCCTTTCTTTTGTTCAGAGGTTAATGAATATATAGATTTTCACATTATCCTTTTTCCACAGTCGGGGGGTGTGGTTGCGCTTCAACTATTCAATCATTTTTATGTTCTTAGGAGAACTTACTATGAAACATCTTGTGCTCCATGAATGTCACAAGTATCATTTGTTGTTGCAGGAATCAAGTTGGTCGTCTTGGAAAATATTTGAGCATAAGTTTCTGCTGGAGCTGTTTTAAATGGTTTTTCAGTGGTATTGGGGATGCATGTGGCTTTGACAATTTTCCCACTCTTGGGCTGACCCTATTCAAGAACACGTAAGCATATCCTTCTAATACCTGCTGTTCTTATATTCCTTGCTATAGGGGCAAGGTAAAACTCTTTTTCTTCCTTTTTTTCCCCCTCTACTTGTATTGAACTTTTTTATCCTATTCATATGATTATTTGTTATTATTAAGCTTATAATTTTCATGTGTAGATGTGAAGTAAGAGAATAATTGTAGCTTTTGATTGGAATGAGAAAGCTGGATTTTTGTTTTTGTGGACACTTTATCATTTTCAAGGGAGGAAATAGTTGGAACAGTTCGCACCCAAGGTTGTGGCCTAGTGGTCAATAAAGTGGGTGAGAACCATGAGTTCTCAGGTTCAAACCTCAGCAGAGACAAAAAACACTAGGTGATTTCTTCCCATCTATTCTAGCCTTGGTGGACAGAGTTACCTGATACCTGTTGCTGGTGGGAGGTGGCAAGTATCCCGTGGAATTAGTCGAGGTGCGCTCAAGTTGGCCCGGACACCACGGTTATTAAAAAAAATAGTTGGAACGGTTCATCAAGCAAATATGTGCTAGACTGCTAGAGCACCAACAAACATGTAATGAGGATTCATACAGCCGACCCCAACTTGTTTGGGATTGAGCGTAGTTGTTGTTATTGTTGTGTAGATGCCAAGATTTTGGTGCTACTGCTAATTAGTGGCTGTGAAACCTCTTTTTTCTATTGGCTCTTCTGTATGAGCTCTTTTGGATACTTGCCCTATTTTTAATGCTTACATATTGTCTTTAACTCCTTACTCTGACACTAGATATTCTCTGTCCCTGGTTTTTGTAATGGTAAATTGAGGCCTAGAGAGAAACACGTCTCGTAGTTTTGTAGTATGAATTCCTTGTACCTGTTTCTCTCTCTTCCCCTACCTGCTGGAATAAGAATAATCTACAACTTTCTTGTTAAAGAATGTATTCACTATTGATGTTTTGGTTCTTACACAGTCATCATCCTGCAGGTTCTATTTTGACTTCAGTCCGACTTATGTTGGATGTGGTCTTATCTGTCCTCACATAGTCAACTGTTCAGTTCTCTTTGGAGCTATTATATCATGGGGTATCCTGTGGCCATTGATCTCTCAACGTGCTGGTGACTGGTACCCAGCAGGGCTTGGAAGCAATGATTTCAAAGGTCTCTATGGATATAAGGTGTGTAATTACTGATACTAATTTTTGCTGATTCACATCCAAAAACATCACAACTCGGTAATGTGGTCTTAATCCGCAATTCTAAGAGTACTGTACTTCAAGAGAGATTGTGCAAACATTCCCAAGCTATTCCTGTACTTCATTTGGCAGAAAATGATTTAAGACAAGGGATGAAAAAGAGAAAGATAAGAGGAAATTTGTTTTAGTGGATTCCTCACCTATGATTCTTGTCAGCCTAAGAATATGAAGATTAATATCTGTAGTCGATATATAGCAACAAGAGACATTTTGAAATGTTAGGATACTTCTAATTTGCCAAAATACTTCTCAAGCATAGCATCTGCAATTTTCCTTGCAGTAGGTGTTGAACACACAACATTCAATTTCTTCAATTCCAGTTTGATAACCATATTTCATAAAGTCTGCTTTTACCTTTCTAGGCTTGATGCTTTTGTCTGACGAACTGGCCAGCCTTTGTAGGTTAGGTCCGTCTATGGTTTAGGATTGTTGGTATATTTAGAAATTGTGATACACAAGAAGTCAGTCGGTATTGTAGTTGAGGATCCTAGGAATTTTGGTGGAATGCCTGCCGACAGGGGTGCCCGGCCACCCTGGGGGCGGGATGCTGGATCTTGGAGATATCTACTTGCCTACTCCAAAGCTGTTGGCCAGAAGCAATTACAGCACACCCTTGGCATGTAACATCACTGAAGATGCACACTTCTTAATTTAAATGTGAAGAATTCTGTATCTTTATTTTTCTGGAACAATTCTACATGTAGAACGATAGTGTACCGTCAAGAGAAGATTGCCATTCAGTGATCAGCAATTGTACGAGTTCCTTTTTCCCCAACTTAAGAATCCAAATGCCTCATGAGAAGCATGCTTTTTATATGCTTCCAGGGTTTTATCAAAAGCTTTCTTGGTGTGATAGCTAAGACATGGGCATTGTCCTCATATGTCATCTCTTAATGGTGAAATGGACCTTGAGGAAATGAGAATCTTCAGCATAACTTTTTTTCCCCTAGAAATTTGTTACTTTTATTGTTGCAGCCCCTAGAGATTTTTAACCTCATATATCATATTGTATTCTAACCAATCATTTTAAGGTGCATTCATAGCATCACAAGTATGCTCGTTCTATTATTCTTTCCCCTGGAGAACTGGACATATACATCCATTGGTGTTATTATAATCTTCCTTTTCTCTCCTTTGTTTGCAGGTTTTCATAGCCATCTCCCTCATACTCGGGGATGGGCTTTACAATTTGGTTAAGATAGTTTCAATCTCCGTAATGGAGATTTTTAAAAATAGCAGCACACAGAACAATCTTCCTTTGCTCATGGAGGTCATAGGTAGGTCTTAATTGATCATGTATTTGGTTTTTAAGTACTGAGAAAAACATTGCTTCGACTGAGCACTATATTGCTACATTAAAACTCCAAATTGATAGACAGTTGGTTCGTCTTTCTGCTTGGTTATAATGTCAATGCAATTGAGGTACAGTGATCAAGCAGCAAAATAAGTTGATGATCAGCTTTTCCATTGACTTATTCCTTGTTTCTGCTATTGCTTTGTGAACCAATCAATCAATTCAGAAAGTCCTCTGTTACTGCACTATTGAAAGGGCGAAATAGATATCTGACATTATATTTATCATTCAGTTGATGTGCACTTTTTGGTTTTTGCTTTAAAATGGACTTTAGAGATTATTACTTCATGTCATAGATGATGTTTCTTGATTATGTCAATTCATATTCTTATAGGTGGTGAGAGGTCCAAACTAGAATTGGAAAAGAAGAAGCGCGACGAAGTTTTCCTGAAAGATAGGATACCGTTCTGGTTTGCTGCGTCTGGATATGTTGCCCTGGCTGCAATATCTACAGCCACAATGCCAATTATTTTTCCTCCTCTGAAGTGGTATTTGGTCCTTTGCTCATACATAATCGCCCCTGCCCTTGCTTTCTGCAACTCCTATGGTACAGGACTTACAGACTGGAGCTTGGCTTCAACTTATGGTAAGATTGGTCTCTTTATTATTGCGTCACTAGTTGGAAGCAATGGCGGGGTCGTAGCAGGATTGGCAGCATGTGGAGTTATGATGTCCATAGTCTCCACTGCTGCTGATTTAATGCAGGACTTCAAAACGGGGTATCTTACACTTTCATCAGCTAAATCGATGTTTGTGAGTCAGTTGGTGGGAACAGCCATGGGTTGCATTATTGCGCCCCTCACATTCTGGATGTATTGGAATGCTTTTGACATTGGATCTCCTGATAGTCCATACAAAGCACCATATGCTGTTATTTACCGAGAGATGGCCATTCTGGGGATTGAGGGATTTTCCGAACTTCCAAAGCATTGTCTTGCATTGTGCTGTGGGTTCTTTGTGGCAGCTCTGGCCATTAACCTCTTGAGGGATGTCACTCCAACGAAATTCTCCCGTTTCATTCCTATTCCAATGGCAATGGCTGTACCATTCTATATTGGGGCCTACTTTGCAATTGACATGTTTGTAGGCACAGTAATATTATTTGTATGGGAGAGGATAAATAAGAAGGATGCAGATGATTTTGCTGGTGCTGTTGCGTCTGGCTTGATATGTGGCGATGGAATTTGGACCATACCATCAGCTATTCTCTCTATCTTCAGGATTAACCCGCCAATCTGCATGTACTTTGGTCCTTCTGCGCGCACCTGAACAAGTGCATGCCTTGCGGCATTTGCAATTCTTTCTTTACTTTTACCAGAAAACCACTCACATTGTAAATATTCTGTTGTCAAGTATTTCTCCAATCTTTTGTATCTGTAAATGTTCACCAGATGTTAAAACTTGCCCCTTCAAAATTGTACTTTCTGAAGCACAAATATTACTTAGTAGATATATCTCTCTCTGTAAATAATTTATGAGAAATTAGAGTGTGGGTATTAGTTTCTTCTAGTTGGAAGCCTTGTGATTGTGTACTGTTCCTCAGGTCAAGTTTACCCTCAAGAAACAAAGCAACAGCTACAGCAATAATTACATTTCAAATCCCAAATTTATATCTAATCAAGCAAGTTTTCCTTGGATACAAGTATTAGATTTAAACAAGTTTGTTGTAGAGTTGGGTCTAACAAAGAAATGGTATACCAGACACGTGACACGTAACAACCTCAAATGGATTTGAAAGTTGACAGAGGTACCTTTTGATAAAGAAATTCCCTCCAAAGTTCCGACCACCCAATCTTTGTGTCTTATCTAATACAAGATTATCGAACGATCAATCAGATGTTTATGCAAACAACATCATCTATATTATATTAATATTATCAATACTCATGCACGAAAACTTTATTTTATGCCTCACACAGCTATGTTTATTTTTGTTTTACAAGTTTTATGGATCACAAATTTTGCATACACTAACTAATGAGACCAAAGAAAAGTCTCAAACAAATAACAAACTAATTTTTTCATCGATCACCTACTTAGTAAGTAGGAATAACAAAGCTGCTTTCCCGTTGGAACGAGTTGTGACATTTATAGCTTAAATATATGGCATAATTGATGATAAAAAATCGTATTATATCAAAGCTTCATGTTGAATTCGTCATTAGAGAATTTAAAATTTGAGTTACAGAGTTGTAATAGTTTGGGGCATCAAGTCCTTTTCTTTGTTTTTTTTAAGCCGCCTATATATATTTCTCAACAAATTATATTAGTCCTAATGTCCTATAAATTTTTGTTTATTAATTACGTTGACATTTTTAAGGTTGGAGAGCATTTCCAGATGAGAACCTTTGGCTTTGGGAAATTTAGAACAAGTAAAGTTGACATCACATATAGCTTGCATTTATGTATTTAATGGAAGAAATTGATAACGATAGATTTCAGGACAATTAGTATCCATAAACACTATTCTCTGTATTGTTTTGTGCTTTCTGTAAAACATTGAAATAATTTGCTAAATCACTTTTCAACACCAAAAAAAAAGAGAGACCATTATTAACTCATCCGGACACCGTTACTCTTAGTTGCATTAATAAGTTAAGAATCTGGTATTCAAATAGGTAAAAGTTATATTATTGAAAGGAAATGAGATTTCTTGGCTTTTTATAATTTGATATAGAAGAAAATGATTTTATTTTAGATTTTTTTTTTGGTGTAAAAATAAGGATCTCTTGTTAAAAAAAAAATCATAAAACAATTTTTTTTTTTTAATAAAGAACTAGAAAATCATTTTTCCCAATTATTGAATTTTGCAACCAATTAATTATAAATTGTGTAAAATGCTGTTTTTGGTTGTTATAACATACAAAAATATAATTTTGCCATACAAAAAAAAAGAAGAAGAAAATTCACTAGTTTTTCAATTCCAAAGCAAGTCAGTATATTATTTTTGTGTGTAAATTATTTGACAAAGTAGAATTATTAGACAATGCTGCACGTCAGGACTCTCTCAAGTGTATAGAGAAATACAGGGTAACGTGCTGTCCAACATGTGTTTGTGTTATTAAGACCAATTAATCAATCAATTAAAATTAGCTAGTTAGAATAAGCAGCAGTTATTAATCGACGAAATGGAAATTGAAGTTGAATAAAAAGCACAGTAAACACAAGTGTTAGTTATGGGGAATTTGACCGTTTGGTTTCCAGTTTGTCGGATGTATGTGCTTTCAAGTGAAACTTTTTTGTCAAAATTCCAAACATTACTTTTAACCGGAAAAGGATACTGCAGAACTACTTAGCTCTACTATGTTTTCACACACACAGGCCAAACACTGTAAATGTAATGATTCTTTCTTTTCTTTGTTTTTTGCATGTTTATGAGGTCATCTTCTTCTATAATAATAATAACAAATAATAATAATAAAAGTATAGGTTTCATTTTCTTTAATACAATGGAATAGTTTTGGAACAAGAAAATTATTGAAATAACTTTTGGACAACACATCTGTTCATGGATCCCAAGGGGTCAAAGCAGCCGCAGGAGGAGGAGGAGGAGGTATCAAACTTCTCGAGCCACACACAACCCAACAATATCAATACTAATACCGATAATAGCAGTATCAGCAGCAACATGAAGCCTGCAGAGATCAAAGACTTCCAGATTGGAATTGTTGCAGAAAAAGATGAAGCTAAGAAGCAGCAGTTGGCTCCTAAAAGAAGTTCTAATAAAGATAGGCACACTAAAGTTGAAGGCAGAGGCAGGAGGATTCGCATGCCTGCCCTCTGTGCTGCTAGGATTTTCCAACTAACACGCGAATTGGGTCATAAATCTGATGGAGAGACGATCCAGTGGCTGTTGCAGCAAGCGGAGCCCTCCATAATTGCTGCAACAGGCAATGGAACAATTCCAACCTCGGCTTTAGCTGCGGCTGGACCCTCTGTGTCGCAACAGGGGATGTCTGTTTCGGCTGGTTTGCAGCAACAGATGGGTGAATTAGGTGCAAGTATTAGTAGTGGTAGTAGCAGTAGGACCAGTTGGCCTGTGGTTGGTGGGAATTTTGGGAGACCCCATTTGGCCACAACAGGAATATGGCCCCCATCTGCTCCTGACATCAGTAATTTTGGCCACAATTTGGGTTCAAATTGTCCGCAAAAGTTTAGCTTCCCTGGGTTTGACCTGCCGTCGACCAATTTGAATCCTATGAGCTTTACATCTATGTTGGGTGCCACGAATCCCCAGCAGCTACCTGGGTTGGAGCTTGGATTATCACAAGATGGTCATATTGGAGTTATGAATTCTCAGTCTTTGAACCAGATTTACCAGCAGATGGGGCATTCAAAAATGCACCACCATACACAGCAGCCTTCTCCCGAGGATGATTCTCACGGATCAGGACAGTAGAGCTTGCACATAATTCCGATTTGGGGTACATAAAGTGAAATTGGTGTTTCCTAAGCTAGGTTTTTGGTGAATGGTTTTATTTTTGGGAGGCGTTTTCTTAAATAGTTTGAAAGATCTTTTATCATTCATTTTGCCCTTTAGATCCTAGCGGAGTGCTTATATCTTGTTTGTTGAAATAAACATAGAACTCATATATCCAGAAGCAATTTTCTCTCTTGTGTAACTGATAGATTCATGTTCATCTGTCAGTGCAAGAATGGGATTTCCGGCACTGAATTCTGAACACCTAAGCAGAGCCAAATACTCAGCTCTAAATTCTTTAAGATGGACGCTTAGGTGGAGGTATAACGATGCTTTCCTAATTTTTGTTATAGGCTAATTCAATATGAACCTAGAAACTACCTAGGACAGCTGGTTGGCCAGATGAATTCAGACCCTCAATATGTGGATAGCTCCACCAATGAGCTACTAGAAAGTCGATATATGTTTCTACCATAGATATTTGTATACCTGTAAGAAACTATGAGGGGGAAGTCATGGCATCACTTTCAGGAAAACCGTCAACCAAAGAGGTCCTATTCAGTTCAATGTTCTTGAAAAGTTGCTGCAGAATTGGCACTTCTACCTTCAGTGAGAAAGGTCAGTGCTTTGCCGGGCTTCTTATTCAAGTCATCAGGCAGTTCATTCATCCAAGTCAGCCTTTCACTTATAACCCTTTGCTTCATAACCAAACAATGTTATTGAGAAATGCATTATTTTTGACATATGGCCTTGGTAAAAGAAAATTCTCCTGGTTGTTGACATTTTCAGTGTTTATAATGTTTATCTCTATATAACATCGTGTATTATTCATGGAGTATGTTGTTAGGAGTGTCTATGCTTGACATGAGGTGCCAGATGTTTTAGGTAGATTACTAACTTATGGAAGTTCATGTTGGATGTCTAAGTTTAGTGATTGCATTTGGTGGCTCTATTCCATTTCGCGGACATGTGCTTCTATGCTAATTAGGTTGGTGTAGGAATAGTATATTGAAGAGAACAATATCATTGTCTTGGAAGGGGCTAAGGGATTACATAAAAGTACTAAGGAATGGTTCAGCTTTAAGTTGCTATCCCCCATTAGCAGGTTTATCTTCTCCAGATGAAAGCACTCGGAGTTAAAGCCTTAATTTGTTGTTATTCCAACAAAATAATAGAGTAGATGAAGGTATGTAAATCAAGCGTTGAATGGATCGAAGCAGTATGTTGGGATGATAATTTTTTATTGGCTTTGCATAAATATGAAGAGGCTTTTCATAAATGTGATTTATGTTGACCTTAGCACCTCTAATAAGGTTGGGATTTTGCAAATATAGGCCGAGGGGCTCACTGTATATACATGGTATAGGTGCATATGCAGATAAGACTTTGTACAATTTTCAGTGTGAAAAGGAAACAAGAACAAACTGTAATGTAGGATATGCAAGAAAGTATGATCAACAGCAGAATCAGTTGGCATGAAGGAAATGATAAAAAGATTATGTCAATGGGTACTTGCAAGATATTCAAATCTGTATGGCATGAAAGGAAGATGTTATCATTGAATGTATTTTTCTATTAAGTCAACAAAAGATGTTTTCTTTCTCATATTCAATCAACTTCTACTTGAACTTCATGGATTCTTGATATATGAGTTTCAATTGGGTCATTCCCCCTTTTCATTTTGTTTCTGTCTTTTGGATAGCGGTAAGAGTTTTTCAGATGTTAGTGTGGCTACTAACTATCTCACAGTGTTGCTTGTTATGAGGAATATTACGCAGCTAGAGCATTTCATTCTATTCTCTTTTTGCTGTTTCCACTTGTTCTTTTCTTTTTTCTTTTGTTAAATTCTTTTACTTGGAAGGTCTAAGGACCGTAAAGACAAAAGCAAAATGAAAAGGATAAGAATAAGGGTGTGTTTGGTAGGATGAAAATATTTTAATTTTTTTTTCTTGTTTGATTGGTCAAGAAAAATTTAGGTAAGTGATTTTCCCAGTGAGCATAGAAAAAATAAGTTACATAAGCGACATTTAATACAGTCTCCTTCTCAATCTCCGACACCCCATAGCTGCCTTACCCCCACCCATCCAACCAATCCACCCTCCCAAACCTCTTACACCAAACCCAATCTCATACATAGTGTTTGTTAAGATTATATGTAAGAGTTTAAGTTTTGTGTCCGGTAAGTGTATTAAACTTCTTACACCATCAGATAATCTCAAAGTTAATTAACCACAATAATTTTGTTAAGTAGTAGTAATACTTATTAACATTTTAAAATATAGCTCTAGTTCACCCAAATAAAAATAAAATAAAATTAAAGGCAAGAAGAATCCTATTTATTACTCTTAACTTATTTTCCAAATTTATTTACTACTACTGATATTTTCATGTCAAATTCTCATCATTATCATCTGAATCACTGATGAAGATCATTTTGGCTCCTTTGTTGATCATGAGAATATAATTAGGTTCTAGAAGTTTCTTGGTTATATGTCTTTCTTGGTTTGAATTAAGGCCCTTTCCATTTTTTTTAAACCTCAGTTTAATCTATTTCAAAAGCTTTACAGATATCAATTATGCAGATTGAATTCATAGAGAAAAAAGATCAACGTAAATCACATTATTAAGCCATGTAATTTTATTAGTATCTTTGCTGGAATAATATCATATAACAGTCAGAGCACATCATGATTTCTAGTGGACATTATACAAAAGACAGAAAAAATAGATGAATGGTTAAATTGTTGTAATTTAAAAGAACAATGAAGATTGAGGTTTTGTAGGAGTGTGAGAAAAGTGGAGGGAAATAAATGAAAGACATAGTTATATTTGAAAGGAAAAAAAAATTACTTTAGTAAAAAGGTAACAACCTGCTATAACATGTCAATGCTAGCTAATGATTTTTGCATCTGAATTCTTTTTACTTGAAAATTATATTGTATATAAGATTAAGATTATTTTTTTATATATAATAAATGTTAAATCTTCTTAATTTATTTGTAGGAGTAATTATATTTTGAAATTATTAGTAAAAATTCTAAATTTATTACTAATTAAAGTCTTACTTACCAATAAATACTACTTATTTTCCAAAAAAAAACATTTTTTTTATATATACTCTATAAAACAAATACTTTGCTTCATACCAATTACCAAACACGCCCTAAGAGAAAACGTGGCCGGTTGTAGATGGAGAAAACAATGGTATAGTAGCAACTTGGGAAAAGGCATCAACTGCGAATGTCTTCCTGATGTGTGGTCCATGCTCTCTATCTTCATCCTTCATATATATGCTTGCGATAAGTTGAATAATCCAAACACACCCCTTTATCCATTCGATCGATAGAGATGGCAACTATATATGCGCCTTTTACTGATATTTTACTGGCTAATCTACGTGGACAACTTGCTAAAACAATGTTCCTTTTCATATCTTCAACAGAATCTCCCTATATCCATACTCTCTTCAATTATCAAAAATATACTATTGCCTACTTGATAATTAGGAATAAAATTTGACACAAATATGTTATCCAATATTATCTGATGGGTTCGCAAAACATCAACGTGGATCTTCTTATATCAACCCATGATTATTCATTACTTTATCTTTCTTTTTCTTATTCACATCTGACTCCAAAAATAGATATTGATAGAGTCGAATTTTGTTATTTAACTATATATATATTTTTAAAAGTAATTAAATCAATCAATGTGTGCGACAATCAATAACTATCATACACGATCATGTCAATTCATTGTCGATGTTTTTGTTGGATTTTAGGGGTTTAAAATAGGAAATACATGTATTATGTATGTATTTACGTTATTCAATCGATTTTTATTTTTATAAATCTAATAAAAATGGATAAAAATTGATGGAATTACAAGATTTAAAGCTGCAAATTGCAGGGTAGATTACACTATGAAGATGATTTAGGCCTAACATTAGTCATTGACTTGGCGAAAACAACTCCATTCTCTGTCGAACTCTGTTAGACTTGAAGGGTGCAAGAGAGCTAAGAGAGAGCTAAGCATTTGTTTGGGGCTATTAGCATCACTGCTCTTATTTTGAAATGATTTTTAATTTTTTGATTTTGAAATTTGTAATGTTTAATTTTTATTTTTTTATGTTTTAAGTGATAAAAAAATTATTAAAATATCTTTAACAATAAAAATAAATTAAAAAATTTCGTAAGGCAAAAGTTTTTGCTCAAGTTATATCTTAAGACACAAATTCACGTAGATTATACTTCAATGCATAAGATAAGCAGCATGAACTTGTGCCTAATAGGTAAAAGTTCAAGTAACATGAACTTGTGTCTTGGGCATAAGTTCAATAACATGAATTTATGTCTTGGGGCACAAGTTCATGCTACTGACCTTCTGTCTACTTAACTTGTGTCATAAATTCATGTTATTAAACTTATGTCTACTTAACTTGTGCCTTGGGATAGAACTACAGTAAAGAACTTGTGCCTAGGGGCAAATGGTATTGAACTTGTGTCTTGATGCAGAAGTTCCGTTGCATAAAATTTTTTAGGGCTAACTTATATTTTGCGAATTTTGTTTTTACCTTATTAATTTTATTTTTCATGTAAACTTTTTAAGAATATTAAAAATATTTTTATTTTATTTCATTACTTTAAAATATTAAAAAATAAAAATTAAAAATCATCAGTTTAAAAAATTAAAATTAAAAATTACCTTAAAATAGAAGCCGACAAAAAACTTGTTTGCGAAGAACATGGCTTCAGAACAAGTGGGCCACGCAGAAAATGCCGCCATACATTTATATTTACTCAGTCTCTTTTAATTTGGTCGTACGGTTTTCAATTAATCTGTTTTCAGAAGAATAATTATAAAAGAAAAATTGATACTTCTTAATTTTAAAAATTTTATATAATATATTTAAGATTATAAATTTAAAAAATATTTTAATGTTATATATATATATATATTTAATTTAAAATCGTAACGTATAATATTTTTTAAAATTTTTATATTAAATCAAATTAGAGTAACAAATAAATTAAAATAAAAAAAGTATTACTATTTAACATCAAACATTACTTTTTTAGTAGTAATAAATTTTAACCTTAATTGTTTTCCGTTTTCCCTTTTTAGTACTTTGAGGGGGTTGTTTGGTTGCAAATTCGGAAAGAAATTATGCCCGCAATTAGAAAGAGTGAGATCTCTTAGCTTTATATATTTAAGTAGAAGAAAATAATTTTTTAAATAATTTTTATATAAAAATAATAATATTTAGTGAAAAAGTAAATATCGCTTATAAAAAATTTATAAAATAATTATTTTTATTTATTTATAAAAGATTAAAAAAATATTTCTCACATATGTTAATATTAATGTATATTATATTAAAAGTGTGAAGGCCCTTGATATGTTGATTAAACTTTTTGTCCTTCGTTAAAAGATGTCGTAACAGACAAAATTGTCATTTATGATTTTTACATAATTATTATTTAAAATTATTATTTTTAATTATTTTCACCACCTTATTTTATCATATTAGGTTTTCTATTTGGAGCATAACTTTATTTATGGTGTAAACCTAAAAAAAAGTAAAAAAAATTCACCGGTTCTTTATGATAGTGATAAAAAATTTTAATCTTATTTTATTATATTATATTTTTTTATTTATGGCATAACTCTATTTGTAGTGTAAATTTTAAAATAAAAAAAGGGCCTTCCACGAATTTTTTTACCTTTTTGATACAGACGTTTTTTTTTTCCTTTGCTTTTTGATTTTTTTTTCATTTTCATTGTGAAAGAAGAGTTTTTTGTTTCATTTTTTAATAATTTCTTTTTTTTTTAATAGTAATGTCTTAATATTTTTGTACTTTTAAATTTTTATTTATAGATTCTTTTACTTTTATAAACGAATTTATAATTATATAATTTAATTTATCAATTCTTCTACATCAACATATTTGATTCATCTTCAATATTGTATGTTTTCGTATTAATTTATCTTCTTTTTTTTCATGTTATGAATTTTTTAATATGTTGTAGATTTAAAAAAGACAATAGTAATTTGCCATGTCAACTCAAGTTATTTATATTTAAAATATTTTAACTTAGATCGACTCTTTTAGATGAGTCTAATATTGACAATATGTTATCTACTTTAATAGAGTCTTATATTGATATTATGTGATTTAAATTTTGTGTTATTTTTAGCTGACATTTTTCATCTACTCATACATTTACAAGTAATATCTATTAAGATAAAGTAATTTCTTCATCTCATAAAATAATTTTTTTTATAAAATTATAAAATATTATACTTATAACTTTTGTACCTAATTTGTTATAGATAGTCTTGCAATGGAATCTGAAAAGGATTTCGCAAATGAAATTATGGAGTTAATTTCTTAGATAGTCACTCAATTATGAATAGTTCACTCAGAAAGTCACATTTCTTTGTTTTATAACTCAAAAGTCACTCAATTATTGGTGTTTCACTCACAAAGTCATTTAACTATTGGTATTTCACTCTCAAAGTCACTCAACCAATTAGATAATTTTTTCATTTAATTTTTCTGATATAGAATTTTTATCTTAACCCGAAATAAAAAGTTTATTCATTTTAACCATTTTATTAATCCGCCACACTTGACCCGACCTATTACAAAATGCAATTTTGATATTTTTTATTATTATTTTTGTTTAAAAGAATGCTTCTTTCTTTTTAAATTTAAAAGTAATTCGGTTTAAATTTTTCATTCTATTTTTTAAATAATAATCTCTTATAATTAAAGATCAAATATCCGAGTACATTTGTTCTTTGTTAATCGAGGCTCGCATTTTAAGAATGAAAAATATCAAAATAAGAATAAGAATGAATATTATTAAAAAATGACAAAAGAAAATCATATCGGTAAATTAAAATTATAAACTTTTAAAATTTAGAGGTTGGGTCAAGTGGGGTGGGTTAATAAAATGGTTAAAATGAATAGGTTTTTGTTTTTTTTTTATAAATTTGGGTTAAAATAAAAAAAATTATATTAGAAAAAATTTTTAAAAAATTATATAATTGGTGGAGTGACTTTGTGAGTGAATCATCAATAGTTAAGTGACTTTGTGAGTGAAACACCAATAGTTAAGTGACTTTTGAGTTATAAAACAAAGAAAAGTGACTTTCTGAGTGACTATTATCAAAATTATGCCTATTAGAACTATATTAAAAGTCCTAATATTTAAGACTTTAAAATCAATTATAATTCTATTAACTTATATGTCAATCTATTATTTATTAAAATTAACTAATTATCCATCATAATATTTTAATTAAAAAAAAGTTAAAGAGTGTAAATTTATTATATATTAATACGTGAATTCCTCCTTCTTCTTCTTCTTCTTTTAAAAATATTAGTATAATCGTCAGAAAAATTTAAATAGAAACACAACATACTTTAAGTTGTTTCAATTAATTGAATACTCTTGTTATTCAATCTCTTTAGTTAAATCTACGCTATTTTTTTCATTTCAATTTATATAAAGTGTTTGACTAAACACATAAATTAAGAAAAAGAGAAGCAAAATTGAGCTGAAATCAACCCAGAAAGGGTAAAATGAAAAGTTAAAAATTAAGTTATTACCAAATATGTAAAATATGAAGCTTTGTAGCATAATATTATTTACCTTTTTATCCTTTTAAAAATAGAGTTCACACTTGACAAAATAGTTATTTAACTAATTTTCTAATACTTAAAATTTTAAAAATTAACTAAATTTTATGTATAACATTCTTTCTTATTTGAAATATATGAAAAATATTAATATTTAATATATACGTATATTGCATGTATTTAAGTGCTCATATAAAAATAAATGATTTTTTACCTTTCAATCAAACGCTATTTCTATGACGTATTTGTTTAATGAAGCAAGTATTACAACAAACTGGAAAAAACTAATAGATTGGATCAAACTCTTAACCATAATTATTTATCAATTTGAAATTGATAATTTTCTTTCTAAGTTCTCATACTATTACACAAACACATTTTTTTAAAACATATTATTCATCCTATTTTTATAAATTTATTTTTATTAATATGAGACACACGAGCGGCGAGACGCATATTTGATATCTTTTTAATATTTTTTATAAAATTCAGCATATTAATTATCGTATTTAATTTTATACACAATAAAAATGTAATAACTAATATGGGAAGATTTGATGTTGTAACTTTTTAGAATCTTATTTTTAATTCAATGCTTTCTGACTATTTTTTTTTTTTTTTAAGTTCAACCAGTAATATCATATTTCCACGAGGGGATCAAATTGGGAAGTAAGTTAAAATAGTTGGGGTTAATGATGAGATCAGGCATCATACTTTGAGATAACCTAGAAAAAGTCTGTAGTGATACAAAAAGGTGAGTTAAGCGGTGAATGTTGGAACGTGTTAATTAACCCGCAACCCTCTACGCTCAATTCTCCTACTAGTTAGTGTCAAGTGGCGATATAGTGGTGCTGCGTGTTGTTTCATAAAATCCCAAATAATACTATCGGTGCCTTTTCCACTCATTAAAGCGTCACTTTAGCGAAATATCAATCAGCCTTTGCCTTGGTTCCAGAGACATTGGAGACTCATTCTATTTTACCCCCACCTTTCTTCTTTATCTTCTTCACCCCACTATTCTTCTTTCTGCTCTTACCATATTCTTCTTTCACAGATATGGATGACGAGTATGCCAAGCTTATCAGGAGGATGAATCCTCCCAGGTACTTCTTTCTTTCTCCTTCGTTTTTCAATTGTAATAACTACTCAATTTCATCTCTCTTACCCAGATCATTTATTATTCACTTTGCCACCACCTAATTTAACTATGTTCTTTCTTCTGTTGTGTCGTTACGATTGACTAGTTTCTGTTATAATCCTTGATCTTCTTCTTGTCAAGTTCTACCTCCCCCTCTCCTGGGTTGGATTTCGATTCGAAAATTTATCAAATTGTACTTAGTTTATATGATAATTAGGGTATGTGAAGAAAGATTCTCGTTTAATTTTCTTTAACCCTTGTTTTCTTGTTACAGAGTGGTAATTGACAACGACTCTTGTGAGGATGCAACCATTATCCAGGTCTACCCCTGCCCCCACCTTAGCCCTTTTCTGTTTCTCCGTAGCCATCCGTTTCATGGAAATAAACTTCAATATTTCACTTTCTGCGCCCAAAGTATTTATGTTATGCTCAACCTTGTGCAGGTTGACAGTGTCAACAAGCATGGGATACTTCTTCGAGTTGTGCAGGTTCTGACGGATTTAAACCTTGTTATCACTAAAGCATACATTTCCTCTGATGGGGGATGGTTTATGGACGGTAAGCTCTTCTTTTTTACAGAAGAAAATTCCATTGGGCAAGTGACTTGCCACTAATTATTCTCTTTATTTCTTCAGTGTTTAATGTGACTGATCAAGTTGGAAATAAAGTTAGAGATGAAGAAATCATCAACTATATTCAAAAGGTATTTTATTAAGGGCCTCTTCTTCCTTGGACAATTTTCATCTTATTACTACGGTTTATCAGCAAAGCAAACTTAATCCTTTAAAGTGTTGTCTATTGTCCCAACAAAATTCAATTGGCTGTAGGCAAAAAGAATCATAAATGCAAATGCATATATTGCTTTCTTTTGTTTTCTCACTTGGCCCAAAGTTGTGCGTGGATCCTAAATTTTTTCCATTTCCTGTTACACAGACTCTCGAAAATGATGAAGTTCTGTTACCATCTTTAAGGGGAACTGTTGGCTTGATGCCTTCTGAAGAGCACACGTCCATTGAACTAAGTGGGACAGACAGACCTGGTTTATTGTCTGAAGTGTGCGCTGTTCTTGCTGACCTTCACTGTAATGTGGTGAATGCTGCAGTTTGGACACATAATGCTAGGGCTGCAGCTGTGGTTCATGTGGTCGACAACGTTACAGATTGTGCAATTGAAGACCCAAAACGTCTCGCTACAATCAAGAAACTTCTTCGTAACGTCCTCAAGGGAAACAATGATCTGAAGACCGCAAAGATGACACTCTCACCTCCTGGGTTTACGCACAGGGAGAGAAGATTACACCAGATAATGTTTGCTGATAGGGACTATGTAAAAGTTAGAAGGGCAGCACAGGGAAAAGTTGAGGATTTGAAGTCCGGGCCTTGTATAACTGTTTATGATTGCAGTGAAAAGGATTACACTGTGATCACTATGAGGTCAAGGGATCGACCTAAGCTGTTGTTTGATATTGTCTGCACTCTGACTGACATGCAGTATGTGATCTTTCATGGAGTTGTTCACACAGGGAAGATGGAAGCTTATCAGGTAATGTTAGTTTCTATGTGGACAGTAATTGATGGTCTTTCTACTGCTGCCGATTCAAGACGAGCTTAGTTCAATTGAAGTAGCGAACTAGTGGTGGTTTGTTATGTGTTAATGACATGGCATTTTAGCTCGTAATCACTTCCTATATCTCTGCTGCTTTGAAAATTTGTCTAATGTCAACCTTAATTATTGGCATGCTGCAGGAATTCTACATTCGACATGTTGATGGGCTTCCAATAGGCTCAGAGGCTGAACGAGAACGTGTGATTCTGTGCCTTGAAGCAGCTATTGAGAGAAGAACCTCTGAGGTAAAGCGCGGAGTCTGGGACAATAAGCTCTTGAGTTTTTAAAGCTTTCTCTAGCACGGGCATACTAACATTTGCTAGCTTTCTGCAGGGTCTGGAGCTAGAATTGTGTGCAGAAGATCGGCTAGGATTACTATCAGATATCACTAGGATATTCAGAGAAAATGGTTTGTGTATTAAAAGAGCAGAAATCTCAACGGAAGGGGGGAAGGCGAAGGATATCTTTTATGTCACAGATGTGACCGGGAATCCGGTTGACCAAAAGATAGTTGACTCAATTCGTGAGCAAGTTGGCCCAAATATGCTGCATGTTAAGTGGAGTTCTTGTCATTCAGCAAAGCTACCTGAAGAGGGAACAATTAGCTACCTCTTTTCAAATCTCTTCAAAGTTCGAACCCTCCAAAATCTGAAGCTGATCGGATCCTACACTTAAGTGGGACTGGAATACTTTGTAATACGTCAGACAACACTCAATATGCAGATTTCAAATAACAAAAAGTGTAGATAGATATCCTCCTACCCATTGGTGAAGAACTCTTAGTTTTATGTAAATAGTAACCATTAGATAGGCCATATAGATGGTGATTTAGTATCAAGAGATATAGAAGAAACTCTTAAACATCAGTAGTTGCAAGGGGTTATCTGTATATACATGGATGTTTGATATAAGTGACATGTGCATATATACTCTAAACAGTGTTCACTAGAAAGGAAGTTCCAAACTGTATGATAGAATATAGCTCGTACAGATACTTGTACTGTGGAGAAAACAAAATATGTTGAAGGTTTAGTGTGATATTTTGGCAAATGTGGGTTTAGATCAAATGAGAAATTGCCTTGGTTAAAAGCCATTTGGTTTCCTCAGTTCCTTTTACTGACGTTTCTTTTTTCTGTAGTCTGTGGTGTTGATTCATTCTTTGCTACAAACAAGCATTACGTTCCTAAAATTTTTCAAATGAAATCAACATAACCTGGGAGCTGTTATGGTTTCTACTTCAGTACTTGGACATGAAGTTAGCCTCAGCAAGATAACTCTTCTGCATCAGTCATTGATTCTAATTTGTAGGAGCATGCTCAAAATTGTACCGATGAGTGTGTGATTATTTAGCTCTTTTATATTTCGTTTGCTATCACCGCTTGGACTTCTTAAAAGGGAAAAAGTAGTAGCTAACAATTATAAGTACTCTAATCTTAAAACAACACAGACATTAAGTGTTTGAGCAAAACAGAAAACAGACCGTATGAAATGACGAAGGGATCAGCGGGGAAGTTTGCAAGTGTAATAAGCCGAGCTCTCATCCACGCATCAAAGCAAAGCAGCCGAAGCCAAACATGGACTCCAGCATTAGAGCAAACGTTGTATCACCTCGGATGCCGGGAATCACTCAGCCCGACACTCGTCGCCCGAGTCATCGACCCTTTTCTTGTCCACCACCATTCTCTTGCTCTCGGTTTCTTCAACTGGGCCTCTCAGCAACCTGGATTCTCTCATGACTCCTCCACTTACCATTCCATTCTCAAGTCTCTGTGCATTTCCCGCCAGTTCAACACCCTTGATAAGCTCTTTAAGCAGGCAAAAGCCCAGAAAATCCGCCTCCATCCTTCTCTTTATCGCTCTTTCATTGCTTCCCAGATCATCGGTAAGAAATCCAATTTAGCATTTTCCATTTTCAGGGAGGTCCCTTCTTTGGCTTCAGAGATTGGATCCCAAACTTGTAATTCACTTCTTGCTGCTTTGTCGTCGGAAGGGAACTATAAATGTGCTTTTCAGGTGTTCGACGAAATGAATCATAGAGGTGTTCGGTTGAACACTCTCGGTTTTGGTGTATTTCTGTGGAGATTTTGTGGATTTAATGGGTTGGAAAAGACTTTGGGTTTGTTAGATAAGGTTAGGAAGATAGACTTTTCGGGAATTAATGGATCCGTTCTTGCAGTTCTAGTTGTGCATGGGTTATGTTCTGGGTCTAGGATAGTAGAAGCTGTTTCTGCGTTTGATGAATTGAGGATAAGGGAATGTAAACCTGATTTTATTGCTTATAGCGTTGTTGCTGAAGCTTTGGGGGATTTGCGAAACGTAGTTGACAAAGATTTGGTTTTGAAGAAGAAGAGAAAATTAGGGGTGGCACCGAGGAATATAGATTATAAAGAGTTCATCTTTGATTTGATTTCGGAGAGGCTGATTTCCGAAGCTAAAGATTTGGGCAAAGTAATTGCGTCAGGTAACTTTCCGATGGATGACGACATGCTCAATGCTTTAATAGGATCAGTATCAGCTATAGATCCTGGACTTGCCATCTTCTTTTTGTACTTCATGCTGGGTAGAGAAACGGCCCCTAATCTTGTTACTGTGACGAGCTTAAGTGCATACCTTTGTAAGCATGGCAAGATTGATGAACTGCTTGAAGTTTTTCAAGAGTTGTCTTCTAGAAATTATTTTACTGACACAAACAGCTATAATATTATGGTTTCTTTTTTGTGTAAGGCTGGCAAAGTGAGAGAAGCTTACGAGGTTCTTCGTGACATGAGAAGAAAAGGTGCAATTCCTGATATACAATCTTACAATCTCTTGCTAGAAGCTTGCTGTAGAGAAGATCTACTGCGACCAGCAAAACGGTTGTGGGATGAGATGTTCACAAATGGGTGCCCGGGTAATTTAGAGACTTACAATATTCTTATTCAGAAGTGTTCAGAAGAAGGTGAAATTGAAGATGCTTGTAGGCTTTTCCATGATATGATTGAGAAAGGAGTAGTACCTGATGCTATTACATATACTTCAGTCCTTAAAGGGCTTTGTCAAGCAAAAGATCTCAAAGTGTCTCTTGAAGTCTTCAACAAATGTGCTGTGCAGAATCCAACCCTTGCACGTTCCTTCTTGGGTGCATTCATCCTCAGCCTCTGCAAGGAAGGTATTACTCCATATTTGTGATAATGGCATCACTTATGATTTATATTAACTGCAAAAGTAGTTTTACATTCGGTTGAATCTCTCTAAGTTTTTTACCTTACGATTGCAGGTTATTTGGTTCCTGCAATGGAGTTACTTCGTGACCAAAGCACTGATATTGCATTTTTAGATTCCCATCTGATTTTCCTCAAATTTTTAGCTGATGCTGAAGAGATAAGTTTGGCTGTTGAACATTTGAAGTGGGTTCAAGGCAAATCTCCTTTGATGCATCAAGCACTGAGCAATGAAATATTGGCATCAATATCATCTTCTTCAAAACCAGATCCAATTTTCAAGTTATTTCAAGTGATGCAAGAAAACCGTCTAGGTTCTAATAATGTCTTTGGGAAAGAAATGGCTTACAGATAACATACCACATTTTTTGTACATTCACAATGCTCTATATATCGGTCTTCTCCATATGCTTAATGCAGGAGTCGGCAGACGCATACACATGAGAATACAAAACCGAGAACCATAGTACATAGAGGATCTTATTTTTCTTCTTCGACAATTTAATACATTTTTCCTTTTTGAATTTATTCCTAGTTAGTTAACTGCTTTGCTATCATGCATTAGGGACCCATCCGGGATTTGCTCAACATCAATTCCGGTCCTCTAACCATTTGTACTAAAATGTCTCGACCATTTGTTACAACTATAGTGTGTTACACAACATGCAATAACATATTATCTACTCTATTACTTCATCATAAATTACTACTCCCTCTCTTACATTTTAATTTGCACCTCCGTTCAGAAAAAATTTAATATAACTTTATTTATTTTTTGAAAATATATCATAATAATTTTTTTCACATTTTAGAATGACTTCAAGTACTAAAGGTAGAATTAAAAAAACATGGTCAATTATCTTTTGAATTTTAAAACTAACAAGTATTTTAAAATAACTATTTTTAATATACCTATCAATTAAAATGGAACGGAGTGAGTTATTGTCAACCTACCAGAACTTTCTTCTTTTATCTGAACTTGAGGCTGATAACGTAGCACACTAACACATGCAAAATTTGAGACTTTGAGATTAGTTAGTTCTATTTCTTGACGGAGAGGGAAAGGAATATAGTTCAACGATTGAGCGTCATCTTGACATGATAAAAGTTCGAGCCTGAATTTTTATATAAAGCAAATATTTAAAAATATTGAATTATTAAATTTAACAGCATAAATATCCTAGAAACGTCATATTTATATAACCTTAACTAATTTATTATTAGTTCTCCCAAAAAAATTAATTTCATGATTTTTTAAAAAGTGTGATAATTACGAGATACTTTAACTAATTTCTCATTGGTATTCTCAAAAGAATCAATTTCCTGAATTGTTATAAGCATGATGATTACGAGACAAAAATAAATGTTTGAGCCGATAATCAGAATTAAAGGGATTGATTATGCGAGAAACCACACCAAAGAAATACTCTCTCCGTACATTTTTACTTTATCCTATATTGATTTGATATATCTTTTAATAAATAATAAATAAAATAATTATTTTATTATATCACCTTTTAAATATATTAAATTTAATATTTTAAAAATATATTAAAAAATAACTATAATTAATAATAAAAATAATTAGAAACTAACGAATAATTATTTTTTAATTTTTTAAACTGAATAAGTAAGTACGGAGATGGAGGGGCGGGTAAAAAGTGAAAAATTACCAAATTGGAGGACTCAAACGAAAAATATTTTTTAACATTCGGTAACCGGCGCTAGTCCATGGCCATTACTCCATTACCAACTAAAAGCTTCGATCTTTAGTGCTTTCCCAAGCAATAAAATCTCAAATTTGAAGGAAAGTTGAGTCCATGACTGATCCAGCTGAATAGCTACAAGATGGATAATAGAAACGTCGTCGTTTGCGACAACGGCACTGGGGTATTCTCTTTGTTCTCTCACATTTCAATTTGAATTGGTGTTGCAGATTGTGGAAATTCGTCTGAAGATTGCGCAGTTATTTTCAAACAAAACTGATTTCTAACGAGGTTTCAATTGCTAAATTCTTGCAATATTTTGCTTAATAGACAGAAAATGAGAATAAAGTTGGTGACTTTGAATGTGCCTAAATCACGATCTGCTAACTAGAGTCCGTGCCTTTTTTACTTTCTGAAGATTACACTATCCCGGTGTGATATCACTAGTACATTTTTTCAGTTTCTTTTAAATTCAGTTCAGTCAACTATGTCTCAATCCGAAACTATTTGGGTGTGCCAGTCCTCTATATCTAATTTTCTATTTGGACACATTTCAACACAATAAAGTACGGTCCTTTATGTGTGGCATGATCACATAGATTACTTCATTGAACTTGGAATTATGGGATTATACTACTACTTATTTTGTATAATGTTGGTGTAAGATGAATTTGAATGGAGAAACATGGTCAGTGAGGATTCATATAGCTGACCCAAAGAGGCTGAGGCGAAGTTGTTGTTGTAGCTACTTTTGGTTTTATTTCTTTTTTGGAACTACTCATGCCTGAAATACAAATCTCAGTCGATCAATTTTCCTTCACGAGATGCAAGCTTTCTGGTTATGGAGACCATTATCCCACCAACTCAAGCATGATGCTATTCCTTTCCTAGTGGAATCTGCTTTTGAGTTTATGAAGTGAAAGAGAGTTTGTACCAGGATACATAACTAATGCTTCTAGCTATTGCTTTTCTTTTGTTTGTTTTTCTTTTTTAGGATTTCTTTTGTGGCCAGTCATGGTGGTGCTTGGGGGCCTAATACTTTTTTTGAGCTATTTTGATGTCTAAATGGACAGTGAAATGTTTTATGTCAATTCTCAATGCTTTAATGAACTAATGCAGTATGTCAAGTGTGGCTTTGCGGGTGAGAATTTTCCCACATCTGTATTCCCTTGTGTTGTGGGGAGACCAATGCTAAGATATGAAGAATCCCTTATGGAGCAAGACTTGAAGGTAGACATCTCTCACTTTATTCTTACCCTACAATGAAAACTGTGAGGGTTCTCTTGCATTTACAAAACTAGGAAGCTCTTCTTAGAGAAAGAAAATCCATGTTGAAACTTCATTAGCTCAACAGTTGCTTACTAAACTAGATGTTATAGCTACTTCTTGTGAAATGAAGTTTTAACTTTATTTTGGTTCCGATACACCTCAGCATTGTTAGAGTTCTGCTTTCATTGTATATTCCTGGATTCTTTGTTTAAACTTCTAGCTTGCAACTAGGACATTGGGAATCTTCCTGCCATGTCTTTTTTTCTCATGTCCTCTTATATACTCTGCTCTCTTTTATTCTTATATCCTTGTCTTATATACTTTGCTATCTAACTGTTGAGCTTCGTAAATAATGCAGCTCACAGACTTGTTGACGAATCTTTAATTCTTTTACATTCATCCTCTAGGATATTATTGTGGGAGACGATTGCTTGAAGTTGCGCCATCAGTTGGATATATCTTATCCCGTCAACAATGGAATTGTGCAAAACTGGGATGATATGGGGAATGTGTGGGACCATGCATTTTTCAACGAACTGAAGGTAGCCTTCACTTCCCTGCGAAAATTTCTAATTGGTTTAAACTTTTGCTTACTGTTTTTCTTTGAAATGCTTATTGTATGCAAGTTCATGATTAACTGATAAGGTTTTCCTTTCATTCTGCTGTTGAAGATAGATCCAACAGAATGCAGAATTCTGCTGACAGATCCACCTCTCAATCCATCTAAAAATCGTGAAAAAATGGTTTGTGTTAATGTTTTTTTATTTTTCGGAAAATGCATTCCCTCTTTGTACTGCTTCAATGATTCTTAACTCATATTTAGAATTACTTGAATTACAGGTAGAAACCATGTTTGAGAAGTACAATTTTGCTGGTGTCTTCATCCAAATTCAAGCCGTTCTAACATTGTATGCTCAAGGTACCATTATACATGTATGAGTTCTTGGGGCATAAATCGTTTTCAATTTTCTGCGAGAAGGACCATCATGAGTCTGGATATGGCAATATTTTGGCGGGTATTTGTTAAAAGGGTGGGGTTAATTAGATATTTTTCTTCTACTTGGGCCCAGTATTGTGATGGACTTGCTCATCTTTGCTGTTCCAAATATGCAGGTCTGTTGACTGGGCTTGTCATCGACTCAGGTGATGGGGTTACACATGTTGTAAGTTTTTCCATAAGCACAGCTATTTCATGATCTATAGTTGTCTCGGTTCAACATTGATTCAAAAGAGTAGCTTATTTGTTAAACAGTTTGAGGTAATCAAACTAGGAGTTGCTATTGCCAAACATAGAAATGTTTTCCTGCATAGTCCATTGGGCTCCCTCTTTAATAAGATTGCTCATTCAAGCTGGTCATAAAGGCAGTGTTTTATTCAGCTATTTGTTCTTTTGATGGCACATGGTAAAACTTGCTATGAACCGTGGGGATATTTTTTCTTCAGTATGTTATCCAGAAAATTTTTGATGCAGGTTCCCGTTGTTGATGGATACTCATTTCCTCACCTCACGAAAAGAATGAATGTAGCTGGACGGCATATAACGTCTTATATGGTTGATCTGCTACTTCGGAGAGGGTAATTGCCAACACATAATTGAAATAAACTAAATAGGGTCATTCATGCTATATTTTATTATTTTAAACCATTACTGGAGTTCTGATGGTCAGTCAATATCTGAAGGTATGCAATGAATAGAAGTGCTGATTTTGAGACTGTCAGGGATATCAAAGAAAAGCTCTGCTACATTAGGTGAAATTACTTACATCATAAATTAATCCTTTACTACTTCTTCTGGCGAGTAATGGTATTTGCTTTACTGCAGTTATGATTACAAGAGAGAATATCAGTTAGGGCTTGAAACTACAATTCTTGTTAAGAATTATACTGTGAGTAGGCTCCATCCATAATAAGCTTTTAATTGGAAAATACAAAGTTACTGCTATTATTTAAGTTTTTCTACTACCTTAATCTTTAATTGGGTATGCTCTTTGCTCTTGGAAGTAAAGATCCTTTTTTCTTTCCCATAAGAAACTTGGTCAGTCAGGAACTCATTGATTCAGTTGTTTTTTAACAGCTTCCAGATGGGAGGGTACTTAAAGTTGGCACAGAGAGGTTCCAGGCACCTGAGGCTCTTTTTACTCCAGTGAGCATGCATTCCCATTTTTATTTTCCTCTTTCAAATCAAAATGCACCGGATTGCTTTGGTGATTCCCATAAAGCAAGCTAATCCTGTAACCCCATTAAAAAAATCAGATGTCGATGTGACACCTGTTATCTGTACAATGACCCTCTTTTGTCAACAACTTCTTAAGTTTGGTGGTTCTTTTGCTGTCTTAACACTATTTTCACCTCTCAACCAATAGGAAAGCAATAGAGTCTTATCTTCAAACCAATTTGTTTCAGATATACTCTCAATTAAGTCCTGGTGAAAAAATTGAAGCAAGAAAGACATTGTCTGAACTGCATGATTTGAAATGTTATTCTATGCTTCTCCAAATTTCTAATTTATGGGTTGATGTATGTGGAAGGAAGCTAAACTAAAATATTATTCCACGCTTATCCAAAATTCTAATTGATGGATTGATGTATGTGGAAGGAAGCTAAGTGTCACTTTTGCTGTCCATTTCAGGATCTTATTGATGTTGAAGGTGATGGCATGGCTGACATGGTATTTCGTTGCATCCAGGAGATGGATATTGACAACAGGATGATGGTACTTCAATTTTCTTTTGTATTCTTTGCCGTAGTGTTGTCATTTTCTATCCATTTTATGTTCTATGTAATAATCATTACTTGGAATTTTTTCTTGCAGCTCTACCAACATATTGTTTTGAGTGGTGGAAGTACTATGTATCCTGGCTTACCTAGTCGGTAACTTACTCAAAATACTCTTTTGTTTTATGAAGCTTTGAGAACTTAGCTGCTGAGTAGTGCAATTGTGCATGGTTGATTCTAAATGCTACATTATTGCTCTTCTAGGAAGTTTTAACTAGTGTGACAGCTTGCTTTGTATTTATGAACCAAAGTATATCCTTGAATTTTTTTCTCAGGACTAATGTTTGATCAATCTGGCTGAGAATTTGAACTGTATAGCTGTTAATCTACAACTTTGATAACACTCTTTTATTGCGCGAAGAAATCTAATTTATCTCCTTGTGGATTTTGAATTTTCTGATTCCCCTCTTGCAGTATCAAAATTTACTAATTCCCTCCTCCCGGTAGCTGTCAACTTTAGTATCTCCGACTGATGACTTATTCCTCTTAGATGCTCTATCTTTTACCTGCTCATAAGAACCCTTCTGAAATTGTAACTGAACTAATATGAAATGTAAGAAGGCTTATCTAAAAGTGCAAATTAATATTCTCCACACTCCATCGTTATCCCTTCAGTCACCAATTTCTTTCTTGCCAGTCGCTTCCCCATGGAAACTTGATAATGGTCTTCTTCTATGGGAAATGCTATTATTCATAAACCTAATCGCAAGGAGAACGAAATTTAAGACATATATTTTTTTTTTCCTGTACTTCAGGATTTCATGTCAAATTCCAAAGCTAAATATGGATACATAAATTAAAAATACAAGAAACTTTCAGTTCTATCACCACTTGCATCTCTATAATTTGATGGATAACTTGGTGTCATGGCCTTATCTGATCCATCTAAACAGTTCTAATAAAATTTTAAGGATGACAAAGGTGCAGGTCAGAAAGCTGTAGTGGAGCACAGGTTTGGGAAACTTAGGTTAAGTTCTTAACACTTCCTTGCAGTGAGTTCCTGATTCAATATATACTACCTCTAGATAAACTGCCTCTCGGCAGCTTCTAGGTATATTGAAGTATTGTTGTACAGAACCTTCCTACATTTTTTATAATGACTACCATAGTTCACAACAACTTTCATAGGGTCATTCTACACCAATTTCCTTTTCTCCTGAAAGAGTTACATTGTTGAAAAAGACAACAGTGATTTGAATGAGGTGATAGTAGCTAATTTACTTGATTTGCCTTTCTTGTTATTTCAGGAAGTTAGTGCTACACCTTTCTCACATTAAAGCTGCATCTTTTTTTCTTTTTCTTTAACTCGTAGAGAAATAGTAGTTGAATTATACCTATACAAACTATTGTACTATATCCGCTTAAAATAATATATCCAAAATCAAGAGTAGTCATAATTTGAAGCACTAGCACCACTACGCGAAAAAAAGAAGAACAAAATTGATTGATTGGTGCAATTGCAAATAACTGAGATAATAAGATAATTTAGAAATATGGGAAAATAAAAATGAATGGAAAAGAAAAACTAGTCAATATGAGGAGAAAAAAAATAGAAAATCTTGCATAGCAGGGTGAGACAAGGTAGGGCGGAGTGTAGTGGGGAAGAAACCATATTGAGGTAGGGGAAAGTAAACGGGGAAGAAAGCATATTGAGGTAGGGAGCAAGTTAACACTGTTGCAGTCTTGCAGGGGAAGACTTCCTCGACCGCCCCATTGCCTCCTAATAAATTTCCAAATTCAGGCTAGGACTTATACAGCCCTAAATTTTCCATGAAATTGATAAGCACGGTTTCTGTATTTTCATCTGTGTTAGAAGATATTTAGGCTGCAGTTAAGATGGTTGATATGGATGTGACTGATGGGTGCGAAGCTAACTTACAACTAGTGCTTGTTTCTAGTGGTGTAAATGGGAAGTTAACTGCACTGCAAAAGGGTGTCAGTGCAGTTCACACTCAAAACTAAAGGGTTCGGTAGGCTCAAGTGGTTCAAATTATTTATACTCCTGAGGTCTTGGTTCACTTCTCCAACCGCAAAGAGGTCATAGGCCTTTTTAATACCACAGAGAGGTACTTAGCGAGATCTTCAAGACATACGTGGTAATTTCATATACTCTCTGTCCCTACTTGGATGCCCATTTTCTCTGTTTTGATTTGCGCAAGGAAACATCAATGATTTTACAGGGAAAATCTTATATGTGTCAAATTAAGCAAAGATTAAGTTCCACTTCTATATTTCTAAAAAAAAGCTCAATGTCCTATTCTAACAAAGTAAGTGTTACCTGTGGGCCTTGTGTGTGTATTCGTTTTCACTACATACTTTTTTAACCCTCATCTTGTTACATATGATAAATTAGAATATGAGATTCTATTTGAGAGGGTAGGAGTATTACTTTGAAATGTGCTATATTTGGAAATTCAGGTATACACTTGATGCATGAAGATTTCCTGTTAAGAATATCTGTGAGCTATTATTGAGAAAGAATTTCATTTCTCTTTTGTGTTTATTTCCTTGAACTCTACTTTTGCAGTTAAGATATCCTTTTTTTTTTTACTGTGGGAATAAAAGGAACGAACTCTTTCTTACCCACCTCCTGTCCACACTCGTCTCTTTCTTGTTTCCTTAAATAACAGCTATCTTTCCTTCTTTTCAAAATTTGACAGCCTTGAGAAAGAAATTTTGGACCGCTATCTTGATGTTGTTCTGAAGGGGAATAAAGATGGTTTGAAGGTACTGTTTGACTCTTATTTGTTCTTTTTGCTATTTCTTGAGGTTTTTGGTTTATGAATCAGGTTTATGCAACTAAGTAGCATTTATTCGAAGAGTCTAACCCACAAACCACAATTAAATACCTCGATCTCACTGGTATCTGCAGTTTATGGTGGTTTCTGCTCTGTATGAAGTCAAGTCAATAAAGAGATAGAGATAAGAAAGTAGTTGGAAAAGGATTAGTAGGGTTTAGCATATCTAGGAAGTTTGATTACATTGCCCACACGCATATTGTCTTTTACTCTTTTATGCATTTCTTGGTCTTCTTAAAGTAGTTGAAATTTTCTCTCTTTTTGAAAATATTATTTCGTATGTTTTCTGCAATAGAAATTGCGTCTACGAATAGAAGATCCACCAAGAAGAAAGCATATGGTGTATCTCGGAGGTGCGGTTCTGGCTGGAATTATGAAGGTATGGTGGTATCTATTCCTCTCTGTAGCCCCATTTCTGCTCCTTCCCTGATCATGCATATAAAAGAGTATTTATTCCCGGGAGGATAACTGGGAAATAAAAAGAAAGCTGATCTCTTAGGATACATCCTTTTCCAATCTGTACACTTTCCCATAATTTTCTAGATTTGAATATTCTATTTCTGTTCTCCGTTGAAACAGTTGTGGCAAATGTTGGATTATACTGTTTTGATATGACTCAGGCCCGTGCAATCATCAACTTCAGGAACAAGGAAATTTGTGTTTTGTGTTGACTTCAATCCTTCTCTTTTTCTTATACTTTCTCTGCAATTGATCAAGTCATCTGTGTATAAAAGATGTTTCTGTGGCTGAATGCAACTGAATTTTAAAAAAATTGCACTTATTAGGGAAAGTTAAAGAATTCTATGCGTAACTTAAATGTTTTATAGTATGCTGAAATCATATTGCTGGTATATTTCCATGTTTGAATGATTCTTGCTGTCCTATTCTAGTCAGGATGCTCTTTCACCTTGAAAAAAATCATTCTTGCCATTCTTCTCCTTGAGCATTATTATGTGTTTCTCATTATGCCAAAAAGGAAAAGGATTGCAATGAATCAATGCGCACCCTAATTGAAGAACATACAATTTGAAAGCAACATTATGATGTTAACAGAAATAAATAGATAATTGAATAATTTCTGCAGGATGCCCCTGAGTTTTGGATCAATAGACAAGATTATTTAGAAGAGGGAGTTGCATGCCTAAGCAAGTGTGGTCAGGCATGATTTTTTCATGTCCATCAGTTGTTTAAGCTTTTGCTATCTTTTCAAAGAAAAGCGTGGAAATGTAAAGATCAAGGCGTGCTGGAAATGACTCTTTAGCATTCAAAAAGAAGCTCTTGTACTGTATTTTACTCGAAAATTCTCAAAGAGACAGGACATGTCATACTTGAATGTGTTTACTGCATCTGCACTGTATCTTGAATTTGTACAGTCAATATTGAATCATTTCATTCCCTGTCGACCTCTTGTGAAGTTGATCAAATGTGAGCTGAAACACAGGCAGCTTATTGTGTAAACTGGTGCAGGCAGAAGAGGTTGTGAACTAATTCTCCATTGTATTACAACTTGAGGTACATTTGATGTTTGTTGAATGTAGATGAGCTGTTACCATTGACTTTCTATCCAGATATTAACTTTATATTCCTTGTCTATTGACACCCGTGGTTGAAAACAGCTTTATGCATCTTAAGGTTTGAATTTGTGATGAAATGGCTGAAGAGCTGCTGGTCAAATGTTTCATGATATTAGATGGAATTAAAATTGGAAATCTCTTGGTAACAATGAGTCAAAAGGAATCAGTGTGCCATGCCTGAGCTTGTAATTTTTGTTTTCTCTTAATGCAGTTGTTTCCAGGCGCAGTATTATTGTATCTCAGAGAAAACTTTCATGTCTTCCTTCGTTTTGATGTTGTAGAATGACAGTTTTCACCTTAATGGCTCAGCTGTTCGAATCAAGTGATCAGAGTAGAGAGTTGTCATTTGACTAAAAGGTAAAATAAGATTCTTATGTCCAAAGAGCTAGACGACACAAATTTGAACCTTCTTTCTTTCTTTTCCATCAAGGACAGCATGGATTAATTAACCAGCTAACAACAGCAGGACTTATTAGTTCCTCTGGTCAAAAATAAAATTAAAAAACATCAGGACCTGATGCCAGTTTCTAATACATATCCTTGTATTCACATGCATTTAACAGCATAGAGTGATGCAAGCTTTTGATTACTGGTAATAAAAGGGACATGAATTATATTCCCTATAAATGGGAAATGAAAAGTGAAAGAGAAGGAGAAGACATATATGGAACAATATAATTAAAAGGGAAATAAGATAGTTGAGCTTCTTAATTTCCACAGAGAGCAACATTCCTCTTAGAAGGTCTGAAATTCAAAGCAGTGAGACTATAGATGCACATGTTTGCTTGTTTAGATTTGATGGTAATCTCATCAGTAGTGGTCCTTGTAGAGCCAGGTACATTACAGGAAGAAGATGAGCTTCCAATAAGGCTAGCCCTGCAGGAATTGCCCACTGCTTTCTCTGCAGCACACTCTATTCCATCCACAGATGGTATCTCCAACCTGTAAACTCCATATCTGTTGGTAGTTCTGTTCACTGACACTGATACCAGCTCTGCAGTCCTTGTTGCCATTGCCTTGAAGGTGCAGTCTATCTTAACTTCTACACCTGTTCAATTGTGTAGCATTATCAACCCATCTTTTAGTAACCCGAACAGATTTAATATGTGACTTGAACCGACAGGTTAAACCTCCGATGACCCATCAAAATATTGGATCAAGAAGGGTCAAATTTCAATTTAAACCCAAACATATAGAATCAAATAATAGAAATTGAGAATTATGTAAATTTGGAAGAACTTAGCTTTCAAATTTTTCAAAAAACAAAGTAAAAATAGGGAGGTTGAGTTATGATAGGCGGGCTGAGTATGACCCGGCAACATGTTCATTTGCATACTCCAGTCCATAGGACTGTTCTAGATATCATTACAGAAGATGAAAAATGTTATGGATTTGTGTATTATGCAAGAATTTCACCAAACTTTTTGCAAGGAATAGAGTACCTGGCATGAAGTAGCTGTGCCTGGAGAAGGAATTATTGGAGCAAATGTCACAATAAACCATACCCATGACAGTGATCTGGGAATTAGCCACTTTTGCTGCTGCCTCAACTTGCGAAGGTGACGAAAGACTCAACCACAAGAAGCAGCATGAAACCACCAAGAGGACAAGGGTAGTAGTAGTCATGGCAAAAGCAAAAACTCAAACTGACCAGAGACTTAAATGTGAATCGAGCAGCCAAGTGATTATATTACGCTAAGCAAACACACAAAAGAACAGCTAATATGGATAGAAGAATTTTATGTTAAAAAAAACAAAAAAGAAAAAAACAAGAAGAAGATGTGAGCTAGAGTGGGGAGTATGGATAATGAGAAACGGAAAAAAGATCAAAGTTACAAAAGAGGGAGAAAGGGATCGGACGCTATGCTACTAAGAACTTCACAAACAAACAAAGCATGTGAACTTTGGTTGGAATTTTGTAAGGGTGGATGTGTAGGAAAGAGAGTAGCTAGGAAGGAGACAAATTCATTACATATATTGAGGAATAAATAGAGTCCCCTTTTTACCTTTTATGTCCATACATGTTTGTAATTTATGGTGGTCTTGCTTCTTGACGTGATATATATAAATTAACAAGCTGCTTCTTGAAGTTACTACCGTCTACTATTTATTATTTGACCTAACCTAACCTAACCCCATATATATCTTCCAACTACTTTTCTCGTCAATCGTCTGGACTGAGAGAAGGATTCTTTCTACTGAGAATCATGTGATCCATAGGGGCAAAGAATAACTTCCACATTTATTGTGAGTAAACTTGTCATTCTCTTTTTCATTTTATGGATGGATGTATTCATTCATTGTTGCTACTTCCATTTTATTACTCTGTTTTCCATCAGACTGCACTTGGGCTATGTCTAAACAATGACGTACAATACTCTGTTTTCCATCAATTGAAGGAAAACTACAAACATTTTCTATTTTAACCATGTTTAACGTAGTCAAGCTCAAGCTTGTAGGAAGTAATTTTCGCCGATAGCGGTTTGAAACGCAATCACTTGTTTAATCTTTTTGCTACGGTTATCTCCCTTCTCTCTTGTTTTCGTTTTGGTGTAAGGTGCCAAGTCGTGTTTCTTTTGAATTACTATCTTACATGCCCTATCACACTGTCAGATCCAAAAAGAATCATACATCACTTACAAGTTTTATATCAGAGTGAATTAAATCATATATGGTCTGAATTTCATACAAAAACAGTTGAAGTTAGTTATACATATAGTCTTGACTTCGTATGAAAAATGACTCAAGTTCAATGGTATATGATGTGGATATCATGCAAAATGGCTGGTTAGCTAAACTTCAAACACATGTTTCAACTTCAAAATCGCGCACTTGAGTTAATTTAAAATTGGCTAAAGTTGCAGAAATTTAGAACCTTCATCTATAGCTTAAACGGGTAACTCTTGAAATCGGTTATATGTGCACTTCTTATAAGAGGGGAGTAGAGTCCACTCCCAAAACCCCCTTAAATGAGCAAGTTAGATTGCTTTCGAGTGAATTAAAATTAATTAAGTCAATAAATAAATAACTTTTTTGGATGAAAATAAACTGGTTAAGATGGGTTCAAAAATGAGTCATAGGTCAACTCTTTCAATTTTTACTAGAATTTATTTTTCAATTCGTTTTCTTATAATTTTTTATATGCAACGAAACTAATAAAAAAATTAAAAATTCTAACAAATTCCTCATCGATCAATTTAAACTGCATATTTAGCAAAAAGTAACTTAATTTTTAGAGAAATCGAATAAACAAACTAAAATAAACTGAGTTGATAATTAAATAAATTATATTTTCATGAGTTTATTTTAGCTAGAGGGAACAAAAGTAGTTAGGAGTAGCAAATACAACGAGTTTCAGCTAATTTTCCTTTTCTGGGGGCCAAGATGGAAGGGACCATTTCACATGGGAGGCAAAAAAAAGTAAACATCATTTCATTTTGATTATCTCCCACGTATTTATGTGTGTGTACAATATAATTCGGAACTCCATAGTATTTTGATATTTTGTTCATCTGCTATTCTGTTGCCGTTGTCTGAGGTCTTCAATAATCTGAGCAAAAGCCTGCACTCGAGCAATATCCACATCTTCCCGCAAAGTAGCTGTTATACAGGCCTCAATATATTTTGGGTTCAGCCCCATAATAAACCGGTGGACTCTGGATGGCATGGTGTCTACAAAGGCCGGAGCATAGCGGGCTAAAGAATCGAACTGCAGGGCGTATTCTCGAACACTCATCGCCCCCTGCTCCAGTTGTAAAAACTGGTCCTTTCGGGCCTGTCGGATCTCTTGTGGTAGGTAACGGTCCAGGAAAGCCTCTGAAAAGCTAGACTAGGTCGGAGGACCAACATCTCTCCCTCGAGACCTTTCCCAACTCTCATACCACGACACAGCAATATCCAGCAGTCGGAATACCGCCAATTCAACCGACTTTGTAGATGTAACACGCATTACCCGGAAAATCCTCTGCATCTGATCTAGGAAGTCTTGGGGGTCCTTTGTTCGATCTGTCCCGGTAAACTGCGGGGGACCTAGTGCCAGAAATTCTCGGACCCTCAAACTACCAGGCCCACCTGATAACTCTACAGTTGTAGGTGGCATTGACTGACATTGAGTAGCCATCATTTGCGCTAACATAACTACGACACTCCTGACCTCCTGGTCAAATGGTGTAGGTATAGGAACCGTCGGAGGTGGTGTCGTCCCGAGTGACTCATGATGGGGTGGAGACTGCTGAGAAGGTCGGGACGATGCCTCTGTATCGCCCTCAGATCGGGCTGATTCTAATCGAGATTGGGGCATCCTGCTGGTGCCCTCTCCTGCTGTTGTATCCAATCTTCGGCCTGTGATAGGATGTCGCTGATCTGACATTTTATCTGTAAACGAAGAGTATAGTAAGCTTTAGGGACTCGCCCTATACTGTACTGCTCTATGGCACGACTGAATGTGAAGAAAGAGTAACCATCCTATCATGCCTTGCAGCCTCCTACCTATGGTATGTGGTGCACAACACATCCATAGACAAAACTCTACTTAGCACGGCTTGCAAACTCCTTGGGATACGACCTGCTCTGATACCAAGTTTTTCACGCCCCGCCTTGGAAGACATGACTGGCACCTGGTGCCTTACTAGGACCTGGACTGTTAGACTACTGAGCCTAAGCACTTCTGGTGCTAGGCTGACTCTAATTCTGGATTTATGAAAACAACGGGCTATAAAACGGTTGTAAATACAGCCTCCGGCCGACTAGGCCTATAGCCACCTGTAGGAATATAACAGCCAACCAGAACAACTGAGCATAAGGGAACCTATGCGGGCCGACAAGGCCACCATACTGACTAGTTATCACTGAAAAGTATAATCAAGTGCTGAAGTGATCTGTGACCGACAAGGTCACCAATTGACAACTGAACAAGGCCCCACACGGCCATCACATGCAAACTGAAACATACATACGGCCCCACACGACCGGTATAACTAACTACAGGGAATATACAATCCGCAAGCCTCTAAGAATAATAAGATGGTCGGGACAGGGCCCCGGCCTACCAATACTGTACAAACAAAAAGGGAAGTAAACCTTTAGCTGTCAAGCTCCGGATGATAGGAGCTGAAGACTCTGTACGCTGATTGGAACTACGAAGGATCTGCTCCTCGTCTATGAGTACCTGCAGGCAAGTAATGCAGCGCCCCAAAACGGGCGTCAGTACCACTGGTACTGAGTATGCAAAGCAACAACTGAAAATAACTGAAAGCAAACAATAATACTGATAGATACTGAAGTTTACTGAAGAGAGTAAGAGTCATACCTGATAACATGGCGGTCTACTTTCTATCTATTAATAACTAACACAACATAGCATATGAACCTTACCAGCCCCCATAAGCCGTAAGGTATCAACCAACACACAATCTATATACCCCTACCTAGGTCATACCATCTACCTAGTAACTATGAGCATCTTGCCGGCTCCCTCGGTATGCAACTTGGGCTTGCTGGGCCCCTTACTATAGCTGTATCTGAGTCCGGAGGACTCCTGAAATATGAAATATGAAATCTGCACCCCGGGCGTAAGCGCTCGACAGGGGGTGTGGTATAGTGCTGATCAGCCTGCTATGGGGAATCTGCATCCCATCTTCGTCCGCTGGCGGGCGGCATGCCACTCCGTAGAGCGACGTATCCTCACCCTCTGGCAGGCGAGTCGACATAGCTATTAACCCTGGGGCGGTCAAGGAAGCTCTAAGGGTGCCCAACACAGAACAATCATGTCTCCACAGATAGCAATAGACACATGTAATATATATACTGGATCTGATAATAATATTTATGTTTTGGTATTTTGTTCTGAATTTCATACTGAAATATACTGAATCTGATACTGAAATATGCCGAGTCTGAAATAATATTTCTGGAATATTCTGCTGGGAATTATACTATTTTACTAAGTTTCATGTTGAACACTGTATAATAATTCTAACATGCTTACTGAACTCATACTGAATATACTATACGACTTCTGAAACATTCTACTGGAATTTGTACTATTTTGCTATACTGGAACTACTAACTTGCTGAAAAAAACTGGCTTTACATAACTCAACTGCCGACTTTCTGATTAACTAGCGTAGCTCGGCTAGTATTAAGCTATTTCTCCCAACTGTATTCATATTCACGAAAGAATAGAATTAATTCTACTATTATTTTGGAAAGAAACCATATTATGGCTATACCTACTGCCTATTCTTCGACTTATCGAAGAACGACCGAAAACTCGCTATTTCTCGGGGGTCTAGAAGGGAGAAATATTCACTTTAATACTGGGAGTATATTAACACTAGTTTGGAGCAATTCCACTTACCTTAGCTCGGCGTGACGATGATTCGCGATCGAATTTCGCGAAACTAACTCCGCAGGAATACTCCCGGCAACTTTATACTTCGCTACCCGAAATTAATTCGAGTTTGGACTGCGTTTGGCGGCGTAAATGGAAGAAAATTATATATTCTCTTCGTCCTCCCTCTGTTTCTGGTCGTGTGTATAATAGAAAATGATATAAAGTTAAAGGGTGAGGCCTATATATACTTGCTGCAAAATACATGGCAACGTGGCACGCTGGCAAACGCGTCGTTTTGGCTCCGTGCCACGTTGGCTAACGCGGAGGTCCCAGCTCCGTGCCACTTTGCCCCTTTGGGCAGTGCAGTTTGGCCTCCTCTTGCGAAATTTCAACTTGGCACTCGTTCGGCCTTTCCCCGGGCCCTTTTCTCGCACGTATGACATTCTAAAACTCTCAACCAACATGCGAATATATGCTAGAAACTTACGGGGTGTAACATTACTAAATAATGTCATGTATTTTTTTAATTTTTTTTACCTTTGAAGAACACACCGAAAAATACATGAAATGGATAAATTACTCTTAACGGGATAAAGATGCACGTTGACGAAGACGTACTTGCTTTTACCTTTATTAGATAGGAAAAAAAAGAAAGTAATTTTCACAAAGTTTAAAAATTACTATATCCTAAAATGTGTGAAATTACTAAGTAATGCCCCATAATTTTTTATAATATTTTTTTACTTTTGAAGAACACATAAAAAAATAAACGAAATAATCAAAATACTGTTAACGTGATAAGCAAACACGTTGATGAATACATGCTTGCTATTCATGCTTATTAGTAAGTAATGCCTCATATTTTTTTATATATATATTTTTTACTTTTGAAGAACACATAAAATAATACACGAAATGATCAAAATACTGTTACCGTGATAAGCAGGCACGTTGACGGAGACGTGCCTGCTATTCACATTATTAGTAAGTAATATATATATATATATATAGTTAAAAAGATTTAAAAGATAGATACTGCATAAAAGAAAGTAGGAAGAGAGAATTTTTTTTTACTTTATTTATGAATAAGATAATATGTTGATAAGATTATGAAATTTAGAACAGTTTTTGAAATCAAGTATAATGTATTTATTATCTTTATCATATTTAAAAATTTATTTGAATTAATTAAATTTTAGTCATTAAATTTAACTTATACCATATACCTCCAAGAATTTGAGAAAATGAAGAGGAGCCCAGTGCCTTATCATGCATAGCTCAGTAGCAAAAGCTCGGAGAGAACCGAAAGCGCAACTCATTTTGACTAGGAAGTAGGAACTTCACATCCACACAATGTATAAGACTAGAACCTTTGAATGCACCCGCGCATTCGACTTAATTAACAATGAATTAGAGTATGGATAGGGGCGGAGTTAAAAATTTGATAAATAATATATAAATTTTTGTTAGTTGTGTTAAGAGTGTTAAATACATATTCATAATAGTTATATTTAACTTTTATATACCACATAATTTTTTGGTGAAAAATGTGAACTAGATCATTCTTTGCCTGAAACGGCTCCACCCATGAGTATAGATACTTATCTCGAGATGCGACTTAATTAGGCTATAAACTGCTGAGAATTAGCAAAGCTAATATATCGGAACTCCTTTGTCGAAAAGTATACATACAGTACATGTTGAATTCTCTTAACATCTTTTTCTTAAAATTCTGATTATGTCACTGAGTGAAAACTGTACAAAGTTGAAAAATATGATGGTCGAAAACTTGTAAACTCATTCTTCCAATGTCTCCTGAAAAGCTATGCTTAGTTTTGAAATTAATTAGTTCCAATAACATAAAGGTATATATGCTTCTTACTTTTTTTTGGATGTGGGGGATTGAGGTCCAAATAAATCATATTGCAGGTAGAATTAATTAACATACGATTGTTCATTATATTCTAAAAAAAGAAAAATGGAAATGTGGCATTTCCATTTATTAGGGTACCAGTGAACAGACAAAACCCTACATCTACCAGCTGATCGTTATGATAACTATATTTCCCATCGATTATCTTCTTTCCTTGTTGTAGGGATGACAAATATGCAAGAAGCGAGAAAAGACCTTTAATTTGCAGATGATTGAATAATCAATTGAAATCATAGTTACTTGTATTGTTTCACTAAATTGCTGATTGATGTTAGCGTTTCACTCTTTTATATATCACAAAATCATACTCTTCTTCTTCTTTTATTAAATCAATAAAGTACTAAAACACAAAAAGTCAGATAACTATTTTTACTTTTTTCTTAATACAGTATAAACATTTTTATATGATATTTTTATCGGGTAAATTTTATCCATGGTCATTCAGCTTTATTTTTATCACAGTCATTTTTCTATATTCAATTTTAAGGATTATCACACAAAAATTATCTTTCTATTTTATACCATATAAAAGTCATCTAACTTTAGATTTATCATACACAAAAGTAATTTTTTTTATTGTTTGTCACATAAAGTCATTTATGTTGCCAAGTTAACTAAAAAGTAAATTTCACTTAATTGTTTTATATTTTACACTGAAAATATGATAGGACTAAAAAATAAGTTAATTACGTTTGAGATAATTTCAAAAACTTGCTTTAGTGTTTCGCCTCTCATGAATACTAATCTTAGTTGTGGTTTATGATATTACGTTTACTGTCTTGTTTTGATTTGTTTGTATAATTTTAATTCATCATCATTAATATAAAATATATAAATCAACTATTTTATTCATACTAATATACTTATTTGTTTAGTGAATATCATAACACTAATTTTGGTTAACAAAAGATATTTTCTTAGAGAAACAAAAAATCCAACGACAATAGAAAATTTATGAGCTTGATATGGTCAATGACTTCAAATTGTAACAAAAATTAAAATAAGGAAGTAAACATGATTTTCATAAACCTTTTAAGGAAGGTCTATTCATTACATTTAATATGTTTTATTGAGCTAACTAGCTATTTTAGACTGTCATATTATATTTTCAGTATGAAATATAGAAATTCAGGTGAAATTTATTTTTTAATTAACTTCTGCAAAATTAAACGATTTTATGTGACAAAAATAAGAAAAAAATGACCCTTGTGTGATAAAATTAAAGTTAAATAACTTTTATGTAGTATACAATAGAAAAGTAATATTTATGTAATAATCCTTAAAGTTAAATGACTTTTACGTAATAAAAAATAGAAATAACTACGGGTGAAATTAACACTATTTTTATCACACAAATAGCTCAATATATAAATTTCATACTAAATAAAAGAAGGAAAATTATAGAACGGGATAGTTAAGACTTAGCAAGCAGCAAGCAAGAGGTTTTCTCTTTTTCAATAATACTAAGTCTGTCAAAACAAATAATAGTATGAACAAGACAAAAGTAGTAAATATCTCTTAGACGAGGTCATATTTGTGAGGTGAGACCAAAGACCTTTTTTGTGGTTATATGAAATAATTATTATTACACGTGACCCTAACATATCTGTAAACTAGTCCTTCTGTTTGATGGGAAAAGTTAGTAAGTTAGTTACATTCTACAATTTTTTAATATGAAATATAGGCAACAGTTTTACTATTCAAACTTTAGCCACAACTAAGCTATTCAACTATATATAGTTAAACCATGTTATAATGATAATATTTGTTTAAAATTTTTTATAATTAATATAATAATATATATTGATAATTGAAGTTTAAATTTCATTTAACTGTGTATATATCTAAAAAAATATATTTGTTAATCAATTTAATTAAAAAAAAAATTAATATAACTTTTAAAAATATTAACACACGGGTCAAAATTTCTTCGTAAGTTTCTAACTCGGAATGTGAGTTGAGAAACGCGTCACTAGTTAGAGGTAATTAGTGATTCTTGAGGTACTAAAGTTAGTCCTTGAGATTATAGAGTTGTAACCTAAAACCTGCTCGTGAATTTGAATAAAAGTCTATTCGATAGGTTGTGTTTTTGTTACTCTGTTGAGCAAGGAGGTTTTCCACGTGATTGTTGTATGTTCTTTACTTATGTTATTCTGCTCTTATGATTGAACTGGATCGGGTTCAGTACCTTAGCTAGCAAATGACAATTTTAGAAATATAAAATATAATATGTATAATAAGATTTAACTTTCTCTCAAATCATAAAACTATTATTCAATTAAATTATTAAAATCTTTTATTTCTCTTGAAATTTCTTTTATTGCTCAGCTCGGCACACATCTTTTTGTCGAAGATTTTATAGCTATTGGTGTGGTCTCTTGAAATTTCTTCATAGCTCATTTTTTTTTTCCAAAGGTTTTATAGCTATTGTATGAGATGGGAGATATATTTTTCACTGAATTAGTTATCTGAGAAAAGTAAATAAGTTATTAATAGACGTTGTATATTTCGAATGGAATTACGTCACAATAAGGTGTCATATATAGTGTAAAAATAAGCTGAGGAACGTAACGTAAAAATAAACATTACTATTATCCAGTGAGAAATGTAAACTTTAATTTGTGGGGAAGGTGGAAATTTATGAGTAGAAAAATGCCGACTTTTTTTATTGTAAGAAGAGAGAGGCAGTGGAGAAAAAGACAAGGGCAACCATCCAAGCGGCGCCACATGAGTCGGATGGCTTGTCAATTTCTACTATTTGTCTCCACCGCTTCTTTTATAATTAAAAAAAATTAAGAAAATGTGATTTCTTCATATTTTATAATTTAAACAGATTTTCAGATTTCTTATATGTTAAGGTAATTTTTCTTTTATAAAAGTTATAAAATTAAAAAAAAATGTAGAAACATTTTTTCCAAACTGTGGAATTTTCTATGAAAAAATTTGAAGAAAAAAGATTGTTTGCTTCACAGCTGGGATCTCAAATTTTTAAGCAAGCGAGGAGGAATCTTTACCATTTCAACAGGCTTCTCTTGGAGCTTTTTACCTCTCTACAGTCTCTATTTCCTCTTTCACTCTCAGTTTCCCTCTTAAAAACATTTTTCTTGGATAACGACCTACCGCCCCTTCCTTGCCTAATTAACACTTGGAGTTTTAATGTTTAATTCCTACCTTTTTAAAAAAAAAAAGATAAAAGAAATCTTACGTTATATATTCGGCTACGGTAGTTTTTTGGCTTCACAGCCGAAACTCTCCTCTTTTAATACCATGAAGGACCCAATTAATCAAGATATAAAATAAAAATTATATTCATATCATTTTGTACTTCTTAACAAATATCATCTGTTTTATTATTCTAAGCAGGTATTCAATTTTGAGTAATAAAAAATATATTATTCTTAACTCTTGAGCTTAGAAATTTCTATATAATTTAAGTGACACAATAAAAATTCTTTTTTATTTTTTTATTAACTGATTTATGTATCGAATTTCATTCACCCCACGGTTGGTTTTCCTTTCTTTTTTTCCAGTAAAGTTGAATTACTTGGCTTCACAGCCGAAACTCTACGGAAGCGCGCAGCTTTCAATTACAGTAAAGTTAGAATTACTTAGCAGTTATCACGAACAGCCAAATATTACATTTCTACTTGTCATTAAATATTGAGACATATTCTTCCTTCATTTTAAAATACGTAATAGTTTAATTTTTTTATTTTATTTAAAAATAAGTGGCTTTTCACATTATCAAAAATACATTAATTATGTTCTTTCAATTTTACCCTTATTTAAATAAAGAGAGATTTATAAACTACTAAAAAGCTACATCTTTTTCAAGGTATTTATAAAGAGTAAGTTAGTAAAAATGCATTTTACTTTCTCGAAATAAATAATTTTTTAAGAGATATGCCCAAACTAACACCACTTATTTTGAAACAGCATGAATAACAACTAATTAAAATTAAGTGAGCTTCGCTGGTTTCACTTAGATAATATGCATGGTCCCATAATTCAAATGATATTAGAACCAGAATATATCTGTGTATTATAATATTTATGCTCCTGATATATTAGTAAAAATATTTTATTATTAAAAATATTATATTACATGGCATATTAGTAGTAGTAAAGCAGAGAAAATAGTCATTATTTTTTGATGTAATTCATATAACCACTAATTTCATTATCTTCTATTGATTACCTCATTACACCTTAAATTATTATCTACCATCTCGATATTTACTAGATGAAAGAAATACTACACCTGCGTAAAGGATGTTTTTCTTTCTTTTATTGATGTATGTAAAAAATGATGAAAAATATATGTTGTAAATACAAAAAAACTTTGTATTTTGTTATAAAATTAACGTTAGTGTATTAAAATAGAGAGTTGAGACAAAAAAAAAATATTCTAAGTCTTGAACTAATTCGTTATACAAAAGAGAGATGTTCTTTTGGTGAAGCTTTGAACTCTTCAACTAATCCGAAGTTGTTTAAGTCATACGACGTTGTTAAGCTGTTGTATCCAGGAGAAGACAAGTAAAATAGTATTACTGCTGCATTCGTAAAGATTATACCATAATAGACTTGAATCTTTTTAAAGAGGCGAAATATCCGTACTTCAATTTAAATATTTATTTAATTATTTTATTTTCAACGGTAATTTATTCTATATTCACCAACGTCATATCCGACATTACTTGATTAGGAAATGAATTATTTCTTTATATGGTCACATTGTGCAATTCTCAATTCATAAGCGATAACTTTTTAAGGTTGAAGTATGCTCTAGCTTCATTTTCTTAACAGCAGCAATAATATTAACCCTTTTATTAATTTAAAAAAAAAAAGGAACTCATTTTTATTTCTTCACAGTAGGTGGCACGGGGTTAGCAGGAGGGGCTGTGTGCAATTCCTTTGAATTGACAAACAGCATACATAGTAACCATCTACCAAAGGAGTTTACAGTAGCCTGGCGATTACCTCAATATCTGGGATACAAGATTGGCCTTTCTGCATTTATTTAAGTATATACATTTTGACAGCATGGTCGATATTTTGAGCCCGCTAAAAAGAACAAATTTAAGAGTCTGTTTTGAAAGTTATTGTATATAATTAAAATTGATATAATTACTATCTTAATAATCACATAATGAAATAATTATACAGTATAGCAATTATATAATCTGTTTGTTTGTCATGATTTATATATTTGGTTGCACAAATATAATTACGCATTTAGATTAAATTTTTAAAATAAAATTTAATTATTAAAAATTAATATTTGAAAAATTAATATAGATAAATAATATAAAATATAAAATATTTTTAAAAATAAAAAAATAAAAAAAGAAATTAAAATGAAGAAATAAAGAAAATGAATTAAAATAAAAATAAAAAGTAACCTTGTTATTACACAATGTAATTACCTGCATTTCTCACCTCCCTCACACCCTCCCAATTACACCCAATTCTCTGTTGACCATGTAATTACCTGACCAAACAAACATGTCAAACTGTATAATTACACCCAATTACACCCAAATCCAATTACTAGTTCGCTTTCCAAACATGCCCTAAGGCATGTGCACACAGTGATTTTTACTCTGCTCAAACGTTGACACTGGACTTTAATTCATGAAGATCATGTACATGCTAGTTAAAAAGAACAAAAAAAAAAAAAAAAGGGATTAATTAAGGCTTTTAGCATCAACGTGTGTGTGTGTGTATACTTTGGCTAACGGAAGATTAAAGGTTTGGGGTATAGTACTTTGTTGAGATATTTTTCAAGGTTTGCTATTTGTAGGTCAGTCAAAATCTGCCTATACAAGGAGCTCAAACAAATGATCATACTTGGGAGAAAATCAGAATGCGTTGAGAGCCTATTTTCTTTCCTCCAAAGCACAAAAACAAACCAAAGAATGAGTCTTCTATCATTAGAACGAATATACATAGAAACTATGGTTTGGTAGTAATAAACCTTGTGCTGAAACTATATTCTCGCGTCGTCTGAAACTAGAAGTTATAAAGATGTAGGGAGCTACAACAAGAATAATAGCCACCAAATTAATCTTTAAGTGAAACTCTGCACTGCAGATTGATGCAATTGGACTTTTTCATCGAACAAATATCTAGAGTTTAAGATTAGTTCGTTAATAGCGTAAGGAATTTTACATTATGATCAAGTTGACTAACAATAACATGCATTTCTTCACAATATGATATCCTAAAAAAGAAGTAATGACTTGTTATAAATTGATAATATATTGCGCTGATAGTGTTACAAATATAAGTGTATATAACTTAAATTTGTGTGTAGGTCACTTGCATTCTTTTCCCGATGCTACCTGGAAAAAAAGAAAACATAAAAGATAATAGAAAACCGTTGAGAGAATTGGTGGATTTGTTAAATGTGGAAAAGTATTTTTAGGCAGCTAAGCTGGGGAAGTAGCTAAACTGCATTGCATTTATCTAATAATCCCTTTCATTCCGCTTCGACCAATCCCCTCCAATCCCCTCTTGCGGATTTCACTATACTCCCATTATTTTATTTTTTATACCAAGCAGCCAGCAACTATGCCATCGTCAGCTGGGCCGGCTCATGCTGGGGCCCACACCCATTTGCTTGCGTTTTCTTTAAAGAAGAGAACAAGACACAAAATAAAATGAAGTGGAATCGACCAACCCCCAGCTAGGTTAAAATTTTAGTAATAAGGGTATAATTCCAAATCCTATTTTCAGGAGAGTAAGTCGATCAAATTCACTTAGTTCCAAACATGAGAAATGAAAAGAAAAAAAAAAATCACATATTTTCTTACCTCCTTCAAATGCTACAAGTGTGGACAAGCTGGCGAATGCCTTTTTCCCATTAAATAAAATGATTGACGGGGCCACGAGCTCCCTCTCACCTTTAAAAACCTCTGCTCTTTTCCATTTTGCCTGATTTTGAAATCAACTTCCTTTTTCCCGTATTTTTCCAACTCTCTTTTTATGTCTCATGACACCTTCATATTATAACCATTAATTTCCCTGGTAATTATATAGGACAGCAAATCATAATAATTAAACGTTGATTCACCTGCACAAACAGACTCCAAAAAGCACTGGATGAGTGTGATGAACAATTCTCTGTGTGGGAGCATGGGGAGTCTAAAGAATGACATAAAAAGTGAGGTTGGCAGCTTAAAGTGTGAAATAGGAAGTTTCAAGAGCGAGAATTCATACAGCAAGCTGCTTCCGGATGACTCTCTTGCTTCTTCTGAATCCAAGAAAGTGACTCCTGTCTCCTCTGACTTCGAACTCAGTTGTGGCAACTTAGCACCTACCAGTCTCAGTTTCCCTGCCAAATTTGAAGGGGACGATGATGTTGAAATCCAATCTCCTGATAACTCAATTTGGGAGTCCTTCTTTGCCGATCAGCTGGAAGGAGATTTCATGATCTCTTCCCCTGTCAGGAACCTTCCCTCGCCTCAGCCAGCTTCCAGTTTCAGTACTACTACTACTACTACTCACAACGACAATAACAATAACTACAACGTATACCTGCATCATCAGGGAATTCATGGGCAGAGCATGATGATGTGCTCCCCTCCTCGCTCTCCCCTAGGACCTAATAATTACAACTCGAATAATAAAGGCAAGGGACTGAGCCCACTCCAAAAAGTTTTCAACTCTCCTAATAACCAGTTCATGCAAATTGAGAGCTTTAACCTGCCAGCTCTTGAGAGTTTCTTGGATGATGATTATGAAAAGGAGGATTTGGCATCCTCATATTCCACCCTCAAAGTTTCAGGTAGTGGTGTAGCAGGATCCTCTTCCGAGTCGTTTGATGCTCTGTCGGTAATTCCTGATTTTTTAGAGTGCCTGGCGTTGCCAAACTCATCACCCAATACGTCCTGTAACTTTATGGAATCATTACTCAACAACACATCTGCCGGCCAACTACTTAACCAAGACGATGAGATTTACCAGACGGGGTCTATTGCTCCTTTGTCACAACAGCTACATCAGGAACGGAAGCATGAAAAACAACAAAAACAAAGACCCACGCATGTTCATGAACTGCCATCAACACAACAACATATGCAAATTATCAATCACAACTTGGTTGTTGCTGCACCTGATCAGGTAAACTACTATATCTACAATGCCTGTGAAAACCTTATCTACTTGTGCTCATGCAAATATATCAAAATTTACAGTCTTCCCGATGATTTAGTCTTGTACCTTGCTGCTTCACAACAATAGTTTTAGATCTTTTTAAGAGCATGTAAGAAACCAATCAAGTCAAGCTTAATTGCACATGTCTACAGTGAATTTTAATGGCTGGCTTATCACCATGCAAACGTGTTTGTCCCTCTTTGTTTGGACAAAAGCTTATTATTATAAAAGGAGCCAGCGTAGTCCTTGTCATTCCACAAAATTGGACTCTTTGAATCAGCTACACTGGACAAATACAAACTATTGCTCATGTGAAGACGTTTCTAGATAGCAACGTTTAATTTAATTTCCTACAAAGGTGGCACTATATGCTAAAGAAGTTTTACCTTAAATTTGGCGCATGCAGGAACAGGACAGTGGCTTACAATTGGTGCACCTTCTCCTTGCTTGTGCAGAAGCAGTCTCCAAAGAGGACTACATGCTGGCAAGAAGATACCTCCACCACCTGAATCGAGTAGTCACCCCAATCGGCGACTCCATGCAACGCGTGGCTTCTTGCTTCACCGAAGCTCTCAGTGCTAGACTTGCAGCTACTCTAGCTACTAAACCCAGCACTTCTACCCCTAAGCCTTTCAATCCATTTCCACCTAATTCCCTCGAAATCCTCAAGATCTATCAGATTCTTTACCAAGCTTGCCCTTATGTCAAATTCGCTCATTTCACAGCTAATCAAGCCATATTTGAAGCATTCGAAGCCGAAGAGCGCGTTCATGTTATCGATTTAGACATCCTTCAAGGTTATCAGTGGCCGGCTTTTATGCAAGCCTTAGCAGCCCGACCCGGAGGTGCTCCGTTCCTTCGTATCACGGGAGTGGGGCCGTCTCCGGAAGCTGTCCGGGAAACGGGCCGATGTTTGACAGAACTGGCCCATTCCCTCCACGTTCCATTCGAATTTCACCCAGTGGGCGAGCAACTTGAGGATTTGAAACCGCACATGTTTAACAGAAGGATCGGTGAGGCTCTGGCGGTGAATTCGGTGAATCGGCTCCATCGAGTCCCAGGCAATTGCATCGGGAATTTGCTGGCAATGATCAGAGACCAAGCCCCAAATATAGTGACCATAGTAGAGCAAGAGGCGAGCCATAACGGACCCTATTTCCTAGGGCGTTTCCTGGAGGCGCTGCACTACTATTCAGCAATATTTGATTCGCTGGACGCGACATTTCCAGGGGATTCATCACAGAGGGCAAAATTGGAACAGTACATATTCGGACCGGAGATAATGAACATAGTGTCGTGCGAGGGAAGGGAGAGAGTGGTGCGGCACGAGAGGTTGGAAAAGTGGAGGAGGGTGATGGAAGGGAAAGGATTTAAAGGAGTAGCACTGAGTGCAAACGCAGTCACACAGTCCAAAATATTACTGGGTCTCTACTCCTGCGATGGTTATAAATTGACAGAGGACAATGGTTGCTTGCTTTTGGGCTGGCAAGATAGGGCCATCCTTGCTGCCTCTGCATGGCGATGCTAAGCTCATTTTTACTCATTGCTCTCATCAAATTTTTACTTGTTTTTTTCTTTTCTTTTCTAGTTTACTCAATATTTCTCTTTCGGAATGAGATTGCTTTTGTTAAGCACATAAAACAAAATGCCCCAGAGGAAAAGATAATGATCAAACAGAATGTTCAAAGTTCTAGATTTTTTATTTTTTTTACCTCTCGAGATGATGGATTAGGTCAACATTAATTTATTCATGTAAGATGCAATTTTTATTAAGTCAAAATCATTCCTTCGAATATTAAAATACGTATAAGACCGAGGATAGCTCAAATTGCTCCTCACTGTCGTAACCACTGGATTATATATATAGCGATTGCATGTATATTATCTCCAATACGTACTTCAACAACTTGAGGATGCTGCTTAAGTAATTTTTGCCGAATTTTGTAGTGTTAATTCGTTTCGATTTTACCCCATTAATATTTATTTTAAAAAAATAAAAATTACACCATCAAATTATAGGTCTCATATTTTAAAGGCTTATATATAAATATTCTTGCACATGTAAAAGAAACTCGAAAAGCCATGTCCCCAGAAGTAGACGTAGAAAACGGAGGAAATGAATTACCAGACCATAAGACAAATTTTCAAGCCTCATTAACTACACATAATTCTCTCTCGTTTCCTTGCTTGCAGTAAAGTGAAAATGGTTGTCATTTTGCTATCCGAACCAACAACGTGGTTATACTTTTTGGTGTACTAGCTAAGGCCAAGGTTTACAAGCTTTTAGTAAATAAATAACCTGGAATTAAATTAGATATCCAGCAGTCTTCCCCGTACGTTGTGTTAAGATACTATTGACACGCCATGCATTATTTATTCAGTAGCATTTCACTATGTAAGTTGCTGCGACTTTTGGGTAAGGAGTAAGGACCATTCTTCATACAAATATTAACAAGAGATCAGCGGTAAGTAGGTACTCGCAAACTAATATGCCAGTTACTGACTAAAACATGCATCTTCTTGACAAGATGATCCAAGTACCGATTAATCCAAAAAAAGTTACAGCTAAATATCCTTCTGCGTGTCTCTCCGGCCTTCTCTCTGTATTTTTTATATGAGAAATCTGTGACAACAAGTGTAAAGATACAAACTTTATAGAACAAACGTGATCATAACAACATACAATAGTTACATAAAAATGCTTTTCAACAAACATGTAATAATGAGGTATCTTACAAATTATTGCTCCAGACTAAACTTCACACTGCAGGTAACCCCAAGGATACCTCAAGATCAAACTGAATCACTCTTACAATTTCACAATATGGAGCACGAACAGATACTTTGCTTTGGGGTCTTTTCAATCTTCTTTTCTGTTGTAGAAAGACAAGTCTCAGCAGCAATAAAGGAAAAGATTCAAGACATCAATGGCTCAATAACACAACCCTCGACTGAGTATCAAAAACCGGGGGCAAGAGTATATCAGGGCCACCAAAGATCTTTAGCTACAGAGCTCCCTCTTCAGGTTCAAGTTATGCACATTGACATTGAACAATTATAAGCGCATTGATATTTATGTTCCAGCTTTGAGTATTTGCAGCTTCCACAAGTGGAACATTTGAAGATTTAGATTCTCTAAATTAGAAGTTACCAACATTTTCTACTTGCGTATAAAACCGTAATCAAAATTAATTGGATCGCCTATGTGGATCTTTTCCGTCCACTGCGCCATAATTTGCCCGGTCTACCATTGATTCTGAGAAATAGTTGTTCAGGATAACTTCTTTTGTGATTTTAGGTTTACCTCACTTTTTTTATACTTCCAGTCAGTGAACAGTTCATGGATATTATTAAAATTCACTAGGTCTACCTCATCTTTTTTAATACTTCCAGTCAGTGAACGGTGCACTGCATCAGGAAGCGATATAGGACATTACTAAATTCACTCAAGCAACTTCTTCTCATTTTATCCTTCAAGTGTGTCGCTTGCACCTCACACCGAACACGTCGATCTTAACTTTCAGATATTTGTGAAACTAATCTAGTGGATATATATTGGACACTCGTTTTAACATTTCTATTATGAACCTGATAAAAAAACATTTCTAATCTGGTTTTACAATCGTCTTGTGGAACTTGCCGTTCTAGTTAGCATGTAACCTTATGGCATATAACACTCTAGTAGTAGTACTTTCAATTCCTTCAACCATCCGGGTTTAATTTTTGGTTATGAGAGCATCCTATCTTAATTCTACGTGTAACAACTTTCATCTGTCATACCATTCTCTTGGAACATCAAGTCCAGATATGTGAATTATTTGCACTTAAGCACCGCAATCATGTCTAACCTCACTTCAACTTCATTCTTCTTATGCTACCTAAATCTGCAATGAATGTATTCCGTCTTTTTTCTACTTATCTTAACACCATTACTCTCTATAGCTTCAAGCTTTTGGTTGACACTTTCTCTAGTTTCATCTATTAACATAATATCCTCTTTTTTATTTTTTGAATAGGTTAAACATAATATCCTTTTTTTGAGTAAGGTAACATAATATCCGCTGCAAATAGCATATAATATATCGAGGTAAAAAGATATTGATTTAGAAAAAACAGATTAGAGGTAGAGAATGAAAAAGAATAATTAAGGTCCAAGAAACAAGTGCTGAGTTATCACAGAATATATCCAGAGTGAAATACATGTTAAAAGCTAGTGTAATTATAAGCTCCTACTTTGAGTTGCTAATCCCACCGAGAGCACGTTCATTCTGGTCTATGATAAAGCTAATCTCACTCACATAATACTCCAGCATACGTTAAATCCCAAGTTACCGTTGTCCAAACAGATGCAGTAAAATACTAAAATGTAATACTAAGAGTTATGCATTCATTCATGCTTCAGTGCTCCATAACAAATTCGTGTCTATGCTGATACACAAAGAAGGAACAAAGGAAATATCTTTGCTTTGATGTTCGTTTGCTTATGTCCGACAATTTTTTCCCTCAAAAACCGGTAATCTCATCATTTAATTGGTTGCGAGATGCTCACCTTTTTGCATCTTCCTAAAATTTTATATATTGGAAGATCAGCCCAAACCGCACTTGTGAGATTCCTTGTCTCTAGACCATTCATCTCAACCGAGTGTTTTGGAAAGCGAAAAGCGAAAAAATAAAAAGGACGAGGGCTAACTTCACCAAAGTAAATCCATTTTTACAGAAGTAAGTCGATGCAAATATTCCAAATAAAAGGAATAAAAATGCAAAAAGTAAATCAATGAACCCAATTCATAAAAGAAGGATAAAAATATTATACTCATTATCCATCTTTATTTCCAACAAACAAAATGCGAACATCCACAATGTTTTACATCTTTATAGACATGCCTAAATAAGAGTTATATTTGTATCTATCTTTTTTAATAAAAGTGGTGTCTGGGAACTAATTTCACAGAGTACCTACTAAGCTGCTACCTCACGCCAGAGAGATACCAGGTAACTCAATCCATCGAAATCACCTAATGTTTTTGCCTCCATTAGAATATGAACCTGAGACCCATGATTCTAAATTCTAATTCCATTTTATTAACCATTAGGCCAGACCCTTGAGTGCATGCTTGTATATATACAGATAGATAAAAGATTTATACGTGAAGGATAGTTGCTAATTTATGGACATGAAATTCACTGAATCAATTTGACAGGTATAATGTTCAAGCAGAAGAAATATTATATATGGGATCACAAAATGTCAAATCATCGCAATCTCCTCATTTCTTCTCAGAAATATACACATTTCTCCATACCACATGTGAAAGACTCCAACTAAACAATAACGAAACATCTTATACTCTTGCCTTAAGAGAAATGCCAATCTTCAGAAAATCTTAGCAGAAACAATCAACATCTCCAGCACAACTATGTTAGGCACAGATGCATTCTGAAGACTTGCACATGCAACACTATTGCTTAAAACAGACACAGACATAGAATGACAACATATTGCGGTAGTAAGGGGAACCTACCTGACTTTGCTTTAGCTAAAGATGGTTGTACAACAGCATGCATGGTAATTACACCGTTTGGTAGCTCGCCAAAAGGTGTCTTGCATTGACCAACAGTCCTGCTGTTTTCCAAAATTTTGCCAGCATATATCAATTTTACATCATTTGCCGCCTTGGGTGCAACTTTTTTATCTGCAGTAAAAGGATGAATCTTATCAAAACATAGCCCAGTAGCCCACAGACAAAATGTACAACAAAGCAGATCTGATGAAGAACCCCTTTTCACAGACCCCTGCAGAAAAATTGGACCATGGGAAAAGCAACGAAGCATGACATACAGGAAGATATCAAATGTCAAAGTTCAGATGTCTATTCACATTCTTGCACGGGATAGAGCAAACAAAAAGGTGGCTTTTCCCAGATTCAAAACTAAATCACCTCTACCAATATAGGTTTATGATTTGAAAATATTGGTCCTGTGTTTACCCTCTGTTTGATAGGAGTGAAAGTAAGACATATTGAAGGTTCAGTCATTAAGTATAGAAACATAAAATCGTCTCTTCTAATTCTGAAAGAGCATCGGCGTGTGTCCCTGACTTTGGCTCTAGAAGAACTTTACCTATAGCTAATCCAGAGAGCTTTAATTTTTGGCTGATCTTTTATCTGTACTTTTGGTTTTGGTGTGCAGGAGAGGAAGGACTTCTTCATTCAGGCTCTTCAAATCCAAAAGGCCCTCATCAGAAGATTCACTTAGACTCGCCCTACAACAACAAAAGAACCAACGTAATCCCACAAGTTGGGAGACTCGCCCTACGGTATTTACACATTTTTGAGATTATCTTAACATTGCATTTTTTTCCTATATTATTATCCATATACTTATTTTTGATATAGAGTATCTTCCTGGCATTAGATATATATTGTTTTATTTTGTTCTTGGTCAGCACCTATTGGGCAATGTGCTTTGATTGTGCTTAGCGAAGAACCAATAGACCTTGGCGCTTTTCTATGCTTCTGGCCTTTGAATACAATGCACTTACCCTCTACCAAGAACTCCTAAGGTTCATGGGTGCTTCTTCAAGCTTTCCCAGGAAAAATGAGTAGGGACCAAAATGCTTGTCAATCTTTAATAAGAGTCATTTCTAATTTGGTGTCATTACCTCGAATATCTAGATATCAAGTCCCCTTCTACAAATACTCTCTTCATATGTCCAGGTATTCAACAAATACTTAGCAAGGCTGTCATAAGTACCCTTGAATATGTTTCAGTACAAGCCTCCAATGGTATGCATTTTATGAGTAAATACGCTTGTAGAATTCAGTACATATCTGACACTTGGCATACATATCCTACTTTTCTTGTAAGACAATATCAATCATGCGATTTTGGATGTCTTTAGTCACACTAGATTTAGATTGAATCATTCCAGTGATGGTGGTGATTTTGATCTTAAAGATGGATAATCAACATATCTCCTGCGGTTGTTTTTACAATATGAATTGTACATTGGTTATGTTTGAATTATCTAACACTAGAATATATTACTGTAGTAGTATGTATGTATGTATGAATGCATTGCCTTCATGTGATTTTGACATAGATCATATGTACGAGCGAGCAATCATAAGTGCAAGAATGTTTGGCTTATATGAATGAGTTAACTAAGAATATACTGGACGAGGTTTTTTGGTGGATGACATGGGTTCACAACTACACAGAAGGCATATGCCTCCATCAGCTACTTGTTTACCCTAGTGATGGATAAACTAACTAGCAATACATAGCATGAGATTCTACAGTACATGATATTGCATATTTATGTTGTGTTAAATGACAAAACTAGCAAGGGAGTCGACCCAAAGTAGGAAATATGGAGAAACCCTCATGAGAGTAAAGAGTTTGAAGTAAAAGCAAGACCTAATAAACGCGGCCTGAGACTCCTTAACCCAGTGATAGCATGCAATGCTTTTATGTGAAACGATAGGGACATGGTGAAGGTTCATAATTTGGACGACGCCCCTAAAAAAATCGGGACTAAGCAGCACATTAGGACTGGACAAATATTAGAAACTCAGAACCCTAATATGAAATATGGAAAGATGAGTCATCTTAAACAAAATTTGAGGTCCAGACAAAGTAATACATCATTACTGTTTTATTTTAAAAAAGAGAATACCTCACTACAGTTCTTGCTACACAAAATTCAGGGGAAAGATACTTTCTACCGGTACTTCACAATTGGGCACATTAGCACTTTTGGACTTCTCCACTTGACAATAAGCATTGTAACTAATAAACCAGGCCTTAAAGGCAAACCATCCTAATCACTCAACGTGAATCCGCCTTTGTCTAGTTCCATTAAGATATGGTCGCAACAGTGTTAGAACTCTATATAAAGGCACTCAAAAACTGCCAATATGACACAATCTAACAAAAGTCAACTTTCAAAACATGCGGGTATTTTCATAGCAGAGGATCACATTGCTGTGAAAACTAATAACCTTAAAGAGAGTTGAAATGCCTTAATTTGAAAATCAGGAAGGGTACCATATTTAGGCAAATTACAAGAGCGGGAAACATGGGAAGGACGGCTATGCATATGGGAGGGAAGATGAACACAGAGGCCGGAAAACGTTAGAGATGTAGAAAACAAAAACCTTTGGGCCAGTCGGCAACAATCCTCTCTTTGAGCATAGCTATGGTGGAAGCGGGTGAGTAGCGAAAAGGACCAATATCTGATCCATCATACAACCGAAATTTGAGTTCAATTAAGTCCTCCTCCGGCATTTGATAACCCCCACCACGGTCTTCACTTGGTTTTCCGATCAACACCCAACAAACAAACCTCCAACCTCACTGCACTTTCCAAATTAACCTCAGAGCTCCTGAAGCCAAACACAGAAATTGAGTTGCACCACCCTCAAACCCCCATAGTAGTTTTTAAAAGAGTGGAAGAAAACAATTTGCTAAGCTACCAAGCATAAACACAGAACATGAAAATAGATAAAATAAAGAGATGTAGTAAGTACCCTGTGGTTAACGAGTGGAGATTTGAAGCAGTAGCATAATTGAGCTTGAATTTAGGCAAAAGAGAGGGAGGAAGAGGAACCCTAGACCCCAAATTTATGAGTCCCGTTCAACGTGAAAGCAAGCAAGAAATGTAAAACAGTGAAGAGCGTAAATAGTCTCTACTTCCATTCCTTTTTGGTTTTACGTAGGGGATTAAACCAATAATGGGAGCGTCGAGGCCTACCGTATGTACGCCACGTGCCCCACAACTGGCTGGAGCACTTGTCAATCCCTTTTTTCTCTTTTTGTTTGCTCAGTGTGTAGAGTATTTGTAATGCAAACTCAATATATTTAACTTTAAGAATGGAGTTAAATGTTATAAATATATTATATTATATTATCTAAGACATTTAATTAGGTAAATTTGCAAGCAAATTATGTAGCCGTTTCTAAATCTTTTATTCTTTTATTAAATAAGTTTATTTACACAATAATTTTTCTTTTTTTTTAAATAAATAAAGAGGTAATTCAATTCATTTATATATTAATTTGAAGAGAAATAAAAATATCTCTTCTTATTGTGTTGATATTGTATTACCATTTCATAATAGTTAACTGCTTTAGAAAGATATCATAGTTAAAAAGTTTTACGTTTAATAACATTATTTTAATATAATGATGGTATATGTGAATTAGGGAATGTAAATAAATTTAGTGGTGCGCCTAATGTGCAACTTCAAGCACATATAATTAAAAAAGAAAGTTATTAGAAAAGAAGCATAACAAGACTAGGATAAGCTAAAGAAAAAGGACTAAATTGAAGCGTGATGAGGAACGAACTACATTTGTTTTTTCATTTCCAATTGTCTCAACAAACAGAGGAGGGAGCAAATTACAAACATTTCTTCTGACCCTTAATAATAACTTTTAGCTACAAAAACAAATAAAAATAAAAAGTAGAGAGATCCACTTCCTCTGCAGTAGAAGTTTTAAAATTAAAAAAAAAAAAAAGATCAAAGCCAGAGAGCACCAGCCTCTTTTAAAAGAGGAACTAAGGTGCCATTAATATGAGCTGCCATGATAGTGTCCATGGAACCAAGGAGCTTGCCACCAATGAAGACAACAGGGAGAGAAGAAGAGGAGGAGGAGGAGGAGGAGGAGGAGGAGGAGGAGTTGCGAAGAAGACTAATCAAGGCCTGCTGCCAAGTGGGGTTGTCATCATCCAATTCATACACTGTTGGGTTGACACCCATTCCACACAAGAGCCTCTTTATGGCGTGACACATGCAACACGTATTATTGCTGAATATCACCACTGCATTCCTTGACGCCATTCTCTCTATTTCTTCCACTACTGCTACGTAACCATTCCAAGATTCTGTTTCATACCGCATTCTATATTTCTATTCAGTTAGTGAGAAGGAAATGTGTATAGACAGAGGGATGTGTTTATTAGTCGGTTAGCTTATAAATATATATGTAGCCTGGTGGTGAGTGAGTGAGATTGATTCATGTAACTACAGCTATTTATAGAGAACGACATGTGGAAATTTGGGTAGTGAAGTGTGGGACTGTCCTTAGTTGTATTTTAGCATTAATTTGGCTTTATCCTAGAAAGGAGTGAAAAGGAGGGACAAAAGGAACAGGCTTTTTCAGAAGTTGTGAAATCTGAGACTACTTTTATTGTTATTCACTTAGTAGTCGTATTAGAATGATCATATGTTTTAAGTGAGGAACAAGTGAACCGTCCTTGCTCAGTATGGTTCCCCATTTTAAGGAGACATTAATTTGCCTGAGAGTCTTATTTTATATTAAAATATTGACATGTTTTACCCTTTTCAGCTCACTCCTTATTCATAGTAAGTCTTAATTTGGACAAAAACACGGCTATGGCGGGAGATCCGACATTTTGTTTTGTTTATATAGGCGGGTGGAATGGATTACTTATTATTTTGTAAACAGACACGTGTTCTTATTCACCATATCATATCATATCATATGAGGTAAAGAGTAGGAAATAGGGAACAAAACAAATTAAAGTTTGCTGCAGTTCAATTGTATGCAGGACATTGAGAAAATGAGTCGGTAGTCGTGTCTGAGCAGGCATTTTAATCAGCTTTTGTTCCATTCCCACACAAATTAATGCTGCTTGTCGCAACAACGATATGGCTTTACTTTCTCTCTAAACCTTCATACTACTTCACTTTCGGCACCCATCTTTGTCTCAAATATCAAAACGGCCACTGCACACTCATTTCACTAGCCCTAAAACAATGACTTGAAATTTGCCATCTTTTTTACTTCTACTTAAAATTTATCATCTGATATGAATTTTAGCTATTTATGTAACTATAATTTAGTCTATTAAGAGTAAAAGAATATTAAAAATTTTAAAGTTCATATTCTGTTTAATTGTAAATTTTTGTGACCGTCACGTGGGGTCATCATTCTTGCCTCTTCCTTGCTTGTTTACCTCGAGGACATCAATATTTGTCTCATTGCCTGTTTGCTTCTTCTAATAAATAAATAAATAGTATATATTGCAACCAGTAGAAAGTCACTACTGCCCCTTATCGTGCCTCCTAGTCCACTCTCCTATTTTTGTGGAGATGGGGGTGATACCAGAATACGCTCCATTGTTTTCCATGACCTTAGCAATTGAACATTATTGTTATCAAATGACCAAACGTGGTTGCCTTGATGATAGACAACTACTCAAATACACGACTTCTTTCTAGTGCAATACTAGGTCAGTATTATATAAACACCAACAACCTCCAATCTAGAAACAAAATCACAACATAAGTTACATAAGTTACAACGGGAAGAAGAGCCTAATCGTGTACATCTGACTAGTTTAACAAATTAAATAAAAACTGTCAAGAACCCTAAAGTTTAGTGACAGAAGCTAAGTATGATTGTATAGCTCTAAAATACCAACCCAACCGTTCTAGACACCATAGACAACTACTCAAATCCTACTGACGGCTAACGGGTGCCATCGGCAGGGATGAAGACTGGCTATATAAACTACTCTCAGTTGAATACCCTTGATAAGCAATTGTTGCGGGAGATGCAAAAGGAGAAAGCCCATTGACTGGGGGGACAGCTTGGGGAAAACCATGCAATGCTGAAGGTTGCTGGCTTGTTGCGAAAACAAATGCTGAACTAGGCAACTGCCCGGATGTCTGAATGCACTGAGGTACTGGATATGGCTGCATAGGAGGCAGGGGTGGCAGTGGTGGAGGCGATGATGGTAGAGGAGGCGGTTCAATTGGAGTTGATTCCCGAGCAGTGCTTGGGAGATTGTGTTGTACTGAGTTTGGCTGAGAGAAAAATGAGAGGGGTTCTTGAGGATTCTGAGCGGGAACATAAGAAGAGCGGTCATTTTCAAGCTTCATCCTTTTCTCCGGTTGATTATCGTGGGAAGATTCTCTAGTTGAGTTGCCTATGACACCCTCGGACGCCAAGGATGAGAGGACATAAGTCAGCATCTGGGCTGAAGATGTTGATGCAGTGAGCTTTGCTGCCACTGCAGCAGCTGCAGATTTCATATCTTCATCAAGGTTGCCAGATTTTTCATAAGATACCTGTCGAGTATACATCACTGGAGTAGATTGTTCGCGATCTCCAGATATGAATGAGTGTGGAGCTTGGGAGGTGCTAGCTTCCTTCCGATTCTGCTCAGCCAAGATTTGCCCATTGCCATCACAATTCAGCAACTGTCTGCAAATACTGCCTGCCTGATCTGCGTGGGACTGAGCAGCCTAAAATCCAAGTAATGGAACGTCATTACACTGGTTAATTAGGCAAAGGTGTAACCCAGAAAAGGTAGCAGGATAGCATTATCAATACTTAACGTGAGAAGTATCACTTCTTTACTGGGGTAAAAAAAAAAGCACTGGCTATTCTCCACTTCACCAAATTTTGACTTTTGATGAATAGGAAGCTGGTAGCTCCAATAGAATTTCCCTTCTCTACAAATTTTTTTTCTTATCAACAAAAAAGGGAAAATAATTCTGCAAGCAAGATGTATAATGAATTCAGCAATGACCATCATTTCAACAGAAATAAAATAAGCGCGTTAATTACCTGAAGTTGATTGCGTACTTGATCCAGCTTATATTCCTGAGGAGAAACCCATGGGACCACTCAATCAGGAGTAAAAGCACGAAAGCAAACAGAAAGATGGAAAGAATGCACCAAAATGGGATGACTAACCTGCTCCTGGAGGACCTCTCTAAGATGAGAGATGAGGTTTGCCCTGGATGATTCAATAGTTGTTAGCTGCTCAACACAGTCCTTCAATATTGTATGCTGCCCCTTGAGCTCATCCACTATACCAGATCCATTAAGATGGCCTGAAGGGCAAGGGAGGAGGTCAATAAAAAGTCTAGTGTGACAAATAACAAGAATCAAAAGAAAAATAAATTAAACTACAATTCGAGAGAGGAAAAATAAGGTATTATAATATGGAGATAGTTAACAGCTAAAGGCCACAATGTCCTAAGGTTAAGTGTCACATTCAATCATGCCCATGGAAACTGGCTTCTCTGACTAGAAAAAGTCATTACACATTTACCTAAGAAACACTACTTGAATAAAGTATTTTGTAACTATTTCTTTTTCTCTTAAGTAAGATTGAGAAAGATAATAAATGGCTCTTATGGTGCGACTTGGAAGAAAGATTTCTCTGTAGAAGTAAGGAATAACAATTTCTGCCTATAATTTATCCTATACAAAATCATGTCCTCCTCTATAATATACAAAACACATACAGTTCCCTTATTCCCCAAAGTTGAAGAGAAATTGAACTGGTTTCCATGACAGCAAAAGGTAGGCAGCACATTTTTATTTTCAAGAAGATTCGACATAGTATGACCCTAAGCAAGTGTTAAACAACTACCGTCACCAGTGATCAATGATAGACGAAACACTTCTCTAGAATATAAGATTTGTTAACACTCGAAGTTCTTTTAAGAGGTAAACAGAGCTTACTAGAAGACATCAATACTCAAATATAGCTTCCATGCAGCCTTTCCAAGCTCCACTTGAACTAGAGAATTACAGAACACTGGGTCTCCAGAATGCATTGGTCAACAGCTCAAGTAACTTCAAGAGATACACAGGTGTTTGATAACTTTTAGCTAAAATTGATAACTCATTTTTCTGTTTCATTTGATATTTTGTCATAGTGAGCAACACATATGTGATCTCCCAGCAGAACAATTTTGACATAAGAATCCAAAACAGGTATTTTCCAACATTTAGTGGTCACATTCTGACTCAACCTTGATCACATACCGAGAAGTATAAGTCAAGTTATGCTTTATTGTATTTAGAATAAAAGCCAAGAGTGAAAGACGATGGAATTTTGGGAAACAGGAAAATATCTGCTAAACCAGTCTGGAATTAAATTGCTAATTTGAAGAAGTAAAACTTGGTCCTTAGTTATCTTTGTGTACAAAACTAAAAGAAGTTAAAAAGAAAGGTACAAGGAAAAATGAAATGGAAGAAGATACAAGTTTAGCACGCATGAACTGGGTCGAGGAAGCATTATCAAACTAAGAAAAGGTCAGTCCTAAGTTGCTTGCACTCGGGTGTGGGTGTCCAATACAGGTGCAGATCCAGATGTTGGATCCTTTATGATCTAAATTTTAAGATTCGGGAATACGAATTTGGGTATGGATACGGTAGCGGGGATTCGGCTAGAATAATTCAAATATCTTAAGATAGAGTTACAAAAATATGCCTAAATTATGGTGGACTACTTGGAAGGAAATGAATGCATGAATTATTTAGAGCAAGTTTGAATCTGTAATTATTATTAAGTAAAATTAAATACAGATACAGATGCGTCTCTTTACAGTTTTTGGGTGTAACATGGCTATTGCAAATGATATAGAGGTCATGATGGACTTCTTGAGTTCATTGCACAATCAGCTGCGATGTTAAAGCACCTTCTGGTTGCTGATTATACTAAATTATGCTTTCACTCTAGCTTTTGTTTTGATTTAAAAAATCATTATATATGTCTTGAATTTCCCTACCGATTTTGGTCAAAGTACCCAAAATTGGTAGACCATATTCAGTATGGATCCCACACCCAGTCGTGTCGACACGGGTGCGGCACCAAAAATGAAGAGTCCGAGCAACATTTGTCTTAGAACTAAGAGAAAATAACCTGCTGATTCCACAGATTTAGCTCAGAACTGGGTTCAAGGAAAAAAGAACCTGCAACATTTGTATCAATTATAATATTGTACGATCATGTTTTATTCTACCAAAAACTCTAGTACCCTATACCTAAGGGTGTGACCTGCTGGTCAATGAAATGGGGAGAGAATCATGAGACCTCAAGTTATAGTGGCAGCCAAAAACACAAGGTGACTTTTTCCAATCTGCCTAAGCCTTGGTAAGCAAAGGTATCCAGTCTGTGTTGGCTGAAAGAAGCAGGTACCCGGTGAAATAGTCGAGGTACGCAAGCTAACCCGGACACCACTATTAACAAAAAAGAACCTCCTCTTTCCAATATTCCAATGGTCGTACCTACCCCCCCCCCACCCCCACCCCCACCCACCCACCCACATAGTGCTCAAGTGTCAACCTCTCTCAAATTACATGTTTTGCTTCTATGGTGGGAAGATCTTTTTTCTATTAAGTTTTTCTCCATGAAAAGATTTTAGTCCTCAAACTGATCAAAAAGTGTTTTGTCTCAATCATTTCTTCATGATACGTTATCTCAAGGTTTTTTTCTCTATGGAGCTTCTTAATTAGCATCACTATGAAACCAGATATAGAAGCAAAACAAATAAATTGAGATTTTGATTTAGCTTCAATTGAACTAGATATACAAGTAAAACAATTGAATGCAGCTCTTTAATTGGTAAAAGCAAGAAATTGGAGGAAGGGAAACTGAATGAAAAAAGAAAACTTCACTTAGGGAAAAAGAATCAAACAAAACAAGATAAACCAAAAATTAAAAAACAGAATATCACAAACATGCACACACTCTTGGAAGAAGGAAGCCCCTTCTTCTTTAAGCTAGACATAGGAATTTCACTCGAAGGACAGCAAAAGCTAAAAGACATCTAATTTGAATATTTAATATATTCTTTAAACTAGAGTCAAGGACTATTTAATAGGACTGTTCAAAACCAAATCATTACTGATAACCCAACCACAAAATTGGCTTATTTGTATTGGGTTATCGGATTGACGGTCGGTGAACAGATTAAGATTTTACAGTTAACGGCTTATTGGGGCTGATGACTCAATTTCCTTTCCAAGTAAACCATTAACCCATTAAGAATTATCATATTTATGTTTTTATCCCTAAGTGTAAAGTATTCGGTTTAAACCCTAAAGCTAAACCAATGCTTCTACATGATGTGTTAGTGGTTTAGGCCTCGGGAAAGTTTCCTCATTCCTGGATATGTGAAACAGATGCTACTGTTAATGAAGGGGCCAAAAGGAGAAAGAGTTGTGGGAATCTGAATCCATTTTCAGCAAACCAGTAAGGAATACTACAGATTTAAGATCATGAGTGACTAACCCTACTTGTACAGTAAGGTGAGTAAATTATATTGAAAAAGAAGGTATTATAGAGGTATCGTAAAGTGATATCTGTTACATACATGGTTATGTTGTCCTATATTAGCAAAAGCAGTTGTGCAAGAGAATCAGAAGTTGTGATTCTAATTTTGTCGGTAGAAGTTGGATTACATGTTGTGATTTTAATTTTCATTGTCTCTTAGATTTAGCTGAAACATTTGCCCGATAACTGCCCGATAATTTCTAACCCAATACAGAACCAACCGGTATCTTATTGGTTGGCTAGCGGATTAGTATATCTAAAAGCCGATAAGTCGAACCGTTAAGCATAACTATCAGCCCGATAGGCAGCCCTACTATTTAGTTTTGCAGAATTAAAGGGAGGTCCAAGTAATTGAACTCAGAAAACTAATTATTCATTTAAACAAAACAGAATTGTAAGATTCAGTTGCAAGATAATTGACTGGCAACTAGAGAAACCCTAGCAAAAGGAATACAATGTTTCTTTTGGGCCACTGTAACATGAAGTGGACAAGCCAGGCTATGTTAGGCACACATTACAAGTGGAAAAAAAAGGCACCTGGATTTAAATCACTTCCAATCTCCTTATCTATTTTTTCAACAGAGCTAATGGCATTTTTACATCTGCTCAATATCGCATCTTCATCAATTTGACCGCCATACAAGATCTGATAGCTTGAAACTATTTTGTCAAGGGCATCTCCGGCTGAGTTTCTCTGCAAAGAGTGCAATGAGAATGTACTATCATCTTCAAATACATAAAAAATAGAATGAACAGCTAAAAAAGATTCAGGAACAAAAGACCAGGATGAAAAGGGGGACTTACCACTTTGCCTCCACTATGCTTTCCATTCCCAACGTGCTTTCCAGCAAACTCTTCCTTCAGAATCTGTCCTCGAGAACCAAAGACTTTTCTCTCCTCCCAGATACTGATCTGTGGTTATCAGAATTAAATGGAGCATTAAGATGGGCATCATATCAGTCCCACAATGACAAGTCAGACTGGACAAAGATCACTAAACCCTACCCAGGATAAAAGATTTGATATCATAGCAATTTTTCATCCAATTTAATAACGCTATTCTGGTCAATTTACAAAATGAGTCGCTAATCATAGTTAAAACTCATGGCTACAAGAATTACAATCAGTAAAACCATAGTATAGAACAATGAATGTCCATATCATAAGTTCAAGAACATTTAGTCAGTCCTCCATATATTTATACGCTCTTGAAGATGAAAATGCAATAGGAATCACCCAGAAAATGTTGTTTAGCTAAGTGCTGAATCAAATATCTATGATCTAGAACAAAGTCAATTAAGGCCTCATTTGTTTGCACTTAATGAAGGTCTGAATATAAATGGTTCAGACCTTAGACCATTATGTGTGTTTGTTTTTATTAAGATTTAAGCACTTATTTGGTCTGAATAGGTTTGAATCATTAAGATCTGGAACAAAGTCTTATTATCATTAACAGGTATGTCATGATCACTCTATTCACAACCACCAGCCACCATAATTAATGATCTCAATCATCACAACCACCATCACCATTACCATTGCCAACCACCAGCTTCCACCAACAACAACCAACTCTGTCACCATTGTCAACCACCATTATCATCGCCAACTATCCCTGACATAACAACAACCACCACTGCTGCTAGCCAATATTGTCAGTCGTTACTACACATACCACTTCCATCGTTATAATTATATGCACTACCACCGCCACCTCTACCACCACTACGAATAATTCCTACTACCAAACACTTTCACCATCACAAATAGTACTGCCGCCAACTGCTACCAACACATTGTCAACCACCACACATTCTTCAGCAACCGCCAAAATATTTACAAAAAGATATTTTATTTTATTTAATATGTTATATTTAGTCATAATAAAGAAAAATATTAATTTTACAAGTTATCAAAAGATTATAAAAGAATAAATAAAGTAATTAAAACTTAATTAGTGTTGGGCGGGTTGGGTTATGACCTGCATTTTAGCCTATTTTAGCCCAAATTCAGCCCAACCCGCTCATTCGCCACCTATAAATGGAACTAGTAATATTTAGCGCAAATCCATGCAAGACTCTGAATATGATAGGACAATGCCATATGAAACAAAACTCATTGACCACATATATTTCTGCTTATTCATTTCTAAGGCTTAATCAGCAGCTTCAAGAATAAAAGGTTGATACATAAACCTGAAAGCACAAAAGGAAGGAAGTTGTCCCAAAAGACATAAATATATTAAAATCCATGTAAACTTTTTGAGAAATAAACACAACAGAAGCATAAGATCCATATGGGTGATACCAACTGGTTGTGATTAAAGCTAGTAAAGATGGTAACCATACATTACGTTCAGTAAATGCTACGAGTTAGCTCGTTTGGAGATTTGTATGCAAATATAGTATAAACCTATAATACTAAAGCACAACAAATTATTGATCATTGGAGTGAAAGTGTCCAAATTGAATGAAATGGATAGCGAGGACTTATATAGCTGACCCCAACTAGCATGGAATTGAGTAGTAGTTATTTTTGTTGCATATAGCTAGATCTATAGAAAATGAAGGTTCATCCCACATTCACCCCTTGCATCCCACTTCTTAACCACAAAAACAACCCAATCAGAAAATAAATAGGAGACTCATTTAAGGTTTTTAGCCAGAGTGTTTTAATTTGATACCTTGCATACTAGATAATAGGGCTTTTTACTTCAATAGTGGCTTTCATATCTGACTCTGAGGCTTCAAGACTAAAAGCTCTTAGGTTCAATCTCTCAAGTAGCAAGGTAGTTTTATATTGACTTGTATTTATTTTTCTTACCTTGTTATAGGTATCAATATTCATGATCAATCATTTGAGTGATAAACTTTGTCTTCTCCTAAATTAAGCGCTATCGTACTATCATCACTTCTCTCTCAAATAAATCTACAATCTAGTATGGTGAAACTAAGTACACCTCCATCTTGATAAACACATGGGACTCCCTTCTTTGACAACAAAAGCTCACAGAGTGAACATTACCTATTACTTGATCAGAACACCATGTATGGGGAAATCTTACGGAATCTTAAAACTTAAAGAAAAGATTTGTCAGGAGATCTGGAATTAGATGCATAACCTAGGTCTTCCTCTCGGAGTGAAGTACAAGCTGATAGAGATAATGGCAAGGGATAGTGGATAATTTTGAGAAAAAGCTGTCTGAGTGTTTCAGTATCTTCTAATGGTGGCACACTAATTTTGATTAACAGTGTATTGGATTCATCCTCTCCACATACATTGTCTTTATTTCCTATTCTAAATGTGGAAAGTAGTAAGGATAGGATAAGAAGAGATTTCCTATGGGGAGGGAACAAAGAGAAGAAAACTTCTAATGCTGTAATTGAATCGTTCTTACTAAATAGCAAGGAGGGGGATTGGGGATTAGAAACCTCTGGTTGCACAAACAAAACCTCCTCTTCAAATGGTTATGGCAATATAGTAAGAACAACAAAGCTTTATGTAGAGAAGTGGCTAAGGAAAAATATGAAGGGGAACAGTTCTGGTGTACTGCTGCAGTCCTCTCTTCTAATGTAGTTGGTCTACTAAATCATATCAAGGACATAAAGCCCTCTTAGAGTCCCCAGCTACTGTAGAGTGGTCACATATGAAGCAGTTGTGACTCGGTGAAAGTGTCAGCAAAGAGTCTGGTTTTGTGCAGAAAAATTTACATGTGTGAAGGGGAGAGAAAGAAGTCAAACACCAGCTTTTGCATTGTTGTGTGGCCTAAGTATCTATTCCTAAATATTTTTTAATTGAAGTGGGTACACTGGTCGCTGAGAATAATTGAACAACTTCATTTCTGCTGGACTGGGAAGAGAAATGAGAAGTAAAATATGGGTTATTGCTCCAGCTGTCATTTGGAGGGTTATATGGTGGAAAGGAACATCAGGTTTGAAAAACAAAATAAAGAGTATCCACGCATTTAAAATACAAATGTCTTTTTCTTTTAGTGTTTTTTTGGGTATAAGAGTGAGAATGTAGATGATGTGGATAGCATGTTAGACTTTCTCGAATTCTTAAAGATTAGAGGAGCAGAGTGTTCTGTCATGAACTTCTTAATTTCCAGCATAAGAAGTTTGATTAACTACCAAAAAAGTTAAAAGAAAGAAATGAACCAGAATTAATATGAAAAATGAAACAGAGCATTCAGAGCATTAGCAAATGAAATTGGTATTGGAAACAGGGTAAGATTGTTTGAGGAGCGATTGGGGGATTTAGGGTGACAATGAGAGTTAAGTGTCAAGGGGGCTGTGGTGGAGGAATGATGAGGGGAAAGAGGCAGCAGCTAAGACCTGGGAGAGTGTGCTGGGATTAAAATTACGTTGAACACCAAACACCATGAAAGGTTGGTTGCGGTGATGCATGTAATGTTGTTCTTTAATTCCTTAAGCTGAAAATTAATGAATTTTGAAGAAAAAAGATCTAATCGTTTTCCGCATTTCAACCTTATTATTCTAGTTTTCTTCTGAATGCCAGCTCAAGCTCAAGCAAACTGTAAAACATTTCTTTGGGATGCTGAAGGGATGATATGGGCTAATAGAGGAAATGAAGGCGGTCTTCAGGCTGGGTATACTTTTTTTTTTTCATTCTTGTAAGTTACAATTAATTTGGAGGACAAAATAAACCAAACTTGAACATTTTGGACCTCATTGCCACTTAATAGTCGTAGAGATAGAGGTTGAGTAGATCCTCTAATACCATACTTCTTCTATACCAAAGTGAATGTTTACCTTCCCTCTTTGGTTCTCCAAAAATAACATTGCATCTATAAAGGGAAATTTTCAAGTGTGTGCGTACATATATACATACATACATATATATATAATTTAGGACCTACAATTTTTTTTGAGAAGTGAAATTTAAGGAATTATACTCTTCAAAAAACTACTTTCCTGTTTTAGCACCCAAGGGTCTGGCCTAGCAGTCAATGAAGTGGGTGAGAACCATGAGGTCTCAGGTTCAAACCTCAACAGAGACAAAAAACACTAGGTGATTTCTTCCCATCTGCTCTAGCCTTGGTACCTGTTGCTGGTTCTCTTGAATGTTTACTCAACAAGACATAAAAAGTGAATTTTTCTACTATTGCATTACCTGGACAAAGTCAAGCTAAGCCATTTAAGTTGAGATAAAACAGAATACTAAACTATGGAGGTCTTAACTGTTTCTCCACCTAGAGAAATGATCCAAGTAATTCACTCAACAATGGTACATACAATAGAATTTTCTCTAGCAGAACTCAATAATGTCACATACAGTAGCATTTTCTCTCGCAACTTTCATACTCTGTTTCAGCTGTACATCCGAGTAACTACATTCTTTCAGAATTGATACTCCAAAATTACATTGTTCCCTTTCAAATTGAAGTTCTAAATTCTTAAGTTAAACTTGTTGAACAAAAAATATTACAAATAAACACAAGAGCCAGCTGGCGCACGAGTTAAAGCTCGATGGATGATGGGTCCACTCCTCTACCCTTCTCCAAATAAATATCAAGCTTTTGACTTTCGAATTCGTGACGTGCGCCTAAATCACACATCACGTGCTCTTACCATTGAACATAAGCCCCGGGGGCTAATCATCCACAAATATGTATCCCAACTGTTACCTACAGCTACGTGAACTAAAACTCATCAAACTCATTTACCACCTATGGCTACATTGTGGAACTAAAAATAAGGAGCTAGTGAAACATACCAGCCGCAATGCAGCGTTTCTTCCAAATTCATTTCCATTTTCAATAACATCACGAAGAGCATCTGGAAGAACCTTCCAAAATTCACCAACAAATTCTGAGCCCTTTCTCCTACTATTCTGAAGGATGTCATTTGCAAGGTAAAGAAATGCCAATCTCTGTTCACGTGGTGAGCAATGGAATTGTTGGGCCCAAGTTTCCACAACTTGTTTTGCTTTGTTCATGTGAAAGATACACCAATGTGATAAAGCTGGTTGGAGTTGAGGAATACAATCCATTAAAAGAAAGCATTTGTTAGATAACTAATTGTTCGAGAAATAAATGAGAGAAATTAATTTTTCCTACTGTACCCAGTATCCACAAATCCAAATTCAAGAGAAAGAAAGTCCAATATTTGTCCTCTTTTTTTTTTTATCCACCAAATTACACAAAGGGAAGATAATAACTTATTTCTTGTTCATTATAATTTCATTTGTTTCTCCCTAGTTTTCAAACATGGAGTTAATTTTCATGCCACACCAATTTGTTTCCTGAAAAACTGGATAGAGGGGATAGAATAAGATCAAATCAATATCTACTTATAAGAAAAATATTAAGATCAAATGATTATCTAATTAGCAGGTAAAAGTTGATGGATACTTTCAATGCTTTGCTGTGAATTATTGAGCTTCGCCAGCTTGTCCACCAAAATTTGTGTATTAAATGTGCTTCCCATCGTCTTGGAAACAATATTCATCAACTAAGCCGCAAGCAGACCTTTAAGAGAAAAGCACACTCTGCCAGAGAAACAAAACTAAATAAGTATGATATCACATATGTGGGAGAAGATAAAAAAGAATTAGACTGGATAATAATTTAGTAGGACAAATCCTGTCATATCACAAGTATAGACATGAGAATGATGCCAAACTTAGAAAAAGGAAACACTTTTATGGGTCATAAGATCCATATTGAAGAAGCAGCAAGAATGTTTCGATACAAATCAAATAAGTAGTCTATGTGTAATATACTCATTTTCTTAACATTATAGATTAGTTGACTAATTGCATTCTAGGGATGCCTGCTGTGTGTCCTGAGCATTTTCTTAATCAGGTAAATTAAGATTATATTAATAAATGCATCTGGTAGATACTGGGAATTACAAGTTTCAGCAAAAAAGAGATAGCTCCTGAAAAGTGAGTCCTTCTCTAAATAATTCCTAAAAAGCTAACAAAAATAAAAAACTATGGGGAGGATTTCTGGCAGCTAAATATTCCCCCTAGACAGATATATACACCAAACAGCTCTTCAGATCTCATAATGGATACATAGATGTAAAAGTATTATAATGTTTGACCTCTAATATTTTCCATGCTTGCAGTTGCAACTCATTCTATGATACTATACACATTTTTTTTGAGAAGAAAAAGATACCATACACACATTGTGTCCAAATCTGGCTAATTAGTGCAAATATAGCAAACATATCTTTTAAAAACTTCCATAATCTTTGAAGTGTCAAAATTGTAAGGAGTGGTGATTTTACATATGCTTAACAAGTAAAATTCCATTCTTTTGAGAAACATAATAATTGAAATACCATTTAATGTTCAATTGAACTCTTTCTAAAAGTTGGAATTAATCACCAGCCATCCCAATCCTACCATAGCAAATTTCGAGAAAACGGCTGGCCTCAATCTGTTGGGTTAGCAGTTAAGAGAAGATTGGATCTTTAGCCTTAGAAAGCCGCACCACATTGCATTACTTCTATTTAACCAAAGACATATTAACATAATTTATCTGTAAACAAGGTAAAACATAAAAAGAAAGAGGGAAAAGTTAAAAAATAATAATAATAATAATAATAATAATAACAAAGCAGAATTGGCAAGCCAGTTCAATTCCTAGGTTTCCAGGGTTCAACAAGTTAGCGAACAAGAGAAGGAAAATCACGAACCGCATAGAAGACATAGTATCAAATTAACCCTAGAATCAGAATAACGCAGAAAAATTAAAAGAAATACTTGTTCAAAGCAAGTAAAAAGGAACGGAAGAAGAAGACAAACCAGAGAATGCAGCAGAAGTGAATAGCGTTGAAGGGATTGATGAGATGGAATTGGGGCGAAACAAGTTCTCTTTCTGCCTGGAGTAGTATTCAAAAGTAGAAACTTAAACCCGAGATATAGATACAGTAGTTGTAATCCTCTCAACATAAAGGAATCTCCTGGGATTTCAAACTAAAAGCCCATATCTAACCAAGTTGGGTTTAGCTTCGTTGCAGGTCCGCTCGTGAAGGTGTCCTTTTGCCTAGTACAAATTTCCCCCGTTGTCCTTCCTTTTCTTTTTAATTACCTTTTGTTTCCTTTTCTTTTTCTTACCGAATACTAATAGTCCTTCTCTCCCGATTCTTTTTAATCAGTCTAAAAAATATATTATATTTTTTTATTTGATAAATATTTAACAATCTTATTGATATTTTATCTGTGTTAGACCACACTTATTTGATAAAAAATTCACAAAGGTATGTTCTTATATTTAAAAAATTCATTTATTATAAGGATTAGTTTTAAAAAATTGTAAGATTTTTTCATATTTGTTAAATTTCGTATCCGGCTCAACTATATTACATACAAGTACTAATGTTTAAGCTTGATCCATGATTAGCACCTTAAACTTGTCAGAATATTCTATTTAGACATTCAAGCCATATTTCAATTGAACACCTCAACTACTAATAAAGTGTTTCAATTTGACACTTTCAATTTGATTCAATTTTTTTAAAAAAATAAATGAGTATTCTCATTACTCTATTAGATAATTAAGTTAACCACATAAAAAATTTTATTACACATTCATCTCAATAATCTGTAGAACCCTAAACTTTTTAGATTTGCAAAAACATCTCAAGCTCGATGTGAAGAGATTGTATGATCATATGGAGAAACTATATTAAAGAATAACTAGTTACTACTATTGTTGATTTATTTGATTATAAAATTATGTGTATTTGAACTCTGTGATAACATATAATCACAAGCATTTATTTATAAAAGAAAAGTGAAGAAATGCAATTTATTAATTAGGCATTTAAGTATATTCCTATACTTTATTTATGAACTATGATCTGTTATGTACTATGATATGTTCATTTGGTATAATTATATAAGAATTGAGAAAATTTTAATAATTTACATAAATTGTAACTTTTATTTTAATTTAAAAATTATAAATTATAAATTGCATGGGCAAATAAATTTTAATTTTAAATTATATAACCTGATTTTAAATCAAAGAAATCATATCTAAACGAATCCCAAGACAAAATCATGGAGTTTCAATTTGTCTTTGAGTTAAAAAACAAATACCATGAGTAAAGTGATCATTAATTTTCTTTATAAAACATGCTCATTTCACTCACGAAACTTATTTTAATATTTATATATTATATTTATTATTTTATTAATATTATTTTAAAATTTCTATTTTAAACTCTCTAAAAATTTTGAAAATTCAAACTCAACAAAATCATCTTTAGAGTTCAAACTTCATCAACTTTTTAAATAAATATGTTGGTTTTATTTTGAACTAACGCGTAGTTCAATGTTTACGCTAAAAATATTTATTTATGTATTTTATATTTTTATTGAGGATACTTTTATTTAGATAATAAAACTGATCATTCTACCTATATTTTAAGTTTTTAATGGGTTTAAAATTTTATAATATACTTGGTAGAATAATTAACCCTTTTTAAAAGTGGCATTAACACTTGCGTTCTCAAGTAGTACGTACTGTTTATCCTTTTATTTCGAATTTAAATCCAAAATAACCTGATATTATTTTGTAATAGTAATAAATAAAATGGTTAATTTACTAAACGGACTGGCCCAAGCCGCAAAGTCCAAGAAATTAATAGTATACAAAATACATGAAAATATTTTTAAATAAATACGATCAATTTATTATAACAGTTATTTATTATAAAATATTTTAATTTTTTATATCATATTTTATTTTTATATAACAACAGTGGCTATTTAAATATTATGTGCAATGATATTTTATTTATAATAATCATGTAATGTATTTAATAAATTTTAAATATAAATACCTAAAAGGAAAAAATTATAATATTAAGTGTCCGTCACTTATAAGTTATAACATAGTATACATATATAATGTAATAACTAATAAATTTTAAAACAAACACAATCATTTGTTAAATGCAGATAGAGTGGACAAGAAATTTAAACAGGAAAATATTGGCTGTTTACCGATGTGGGATCCCCTTCCTCAATTGCATATTGAATTGGGTCGTCATTCATCAACATATAGCAGTAGACAGTCTTTGTAAAACTAAAGTCTGACATTATATTGTCGAAACTTAGAAGTACAAAAGGTAAGTAAATTCGATACATGAATCAAAGAATTGAAGTTTAAAATGTTAATTAATCGAGTACTGTATAGGTACCACTACAAACATGAACAATAACCCAAAAAAAAAAAAAAGAAGAAGAAGAAGAAGAAGAAAAAATTACAACACAGAAAGAACGTTATTGATCATCAACTGATCTCTCTCTATATATCTCCTCTGTCACACACATTATTATTAAGATTACAATTTCTTCCTCCCCCATGGCGTAGTATTCCCATCGAATAGCTCATCAATGTATGTTTCAATTTCTTCAGGTTGGAACTTTACATACTTCTCCGTCTGCCTTCCTGGAGTAAATGTTTGACTAAACCTTCCCAAGAATGACCTGTAAGCCGGTATAACCATGTTCGATATGGAAACTCTGAGCTCCGACTGCAATTGCTCGTCGCTAATCACCCAACCGCTCTGCGTCTTGTGTATCTCGTCAAACAATGCATTGAAACTCTTGAACCTCTCTTTCAAAATTGGTTTATTCACTTTCCCGTGCACATTCAACCCCTCGTGGTTTAGACACTGCAACAGTTTCCCCCACGTCTCTCTTTGGTAAGTCTTGTGGTACTGTCTTAGGTCCGAAGATCGCTTTCTGTACCACTGATCCCCCATCAGGCTATTGATCTCTGGAGATCCCTTTATTTTTTGCAAGATGTATCGCCCGTTGTTCATCATGAATATTGAGCTGAGTGAGGTGTCTTTGTAAAGCCTTGATTTTCCTTCCAGATTTGCATCCAATAGATCCATCACTTTTATCATGTGCGTCTCGAAGGGCGATAGCTTATTCGATGATGTCTGATGATTATTCTGAGCCGCTTGTGCATTTTGGCAGTCGAAGTCCGATCCCGTTGCTGAGTCAGCTCTTTCTATCATCTGATGTTCTTTGAAGACCTGCTCTAAGGTGTCTCTGTACTCCGCTACATATTTCAAATAATTCATGATGTAGCGAGTTAAAGGATGAACCGCACCACCTGGAACAGGGGTCTTGTTTGAGTCTGACTGGATTGAGTTTTCGAGCTCCGAAAAGATAGAAACCATGGATTCTCCTAAGCGGCTCCGAGTCAATGTAGCTTCAGCCTTGAGTTCATCAGCACAAGAAGCTGGAAATATCTTATCCACCAAAGCAAGAAAATCGCACAAAGTCTCGTATATGTCGAGAAACTTGAAGAGTTTTTCAGCAGCGCGCTTTGTCATGGAAACGGCTTCAGCAAAATTAAGGAGTTGCATCATCATACCTCGAGACAAATTGCTGAAGATAGTCTCCGCAATTGATGGTTGATCCGCAAACACGGCGTTGGCTAGCTTGCTTTCGTTGGAGAAGAGCACGTTAGTGCAGTGCCTGAATGTTACAATCCAACCAGTAACCTCTCTCTCCAAAAAATCCCAATTCATCTTTTGCACATCGTCGATGCTATATTTTTCAAAGCCAAGCATATGCAAGCTTTCCTCCAAAGCTTTCCTCCGTGCGAAGAAATAGACCTGACAGCATTCTGATTCATAGCCTCCAGCAATCAAGGCTTTGGAGAATTTATTCAAGGTCGTCACAATTTCCTCAGAATAGCCTGGAAATTTATTTTCTTCAGGATGTTTCGATTCAGGAACAGAGTCTTGTTCTGCATCTTGATTGGTGTCTGATGATGAAGAATTATCTGCTTCTTTATTGGGCTTGGCAGAAGGAGTGTCTGAATTATTGATATCTGAATCAGGATTAATCTTGTACTCATAGAGGATTGACTTGTATTCCTCCTCTATGTAGGACATTGCGCGTTGAAGAACACCATCAACGCGGCTGATTGAGTAAGCATATTTGTACTCGGAAGAAAATTGAGACAGAGTGGTCAATAACTTGGAGATTCGATCTACAATATCCAAAAATGATGTGGCTTCCTCCTGAGGTAGCTGGCTCCATTTGATGGGTGCATCGCCACCTTCATAATCTTCAATCTTGGCCTCAACAAGAACAGCAAATTGTTCCACAAACACAGGAACATCGGGAGGCTTAAATTCATGATCATCCCCTTTTAAGTTTGAGGAATCAGAGATAAATTGATCAATTTCTTCGGAAACCTTACCGAGATCAGGAGGCAAGGGAGAAGACTCTTCAACCTTGGCCTCTTCGCCATCTTGTTGGATGTCGTCTGTCTTGGCACCATCATCATCATCTGTTGTCTTGATGACACCATCTTCTGTTGGCAATTCTTCAACGATCTCTGCTTCTGCAGACTTTGCTTCATTGGCGGTAGGAGAAGGATTAGTTTCTGTTTCATCTTTCAAAGGTAACGGGTCTGAATTTTCTTGCTGTTTGTCATCGTCATTGGATATTGTTTGATCAGAAGTTTGTGTTACTATCTCTGGATCCATTATTGGGTGTGAGAAAGTTCAAGCTTGGACAAAATGGCTTGATGGCAATAGTTGACCTTACATTCTCAGGATCCGGAAAAACAGTAAACTAATTGTGAAATGGGGGTATTAGATAGTATGGGATATTGAAAGAAATGTAGTTCGTATTGTCAAAAGTTGTTGATTGGAGATGCAGCGAGCAAATCGACGAGAAATGGATGTGTGTGCGGTCAAAACTGAATACAGATGGGATGGGTGAGAGAAGATTAAATTAGTTAGTTACATAAAGGGCTGCTTTAACTTCCACTCTTCTCCACGTCTCTAATCTCATATTCTAATTGCCATTCACTTGCACCAATAAAGGAGGGCCTCTACCACTGACTCCCATGTCCATACCTGATTTGGATCTACTCTTCATTACTACATACTCATCTAATTACATTTCCCTAATATCATACCATTATCTATTTAACAATTCCAACTGCTTCGGGATAATAGTATTGCTTTTGAAAATAAACAAAAATAACAAGTTTATTTTGTTTTAAAATCTTTGGTATAGTAACTTCCGTTTTATTAAAATCCATCATTTCCATAAAATTGTGACGAAAACAAAATGAAATGTGTGCAATTTGATACCCTGTCTAAAGCATTAATTTCAAGACTTTTATGAAAATGTTACAAATTTTAAATAGATTTTTATAATATACGCGCATAAAAAAAAATAATTTAGACCTAAGATATGGATACTCACACATTCTCTCAATCTCTTCTCCTTTACTTCCTCCAAATAGTTTTGTTGGTTAACCTAATTTATATAACATATGCTTGTACGGGTTTATTTTTCTAAAAATAATCTCTTTTCAAGAGGCTAAACGCTTAATATGACCATTTTTTATTTGGTTTGGTGGTGTTCATTATGTTGTTCTAATCGCTATTATAAAACAAATGATTTTGAGAATAATTTTTTACCCATTTGTTGCTTTGTTTCTAACTCGTTTAACTATCAATTCAAACAAATAAAGAAAAAATTGTTTATTAGATGACATGAAACAAAAATAAATAAATTATGTTTAAATAATATTTTATGAGTCAATTCAATCTGTATATGTCAAGATTAACAAATCTTTTAGATGAATCATATGGATTTTTGTCGTTGAATACATAACCGATCAAACCTCTCCAAATTTAAAATTCAGAACCATTCCCCTCAAATATCATTAAACGAGCACCAAAATTAAAGAGCAATATGAAATGGATATCAAAAAATTACACTCAATAACATTAAAAATTAGAGATATTGACCATCTGACTTATTTTATGGACAAACTTTCATGGTTAAAAGTAAAAAAATGTTAGGCATGAAACAAGATTTATTAAACTTCAAAATTTTATACTTGGCCAAGGAAGATCAAAAGTTCGGTCATTCTCCATGCTAGCCCGACCCAGCCTCTTACCATTACTGTAAATCTATATTATATTAAAGATATGCAGACCCTTAAAAATATTAATTTAATTTTTTTTATTTTTTATTAAAATTTTTATAATAAATAAAATTATTATTTAAATATTTAAATTTCTCACATCGACTAATGCAAAGAAAAATTAAAAGTTGGATGACTGTAAAATTTTATAAAGAATAAATATATGTATCTTCCAAGTGTCAATGATCGGGGGTCTGCATTTTCGCGGCCCCTGTCCAAGTTAATATTATATCATAATGTCATTTAATTATTTTTTAATATTTTAGAATTTAAAATCCTCTAATATTTAGCTTGTTATTTTTTTCTTATTTAACTATGTAAGAAATTCTAATATGAAGAACTTTAAATCCAATTAGAATTTTATGTTTAATAAATTCTTTTCTTATACGTACATAATAATAAATATTTCATATTATTTTTTCTAACAAAATTATATGAAAAAAAAAATCATATAGTAGAGCTCCACATTCAACATATGATATATGCAAAAAAAGTTATGAGGACAACATATATTTTTTAACTCAAATTCATATTCATTCGTAGAGCACATATCTAGAATAGTACATTGAGACAAATCAAGTTAAAAAAAAATTCTAAAATTATAATTTCGTATTTATATTTAAATAAATTTACGTAAAATATGTATTATGTAAATCTTTTTATATAAAATAATATATTTAGTTTGATGTTATTTTGTTAAATATAATATATATTGAGGCGACACTAGTTTTTGATATCCAAATTAATTAAGGTTGTGATTTGTTATACAAGTAGTCATCTTAACCGGAATTGGTAAACCTAGAAAAAGAAGTAAGATGCGAAATACAACGAGTTTGGCATGCAGAAGGAGATAGAGAGATATTCCATTAATTAGGAGAGAAAAGAATCAATGGGGTATTGTCCATGCTTCTGGAGCAAGAAAAGGGGGATCAATTTGAAAACCAAGCTAAGCGACAGTTACGTCCCTATTGAACCCACCCCCACTACCCCCCCTATCAACTCTGATCTTGCAGGTTTCCTCCATTTAATTTCTTTTATATATATTCAATTGCCTTCTTTCCTATTCATTTCTTTCTGTTTTCATAGCTTCTACTTCAAATATACTTAGTTTTGCATTGTCTCCATCCGAAAAATCCATATGTACTCAGTAAAAATCATCAGAATTAATTCTCGAGACATCTCAAAATGAAAAGAGCATCATATAAATTTGATGTGTCTGTCATGATCTTGGGTTCGTCATTCAAAGGACAAATTGTTCACTTTCTAAAATGCCTTGTGGAGACTACGTAGAGATGTTTACTTTTGTCTAGAGAGTGGTGGAATACTATGAATCAAATTGAGACCGTAAAGTGTATACGCCAAACTGTGATACAATTAATCACACTTTTTATCTTTGTCAAGCTTGTTATGTTATTTGCTTACAGAGTTTTAATGGATAACCCCGTGTTTGTGCAAGGACACAGAGGCATGTGCTCTCTTTGACACCAATATTCGTGCCTTTTAAAAGTTGAGATTATAAACAACTTAACAAGTTGAATGAGTTAACCTTATCAATGCAAGATGTTCCGCGCTTCATTCCCATCATGCATGTAGGTTTAACCTATATTTTTTAACAAAATGAGGCCAACTTCCCGTGCTTGAAATATACAAACAGTTTATTGATGAATACCTAGGTTCTGAAGTTATCTTTTCGATAATCTGAATATCATCTGTTGAGACCAGTAAGTTGGAAGAAAATCCCATATTATAGTTCATAAGGATCTTAAGCTGTGCTTTTAGAAGCTTGAATAGTTATGAATCCCCTGGTCTAATAATTCATCTGTTTTTTTCTTTCTTCTTTCTCTAAACAATTACAATATCGTTAATGATTTTTGTTATCTGAAGTTTTATCTTCTATCATTTTCCTTTTGTATTTTTCTGAAGGTTTGAAGATGTAGGATCTCTAAGCTTCGCAAGTCTTGTATTACTAATGATTTTATTTTTTTATTCTTTTTCAATTACTATCTGTATTATGTGCACCTGCCAGATAATGCAATCAAATATAGCACAGTGCTGGAGCCCAGACAGCAAGTGCCCATATCAAAAGATGGTTCTCCTCCGAGGAGCAACCTTCCAACTTTCTCTTACCGGGATCTTGCAACAGCGACAAACAATTTCAGGCGAGAATCCATTATTGGGGAAGGTGGCTTTGGGCCAGTATTCAAAGGGCAACTTGAAACAAGTCAGGTGATTTTCACTAAATTAAACCTATATCCTGTGTCATGCTAAAAGAAGTGTGTTTTGGTCATTTCAAATTCATCCTACTTTATTATTCTGGAATGATGATTTTCTGTAACCATTCAGGTTGTGGCTGTTAAGAAGCTAAGTCATTCAGGTCTTCAAGGGGATAAGGAGTTCTTTGTGGAGGTTCACATGCTCTCACTGCTACGGCATCCTAACTTGGTTAATCTAATTGGTTACTGCATTGAAGGAGACCAGCGTCTTCTTATCTATGAATTCATGCCTCTAGGATCTTTGGAAAATCATCTCCATGGTAATGCTAATAGACAACTTTCATTTACACAGGTTACGAGATTTGGATTTGCAACAAAAGAAAATAAATTAATAGACATTTATTTGTCTTCCTGCACCAATCTGCTATGCTTCAGTAATATTATTCTTTACTGTTTTGCTCTTGGGGCTGTACATTCATGCATTATTCACTAAGTATGAACTTTTGGGTGACCTCTGATAGTGTAACTCATTTAAGCTTGAAACAAGTCCATTTTCAAAATGTCCTTGAAGATATGAAGTTATTATTATCACACTTTAATACTCATTCACTTCTATTTTCATCATTTTTTGTTCTTTACTGAGGAAGTCTTCACTGCTTTTGTCTGATATATTCATTCCAAAATAGATCCGGTGGTTGCTTCAGCATGACACAGACTTCTGCCTTTGACTGTAACTACTAAGCTTGTGTTATTTGGAGATGAAAGAGCTGCACTGCCAAATTTGATGGATATCTTGTTTCTCACTTCACTTCTCGCCGCGAAAATGAATCAACTGCCTTTCTTTTACTCCTCACTGTATTATTCTATTAACCATGCATTAAATTTGTTGATCCTATTTGTGGTTGTCTGCAATATGTATGCCAACATTGTTACTATGTGTATGTTAGCTTGGTGGGAACTTTCCACATTATTTTGCTTGATTTGAACTTATCTTTTTTTCTGTAGAATTTTTTAAAATTGACATGCATAAGAGGATGCAACTAACATGCAATTTTGCCTCTAAAATATGAAATGGTGTTGATTTAGAGTATAATGTGCAGAAATGACTCCTGACATGGAGCCATTGGATTGGGATACCAGGATGGTAATAGCATTTGGCGCTGCCAAAGGCCTGGATTACCTTCACAACCAAGCTGATCGTCCTGTTATCTACAGGGACCTTAAGTCGGCAAACATATTATTGGGTGAGGGTTTCCATGCTAAACTCTCTGACTTTGGTCTTGCAAAGTTTGGCCCAATTGCAGACAATACACATGTTTCAACTCGGGTTATGGGCACTCATGGGTATTGCGCACCTGAGTATGCTGGAACTGGAAAATTGACTATGAAATCAGACATCTATAGTTTTGGTGTGCTCTTGTTGGAGCTGATTACCGGATGTAGAGCAATGGATGGCTCTCGCGAACATGGAAAGGAAATGCTTGTTGACTGGGTAATTACTTCACAGTTAATTGATTGATGTCAGTATTACTTAGCAAGCTGGAAGAATAATCCAATTTGAAAAATCAATAAATGTAACAAATAAAAGTTTTCGTTTCACTATTTAAAGATGTTTGTTTGTCATTTCTTAACTCTGCCATCTAGTACTTTAGCTTTGAAGCAAAAAAATTTATCCGGTGTTGCAAGTACTATCAACATGTCAAAGGTATTTTGTTGAAGGTCTTCTGTCTTGGAGGAGCCCAAAGTTTCTGGAAAATGAGAATGACTGGTCTATGTAGTGATTAAATACAATCTTTGCACAGTTCTGACCATTTGTCATGAAATATATCATAAACTAAATCGTTTTTCAATGAGAAGTGTTGAGCTTGGTAACATTAGGCTCCTTTTATGTCATTCCTGTTTCTGCACTTTCTTTCCCTGCTAACAGTGAGTTTTCCTTGCCCCTTCTCAGGCACGTCCTATGCTGAAAGACCGCATGAACTATTTACAATTAGCGGATCCAATGTTAAGAGGTAAGTTCCCACCATCTGTTTTCCGCAGGGTAGTAGAACTGGCATTAATGTGTGTTCAGGATGATCCCCATGCTCGACCTCACATGAAAGATATTGTGCTTGCTTTGAGTTACTTTGCATCCCAAAAGCATGATGCGCATGCAGCTCAGTCAGATCAGATTGGATCTCAGGGAGATGGAAGAATATCCCCAGTCGAAGAACTAACAAATAGGAGCCCTGTTGATTTAATTGGAGCTGGGACCGATGTAAAGGAAATGAGAGCTTTGAACAAGGATCAAGAGCGGGAGATAGCTGTTGCTGAGGCCAAGAAGTGGGGCGAGACCTGGAGAGAGAGAGGGAAATAGAAAGTGGAAGATGAATTTGATTATAAATCAAGGTGGTGATTGAAAGTCAGTTTTCTTGATAGAGAACTTCGGGGTTCTATGTTGATTGATATTCTAAGATTACCATAAATTCTACAGCAGCAGCAACATTTTGTTTTCATGTGAAATAACTTCCGATCACATCTTTGTTAGGTGCTTTCATTCTGTCAGACTTCATCCCAGTATTAATGGCGAAACTAAGATTTTTGTTAAGTTAATAAACGAAAAAAAATCGATGGGATAGATTCAACACATATAGTACATATACATAAAAAGATTCTTTTACAAGGAAATTGACACCCCTTGGATTCATGTGTCGAAGTATTGTTGTATTTGTTAGTTTTGTTATGCTTGATATAATAGTCTCACGCTCAGAACAATTCAATAGAGATGGTCTGACGACACAAACGTAGATGACATTTGGCATTGTTAGGTGTTGTCACTCTGTTTGTCCATGTGTGAATCTTATTCAAATACTAACCAAATAAACAAGATGTTTGTTGGAAGATTATGCAGCATTAAAATAAAGCTGACCGCATGGATTAAGAATTCAAGAGTAACTCTTAGAGGTCTTTTGGTTTAGAGAAAAGTTATGTAGATATTAATCACGTAAGAATTATACGGTAGAAATTAGTAATGTAAATATGTATTTAGTCGTATGAAAACTATTATATTATGTATTATCTCTTCCTTCTTATTTCACCTTTTATATTTCAAAAGCCCAACATAGTAAGAGTAATGCTTAATACATGCAAAGTATCCATATAGCAACCAAACACAACATTACTTAATGATAGACCAGAAGTAGGAAAATAGGAAAAGGAAAAAAAGCAAATAAAAGGTCCTACCGGGAGTCGAACCCAGGTCGCTGGATTCAAAGTCCAGAGTGCTAACCACTACACCATAGAACCAGTTGACACTGCATTTCAGCTCTTTTTTATTTATTCACATCTAGTTTAAACGTCATCTTGATTTTCAGTCTCAACGAGAGAATATTTGATTCTATTCACGGAAAAAGGTTTAGAGTTTAATAGAAAAATAACGTTCCACATTCTTTTGTTGTTTTTATCTACCTCTAAGAATAAATGGCTATACATCAATAGTTAAAAAGTATTATGGACATTATTTAAGCATAATCACTTAAAGGGTTCTCTTTCTTTTTATTTGTGAACTCACTTAAATCTTAAAAAGGGAAGAAAACAATGTAGACCAAAATTATCTATTTTAAAATTAATTAATATATATAAATAAACATAAAATAAAATAGTTCTGCATATTTGTACGTAACAACATACTCCTTAGCTTATATCACAAACAAAATTTTGGGGGCTTAGGGCATTACTGACAGGTCGTTTTCATTTCACCAGGGAAGAAGAAAAGGCAACAAAAGTTCGAGGGGTCCTCACTTCAGTAGCTTGACCAACAATAATATGCCACGTCATTTTGACCATCCTGTAAAGTGTGAAAATGGGCCCCCCCACACACTCATACAATCCAAAACCAAACCAAACCAAACCCTCGTTCTCCTTTTTACAATCTCTTTACCCTTATGCCTTGTCGGCCCATTTAACCAAACCAATACCCCTCGCTTCGCCGGAATCTGACTTTTTTGCCGGCAAATTTTATCGCCGGGAAGTCTCATATGATAGCTCTCACTTCACTCATTTGAGTGCTTATTTATTTTTATCTTTTGTGTTATTGCATTATCAACCTCTGTACTTGATTCTCTGCTGCTTGAGATCTCGATTCATTGTGGCCGCAGTAGAGAGGAAACCCGAGAGATGTATGTGGTTCCTCCTCCAAAACGATCCGATCCATTGTCTGGATCCATGAATGGGTCGGATGATTTGCGTATTTACCAGACATGGAAAGGAAGCAATGTCAGTATATCCTTACACTTTGGGTTTAGCTCTGCCGTTATTTTTCTATTGCTGTACTACCTGTTAAAGCTTCAATCCTTTCTTCTTCTTCTTTTTTTTTAGTTTACGTTTTTTTTTATAAAGATGTTAAAAGTGTCAAAATCTTTTTTTCTGTTTTCTGTTAGCTTATTGTCATTATTATAACTACTATGAACTATACTTGAGTCTGCTGCTTGATCTCTCATAACAAACTAAAAGCATCAGCAGGGTTAAAAATGACTCATGAATTAGAAATATAGCTTCCTTAAAATATGTGAAAATATGAGAAATCCATATGAAGATTCTGCGTCCTAGTTAATGGTGCTTACAGGAGGAGTGCACCAGATGTGCTCATGCTAGGTTTTGTTATCACATTTACTGTAGTAACATTACCCTTATTTGGACTTGTGCAATTATACTTCTCAGAATGAGGTTTTACTTAGAGTAGGACAGTGGTAGATTATTTTGTCTCAGTTCTAGGAAAAACATCTTTGGTAGTCCTAATCCTCATCATATATGTTCACCCAAAACTGAAAATCTTTTCTCTCCTTCCATATCTTTTCCAGCTGTCCATGTGTTGAAAAAACAGTTCTTGATATACTGAAAAGTATTTATGCTTTAAATCCAACTTCCTGTGTTAAAAATGGACAAGTTATCTCTTTTCATATACTCCTTCCATGAGAACAGTTTTACGTTTGCAAACAGAATATATGCCACTCTTTCTCTTAGCTTCTGACTTTTAATGTTCTTCTCTGTGAGCAGATATTTTTCTTTCAAGGAAGGTTCATATTTGGGCCAGATGCAAGATCCCTAGCACTGACCATATTTCTGATCGTGGCTCCTGTCTCAGTTTTTTGCGTCTTTGTTGCTAGAAAGCTGATGGATGATTTTTCAAATCACCTGGGGATATTGATTATGGTTGTAGTCATTGTGTTCACATTCTATGTAAGTTCTCTCCTTACTTTTCCTTGATTGTAACATCCTCATCACTGAGATTTAGTGTTCTACAGAACAAGCTTACCAGCAATTTGTGATTACAACTGCAGAGAACACAATAGCTGTATAAATTTGTCTTTATCTAATTTCACGATTACTGGAAACAAAATTCTGAGTATTAGATAAGTAGTTAATCTAATGTTACTGTGGCAAAATCCAAGTTTTAGAAAATCAATGATCTCAAAATTGATCTGATATTAACTTGACACTGCATCTCAAGGATGCAAGTTTGGCTTGGTTGTGCCAATAGGCTTCCATTTGACTGTTAAGTGACTTTCCTTACAATGGAAAGGAATGCAACCTTATTGCATAACCTTTGCAAGGTTTCTTCCAATTTGCACTGCTAAGAGGTTCACATTTAAATCTTATAGGTTTTAGTTCTACTCCTACTCACATCTGGAAGGGATCCAGGAATAATTCCACGTAATGCACATCCCCCAGAACCAGAAGGTTATGATGGTACTGTTGAAGGTGGTGGACAAACCCCTCAATTACGTTTGCCCCGCATTAAAGAAGTTGAGGTTAATGGAATTACCGTGAAGATCAAATACTGTGACACCTGCATGCTTTATAGACCTCCCCGTTGTTCTCACTGCTCAATCTGCAATAACTGCGTTGAAAGATTTGACCATCACTGCCCTTGGGTAGGGCAATGCATTGGGCTGGTAATAGTTCTTTTATCTTTTTAACATTTTTTTTAGTTGATACTACCGCACTAGTAACTGATATGCTCTCTTTTCTTTCACTGCTTGATATATCTGATGAACTATTGCATATATTCTGCTATGAAGCGTTATCAGACATATTTTATCATAATCACACTCTTTCTTTCTGCTAGGAAATCACAAAAAAGATACTAACGAAAGACTATTCTTTTACTTATAAAAACAAATTAAAAAAATGAAAGACTGATTCTTTCTTCTTTATCATTTTTTTAAAGTTACCTATTCACTCTAATGTCAATTTGAGAAAACAAGTAAATTGCATAACATGTCTAAAGATAACTAGTAGAATTGTTGACTGCATGAAGAAATGGTGTGGATCTGAAGTATTAGATCCTCAAAACATCTTGAAATTTAGCTCAAGTATATAATGATGTTAAATTGTTAATACTAATGTATGAATCAGAATCTTTTTAGCTATTGATGCTGTTGGTAGCAGGAGGACGTTCAAAGGTTTGTCACCGACCTTTTAGTTCAAATGGCCACCGTGTAGACAATTATAAATTCTTATATTTCTAGTTTTGGGAAACTTTTTAGCACTCTAGATCTATGCGGTGGAAACAGGTTAGAGGGTTTAGTACACATATCCACATGTTTAAGTTCTCACCTTACAACTGAAATCTTTTTGTCATTTCGTAAGTAGTTGCTGTCTTGACTCTCAGATTTTATGAAGTCAGGGCGGTCAATTTACAAGTCAACATCAACGTCCACATTAGTTTTCAGAAATTTCTATAGTGCATCTGCTTGCGCTGATAATTTTCCGCAAGAAATGCATCTTTAGAAATGGTCCATCTGTGTTAATGTCTTGGACTCTTGCTTTACATTGCACAGGCTTCTGAAGCTTTTGTGTCTTTTATTGCAGCGAAACTACCGTTTTTTCTTCATGTTTGTCTTCTCTACAACACTTCTATGCATATACGTTTTTGGTTTCTGCTGGGTCTACATTAAGAGAATCATGGTTCTAGAAGACGTCACGATATGGAAAGCAATGATCAAAACACCAGCCTCCATTGTTCTGATAGTATACACTTTTATATCAGTGTGGTTTGTTGGAGGTCTTACTGCTTTTCATCTATACCTCATCAGTACTAATCAGGTATGATCACGGATTTAATTGTATGCTTCCCTTTGTTTATCTAACGTAGGTTTGGATTTTGACGTGAACTGGGTGTGACATGTATTTTCTGGGTAGTGCAGACTACTTATGAGAATTTTAGATACCGATATGATTGGCGTGCCAACCCCTACAACAAAGGAGTGATTCAGAATTTCAAGGAGATATTCTGTACTAGTATTCCTCCATCGAAGAACAATTTCCGGGCAAAGGTGCCTAGGGAACCAAAGATGCCAAGTCGATCTGCAGGTGGGGGTTTTGTGAGTCCAAACATGGGTAAGGCTGTGGAGGACATAGAGATGGGCAGGAAAGCGGTTTGGAGTGAAGTTGGAGGAGGAGTGGATAATGAAGGACAATTTAGCGACAATGATGGCCTGAACACTAAAGATGGTGGTGTGTTAGGCCAAATGTCTCCCGAGATAAGAACTACGGTGGATGAGGCTGATCGTGCGGGAATACATCCTAGAGGATCCAATTGGGGAAGGAAAAGTGGGAGCTGGGACATGTCACCTGAAGTTCTAGCTTTGGCATCAAGAGTGGGAGAAGCTAATCGAACGGGTGGGAGTAGTGGTGGTGGCTTCACAGCAGCAGCCCGACTGACAGATCAAAAGTTGTGATTTTAACTGATAGTATGAAACTGGATTGAATAGATTAGTGGTTGTTGGAGGTCCATTCAGTGTTGTGGGACTTTGTGTTTGACGGGTGTGAAGGATGTTGTTTTAGGAAGTGAAACTGTTGTGTGATATATGAGCGGTGCTTTTCATTCCTAAACTTGTATTGTATTTGTATGTGTGGAATAGTTAGTGTAATACAGTAGCAGCTCTCAATCTGGGTTTTGTTATGTTCATAGACTTCATGTTTTCCTCACACAGCTATCAGCATGGTTAGTAATATTATGCTAAACCAATGTGGCATCTCAACACTCCCATATAATATATAATACCGTTGTAACAGTTTTTATTTTACAAGGTTGGTCTGTCATCTACTTTCCTTGCACCTTTCGAGGATAAAACAAAGGATAACTCCACTAAATTTTGTACGGTCTTCGCCGTTTGCTTTGAGTCACTTTTCTTCAAACAAAATCAAATCAAACTTACTACTAATACATTACCAAGCACATATTTCAAAATGGAGGGATTGACATATACATATAATATTTTTTTTACATATTTCAATATATAATTAGCATGTTTTTAACAAATATTTTATTTAATAAATTAAGCATAAAAAGAAATGACATTCAATAACCAATCTCTTTTTCTCTTTCATTATAACTATATATCTCTCCTCCATTTTTTTCCCTCTCTTTTTTATTCTAATCATATTTATGGCTCAATAGTTTTTCTTTAAATCTATCTCCTTAAATCTCTTCTCCGTTTTTTCCTCTCTTTTATTCTATTTCCTTAAATCTCTAAAATTAAAATCAATATTCTATCAAAATGTATCTCATATTTTTTATATTATTTCATTGATTGAATATGATAATGAATATCAATTTCAACTAAAAGTATGTGTACATTACATCTACACTAGCATAATTATTTCAAATAGATGAGTGTTATACATATTGACATACATTAATACACACACACACACACACACACACATTATTCCATCTATAAAGTAGACCATTATGTATAATGATAATATGTATACATATTATTGATAATATATGTACATATTATTTTAGCTATAGCCTATACATACTAATAATGCATCTCATATTTTTTTTCAATGATTTTTATTTATAATATACAAAAAAAAAATATGTGACCGTAAAAATTGAATTTGCAAACATAGTTTTTGAGTTCATATAGATAATTTGAAGAATTGAGTATTTATAAAAAATTTCAAAAGAAGATGGCTTTGAATAAAATGAAAAGGGAGAAAATGGAAATGAGATTTAAGAAAATAGATTTTAAAAAAAATGAAAGAGAGAGACGTGACTTTGAAAAAATCAAAAAACTATAAGAGGAGAGAGAGAAATTAAAATATTTTTTAAAAAAAATCTGAAATTTACTAAAAATTTATTACCTATATATTTTAACCAAAACAGTCTAAATTAACTATTTAATGCCAATTTTTGAATATTGACCAATAACATGTCAAATTGACCCCCAAGTAGTTGGTTGATGCATTGTGCAAATTTTCCTCCGAAATAATATTCTCAAGCCAACTATTGCTTAAGAAAAATATTAATTTATCAAAATATTTTGATAATAATTAAATTAAATAATAATAAATAACTAAAGACAAGTTATTTCTAACATAAAAGAAAATTTTGGATATCAAATTAGAATGTAAAGGGAAAAACTAAATTACTGTAAAGAGACTAGAAATATGTATATATGCTTTTTATGTAGATTTTTTATGCTAAATATTCAATTATAATATTTATTTTATTTTGCTCTATCTATTTTTAGGTAATAACGATTAGTAAAGTAATCTGTAGTACACTATTTATTTAATGTTGAACTCATTTTGAAAGAAAAGACATTATTTTGACGGTTGTAGTAAAAATACCTACAACATTCTTATTATTATTTTCTGTACGTAGGCGTCGGATCAATTTTAAGCATTGCATCATCATTTTTTGTTAACTATTTGAATAATAAATATTTTTTAAAATTTATTTATTTAATTTTAATTTTAATTTTGTAATAATTTTAAATTAAATATAAGTAAAATATATTAAAATATTTTTTAATTTTATGACGAAAATATAAAATTTTAAAGTTATAAAGAAAAAGATTATTATTTTTTAAACAGACAACGAAGAAGTAATAAATTATTTAGGTTAAATAAAAGTGAGCATACGTGGAAAAGGTATCCTTTTACAATGACAAAACAAAAAAGTAGTCCAATCCTATTAGGAATCAAATTTTATTTGTTCTACTATTTATATATCTTCCAATTTGGAAATCAATCACTAATCATATAAATATATATTTAGCGGTGGCCTTGTCTAACAAAAAAAAGTGTGAAGTAGTAAAGCAACACATTAATCTGTGAACCTTATTTTAAGAAAAAACATGTCAATCATGCCAAAAACCTGCAACAAAACCTGCTTTATCCGCCTCCACCTGGTGAGGATCAATGATCATAATCTTCACTTCTATTCTTGTTCTTTATCATTGGTTCATATCCGCCTGCTTCATTGCCCTTACATATTAGTTATATGAAACCCCTCCACTAAAGAATCAATAGTACTTCCCCCTTCCATATGGATTGGATTATGATTCTACTATAAAGTCTTGAGAATTGACATATCTAAAAACGAGAAGCACTGAAAAAATGGTTGTTGGAAAATAATTCATCAAATCTCACCAGATAGTATATGTTGTCGGGTGTGGTTTTTCTTCAAGGTTTTGTGTGTTTTCATATGTGTACGGAGAGAGATAGCATTGCCGGAAATAATGTGCTCCCAACTTCATGAAAGTTGATGTTGATGTGGGTGTATCAGTCTTGGTGTTTATTACAAGGACAAGAAAGATTTTAGTTTGTGGGTAATGAAAAATTATGGGGCCAAAGATTCTTGGATGAAATTGTTGACGATACCGAGTAACGGAGTCGAAAGTATCATACCCATATATGTGTTACTCTGTTTTCAATTCAACGTAACAACAAAATATGTATATAGACTTATTAAGTGATAGAATGTGGCTGATATTAGTGCAGTTGAGTCCAGTGTACAAACATATTAATATTTGATTATTTCCTTTTCATCTCTCCTAATTATGGAGTACCTGTTGCTTTATTATCTTAATTCATTAGCTGAAGTGGTTTAATTTGTGCTTGAAAGCATTATAGTGTTACTATATACCACTGAATTTTTATTTTCTTTTACCTGATGATAAGAATCAAATACTCCTATACAAACTAACAAATAACAGAAAAACCTTCTCAAAATTCCACTGAGATATTAGGATAACTGTTTCAGTATTCAGCCTTTGCCTAAAAATCTCAAATTTAACAATAACAAAATGATCGCTAGTTTAAAAGATATACTTCTGCCTAAGCAAAGGGACATGACACCACGTAAATATTTTATTTTTTTTATGATCGTTTCTGTTATTTTTCATTAAAAATAAAATTGGACTAATATAACCCTATTTTTCACATTTTAGAATGACTTGAAGTATTAAGGATAGAGTTGACAAAATATAGTCAATTATCTCTTCAATTTTGAAACTAGCAAGTATTTTAAAATAACTATTTTAGTATACCTAGCAATTAAAATAGAACGGAGGGAGTAAAAAGGAATGAAGGGAGAATTTTTAGTTATGTAAAACTTTCTTTATTTAAATAAGGATGAAATTGAAAATATAATATTAATATCTTCTTGATAATGTAAAATACCATTTATTTTTAAGAACAAAATGACAATGCTAAAATACCACTTACTTTTAAATGGAGAAATCAATTTATAACAGTCAATCACATAATGAGAGTTTTTAAGACCATTTAATGATTAGATAATTTGAAGGACTAATTATAACTTGTTTGACCAAGATTTTGATAGGCCAAAAGGAGTTATTTTAAAAAATGAGTTATAAAAAAAATAGTTATTTGAAAATGACTTTTGGGAAAAAATACATTTACAAGCATTTTTAAAAATTTTTTGGCCAAACATTAATTGCTATTCAAAAGCAATTTTTTAATTTATTAGTCGGACACAAACTGTTTATCATCAAAAATACTTTTTTGATAAGTATTTTTTTTTATAAGCACTTCGTAAAATAAACTGATCTTAGAGGCTATAAGTCTCGTAAATGTGTCTCGGGCCAAAAAAGGAAAAAAGATTACTCCATTTATCTATTTTTATTTGTCTATTATATTAAAAATAGATGTTCCTTTTTATTTGTCCAATTTTAAAAATCAAGAAGTAATTTATCATTAAGTTTTTAGTTCTCTTGTAGCTATTTTTTTATATATTATTAAAATATTAAATTTATTATTTTCAAGAAGTGATATAATAGAATTATTATTCATACTTATTATTTTTTAATGAGTGTGTCAGTCAATATGAAGAAAAAAAATGATGAAATAATTGATGGGGGCATGAGTTGGCGATTCTTAAAAAAGATGTAACAACAGTTGCATTAGACCTTTTCTCTGCCTAATTTTATCTTTACTTGTTTATTCTTTTGAGCAATCAAAAGTTGGAATAACATTTATACTCTTTCATCATATATATGACCTAACCAAAAGAAGTTGGGAAAGTTTGAATATTTATTTATAGTAAAGGAGAAATTAATAGGTAGTCGCTGGAGATATTGAGTCCGGCATTAAAAGGTGCAAAAAATTTTCTTTAAAAATACTAAAATGAACCAAAGATTTGAAAGCAGTAAAAAGAACACAATAGCTAGGTGATTGGCACACAAAAATAACATTTAAAAATAAATTTATGATCAAATTTGAGTTAAGTGAAGTGTCTGTTCCCATTATTAATTTACAGCTCTAATCATGTTACTTTTCCTGGTATTCCTAACTACCACTCTATTTAAGGAAGATTCACAAACCTACCATGTATCTACATGATCAGGGGCTAGCTATATATATATATATGTAATTCAGATTGACGACGAAAAAGACTTATTAGTCGTGGTTTGTTTGATATAATCATGATAAAGTAAATAAAAACCTTAATACAGCAACCTAGCTAATAACTTGATGAAATACTCCCAACCAACCATATTGTAGTTGTAGCCTGTAGGAGAGATAATAATAATGGATGGATCCACCTCACCTCTGGACTCTAACCTCAAACCTACCGGGATAAATTAAAAAAATTAAATCCAATACTCTTTCAAGTGGCCACCAGATTCCTACACTCTTCTGCCAGAACTGCGTTGCTTGGCTTGCTCACAATTCTATCCATACATGTCAGCACCTCGTGGCTACACATCATCTATCATAATTGTTATATTTTATTATAATAATTTAATTTTTACTATCTTTATTTTTATAGTAATTAAATATATCTTCTAACTTTTAAAAAGGCTTACAAGAATACAATGCTTGTGTTGTCTTTGTCGCTTGCTCAGCATAGGCATGGGCAATTTTAACTTTGGTTCAATGTTCTTAATTCGTTGATAATTTTTTTAGATCATTAACATTGCTGCTCTAAGTCTATTTTTATTGTTTAATATTAATTTTATATACTTTTAAGAAATAATAAAATATATTTTTAATTGAATATTTTAAAAATTAATTATAATTAATAAGAATTAAATCATAAATCATATCTCAATTTTTAAAAACTAAAAAACAAATAAAATTAGACGGAGGGTGTATCTATGAGGTGACTGGTTTAGAAAGAAGTCATCCATTAATAATGGCTATCCTTTTCGTCTGGAATATATTTCGCATATTCTTCCTTGTAAATGCATTACGCTAAAATAAATTTTTTAAACACTCTCTCACTTAAATATTGCAAAAAAGTCAATTTTGATTAATAGTCGAGGGGCCTAATAATGCTAATATATCATTACTCTACATAATTACGTACTAAAATACTTTTCCGAGCCCAAATTATTATGTTAAATTTGGAACAGTACTTAAAATGTTGTACAAGATACTGCCTTAAATTTAAGATAATAAGATAGTATTAGTTTTAAGAATGTAATTTCAACAAGTATTTCAGTAATTTTGTCAGCAATATTCGCACGGATTTTTTTTTCTTTTTCTAATATCGGTAAACTTTGGGAAGTAAGTAATAAAGCATAATATATTCATTCCTCTTTAATTTATGTTTTGATTATTTAATGTATGCTTGATTACCAAGAAAAATAATTAAAAAAAATGTAAGCAAGAGAAGAGATGGAGGTAATTGATGGACGCGTCTGGTCTACGTGGGAGGAATATCCAAAGGCTTATGCCATTCCGGATTGGGAATATTCTTTCTTCCATCTCCTTCCCTTCTTAAATACCATTCTTTCCTCCTCCATTCAAAACAACTTCTCCGATTTCTCCTTCTTTGTCCAAAATCTCTTCCCGTTTTCTCTCTTTTGTTTTCTTTTTTTTTTCCTATTCCTATAACAATGGCTCTTAAGGCAGTTCATGTTTCTGATGTTCCCAATCTAGATCAAGTCCCTGAGAAATCTTCTTTAGCTTTGTATCCTACCTGTTTCTCTCAAGGTTTGTTTATGTCTATTTTCTGTATTTAATGAATATCTAATTTATTATTTAAAAAAAAATTGATAAGATTTTTTATATTTTACAGGAATTGAAATTGAAAGGAAATTATTAAAGCCGTCTAAATTTTTGGTCATTGGCCACAGAGGAAACGGGATGAATTCGCTGCAGTCGGTTGATCGGAGAATGAAGGCTGTTAAGGAAAATTCCATTATTTCTTTCAATGCAGCTGCTAATTACCCTATTGATTTTATTGAATTTGATGTACAGGTAGGATACTTTCTCTCTCTCCTTTTCTTATTTTGGGTTTTCTGATGAAAAGACGTGACCCGACGAAAGTGTTGTTTCCTAAGCACTTTCGCATAAAATATTTGTTTTTTCCTTCTCTTTTCATGTTGTAGCAAATAGAAAAATCCGAAAATTAATAAATTTTTGATGTAATAATAAATTTTAAAAATTAAAAAGGGCCCCCCCCTTCTATTGTAGCCCCTTTTTAGAATTACTGCCGCAGCGGAACAATTTCTTTTATATCAAAACCCTAAAGCCTGGATCTTGGCCTAAAAATTCCAAGGGATAAACAAAATTAGGTGAAAATTGTGCTAGTTTGTTTCCATGTGATACTGATTGATCTCTCCTTTTTTCTCTGCTATCTTTTGGGACTGCCAAATTAATAGATGTGTAAAGAGTTTTCTCTTGCATGAAAAAAGTTGCTGATTACTTGGAGTAAAGAGCCCTTGGGCTTTGACGGGAAAGTAAAGAAGTAAATGTCATTTTTTGTAGGTGACAAAGGACGATTGCCCTGTCATTTTTCACGACGACTTCATCCTCACACAAGAAAATGTAAGCTTTGTTAATTTCCAATTCCCCCTCTCTCTCTTTATGTTGATTTAGCTTTACATTGAGCTTATGGTTGGAGTCATGTAACTTTTGCAGGGTACAGTTTATGAAAGGAGGATCACCGAATTGTCGCTCGCTGAATTTCTTAGCTATGGACCCCAAAGAGAAGAGGGTCTCGCTGGAAAACCTCTAATGAGGAAAACAAAGGATGGAAAGATTGTTAGCTGGATTGTTGAAACAGATGATTCAGCATGTACCTTAAAAGAAGCTTTTGAGAAAGTTAATCCATCTATTGGTTTCAACATCGAGCTCAAATTCGATGACCACATTGTTTACCAACAAGACCATCTCAGCCGCGTTCTTCAAGCCGTCCTACATGTTGTCTTAGAGTATGCTAAAGGCAGACCAATTATTTTCTCAAGTTTCCAGCCTGATGCTGCTCTTCTTGTCAAGAAACTCCAGAGTTCTTACCCTGTATGTTTCCATTTTGAAATTATCTATCAATCTCTGCTACCAAGGTGTTGATTTGTCTTTTTCAAGTTGTTTTGACTTTTGGCGTTACAATCTTGCAGGTATTTTTCCTCACAAATGGAGGTACAGAGATTTACTATGATGTTAGAAGGAACTCGTTGGAAGAGGCGACTAAACTGTGCTTAGAGGGTGGTCTGGAAGGGATTGTTTCAGAAGTCAAAGGCATCTTTATGAACCCTGGCGCAGTTAACAAGATCAAAGAGTCGAAGCTCTCTCTCATAACGTATGGCAAATTGAAGTAAGTAGTATCAATATTGATTCAGATGGTTGTTTCTGAATTAGTTGTCTATACTCACACCAACTGTTTTATATGTGTCTCAGTAATGTGCCTGAAGCTGTGTACATGCAACATCTGATGGGAATTGATGGAGTGATAGTGGATTTTGTTGAAGAAGTAACAGAGGCTGTGTGTAATCTAATGAAGAAGCCAGAGGAAGCCGAAGATGAGATTTTGCTGGAGGGGGAGGTAAAAGTTCAAAATAGACCTCAATTCTCACAGAGGGAATTGTCTTTTCTGCTCAAGCTTATCCCTGAACTGATACAATAACAACAGTGCCTTTTCCACTAACTCCTTCTGCTTGTATCTCAACCTATTCCAACAAGGATATTTCCAATCTCGTCTTTAATGATTGTAGATAGTTTTCTAAATCCTTGTTTACAAGCCTGAATGATTGCACTCTAATTTAATCCCTTCTCCCTGGGATTGTCATACTTATAATAGTGTAGAAATGTAGATAAGAGGACCCCTTCAACCTTTTCATTTTTCTTCTTCTTCTTCTTCTGAACGTTTTACTGCACCTTTCTGTTCTGTCATATTTTTTCACCGTCATACTGGCTAATCTGTAATCGTGAGGTAACATGTGTTTGAACCACAGATTAAGAAAAAATATTTCCTTGTTTGTGTTCATACCTTCATGTGCAAATTACTCTGCCATCTCCATTACTATTACAGGATCCTCTTATTTGTGTGGATAGTCTTCTGATCAAACCATATGAACTCTCGGGTGTCAAATGTTTGAATTGGGCTAATTTACAAGTTGAGTAAAGAATAAAATATGAATCAATATCTCCAATTTAACACTCCGTCATTGCCAGCCCTTTATTTCCTGTCTGTTTGTTTATTTTTTATAGTATGTGTAATTGCCGAGCTAATTCCCGCTCCCTCTTTTTAGAAAGAGTATGTATGAAAATCGACTTTAGGTGGATGAATTTTGGTTTTGGCCCAATCTGACTTGTGTAAATCCTTGTTTGAACATATGTTACACTTTGGTCGGTTGGGATTGACACCTAATTTAGGTGTTTGAGTACGATATATTCTCATGTTTGCAAAGAGAAACGAAAATCAGTCTTTGAAATTATGGGCGGGCTAGTTTAGTTATGTATGGTAAAAATTTCGGTTCAGTAATTTGATTTTGGGTTTTTATATAAAGGTGAAATGCATTTTTATGTTATGGTTTTAGTGGGTTTGACGATCATATTTTATTCTATCTTGATGATCACAATTTCCTTGTTCAATAAAAGTTGAATTTGTATATAATAATCAAATTGTAATGAATATAGTTTAGTGGTAAAAGTATGATTAAAGATCTTTCGAATAGCGGGAATGAAATAGCGTATTAATTTTATCTTTAGCGATAACGTAGTGCGTGAACTTTTATGTCGTATGACTACTTTTGTTGAAACATTTTCGACCGTTTTGGTAGATGAAGAAGGAATTATTAGAGCCGATGTTCTTTTTAGAAAGGACAGAATCGAAGTAAAGTGTGATAAAAGAATGAAGAATTCATTTTCTTTCTTTTTTGATTACCTTCCTCGCGTATGTATAAGTCCGAATTCATTGGATATTTAAAAAGGATTGATCTTGAAATTGGATCCCAATAGTAGTTGCTGCCCAAAGGTGCTTTATAAAAGCTGGTCCACATTAGTAAAAGTATGATTGGTTATGTCAATCAAACGAAAAATGCTTTTTGTTTTTTAAGCCTGTCGTAAGTCATCAGTTTAACTTTGATAAGGGGCCTTGTAAAACTCCAATCTAGTATTCATATTTGAGGGGAAAATTTTATTTTTATTCATAGTAAAAAGAGTAACTAACCGGATAATACATTATCATTATACTTAGTTAGAAATTTGAACATTTATTTGATCAATTTTCATTATTATGAATTTCTGAATAATAAAAAGTCACTTCTTGAATTACTGAATATTCCTATTTTTCATTATACCAACCAAATCCAAGAATTGATATTTATGATATAGTAAGTCGGTTACTGTAGTTTCTTCGATTTCTATTTATATATACTCATATAAAAGAGAATTATGATTTTGACTTTTTTTTTAAAAAAAATATCTCAATTGTATCGTATTAATACCTTAGATGTGTAAAAATAAGCAATAGAAATTAGAGGCATATAATTCTCTTCATTAATCAATTACACAAAAGAAGATTTCAATCAAAATAGTTTAGTCAAAGTTCCAATATCTAAATAATTAGTTTGTACTAAAATACTTTATATATTTTCTAATATTATAATAATGTATGTGTAATTATTGTATTCAATATTTCGATATTCTTCTTATAAACATCAAATACCAAATTCTTTTAAAATACATATCATATAATATCCAAATATCATAATATCAAAATCAAAATATTCAAATTCGATACTATATTTAATATCTACCATATCATACCATACCACTCCTATTTTGAAACAATGTGGACCGGAAAAAAAAAATTAAAAAGGGAAACATGAGTTCCCACCTTATTGACAACTGGAGAGATTTTTTAGAAATGGTGAAAGAGGAATGGAATCTTTTATATTACAAGGGGTAATGCTGTATTACGAAGTAGAAAAATCAATTGTCCCCGTATTTTAAATTTCTCGAGAAAGCAAGTGTGAGTAGGATTATAACCTAATTTGAAATAATGGATGTCGACTATTCCAAAGTAGGGGTAAATGGTTGTCATTTTACCCCTAAAGAAAGGAAATAAAAAGTGCTATTTCTCATCATATCGTAGACAAAAAAATATATGTATATAAAATATTTAGATCTATTTCAAACTTTAAAAGTTAATTCAACAAAGAAAAAAATTATACAAATAAATAAGTAAATTATCAATTCATTTATCGATTAATATGAACTTCAATCCACTCAAGTGTGTGTATATATATAATTATTTTCTTTTATTAAAAAATAATGTGCTTATATTATGTAACTCAAAACTCAAGGCAGAAATGATTCCTTCTGATATTAACAAAATAAAAAAGTGAACAAAAGAATGCTTTAGGAAAAGTTCATATTTATTGGGCTGTAGCCTTAGGCAGTTGGGCAGGTCTTTATAGCAAAGATAAGTTAAAAGAAAGATAAGTTAAAAGAAAGGGTTGTACTTGGATATTGCTTGTGATGATGATAAATATATTCCTATTATAATTCAAACTGTGATGGTACTGGGACTACACAGTACCTATATATATATATATATTCTTATTTGCAGGAGTAATTTTTTTTAAATTTATTTATTTAATTTTAATTTAATATAAAAATTTAAAAAAATTATAATTATAAATTTAAAATATATAAAATGTATCAGAATCTTAAATTCTGTGATCTTTAATATGATATAGGAAAAAAAGAAAAACAAAACATGGGGACTAAAAAAAAAGTAGAAGGAGGAAATTAAAAGGGAGGGAGTATTTATTTATTGAGATTCTTTTGGGAGAGCACAAGACGGAATACGCCGGTGCTTATTGAATATTGACCAAGCACATCTTTTGTTATATTACACGTTTCCCACAGTCGTGGAGTCCCTGTTGATAAAACTTTCTAACTCTGTTTCTTTGACATGTAATTATTAATAGTATAAGACGAGCGAACGCCCAATTAGTCTGCCTATTGGATTTAAGAGCTGTTGGTTCATTACCTGCCTTTGCCTGCCTCAATCATCCCTCAAGTAGTCGATGTTTTCCACTGTTTTCCCTCTGATTTGCCTGGTAATTTTAATATTCTTTCATGAGCAAGACTGGTCTTTAATTTCAGCTTTCATATGTGGCAGGGGACCTGAGGGAGAAGAGGTATTTCTTGAGCAAAACCATCTAATAGTTGTTCCAATATCGGGAATAAGACCCCACCAACAGCGGCAACTTATTGGGACCAAAAAAGCCTTCCGATTTTACAAAGCAAAGCGTTCTGGATATTTAAGAACTCGTTGGTTTATGCACCAATATTCCCAACAAGTCAGGTATATATTGACGCTGCCATTTCCCTCTGATCCTATGTAACATGCAGATGATGAGTCAATTAGGAGATTGGAGCGTCTTTTGTATACACCAGGTCCAGAAGAAATTACTAGTAATATCCAGGGCTGCTGCTGAGCAATGTAACAAGACTAGTACCCGAAAGAGGCACAAGTAACTATCTTGTAACTTCACTTTTTAATCTTCATTTTTAGTTTTGAAGTGACGTGGGATCACCAATTTGCTGTATTAAATGAAAAGCTAAAAAGATGACATGAATGAAGAAAGATAATGTAAATAGAAGGAACCCCAAGAAGAGAGCATAACAATATGGACCAAGAATATGTAATGAATTTTATTTCCAACCTTCAACATAGTGGTAGACAAATGAGTTTTTCTTGATTAAGATTAAAACGGGACCACAGATCGACTTTTCACATCAAAATGTTTTTGCCTTATTGGTTCTCGTAACTGCTATTTATTACAAGTAACAAAATAATAGAAAATTTGTCATTGAGAGAGTAATAATAAAGAAAATTACAAATGGATGTTTTAACGTGTCGTGTCTGCTCAAAGCCTGAAAGGACAAGTAACAAAAACTGCAATTCTGCCACATGGTTTTATCTGTTTTTCCTCGATTCTTGGCAAGTTTCTGAATTGGCTAGATGACTTAGCACAGGAAAACCAAAAATAATGACAGTAGACTACTTCATCTGATTCATAAAAACTAATAACTCATTATTCCTATATTCATTTCACATGTCTCACCAATTTATTTCTTGTTGCACTCTTTACATTATATTGCTCAATGTCCCAATAGAAATAATGTGAGAGTCTCATATCATTTTATTAAAAGTTTACTAGGATGATCCTGAACAATATTCGTATTATGACTTGATTTTTATAGTTGAGTTAAATTTAAGGTTAATTCTTTTTATTTAATTTTATTCAAGATAATTATTATATATTTAAAAAAATTAGAAAAAAATCAAAAACATTTTATAACTATTCGAAATAGCTCATATTTATTCTTCATTTACTTTTGGTATCAAAAATACTTCTATCGTCTTATTATTGGACAACAAATGACTCCACACTAAAGGTTGTCCACATGAACCCGTGACAATCTAACACGGAAAAAAAAAGTCCAAAATTGCCTCCAAACTATCTAAAATAGCTTAATTTTATCTTCCGTTTGCTTTTGGTATCAAAAATATCCCTGTCGGCTATTTTTTTTATGGGTTTAATAGAATCATTCTCTTTTGATGGGTTTAATGAAATTATGTCAATGTTAGAACCGTTTCTTTTAAATTATAGGTTCAATTATATATCCTTTTTTAGTTTAAATTTGGTTTAAATAATAGGAAAAGAAAAATGTATTAAAAATTAAGACTCACTTTCAAACCATCATAAATTAAGTTTTAATTCAAATTTATCACAAATTTTATGAAATAAACCTTTCCATGCAAAGAAAGTAAGATTTTAAGTTATTAAGCAACGGACTCTAAGTTAAGTTACTACGGCAGAAGACGATACTAACTTAAAGTCCTTGCAAAGTAAAATTATGTTATATAAATTAAAATAGAGGGAATTAGTATGAAGAAATACTTTTTTTTAAATAAAAAAAGAATTTAAAAGTCTTTTTGTTCAAATATATCTGTTGTTCTTTCTCTAATACAGAAATTAGATTATTTTTAGAAAATAATGATTATGTTAAGAGTCACACTTATTGTTATTTTGATCTATAAAAAATATCAAATACAACCTCATGAATCATACTTATCAAACAGTGATATTAACAAATAACAGTACAAAGAATGTTGGTTATCTTATTTACTTGACTTTTTTTTTATTTGACATTTTGTACTTTGGGATATATATTTTTCTATTTTTTAATTAGAATCTTGTCTTGTATCCACTTATCATGTATTTTGAGTTTTCTTCTTGTCTCTTAACCACAACTCTTTTCCCTATCTGACCTCTCCGCTGAAAGAACAAAAATTATAAAAATACAAATAAAATAAATTGTGTGCATACTGATTCAAAATAAAAACGTTATAAACTCATATATACACCATGAACTTCTTTACCTGGAGAAAAAAATATAAGATAAAAATCACTTGTTGATTCTATAAAAGTCCACGGTCATAGAAATGTGAGATTAAGCAATTTTTTAAAGGTAATTTTACGTCCACAAATATGAACCAGGCAAGAAGCCCAGGCCCAAATCATGTCCTAGGATCCTCAAGGCTCTAAGCTCTGTCTTGTTGATATCCATTCAAGTTTTTGTGGTGAGTGTCTTTATTTTTGAGTGGTTTTAAATTTGAACAACTTATATAATTGCTTTAGTGAAGTAAAATATTTACACGACTTTACTCATTTGTTTTCACATCTCCTAATTATTTATAAAATATATCACATCTTGCAATACTTCATGTTAACATCACAATATATTCATATACTGTTATGGTATCACTAAGGATGAACAGTCTTTTAGGAATAGCGTGAAGGACTCCTCAATCTTTCATGATACCATTATAATATATTCATATATTGTCATGGTATAACTGATGAATGAGCAGTCCTTTAGAGATACACTCATAATACTTTTAAAAAAAAAAATCACAAGACAAACAAAATTCAATAGGCAAAAAACAATTCACAAAGCATACTAGTAGGCAGAAGTTCATGCTATTAAATTTCACATAAAATGTCGAAGTATAAAAATTAAAGATCAGAAATTTAAGGGGTAAAAATTAAAGATCACCTAAAAACCAGGGCATTTGTGCGAATAACCCCATGTCGGTTTCAGTTTTCACATTGAGCCTGCAAATTCAGTCGCTGAATCTTATTGTTAGGCCCAGTCCATTTTCCGTTGGACTTGGACATCCATCGAACTCTCACTAATCACTATCCCTGTCTAACTTTGTGAAATCATACTATGTTATTGTTATTGTATATTACCTCTGTCTCACACCTTGCTTTTCCTTTGCTTTCTTCTTTTCTCTATAAATTAATTACTACGACACTTCAATTATGAATGCTAAATTCTTCTTATTTAGAATGATTTCTTCCACTAAAAAAAAAAAAGAAGAAAAGAGAGAGAGAAATAATGATTTGTTCTATTACATAATTGTTGTTAGTAAATTGAACAGTTTGAATGTTTGGGCAGAAGAGTTAAGTTGAGAGCTAGTATCTCACTCCAGCCTCATTTTTTGCAAATTAAGGTTTTATCTTAATGATTTCAATTTTGAATTATTAAGTTTGTTTATTTGTTTTTTTTGAATCTTACTTATAAATGTTTTTTAAAAAATAATTATTTAATAGATCTGAATCAATTTGTAACAAAATCTCAATATCGTTAATATGTCTATTCAAATATTTTTACAAATATAGCATGCAATTCATCACTAATCCATTCACTTTCACCGTTAACTGTCTTCGTCAATACCGCTCCCATCAATATATATATAGAGAGAGAGGAGACTTAGAGGCATGCTGATGTGGCATGCCTCTAAGGCCTCTATTCTTATTTTTTGAATTTTTTTCTATTTTAAAAATATTTTTTATTTTATTTATTTAATTAATGTCATTTAATGTTATGTCATTAAATAAGTTCCACTAAATAAAATTAAATAAATAATAAAAAAAATTAATTAAAATAAAATATAATAAAAGTAAAATTCCTAACTTCAAAGTTGCATTACCATTTTAACCCTCCACTAAATAAAATAAAATAAATATATATACATATATAAAGGAAGGATATTGATGTGCTTATGTGGCTTACTTCTAAAGCCTTCATTTGCATTTATTTTTTTTTTCTGTTTTTTTGAATATTTTTTTCTATTTTAAATATAAAAAATTTTTACCCATTTAATGATGTGATAAATTACTCAAGTTATTGCCACTTTTTTCTCTTTTTTATGTTTTCCTAATTTTTTCTATTTATGTGATAAGTTAAGAATCCCAACAATTATCTTATTCTTTTGAAAGTTATATATACAAAGTTGATGCAGTTTTAAAAAATATATACACTGCGTGAGCTTAAAAAAATAAATTATTACTGGTACCCATTGTGCTGGATCTTTCTTTACATAAGGGTTCTCATATATGGCCTTGTAACAACGACATATCTCAAGGTAATCAGTGCTATGAAAGTAATATTATACTCAAATATCTTTTTATTTTATTTTATTTTATTTTTTATAATGAATTTTTGTAAGTTGATGCAGATTTCAAAAATATTCACACCATAAGCCTAAATAAAAATTAAAATTATGAGAATATTATAAATTCATATTTAAATCCCAATAGTTGCTCAATTTTTAGAAGTTATCTCATTTATTCATAAATAGTTATACCTTAAATATCTTATGTAACTGATATGTCATTAATCCTCTAGACTCAAATACATTCTCTATTAACTCTATTGAGTTATGACCTTCTCTCTTCTTCCCATAACACGGATCCTTTCCCCCTCTTTGTTTTCTTAGTTTTTGGTGTTTCTTTATTCCTTTTGTGTTTATTCACCAACATTTAACAGTAATAACACAGGATCAATTGTTTATGTGAAAGATTATTTTCTAGATAGATGGAGCCGCTCTTCAAGTTTCGATTACCCACTCCTACAAAGGTCTTTATTTTTTTGGCATATCAAAGTTCATACCATCGCCTCTTTACAAGTTCTCAAAATCTACGTAGAACTTGAATGATTGATACTATTCAAGAGGAGAAGGAGATAAAAGTCGGGGATTCTACCGCGAACAATCTTTCAATGGCAATGGAAGGACGGGAAATGAAAATAATTGAGTTTGATTTATACTTTTAGTTGGAAAACAAATAGATTTGATGGATTGAGGTGCTTTTTATCTTTATATCTTCATCTTTTTATCTTTTTGAAACAAATAAAAATAGTGACAGCAAATCTTTTAGGCAGTAAAGTATGGTGTCTATGTAATTATATTATTTTCTTTTATATTTTTTCTTCTCATATTAATCAATTTCAAGAAGTTCACCTTTGCTTAGTATGTTTTTTTCACGCCCCACCTTGGGAGGCATGACTGACACCTAGTGCCCTACTAGGATCTGAACTGACTAAGCTAAATTGTGCACTCCTGATGCAGGCTCACTTCTCAATTCAAAAAACAACGGGCTATATCTCGGCTATAAATACAACCTCCGACCGATAAGGCCTTTATAGTCACTTGTAAAGAAAAATCACCTAGCCAGAAACAACAACAACCGAAAATCTTATGCGGGCCGATAAGACCACCATGATGTCTAGTTATGACTGTAAAGTAAAACCAGTGCTAAGCTAACTATGGCCGACAAGGCCGCTAATCTGTCAGTTAAACAAGGCCACACACTGTCAACATGTAAACTGAAATACATATGGGCCCCACACGGCCAATAACAGCTAACCACGGGGAAATAAAAATAATCTGCAAGCCTCTAGGAGTAATATGACGGTCAAGACAGGGCCCCGACCTACCCATGAACTGTACAATCAAAAGAAATAAACCTTCTATCTACAAGCTTCGAAAGAAAGGAGCTAACTCCTCTGGTGATGCTGGCTGAAAGCTACGAGGGACCTGCTCCCCGTCTATCCGTATCTGCAAGCAAGTAATGCAGCCCCAGAAAGGGCGTCAGTAGAATATATACTGAACATGTGAGGCGATAACTGTAAATGACTGAAATAAAGAGATAAAACTAAGAATAACTGAAATGAAGGAATAAAGATCATACCTGAGTAATATAACGTCTTACTGTCTAACTATCAATAACTAAAGCAAACATAAACCTTACCTGACCCCCATAAACCGGAAGGTACAACCAGCGTAGAATAACCCACCTGGGCCCCCCATAAACCCTGGTGAGTACACCTCAGTCTATATACCCCTATCCAATGTCACACTGGTCAACTAATAGCTATAGCCGTCCTACCAATCCCCTGGGTCTGCAACTGAGCCCGCTCGGCCCCTGACTATAACTGTGTCTGAGTCCGGTGGACTCCTGATATCTGCACCCCGGGCACCAGGCTCGATGGGGGTGTATAAAGCCAACCATGATATATGAGGACCTGGGACCCCATCTTCGTCCCTGGCGCACGACATACCACTCCGTAGAGCAACGCCATCTCATCCCTAGGGGGCGTCGACACAGCTAATAACCCTGGGGTCGGTCCTGAAGGCTATACAGGCATAATCCATCCCAAACTAATATGCAATACCGGTCTCAGCTACTTACAACAACTAATCATAATAGACATGTTGTTGATACTCTTACTGGGATTCAACTGAGTTATCATGCTAAGAAAACTAACTTGGCGAAGGAAACTGCCTTAACATACCTCGTTTGCCAATTACTAATTAACTGACGAGCTTCAGCTCGTATTCAACAGCTCTTCTCAACTGTAATCGTATTATTAGAGGAATGAGGCTAATTCCAGTACTAAATTCGATGAAAAATGATAACTTTGCATAGAAATATTAACTATATTTCAACTTGACGGAACACGGTCAAAAACTCATAATTTCTCGAGAATCCAGAAGGGAGAAATGCTTACTTTAAGTCTGTGATCGTATTGACACTAGTTTGGAGCAATTCCAACAACTTTAGCTCGGCGGGGTTACGATTTGCCGGGCGAATTTCGCGAAACTAACTTCGTAGTAATGCTCCCTGCAGTCTTATACTTCGATACCCGAAGTTAATTTAAATTTGGACAGTATTTTGTAGCATAAACGGAGGAAAATTATTAATTTGTTCGTCCTTTTCCTTTGCTGGTCGAATATAACATGTGAAATGAAGTGAAATTAAAGGGTGAAACATATATATACTTGAGCCAGTGGACGGGGATCTGTGGCACGGACCCCAACGCGTCGATTTACGGGCGTGTCACGAAGCCCAACGCGGAGAGAGGGGGTCCGTGCCACGTTGCCCCTTTGGGCAGCTGACCCGACCTTCTCCCGCACAGTCCCGACTCGGTGCTCGTTCAACCTCTTCCCGGGCCCTTTTCTCGTGCGTATTGCACCCTAAAACTCTTAACCAACGTACGGATAGGCCGTCTAAACATTAGGAACTTACGGGGTGTAACAATTTTCTTTTAAGACGAGCACAATTGTTATTGGTTATTATGTGATACATATTTCTATGACCAAATAAAAAAGTTAAAATTTGTTTTTTATATTATAGATGACCTAAACCAGTTTCACATTTTAATTACTCAAATTTTCAAGTTTTATATAAAAAATATAACTTGCAAAACTAACAATTTTAAAAAGTTTAAATTAAATATATTTTCTTTAATAATATCTTTTTCATTGCTCTATAATTCCCTATATTTGTAGGGTTATATTTTCATTATCCACTATCTCTTAGCATTTTGTAGGTTTATACTATACTTTTCATCATCCACTTCTTTATTTTTCATTTATATTTATTTTTTAATTAATTTTAGCTGTAATTCAGTTGACTTATATAGTTGTCTTCATTTTGTTAGGAATACACGGGTACACTTGCTTAGTATGATCCCTTTTTGAGTCTTTATCTGCGTGATCTTCTCTTTTTCTCAGTAGTCTTTGCCACTTTATTTTTTCATTAAAGTATAAGAGTTGAAAGATTAGATATAACTTCGGTATTCTTTATAGAAAATTAAAGTAACTTTACTATTTGTATTTTTTAATTGTTATAAGAAAGTTTTACTTTTGGGATGAATATTTGTAATGCAATATGAAAATGATTACTAGAGAGTCATTATCAATTAAAATAGATTAGACATAAATTCGAAATTCATATATATAACATCTTTAGAAGTTTTTGCCGTATATGCTATTTTAAAATAATACTCTACAAATTGTATTTTTTCGATTAGATTGTTTAATTGATTACGGATCAATTTTTATCGTTAAGAGAAAAAATTATCATTACTTATCACTCTATGTACGTAATAGAAAATCTTATGAAAAATAAAAATTCTTCACTTTATAAAAGATACTCCACTATTTAATAATATATTTTTTTGTAATCGTGCGAAGCACGAATTATATTCACTAGTTATATATCAACTATCATCACTCACTGCCTAGCTATAATCACCATCCTCAACCACAAACATCATTGTCAATTACCACTGTTACACCCCGTAAAATTTCCGGCACCTAGATGGCCTATTCGCGCGCTGGTTAAGCATATTTGAAAGCCATACGTGCTAGAGAAAGGCCCGGGAAAAGGATCGGGCGAATAGCCTGTCGAACCATCGCGGAAGGAGCCGGGGCAGAGCCCCTCCGCGATGGCAACGTGTCACGGAGGTGGAGCCTCCGCGTTGGCTCTGTGACACGTTGGCCCTGTCCAGGCCCAAGTATATAAAGCCCCACTTCGATTTTAAATGAAATAATTCTTATAATTTCCAGTGAAAACAGAGAGAAAAACCAGAGAGGAGAAAGGGACGAAGGTTCCTTGATAATTTCCTTCCGATTACGCGGCCAAACGTAGTCCAAACTTAAATTAACTCCAGATACTGAGGTATTTAGCAGCAGAGAGCATTCCACCGGATTTTGTTTCGCGAAATACGGCCGACGAATCGTCAAGCTACCGGACTAAGGTAAGTGGAATTGCTCCAAACTAGTGTCTATGTGCTCCTAGCTGTAAAGTGAATACTTCTCCCTTCTGGACTTCTGAAAAATAGCAAGTTTTCGACCGTATTTCGATAAGCCTAAGTTTAGGCTATAATTATATCCAAAGTGACGTCGTCCTTCAGAATAAAGTTGTATTTAGCACTAATTAACGTGTATATGAATGCAGTTGGGAAGAATAGCTGGAATACTGGCCGAGCCTCATCCGACAGTCGGATAACTCGAGGTTAAGGTATGTGAAGTTGTTCTTCGGCAAGTTAGTAAGCCTTAGCTTGGTAAATCATAGTAAACTCCGTATTTGAAACACTCGGAGTTGAATGTTGAGAATTAAGTAAGTCTAATAGATTCTGAGTTGTGTTGCCGCATCGTATTCAGTCCGAAAATTAGTAAAGCATGCGCCAAAGGGCGAGTTAGCATTCCAGATTCAGTATTGCCTATTGTATGATTAGCAAGCATGTTGTAGAATAAAAAGATACAGATTTTCAGAATAAAGTTAGTGAAGTAAAATCAGATAGACAGACAGTTTTATGGCTACAGATTAGCCATTCAGACTGATAGTATCCCGGCTACAGATTAGCCAAACAGTTAAATAAAGATTTCAGAATCAGTGTAATCAGTAAAGAATCAGTATAATACAGAAAGAGATCAGAATAAGAAATCAGATTTCAGATAGTCTTTTTCAGTTATACATGCTTGCTATTTATATGTGCTATTTGTTTGTTGAGACTTGATGTGGCGTGAGGGCACCTTATTGAGAGTCCTCGCCGCCCCTGGGTTGGTAATTGTGTCGCCCACTGAGCGGTTGGGTTTACATCGCTCCAAGGAGTGGCATGCCATCCCCAGCTTGGACGAAGATGGGATGAAGCTTTTCCCATATCAGTCTGATCAGCACTACAGTATAGACAGCCCTGTTGAGCAGTGTCCAGGGTACTGTCCAGTACAGATATTCCCTGTTGAGTTGTGTCTAGGGAATAGATACAGTTCCTGTTTAAGATAGCCCTGTTGAGTTGTGTCCAAGGAAACAGACCCTATATGTTACAGATGCAGTACAGGAGTCCCCCGGACTCAGACACGGTTACTTATATCGGAGGCCAAGGCTCGAGCCGGAGACCCAGGGGGACGGTAGAAGAGCTCCGAGTGAGCAGATGAGTGAAGTTACTTATTTTTGACTGGTTTTGACCCGGGTAGGGGTATATAGATTGTTTGCTTGTTTGGCGCCGTCTGACTTATGGGGGTTGGTATCGGCTCTTGTTTGCTATATATATATATATATGTATTTATGTGCTATATGTTAGTTAATAGACAGCAGGCCGTCGTGTTTACAGGTACGCTCCTGCCCTATCACAGCACAGGAAGTCTAACTCAGTTCATATCAGTTCTTATAGATTTAGTATTCCCCTGCTATTCAGAATTGCTAGTTATGTTATTGTATTCAGTTATATTATTTTAGTTGCTTTGCATACTCAGTACCAGCGGTATTGACGCCCGGTGGGGCGCTGCATTACTTGCCTGCAGGTACTCATAGACGAGGAGGCGATCGCTCGTGATCCTAGCCAGCGCAGAGTCATCAGCTCCTGTCATCCGGAGCTTGATATTCGGAGGTGTATTTCATTTTATGTTGTTGTATAGTACGGGTAGGTCGAGGCCCTGTCCCGACCATCTTATCAGTATTCCTAGAGGCTTGCAGTCTGTACATATTTTCCCTGTGGTCAATTGAGCCGGTCGTGTGAGGCCGTGCAGTTTGTTATATCTGTTTAGCATTTCAGTTTATGTTGGCCGTGTGAGGCCTTATCCAGTCAGTAGTGGTGACCTTGCCGATCACGTAGTTATTCAGTATTCCATTGTTGAGTTACAGATAACTAGACAGCATGGTGGCC